>CM066031.1:1695795568-1696395568 GCA_033557465.1 Ichthyophis bannanicus
AGGGATATGGCGGTACTAATGCGTTCCCAGTAGCCGGGATAGTCATGCATCAACGTTCCGGACCCAACCCTCTATACAATACAAAACCAGAGGTTGCAGTAAACCCAACAGGACCTCTGATGGGGTCATAAACCCTTGTCTAGCCATATAGCGTCGCCCTATGATGATGGTGTTCCGCCTCTATATCAGGGCCCTCATAGTGGATGAGCTCTCTGAGATTGCAGAGAGCATATGGAGGTTTAATTTGAATGAACTGTCTGTAAGCATAGACAGTGCCATATCCCCTGGAAGGAGTTCCAGAGATACGAGGTGACCCAGAGATAAGAGGTGTTTCAGCCTACAAATGAGTGAAAATAACCATGGACTAGCTTGGAACCACTACTACGGTTGAACAGGAACTGTTAGATATAGAAACGGGAACATGTGGGATGTGTCTGCAAAGGCAATCACCTGTGGCATCCTTCCAGGCACATCCGCTGTAGAAAATAGCTTGGGTGGCGGACATGGGCAATGATAGCACAGGAGCAGGGGATTGTCCTGTCCCTGTCTACTGAGTTTATCCAGCACATCTGTTCATGGCATGGACAAAGCAATACCCTGAAAAGGTAGGCTATATGAGCATCTTAGTAAGCGTAAATCCTCAGCCTAACGAAGTCCTTGGATGAGAGGTGTGGTAATGTAGTAACGGGAGGGGTGAACGTACCCATAAGGGGACGTCAGCTGATGGCACAGTGCTCATGTTGTGACAGACACTATTTATGGGATAGTTTGTACCCTCCTCCTCGCTCAGTGATTAGCAGGAAGACAGATCTATAACCCAGAAACAAGGATATCCCGACCATCTTGAACCTCAATGAGAAAGGTATATGGCAGGTGTAGTCTCCTGGGGCACATCCATTGCGGCACCTATGAGAATACCTACAGCTAACTTTATGTTACAGTTCCCCGACACCTAAGTTTTGTGTGAATTCGGCGGCTGCCTAGACTTTTTGTAAACATCAGACCATGCTGAGGTGTTCCTCGCTGTGCTACATCTGCAATGATGGGCAGGAGACCTGACAACTCCTCATTTCCAAAAGAAAGAAGGTCATGTGGGACATTTCCTACCCCCTGACACTGATGGTGGATTGGAATGGCCTGTAGCCCTAGGGACGTCAGATGAACAGTGGGCAAATTGACATACACCTCCTTGTTGATGAGGCTTTCTCCCAAGTCCATGGTGATTGTGCCACAGTAGGTTGAGGCCATCTATTCAGACCTGCAACCTCGAGCAACCCTTGCAACGTGCTACAATTGGAGTACCAGTGGATATGCCTACAGACCCACAAGGGTCAACATAAGCACGTGAGAGAATTATGATATACCATGGCCTAGGACTTAGAAGTTATGAGTATTCAGCTACCTTTGACTCTGCCACGAAGGGCCTCAAACGGGACAGGTTTTGTGTTTTGACCTCCTGGAGGGCGTGACCCATATAACACATATGGGATATCATCCGGGATGGCAGCATAGACGTTTGGACTTTGTGACGTCCAAAAGCATCATGTGCTTTAGAAGCACGACCTGGCAGACAGGATGACTGCTCCGTTTAAACGTTTGACCTTCCGCATTGCTGATTCCACTACCAAGGAATGGTGGGGGGTCGGGTATTATGAGACCTGGAGAGGGTGCCACCTCATACAGAGCATCAGTTGCTGAGGCAGGGGGAGGAGGAGCCCTCCAAGGTGATATCCACATTTCCAGGAGGCAGACCTGCGAAGAAGGATTTATAAGAGCCGTTAGGTTGTCCGTTCCTGCAGTGGCGCCAGTGGTAAGCGGAAGGTCAGGAATGGGAATAGCCAGATAGGTTGCCATGTCAAGGTGGAATGTCTGAGACGAATGTCATCCAAGTGAAAACATCCATGTCAAAGGTAGGTTTGCAGTAGCAGCCTCAGCACCAGAGGGTGCAGAATGATTATGAACACAACACCTAGTGGTGGTGTGGAGGCACTTGCGATCAGGAGACAATGCAGGAGGTACTGCATTGGATCACTCCGGGTACCACTCCACACTGGGTATCAATAGTACAGCCCTTGATGTTTGTCATCGGTGGCTGCTGAAGCGGCACCATGACAAACTGGCGTGGCATAGCAAGTCTCCGTAGACGTGCGTATCCTGAAACAACAATGTGCAGTTTCAAAACACATCGTGACCCAATCCTCAGGAGTACATATCGGTCATGGAGTAGGCATCTAAGAGGGTGACTCGATCAACGTATGCGTTGATGGTAACGACCTCGGTATCATGCAATGCCAACACACAGAACCCGGTCTGAGTGTTATCATTGTTTTGGACGGTAACAAGGACATGCAATGACATGCGTCGGGGGAGGGAGAGGCACTACATACCGTTGCTAGTGACACGATATCGGTACTGCTCGGAGCGGATATCTACGGCAAGCATGGCTGTGGTATGTTCTGTGAGGGGTGAGGCCCTGGAACAAACTGCAACCCCTTTGATGCTTTGGGGCCAGGTGGCTCCCGCAGCCTATGTGAGGGCAATGTTTGTTTGAGGGTACGGACGGAGCCATCCCCATGCTGGCCATGAGGCGTACCACGCAAGCATTAACTAGTCCTCAGAGATGTTGTGTGGGTTACCTGATCCTGTAGAGTGGGGACAGCTTGTACCCCATGTGACATGGGACAAATGTTATCGAGGGAGACTTGAGGACGTCATGCTTCCAGCACCGTGTTTGGACAAGGCAATGCAGGCGGGAAATGGTCATGACCTATACTGGTTGGACAACAGTAAATGGAGTTTAAGCAGGAAACGTTGTTTTCCACAGTCATAGCATCCCCTCAGTGACGTTGGCTCCATGATGCAGAGGCCTTGTGCCCCAAGAAGTTGGGACATGAGGATGCGGAAAATGTTTATCACGATTCTGGACATACACCCCCAGGGGTACCTGTGTCGGTGGCACATACAGCCGCACACAACACGATAACAAGGGAGATAGGTGTTGACATCATTTTTCACACAAAGGTTTCTGCGGTGACAGGAGGACGTCCTTCGGGCTCCATGGAGGCCTCAAACACTGAAGGGAGGCTCTGGAGAAGGAGGCAGTTCAGCGCGCAGGCGCAAGGGATGTTGCCAACATAACGTTATGATCGTTAGCTGGGCAGCATTCCCGTGCAGGCTCTGTCGGTACTGACAGACACATATGTGATGGCTCATACCTGCTAGTACCTGTAGATGCGTCTCGGCAGATAGCAGACAATCCCAACTGCACTAACATAACTATCTACACAATGGTGATCACTTGGGGATCATGAGTCGTAATTGATATGCGTAGCATACATACCTTCCTGTGTGTGTGCGGTGTCCAGGGCCGTAGGCAGCCCATATGTTGGAGACAGGACCGAGTCTCTGAGGACGCTGCTGCACCAGGGGGCTGAGCATGGTTGGTAGGGGGCAGCCGCCACCTGTGCCACGTGCATGCTGTTCTTCCACACACCAGTGTTAGCGCACACCTCTTTGGATGTCGGAGAACCTCTTTTTGAGGCTCTCTATGTCCCGCGGGTGTCCCCCTGCCTCAGCCACGCTTCTGCTTACCTCCTCCCACGCCGCATTCCGCCCTGCTGTTGATGTCTGTGTGCTCAGCCTGCCAAAGAGAACCTCGTATTGCTCTAGCACCATGGATGTTGTGGTTCTCCCCATCTGTGAACCGTGTGGCCCTCCTTTTCAGGCTTTCAGGCACAGGGACCCTCTTCCTTTTCCCAGTGTGTCTGCTGGGAACAGGCTGGCCCCTTGCTGATGGCTCACCCTCCATAGGGCCTGCAGGTCCTGGCCCCAGTGGCACTGGTGGGCCCACCTCCTCACCCTCACCCTCTCCCAAACTCGCCCTCCCCCTATACCGCCCTCTATCCCTCCCTCTCCCCCTCTCTCTCTCCCTCTCTCTATCCCACCCTCTCCCCCTCTCTCTCTCCCTCTCTCTATCCCTCTCTCTATCCCTCCCCCTCTCCCTCTCTCTGTCCCCCTCTCTATCCCTCTCTCTATCCCTTTCACTCTGCTCATCCATCACCCTCCTCTCACATGTCCGCTCCCCACTCCCCTCCTCACCGCAAAGCATCCCTTCGTCCTATCCTACACCACGTTCAACACAGACACAACAGCTATATACTCAATAGCAATAAACCAACACAGTAAATGGAACAATACACCCAACACTACAGAGACACATGACAACAACAAACTATTTGGCTACAGATACAACACACCTCCTACTATGAACCCTCACCAACCTATTCCTCCACAACCTATCTCTCACAAAACTATACGTCCTCCAACAACCCTCAACGTTTTCCAGGCGTGTAGTGTTTTTATATTTGTTTTTGCACGTTGGTTACATTGCGCATGCGACATTGTGCGACGGTGCATGCTTGTGCGCGGTGCGTAACTGCACTTACGCATAGGCGTTCGTTGGTGGGTTTGGTTGTGTGCGAGGCCGCATGTGCAACTCTTTGCGCATGTGCATTTGTGTGTGCATCGTCACGCACAGGCAACGCATCCGGACAGGCATAACGAGATGCACATGGGCGCCGTGCACAAACCAACAGACATAAGCCATCAAATTGCACATGCGCCTCGCACAATCCACACGCACATGCGCTATCATTTGAACTTGGGTGGTGCGGCGCGCACAGGCAAACGCACGCCCATGCGTACCGGATTGCACATGCGCAAACTGTTGTACAGGGGCGCCGCGCACAAGCGGTGAAGTCGCACAACGGCGCATGCGCACTCTACGACATCCATTTACCTATATAAATGATGCCGAACATTTGGCCACATTGAGGGTTTGTTTTGTAGGCGCGGCGAGTGTTGTTTGGGAGATAGAGAGAGCTGAGAGCAGGTGTTGTTTTACTAGTGTTGTTTGTAGTGTATGTAGTGTTTTGCTGTGTCTGTTGTGCTTGTAGTGCATGTACTGCTGACTGTAGTGGTTTCTGTAGCGTTTGTAGTGTTGTATTGTGGTATGTAGTGATTGTAGTGCTCATTGTAGTGTTCTTTGTTGTGTTGTCTGTAGTGTCTGGTCTTGTGTGGCTAGTGTCTGTATTGTTTTGTAAGGTGTCCAGTGTTTCGGGAGGTGTGTGTGTGTGTGTGTGTGTGTGTGTGTGTGACCACAGTGGAGGGATTGATGGCGGAGATATATGTTGTTGCATGTGCCCGAAGACGTGGGCGGATGCTGCGGTTGCTGGACAGGGGATATGGTGTCCATGTGGCTGTGGCACAGGGCATGGGTGTGGACCCGCAGCAAATCAGACCTGCTCCTGTGGAGGCGGCACAGAGATGTGCTGTGCGTAGACGGCGCAGACGGCGTGCCGAGGTGCAGGCTCGGCAGACTCGCCTCTACAGGCCCAGGGCCCAGCTCCAGGGCATGCGTGAGGACCAGGTCATCTCCCTTTACCGACTAAGCACAAGGGCTATTAGGGGGCTCTATGAGGATCTAAGACCTGACCTGGAGCCCCTGACTGACCGGTCCCATGCCATACCGGGTTTAGTCAAGCTCCTTGCTGCCTTACATTTTTTTTGCCTCTGGCTGTTTCCAGTCATCTGTGCCGCAGTGGGTGGCATGAGCCGCCCCACCTTCTCACGCTGTCTTCACCAGGTACTGCGTGCCATGGTCAGCCGGGTGGGGAATTACATAGGCCTTCCCCACAATAGGCAACAGTGGGGGACCCTGAACCAAGCCTTTGCGGCGTTAGCCGGGATACCACACGTGATGGGAGCTATTGATTGCACACATTGTTGCCCTGGTCCCGCCCAGAGACAGGGAGGTGGTGTTCCGCAACCGCAAACACTACCATTCCCTTGAATGTTCAGGTTGTATGTGATGCTAATCTGCATATTCTGAATGTGGTCCCAAGGTTTGCAGGGTCCACCCACGACTCCTATATCCTGCATCGCTCAGCACTATTTCAGCAATTTGAGGAGGGACAGTATGGGGACTGTATTTGCTGGTTGAGTATTTCCAAATATATCATGACATCATGCATATATGTGTGTTTGAGTAACATCTCCTCATATAGTGCGCCGTTTCCTCTATGTGCAGTTGGATATTGAACTCACATTCAGCAGACAGAGGAATGTTATGAGTTTACATCCTTAGGGGGTTGTACACGTTGAGTAACAGGGGACATGATTGGACATGTAACATCAGTTGTGAAACAATATCTGTGATAAACGTGCTGATGGTGGTGTTGGAACTATGCACCTGTGCAGATGTGTATCCTGGTTGTAGTTTGCTACCTGTGTGTGTATGTCATGTGGCCACAGGGAGGGGAGGGGGTTTAGTGTCCTTCTCACCCAGCTGTGCATACGTGGCTTTGGATTAGAACTGCGGTATGTCCTGTAACATTTATGTCCTTGACAATCAATGCACCTAACACTTGTCATGTGTGTGTGACGGCAACACACTCACTCAGTACTGTGGTTGTTAGCCATTTCATGTTAGCTAATGGGGGGGGGGGGGTTGAGACGTATGATGTATGTTCCTGACCTTTGCAAATGGGAGTACATGTTTGCATCGGAATGTTAATGGTTTAGGCCTGTGCCATGGCAGGGGGGGGGGGCAAATAGTCTAGGGTTTGCATTACCTTGGGCCACTGCAGATGTGTGGTACGTAGGCATCATTGTATGTGATTATCCTGCTGTTATTCAGCATTTGGTAAGGGTGACAGCAAGGGCAAGGGGCCAACTTGGGGCCATACAGAGAGGTATTGGTAGCACATACACAGGAATGTAGTCAAACTCAGTAACTGTGATATTGGTAGGCTCATGTGGGCTACAGTGTGCAATTCTGTGGAGCGCTGATCAACATGGATGGGAACATGATGGGGACAATGCCCAGGGTGTCTACTAACATGGTTGGTGGTCAACAAGCAACAGCATATGGCGTCAGGCTGCTATATGTAGATATGTAGACCTTTCAGGACACGGGGTGTGGAGGTGAGCTTGTGTTGATCTTGTCAGACCTCCAGGTCAGACATGTTGTGTGTTGGCACCTACATTGCCTCACAACACATTATTGTGGTGTTTAGTTTGCTAACATATACATTTCACATGTTATCTGTGTATTGGTGGTTTAGTCTAACCTTGGTGGTGGTAGTGCTTATAACATTAACTGCATAACAAGACGCATGTGCTACACATAGCGTATCTGTGGAGGCACAAATGGGACTGTGGTGTTGTTTGGCATGTCTGCACAGAATCAAGAGGCCCTTTGTTCCATTTCTATCACCAGAGGTCTTATTTTGGCAAATGTACATTTCTGCTGTCAGAGCTTTCTGTCATGAGGTGTTATGCATTTGTTTCTCACGTCTATACCTGTGTCAATTTGTGCTGGCATGCGTCCATGTATTCACCTGTAACATTTCGTTTTGCAGGTGATGCAGGGTATGGGTGTCGCCCCTGGCTGCTGACCCCTGTGCGTCAGCCACGGACACGTGCAGAGCGGAGGTACAATGAGGCCCATGCCTCCAGCCGCTCTGTCATAGAGCGCACCTTTGGCGTGTTGAAAGGTCGCTTCAGGTGTCTGGATAGGACAGGTGGGGCCTTACAGTATGAGCCAATGACTGTTGCAGAGATAATCCTAGCCTGTTGCATCCTGCACAACATTGCTCTCAGGCATGATATTCCTGCAGAGATTAATGAGGATCTGGAGGAGGATCCACCGTGCCCCCCTGTACATGGCAGTGGTGACACACAGGCGGGCACAGCGGTCAGGCGGAGGTTGATTGCAGAGATATTCACTGGTATGTATTGCATATATTCCCACATATATGTGTTGTTGTGTGCGTGTGATGGTTATCACGGGTGATGTTTCTGACCATGTAGCTATCTGCTGCAACACTGCATTGTCATTACACTGAACATCCAATGGTAGCATATAGCCATGAGTGTGTGATGGACACTGTGCACAGGGCACAACAGCAGCTGTTGGTGTATTGTGTGGGTCGGTGTGGATACACCTTTCGGATCTTTTTGGGCTGACAGTAGCAGTCAGTGGCTGTTTGTGTTAACAACTGCTGTGCTAACCCAGTTATGTCTTTTTCGTGTGTGTGTGGAGCACGGTGTCAGGCATATGGTACGGGGTTCACTGTGGGAGGGAGGCACATGTTTGTGGAGAGCTTTCCTGTGGGCTCTTTGTTCATCTCCTACAATCTGTAGGTGCTTGTGTGTGTGTTATGCTCCGGTGCGCTGGCTATGTGTGTATGTTTGTTAGGTATGGTGCAACGTGTCAGACATAGCCCAGTACACATGCGCATGACTACGTTCCCATGATGTGATTGCTTACTTGGGACGGGTGTTGGTGCAAACACACATTGTCCCGTACGGAATACCTCCTCACGTAGCACAGACATGGATATGGTGAGTCATGTGGACATGTGCAGTGTGGAGCCAGGGGTCCATATCATTGCTACTGTTTTTTTTGGAGATGAGTCATTCATTGCAGTATTTTACATGTCGACACATACAGAGGTTCAGCGGGTCAGATCACCAATGGGTGAATGACTGTAGCCAATGGTGACATTGCATGTGTGGGTGATGTTTGCGGTTTGCAGTTTTTTCATTTGCCGCATGGCATATGTAGGTGATACTATCTCAACATTTGCCTCCTGGCTCTGGGACATGTTGTGTGTAGGGCAGGATAGCACAGTCCACATCCACAGATACCTTGTGGACACTAGCAGGGACACTAGCAGGGATATAAATACAGCTAAATAAATAAATAAATGTTATGTCCGCATACACACACCAACCTAGATGGGAGTTATTTAGAGCAGATGCACATATAGCCTATCCATGGTTTAACATTCTCACTGTCACACAGTGGGATGAGATGTAGCCATCATGGTCAGGTGACAAACAGACATGGGGGTATTGTTTGACAGGCATGGTGCTTACATTGTCATGTTTGTCAACACATGCGCAGCACACAACTGTCAGTATTATTTGGTGTAGGAGATGTACACTGCAGAAGATGCATTTGCACAGTGGATACAGGAGGTGTTGATGCATATTTCCGGGTGTCACAGCTATTTAGACGGGGATGACACACAACATTTGGAGAACACTACACATGGAGATGGGGTATTGGTGTCAACATGGGTGACACAGTCAAATAGTGTCACCTTGGGATGCGCCCCAAACATGGTGGGTGCAGACACGTCTTTGGACCAGTGCGCGGAACAACAGAGGGGGAGGGGAGGCGAAAGTGGGATTCTGGGGACCGTCACTTAGCATCAGACATCTACATGCTGCCCTCCCATGTGAGATATCAGTACAGTGTGAGAGTGAACGGTCATTCGGCAGGCCATGTTGTGGTGTCTGACAGCTGGGGACAGTGATTTGCAGTGTGGGATTCACAGCTAGAACATGTCATATTGTTTCTGTCTGGTGTTTTGTCCACTCCACAGGACATCATTCCTGAGGATGCTGTTCCTGTGTGGCATTTGCACGTGACGGTACATCAGCCAAGATGCTGTGGTCCAGGGTATGTGGATCTTCAGCTACATTGTATGTGTGTGAGGTCAGGGGGAGAACATGTCATCTGGGATGTGTCATATTGTGCAGATGTTGTTGTTCATTTATTTTCCTTGAGCCTCCCTGACCCATATCTTGCTGTTGTCACACATCTCCCCATGTGTTTGTGTACAGTATATCCACTGGACAACTTGTTCAGCCATATTTACAGCAGAGCTACATGTGTGTGTGTTTAATCTTGTTTGCTGAATCCAACACTTGCTGCCTCCAGCAACATAGTTCGATCAGACATCAATAGGGTATCTATGCATGTGACTGGGCGGTTATGTGCACAATGTTGCACTTGTGCACATACAGGCCATGTATTACAGCTGTCCCGCTGACCTACGCATACTGTGTGGGTGTGTGTTTCTGGGTTAACTAAGTGGTGATGCAGTGTCCTGGCATGGTACATTATCATGTGGGTTGAGGGGTGTGGGTACCCGGGGGGCATTGTTGGGTATGCTACCTCTACCGTACTGCTGTTTACCTTGTCATCATGGTCAACATGTGTTGTGGGCTGTGAGCAGAACTCTGTTGTGTGTTTGGTGGGACGAGTGTTGAACAACTTTTCTTTCTCTCATATATAGGCATAATGTGGAGATGCATCACGAGTGACTTTACATGCTGATTCTACATGTTTGGCTGACATTGTCTCCCTTCACTGTGACCAGATGTGGCTATGGAGTAGCTGAAGGAATTGATGACATACACATGATGCACAAACGGGGTATGTTGTACCTTTCTTATTTGGGGATTAAATCTGGCTGTACCTGTTGTTGGGTTTCGTTTCATCTAATGGACATGTCATGTTGCATCTCTGTGGACACATACAGATGCATATAGTGTGTTGCTGTGAAATGGCTGTGTGACATGGAATTGTAACTAACCATAGCCATGTGAGACCCGTGTATGCATTGACATTTACTGATGGCTATAATCTGATTTAGATTTGATGTCCATATCCTGTAATGTTTGCCTTTGCATCCCTTTATTCCCTATTTTGTGCGTTTTGGATTTTGGCAATTTGTGGTGTTTTTGCACAGTGTCTAATAAGACCATACTTATCCTCTTGTGACACAGGACAGGAGACATAATGGACCCATTTCCTCCGGTGCACCTGGGCTCGCCATCCAACACCTGTTGTGGGACAGACCACCATGTACGTGTTTCTGAAGATATCTGCCATTGGATGTTTGACGTTTGAGAGTGGAACACAGGCCTGTGATGGACATTTTTCCTCTTGGACTGCTGGTTTGGCCATGACTGACCTGTACAACACACAGTTTGTGCCATGCTGTGGCTGAGAGTCATGCTGATTGCAGGGACACAGATGACCTTTCACGGAGTGTGTCATATTGGAATGTGCCACCTTATTATGCATTCCCATGTTTGCAAGGGATGTTTTGAACTGCTCAGTTGGATTGCAGAGACACCTTGCTTTTGGGACACTGTGCGCATCAGGGACTGACATTCACTATGTATTTTGAACATTTCTCCACAGTTGGTTGGTGTATTGGTTTTGGCCATGTGTGTGACAGGGCACACAGGATACGCTCATCTGTTTGTTTTAACTAAAGCATACAGGCATGTTTGTGGCATAGAGGCACAGATGGAGCAGTCCTTTTGTCTATGTCCAATTGCCCTCCACCTGGACATGATACAGGCTTTGACACAACCACATGTTCATGGCCACCACCATCCTTGATTGATGTTTGGGGTGGGCAAGGGTGATTACATGCATGTGTGGCATCACTGTATCATGTTTGTGTGCGAATGGTGATTGTGCTTGTGACTAACTATGTTTGTGAGACACAGAATGTGGATCTATGGCCTCTGTGTGGTTCATTGTAAGATGTTTGGCCATCATTTGCTTATGAACATGCTGGTTATTGTGTTTGTTTACTGTGCAGACGTGACACTCTGCATGTGTGTACACACCTTGCATTGCACGTCTGCACAGTCCTGTTTGTCCCCTGCAGTAACGTCAATCTCATTGCACCATTACATTTGGTGTGTGTCAGTGTGGGTGTCCATTGTCCTCCTGCACTTCTGCAGTCCATGTACCATGCTATATATGTCCAGACACTGTCTACCCACATAAACATGCAGGGTGTACCTCCTGCATGGTATTATGTCTGTAGCTTTCTGAAGGGTTTTTGATGTCTAGTCTCTCTGTGTTCATGTGCCTCTGCTACCTGTTAGCATATGGTCATTCTGCTTGTGATGATATTTGGGGTGTGCATTGTAGCATATCTGTCTTGAGGATCAGCCATTATGTGGTTCTGGAACATTACGTTCAGAGCTTTTTTTGTCACATTACAACATTGCCCCAGCATCTGTTTTCTTCATTTGTGTGCCTCCTGTGTTGGGTGATGGCTATGTTTCGGGGGTCCGGTGATTTTTGTCGTTTCGTCATCATGCAACGCCTACAGTCTCCATGCACTGATATCTGCGACACACAATTGAGCCATGCTGCAACAAGTGGGGTGTGTGGGCCTGTTACCCAGGGCATAGCATGCACCTGATGCACATTATGTCTCATGTCTTTCATGTGTGCTCAGGGCAGTGACCTTTATGTAGCATGTGGGTTTTTAACCTGCTACATATGTTTCCATCTTTCACCATGGAGGGACTCACCTTGATATTATGATTGCAGTGTCTAACGTATGTGTGAGGAGCGACCATAATAAATATGTGTATTTGACAGACATTTGTCTCTTTTACTACTTGATCATGGTGACAATCATGCAACACAATGGGTGCCTTTGATTCAATCATGACTCCTTGTGCCCCAGGGACTCCATGGTTTCCTTGACGGTGTCCCTGCAGTGACTTGAACAAGGCACATGTAGTGCCAGTGTGAGATGAGGCCTGTTTGGTTTGTGTCCAAGACAGCTTTGTGCGCACCAGGCTACTCCTCCACTCTTTGTGCACATTTACACTTGTGTCTACTGATTTGCTGGTCATGTCCACAGCCCACCTGTGCTCACATCCTTGTACAATGGCAGCTGTGTATGTGTCTGCTGTTTGGCACATCACTGGGTATGATACGTTCCCATACAGACCCTCCCTTTGGACTATTACTTCTGCCTTGTGCTCATTGTGTTCTTTGTGGGTGTGTTTGGAGGCATGTGTTTGAACTCATTGGTTTGCAGGTTTTATCCCCACATTTGTATTTATAGTTTTTCGATTATGATAACTGAGCCATCATTAAGCAGCAGGTTCATCACCTATACACACACCCTTGTCTGTCGTCATTGTACAGCAAGGTGTGCACTCAGTGCTCCCTAGCCATCATATATTATCTGTTACATAGGTCTCTTTCGTGATGGTCTTTACAGTGCAGTGCACCTGGGGGTTTTGTTGTGTTGCGGTTCTGGTGGTGTGTGTTAGAGTTGTCGTCATGTTGAGTTGTCTCCTGTCATGCCCGAGATTGCTACCCAGCTCCACCAGGCATCCTCTGCTACCCTTGGGGTTTGTTTTCTTTCCTCTTTTGCATGCTTTATCGACTGCATAACATCTCATTGTGTGTGTGTGCATGTGTCCATGGAGCCAAATACAGACTGGGATCTGATCTGTAAACACCAGATCTGCATGTGCATTTGTTCATGTTTCTTCTTGGGGGGATTCCTGTCCTTATAACCAGCATGCATCTTGTGTGATGGCTTGGACTATTTCTGTATGCAGCCTTTGCTACTGCGCTCGCGTTGGTGGTGTGTCCTAGCGTTATTTTCCATTAGCATGTGGGGTAGTGGTCGTAGATGTGATCCCTCTCTGTTCCCTTGGATGTGTGTGCTTGTCCTGCAGATGTGGTTTCGATTTGTTTTACGGTCATATGTCAGCAGATTGGTGTTGTGAGCACATTGTACCCTCATCTGAGTTGTGAGCCATGCTTCTGTCCATCTTCTGTCTGCCAGCTGTTGTGCCATCCTACCCTGATGTGCATGCTGCTACGACACGTCCTGCATTCCTACACCTTCCTGCATTTCATGTCCCCATGGTTGCCTCTCGTGTGTGTGCTGTGCATAGCACTGCTACTCCACTGTCATCCAGATATTTCACCTATCCTGCCATTTCAGTCTCCTGTGCTGGACACATCTTCCCATCCTATGTCACACACTATCATTACAGCATGGTACATTGCCATCACTCTGTACATAGCTACACCTATCTCCAATATGTTTGTCCATTTGTGTAGCTGCCACATGGACTGGGGCTGCTTTTTGTAGTTGAGCACCTGTGATCTCTGTTCTTGTTTTACTTCTGCATTGCCTTTCCTTTCAGCTCTGTGACGTGTTTAGGTTACATATGTGTTTGCCACATACCTCTGCTGCCCCTCACATTTGGGGAGCTTAGTGCTTCTGGGAAACGTTTTTGGGTTGACCTATACATGATTGGGGCATCTTATGGCACACCTTCCATTCAGTCAGTTTATGGGGGATCTACTATGCTGCCCTGGGAGTTGCCAACATGTGAACATGGATGATGGATAGCATTATAAATCACCTTTGCTGACGTGGTTGTTTATGATGTGCATTCTGGTGCACCCTGATAGGTGCAATACTCTCTGGTGGGCTTCTGTTTAGGTGGCAGCACAGATTGATGTACAGGTGCATGACGTAGACAGACTTACCTGAGCCAACGGTAATCACTGCTCATCTAACACCATGACGCCTGCACCATCAGTCACTGTCCTAACCATTGTGCTACACTGCTGTTCCTTCTTGCACGTCTGCTCACCTACTTACGATTTCGATGCGTTACAATGCACAGTGATGCCAGCACAGACAGTGCTTCGACCTTGCCCTGCCACATACGTCACCCTGTAAAGCGCCCTATACGCAACATTGTGGGGTGCCTTGGTGGACAGTGCACCTTCAAATGTGATCTTTAAGGTACATTGTAGGGCGCCTTATGCATCACCTTATATTACAGTGCTTTTTGATAGTGCATTTGCTAACAATAGAAATTACAATAAAATGTGACATGCCTCCTAGATTGCTATTCCTCATAACAGGTAATGGCTCAATCAGCCTTATTCATTGTGCACAGCACGGGAGTGAACCCATGATGCCAGCACTATTGGTCAGTGTTTTCAGCATTGTGCTATGGCTCTGTTCCTGTGTCTGGACGTTTGCGCACCGCCTTATGCCCTTCACAACTGACAGCACACCGCCTGATGCCGGCCAAAACGCACAAGATGGACAGCGCGCAAAATTAACAGCGCAACGCCTAATGCCGCACGAACTTAATTACTGCCGCCCACAATTAACAGCGCAACGCCTAATGACGCCCAAAATTATTATGCCTCCTAAAGCAGTTTTAACCATGAAAATTCATGCCTCAGCCAGCCTTTTTCCTGGTGCACGATGGGGGATAGAACCCCTGATCCTTGCACTACTGGTCAGTGTCTTCAGCATTGTGCTACGGCTCTGTTCCTGTGTCTGGATGTTTGCGCACCGCCTTATGCCCTTCACAACTGACAGCGCACCGCCTGATGCCGGCCAAAACGCACAAGATGGACAGCGCGCAAAATTAACAGCGCAACACCTAATGCCGCACGAACTTAATTACTGCCGCCCACAATTAACAGCGCAACGCCTAATGACGCCCAAAATTATTATGCCTCCTAAAGCAGTTTTAACCATGAAAATTCATGCCTCAGCCAGCCTTTTTCCTGGTGCACGATGGGGGATTGAACCCCTAATCCTTGCACCACTGGTCAGTGTCTTCAGCATTGTGCTACGGCTCTGCTCCTATATGTGCCCAGCAGCGCCCCACTTAGCCTTCCCACGCGCTAATGTCGGGCCCGCAAATGTGCGCGCCGCGCACACGTACGGTCGGCTTTTTTCCTTTTTCTGCCTGACCCGCCCACTCCTTTTATGGCACAGGCACACTACCGCGGACCCACACGATACGAATGTTTAGTAAACATGCCCCTAAATCTTTTAGAATGGCTCTCATAGTGTTTATTGGACTGTTATGAATATCAGCTAAAGATATTGAATCTAATATCTGAAAAACCCTGCAGCATCCATGTTATTCCTATTAGTAAACACGGTCCTCTGCGTTGAAAATGTTAAAAGGATCATGTACAAATGGAGCGCACGTGGAATTTGCTGTTGTATCACTCCTTCAAAAGTTCCTCATAACATCATAGATCCTTAATGTCCACGCATCTTTTTTTTTATTAGAATTATTTTTAATTATGTCCAAGAAAGAAAACTTAAATGAAAGAAATACAGGCTCAAATTAGACATAGAAATAAAAACATTAAGCATTCATGATTAGACTACAATATGGAGGCCAAATCAAAGAAAACAAAAATAAAAAAACAAAATAAATGAGTGAGAGCAACCATGGCTGCTGAAATGAGGAAGCCTGAAGGTGAAAATATACAGTAGGGGTTTCCTTTGCAGTTATAAATTGTAGAAACTGTTTTGGGTCAAGAAAAGTATATTTTACCAGAATAATTTACAATATATCAACAAGGAAATTTAAGACTAAAGTCTACCCCTGAAAGTCGGGCTCTTTGATTTATCTTGGGCTCTTGGGTGGCCCAAGATAAATTGGGACAAATGTGAATATTAGAAGCAAAATGTTTGATTCATATGCCTAAAATAGATTCATAAAACTCTATTGCTGTTCTGTGTCTCAACTGCTAGAAAATCTGCTTCAAGGTTGCAGCAGATCTGGTCTTTCTTTGGGGTAAAACAAAACCCCCTCTGTGCTTCATTCAACCTTCAATCCAGCCGGGTGGTTCCATGCCAAGGAACACTTTCCTTTCAATTGGGTTCCAAATTCCTCCAAAGTTTTTTGCACCATGGGGAAAGACACCATCGCCTTGAAGGGGTGCGAAAGTGGCTTGTTCTTCCACTTCCTCATATCAAACCAGGTAAGTCAAGCAAGCAGGCGAGAAACTTCTCAGAGCACAGCACATGCGTCCCTTCAAAACGCCATCTTGGCCTCCTTTGTTCATACTTTTTTCAAACAATTTTTGGAATGCAACAGGTTTTGACAGCATTTGCATCAAGGGAAATTATCTTTGTTCCCTTTGTAAAGTAAGCTGAAAAATAGACTCAAGGGAGGTAATTGTATAAGGATCACTTAGTTTAATGTGCATTGCCTCATGCGTATTTTGCATCTATTTCTTTACTTTATAAAACAGGGGCATAAGTGGTAAGATATATATGCCAAATCTAGGCATGGTAACGCACATTAACCTTAGACTGTGTGTAAATGCCTGCACCTAGATTTGTAGAAATCATGCATAAGTTACAATATTTTATAATTTATGGGCCCAATATTCAATGGTGGCAGCTAGCCGATTTAACGCAGGAAGCCGTTGCTGCTGAACGTTAATCTGGCCCCGGTACTGAATATCTGGATTAGCAAGAAGCTGACTGGGCAGTGGCGATATTCAATCTCTGCCCGGTTAGCTTCTGTGGCGAAAGTAAGGTCAGGCTTTGTTTTGCCACATAGCTATAATTGGACAGTGTCTCAGTATCACCGCTGCTTCCAGACTGCCCCCGATTAGCATCAGGGTGTGTAGCGGCAGCTCCTGAGGATATTCAATGGCACTAAAGGGAGGAACACGGTTAGCAGGTCTGAATATTGGGCCCTATATGTGTAAATTTAGGCTCCACCCATGTTCATCCAAGTTCCACCCCCATGCTCGCCCACTCCAAAAGATGCACTATTGCCCTGATAGAATAGGGCCTGCTTAAATTACATACATAAGTGCCCATACCTGTGCATAAATAATTGAAAATAGGTGATTTATGCACATTGATGGCACATAACTTAATGCAGCTTGTTATAAAATTATTTCCATGAAGGTTGATTTTAAAATAGGCTGTATGTATTTTATTTATTTTTTAAAATATTATATTTATTAAACTTTCTTATTACATATCCAAGCATCCACTTGTTTTTAAAAAGGAACATAGCAAAAGAAATAATACACAATATCAAAGTCAAAGGAAAATTAAATAATTGTAGATCCCGCAAGCCCCAAAAATCAGAGGTGGGCTGTGATTTTAAACATGGAAAAAAGAAATCCCCCAAAAGAGGAACAAAAGGAAAATCAATGCCTAACCCGAATGCATCTATATCTCAAGACAGATTGGAAAGAGAGGAAATATTGTGCCTATTGTCTCAAGTGTAAACTTGTCTGGTCTTACCATAGTCACCGCTATTGAGAGAGCTTCAGAAAAGACCAGGTGAGATGTAGGGGGAGCTGACAACTTCAAAATGTTCAGGCTGCTTGACATGACCCCTCTCTCAAACCCTCCTGGGGTTGCTACGGGGCCACCGGTGGCATACGTTCTTTGGCACTTGCAACATCTGCACTCCTTTGAAGGGAAGAATCCAACAAGCTGTCCTTCCAGCTGGAGACCTCCAGGGCAGGCCTGCCATACTGCCGCTGATCTAGGGAGTGGGGGGAAAGATGCTCCTCTGGAGATAGAGTGATGTCAGCCTCCAAAGAATCCGGGTTCACCGACCATGGCGTCGACATAGCTGGAACCCCACCGAAGCTTGCCGCTGAGGTCTGCCTTTGCACAAACAGATCCATTGGACCCAACATCAGCTGCATCGGGGGAGTTCAAGGGCAACTTCCCTGACTTGGCTTTGGCCTTGCGTATACCCATGAGAAAAGCAAATGAGCAGCAAATGATTCAGGCGGCCTGTCTGTGCATATTTTAAGACTATTTTATAACCACACATAAGTGCCTATGTATCTTTATAAAATACTAAGGACTAACCATCAGAAACTGCAGCTAGAATGAAGCTACAGACATTTACACCTGCTTGGGAGCACGGGTAAATATCTGCATGCAAAGTACATGTGTACACGTATATTTTTAAGATATGTGTACATATTGCTATTGCACCCATGCTTTGCCCAGACTTCACCCATGAACATGCTTACTGTATATACAGGTCATCTAAAAGTACAGTTCTTAAGAACATAAGAAGTGCCATACTGGTCTAGTGTCGTGTTTCCAACAGTGAACAAACCAGGTCACAAATGACTGACATATGCCACAAGTAGCCAATTTTTGCTACTTATCCCCAGAGATAAGCAATGGTTTTCTCTGACAACTTTAATAATGGTTTATGGACTCTTTGTCCAGGCAAGTCAAGACAAAGAGAAGTATTATAATGATGCATGCAAGGAAATAGAATCAGAAACTATCAGATGAAGAACACGATCAGAAGATTTGAGAGTTACAGAGAAAATTCCAAGCTCAAATTCGAATTGGGCTAAAAGATGCTGAGAAGATCTAGAAAAGGTGGAAAGAATACACAGAGTCATTAATCCATAAAGATCATAAGAACATAAGATATGGCATACTGGGTCAGACCAAGGGTCCATCAAGTCCAGTATTCTGTTTCCAACAGTGGCCAATCCAGGTCACAAATACTTGTCCGGTTTCCGAGTGGATGTACAGCCATTTCAACCTGTACCCTATGATCAGGAACTGTTGGTGATGAAAGAAGAAGTCAAAGCAGCAATGATAGCATTATTAAAGAACAAAGAACCAAGCATCAATGGCAGACCCAATGAAGTATTGCAGCAATAGGATCCAGCTGTTAAAATATTTACATGGCTCCACCAGGAAGTTTGGAAGACAGCATTATGATCAACTTACTGTAAAAGATCTGTGTTCATACCAATACAGATAAAAGGTGATCTGACTGACTGGTGGAAATTATTGCACAATCGCTCTGATCCCACATGCCAGCAAGATTCTACTGCAAGCAAAGCTTTTGATTGTGTAAATCATGAAAAAATCTGGGCCACATTAAGAAGCATGGGTATTCCTAAATATCTGATAGTTCTCATGCACAAACTTTACATTGATCAAGAAGCAACAGTTCTAACTGAACAAGGAGAAACAAAATGGTTTAAAATCAGCAAAGGTGTATCATCAGAAAAACAGGACAGTGTGAAGATAAAGGGTGAAGTTTGCTGGAAGACTTACCAGTAACTTTTGCTATGCTGACGATACCAGCTACTGGCTGAAAGTGAAGACAGTCTGTACCTTTTCTAATGCTGTTATGTCTTTTTTGAGATGCGGAGATCAGAATTGCACACAATACCCACTGTATGGTTGCACCATGTAGCAGTACAGAAGCATTATGATATCCTTTGTTTTATTCTCTTTTTCTTTTCCTTTCTTAATGATTCCTAACATTCTGTTTGCATTTTTGGCCACCACTGCACACTGAATCGTTTTCCTGGGTGACGACTTCTAATGTAGAACCTAGCATTGTGTATTTATAGTTTGCATTATTCTTTCCTACATACATCAGTTTGCACTTGTCCATATTAAATTTCATCTGCCAAGTGGATGCCAGATCTCCCAGCCTCTTGTAATTTCTCACAGTCTACATGCATTTTAACAACTTTGAATAATTTGATGTCATCTGCAAATTTAATCATCTCGCTTGTTCCCAATTCCATATCATTTATAAATATGTTAAAAAGCATTGGTCCTAGGGATGCTGGTTGCTATGCCTGTTACCTGAGAGCAGATTCTTGTGCTTCCATGAAGGAGAGGGGTTCTCAGCTGATATCATCAACCCCCTCCCCCCCGGGTCGGTATGAGAGCTCTGCCTACCATTGAATGCCAGGGTTGCTGGTTGCTGTGCCTTTTATCTGAGAGCAGATTCCTGTGTTTCTGTGAGGGAGAAGGGTTCTCAGAAGATGTCATCAACCCCTCCTGGGCTGGTATAAGAGCTCAGCCTTACCACGGAATGCCAGGATTGCTGGTTGCTGTGCCTTTTACCTGAGAGAGATTTCCTGTGCTGCCAGGAGGGAGGCGGGTTATCAGCTGATGTCATCAATCCCTCCTGGGCCAGTATAAGAGCTTGGCCTAACATGGAACATGGCAGTGGGAACATGGCAGTGGGCACATGTCCAAAGGGGCATGTCTTGCCCCTTCAGAGCTTGAGAAATTAATTTGAATTAATTAATGGGCAAATGGAAGAATAAGGTAGTACCATCAGTTGCAACCAAAACTGTGAAAATTGTGAGTCCTCTTGATCAACATTTTCAGATGGTGGTGCCAGAATTAACATCTAAAGACAGTTCTGTGATGTCCATGAGTACTGTTTCTGATTGTAAGGATTGTGGGTGTTATCCCGCCCGGAGAGGAGGTGGGAACTGCTATTGGAAACCCTTCTGGGGAAATGGACTGGGACGGGGGAAAATCTAATTATTGGCAGATTGGTTCTTCATCATTAAATGAGATAGTTAACCCTGCTGGGATTACAATGCCATTAACATTGAATTTACCTAGCGTTACGCCAAAGTTAGTTCCTCCCACGGAGGTTTCTTTGCTAGATGTCTGGGGGCTGGTAGCTCGCATGGAAGGTTTCTTGTGATCCTCCTTATCCCAAATATCTCAAGTCTCTGTTGAAGTAGCTGAATAGCTAACTGACCAGGATGCTCATATTTCTAATTGTAGTTCATCGCTGAATAAATTGGAGGGTCAGGTTTTGGTTGCCCAAGCCGCAATATCTTCTTTAGAGAATGCTGCAAGGACTAAAAATCTTCAGTTTATAAATTTTCTATGAATCCATTACTTGTCCGCCACAATTTTGTTACATAAATACTTTATGGAAGTTCTTTTGATTGAGGATGTTGAATCTATTACATTTTCTTCTGTGTATTATGTTCCCCAAGTGGCCAAAACAGAGACTTCTCCAATTAATGAGGGCATTACCTCTCAGGTGGATTCGCTAGACGTTTCTGTGTTTTTAGAATCTTCTTTAGATTTAATTGTGCAGCGGGCAACCTTAATTGCCTTTTTTTAAACTCTGGCAGATAAGAATTTGATTATGAGATTATATTTTCCTAAGAAAAGTCAGGCTTTTGGTGGTAGCCCAATACAGTTGTTTCTGGATGTTTGTAGACTTACTCAAAAATGCAGGAAGGCATTTTTGGTTTTGAAGCCAAGGATTTTGGCTTTTGGGATGTCATTTTTCCTTAAATATCCATGTAAGCATGTAAGTGTGTATTAAGTTATCAGGATGCTAAATATGCATTTTTTGATTCAGTTCAGTTGGAGACTTTTCTATCTGGGAAAGAAAATGGTTGATTTTATTCAACCTATTTCCTTTGGGGTTTTTTTTTTTCTTAGGTTTCCTGTTCATGTTAAGAAAGATATAGTTTTTGTTTGTTTGTTTGTTTGTTATGGGGATCCATGATTATTTTTGCCTTATACTAGTGAATATTGTTGTTAGTTTCCCTCTTGATGGGGACTTTATGTAATTCCTACTTTACTATTAATAAAGGATTTTGAAACTCAAAAAAAAAGGCATTGGTCCTATTACAGATCTTTGGGGTATGCCATTATTTACCTCCCCCCATTGAGAACATTGACCATTTAATCCTACTCTCTGTTTTCTATCTCTCGTTCAGTTTCCAGTCCACAATAGGACATTGCCTCCTATACTATGACTTTTTAATTTCCTCAGGAATTTCTGATGTGAGACTTTGTCAAAAGCTTTCTGAAAGTACAAATACACTATGGAGGTCATTCTGAAAGGCGGGTTGCGGGGTGGAACATGCAGCCCCACAAGCTGCCTGTACCCCATTCCCTCACTGGCGCTCCCTATATGTCCTGTGCATCAGGACAGGGAGATCTGGCAGGGGGTGGGAAGGGTAGAGTGGAGGCAGGGCAGGCCAGCCCAGCAGCATGTACAGGGCCGATTCAAGTGCTGCCGAGTCTGTTGGGACATGTTGCTTATACCACCTCAGAGGTAGTATAAAGCAGCACAATCGGGAAGATCAGGGCAGGTGAGTCACCCTCGGGACCGTGGACAAATGCAGGAGGGTCCCTGCCACCCGATCCAGGCCACCACATGCTAGCCATGGGTCGGGTGGTATGGATATGGGGGATGGAGCCGCAGATGTCTATGGCGCCTGCGGAGAGGACATCACTGCAGACAGAAGGGGCATGCTGGGCTATCCTTGGGGCCCAATTCTGGCTCCTGCAGGAATGTTTTGTTTCCGCGGACCAGAATCGGATCCAAACATCCCCATCTTCGTCGAGGACATCCGGAATCGGGCTCCACATTAACTAGCTGACCTTTATCCACATGTTTATTCATGCCTTCAAAGAAATGAAGCAGATTGATGAGGTTAAATCCATGTTGATTTTGTCCCACTGATCCATGTCTGTCCATTTGTTCAGTAATTTTGTTCTTTTTATGGTTTATAGTTTATTTGGTCGTGATGGACTACTGCTACTACTACTACTACTGAGCATTTGAATAGCACTACAAGACATATACAGTGCTGCAAAGATATGTAAGAGAGAGTCCCTGCTCATCCGAGCTTACAATCTAGTCAAGACAAACAGCATAATAGGTGTAGACAGGGATACATCCAGGGGAATGGTAAAGAAACACAAAGGAGATCAGGTGAGTCAAGATCCAAAAGCGGCAGCAAAGAGGTGAGTTTTCAGCCTGGATTTGAAAAGGGCCGGAGAAGGCGTCTCATGTATAGACTCAGGTAGTTTGTTCCAGGCATAAGGAGCAGCCCCAAGTTCTTTCACAACAAAGAATACCCAAAGACTGGGAGAGTTCATACAAACCCTAGCTGAATTAAATATGTTCTCCATGGTAATGGGTAATGCGTCCAAAAGAGCTGTGCTGGCAAGCCTCAAGGAGAATCTCTCTGTGAAGGTTACTGAAATGTACATGAAGCCTGTGAAGACCAAAGAACCCCTTCCTCGTAAAAAAACATAAATTATCTCATAGCTACCAGAGGCTGAGTGTATAAAAAATGTATTTTCAATAAAATAATACTTTTAAAAACAAAAATAAAGACTGCTGACATTGGTTTCCTTTCAAAAAACCCTTAGAGGGTTGCTTTTTATTTAGAAACAGCATAACATTCATGGTAGGAAACACACCCATGGGGGTTATAAAACGGATTTCAAAAAGATCTACACAAAGTTTGTTTTCTTTGTTTGTTGCTTTTTACAAAATTCAACACCAGTTTTTAAAATATTTTCAAAAGGCAACCCTTTATAATGGGTTGTAACAAAAATACACAGTGATAACCACAGGCCTTGGACAGTGGGTACTGTAAATGACTGTTGTGGTATAAAACAACTTTACAGTGTTTATTGAAAAAGCTCATGATGCCACTAGGAAAGAATAAGCTGTCTAGGGTTGTCCATATGAATCAAAAAATGTTCCTGTTCCATCTCTACCCACATAGAGGACAAACCAGTGTTCTCCAAGTAGTTTGTGAAGCTTCCTTGATATTTGTACATCAGTTAGCCATTCGCTGGGCAGCACATCTAAAAAGGATTCTGTAACACAGGAATCCTTCTTTAAAATGCAAAAGATCTGTATGGTGTTCATTTTCATGAATGGTCAAAAAAAACATTCCTTGTCAAAAATCCCTATAAACAATCACGTTCACTGTGTTTTATAAAGCTCTGGCAAAACATATTACATAGAAACATAGAAACATGATGACAGAAAAAGTCCACATGGCCTATCTAGTCTGTCCTTCCATAACAACTACAACAGTCCACTTTTTACCTTTAGAGATCCTCTGTGTTGGTCCCATGCTTTTTTGAATTCAGTTACTGTCCTCATCTCTACCACCTCCACTGGGAGACTATTCCATGGATCCACTACTCTTTCTGTAAAGAAATATTTCCGCATATCACTCCTGAATCTATCTGCCTTCACCCTCATCCCATGTCCCCTCGTAGCAGAACTTGCTTTCAATTGAAAGAGGCTCTCTCCCTGAACATTTATGCCACGGAGGTATTTAAACATCTCAATCATATCACCTCTGTCCCGCCTTTCCTCTAAGGTGAACATATTAAGATCCTTAAGTCTGTCCTCATATGCTTTATAATGAAGCCCATTAATCATTTTAGTAGCAACCCTCTGCACCGACTCCATCCTGTTCACATCCTTTTGAAGGTGCGGTCTCCAGAATTGCACACCATACTCCAAATGAGGTCGCACCAAAGACTTATACAGAGGCATTATCACCTCTTTTTTCTGCTAGCCATTCCTCTCCGTATGCACCCAAGCATCCTTCTAGCTTTTGCCATCACCTTTTCTACCTGTTTAGCTACTTTAAGATCATCAGACACAACCATGCCTAGGTCCCGCTCTTCTTTAGTGGACAACAGTACTTCACCTCCTATACCGTATTGCTCCCTTGGATTGCTGCAGCCCAAATGCATGACCTTACATTTTTTAACATTAAATCCCAGCTGCCAAATTCTAGACCATTCTTCAAGCTTAGCTAGATCCCTCCTCATGTTATCTACACCTTCCTGGGTGTCTATTCTATTGCAGATTTTGGTATCATCTGCAAAGAGGCAAACCTTACCCGACAGCCCTTCCGCTATATCACTAACAAAGATGTTAAAAAGAATCGGACCAAGGACAGATCCCTGGGGCACACCACTGGTAACATCCTTCTCCTCAGAGTGAACTCCATTTACTTGTACTCTTTGTCGCCTCCCACCCAACCAATTTCTAACCCAAGCAGTAACTTTAGGGTCCATCCCTAGGGTGCTCAGTTTGTTTATAAGGCGCCTGTGAGGAACAGTGTTAAAGGGTTTACTGAAATCTAAATACACCACATCTAGAGCTCTCCCTCGGTCCGACTCCCTGGTCACCCAGTCAAAGAAATCAATCAGATTTGTCTGACAAGACCTGCCTCTGGTGAATCCATGCTGCCTCGGATCCTGTAATCCGCTGGACTCCAGAAACCTCACTATTTTCTCTTTCAGCAGCATTTCCAATAATTTACTCACCACCGAAGTTAAACTAACCGGCCTGTAGTTTTCAACCACATCCTTACTTCCGCTTTTGTATAAAGGCACCACATGAGCCTCTCTCCAGTCCTTTGGCACCACTCCCGACTCCAACGTGGCATTGAAAAGGTCAGTCAGTGGAGTTGCTAGAACGTCCCCAAGTTCCCTCAGTATTCTAGGGTGTATCCCATTCGGTCCCATTGCTTTGTCTACTTTAAGTTGAGCTAGTTTCTCATGAACACAGTCTTCTGAAAATTGTTCAAGATGTCCCTCGCTTCTGTTCTTATTTGTGGGTGTTTTCTGAGGTCCTGCTCCTGGTTCTTCATCTGTGAACACAGAACAAAAATATTTGTTAAGCAATTCCGCTTTATCCTTATCAGCTTCTACATATTCCCCCCCTGTACCCTTGAGTCTGACAATACCACTTTTGCCCTTCCTCTTCTCACTAATATATCTGAAAAATGTCTTATCCCCCTATTATATTGCATTGGCTATTTCCTCCTCCTTTTGAATCTTTGCCTTCTTGACTACTTTGCTAGCTTCTCTAAGTTTTTCCAAATACAGATGCCTGTCTTCCTCTCTCTGTGATCTCTTGTATTTTATGAAGGCCTCCCTCTTTTTCTTCACTTTTTCAGCTACTTCCTTCAAAAACCATAGCAGTCTCCTGTTCCTTTTGCCTTTATTTACCATTTTAACAAAAAGGTTGGTTGCCCTTAAAATACCCCCTTTCAGTTTTGCCCACTGTTTTTCTACATCCCCCAGCTGTTCCCATCCCACTAACGACTCCCTGAGGTATTGGCCCATCTTCGCAAAGTTAGTCTTCCTAAAGTCTAAGATCCTCACCTTGGAATGGATTCTAACAGCCCTAGTCCTAATACTGAACCACACCATCTGGTGATCACTGGATGCAAAATGATCTCCCACTACAACATCAGAAACACTTTCACCATTGGTAAGCACCAAGTACAGTATGGCCCCTTCACGTGTGGGGTCTGTTACCAATTGCCTGAATAGTTCTCCCTGTAGAGAATCCAGGATCTCCTTACTTCTAGATGATACTGCAGCAGGAATGTGCCAATCAACATCTGGCATATTGAAATCTCCTATCAGTAGCACTTCCCCTTTCCTAGCAATGCTGCGTATGTCTTCAATTAACTCTCTGTCCACCTCTTCCTCTTGTGAGGGAGGTCTGTATATCACACCAATGCAAATAGATTTCTCTTTCCCTCTTTCTAGTTTAACCCACAATGCCTCCTCTCTCCCTTTTAAGCTCTGTAATTCCAAAGCTTTAATAGTAGTTTTTACATATAGTGCCACTCCTCCTCCCCTTCTTCCTACCCTGTCCTTTCTGAATAAAGTATAGCCAATATAGTTACATCCCAGTCATGGTTTTCTGTGAACCATGTTTCTGTAACTGCCACTAAATCCAAGTCAGCCACTCCCACCAAAGCTTCAACTTCAGGGATCTTATTTCCCATGCTACGGGCATTAATACACACTGCTTTCCATATGTTACCCCTGTTACCCATTTCCATAAAGGTATTTAATGTATCGCCTACCTGGGGGCTTTCACTTACCTGGGGGCTTTCTTCACCCATCCCCAACGAATCTAGTTTAAAGCCCTCTTCAGTAGATTAGCCAGTCTACTACCGAAGATGCGTTGACCCTTCTTGGACAGATGGATGCCATCTCTGCTCTGCAACCCTTTGAATAGCATCCCATGGTCTAGGAAACCAAAACGCTCTCGATGACACCATCCACGCAGCCATGCATTCATCTCCAGGATGCGAGCCTCTCTGCCTTGACCTTTACCCTCAACAGGGAGGATTGAAGAGAACACCACCTGTGCCCGCAGGTTACCGGTTTTAATCGGTGAGTAGTGGTCTGCACACTCCTGATTAGGCGAAAGGTCTAAGGCCAGCAAGGTATAACTAGAGTTGTCAACTGGCTCCAGATGTGCTTGACAGGCTTGATCCAGCCCTGGGTTTACTCCATTGCATGCAGGGACTTATAGTCTTGCTTTTCTTACAGAGTGCAAAGAGAAATCAGAATACATGTCCGTGCATGCAATGGTATAAACCCAGGACTAGATCAAGCCTGTCGGGCGCATCTGGAGCCTGTTGGCAACCCTAGGTACAACTTTTGCAAAACTCCTGATGGTCAATCTGCAATTCACTGTATTTCAGATGTTTGCCAGTTGCTTGCACCAGTTGCATATATTCTCTCACCCAACTTCAATTTTCAAAGTCAGTTTGAAGAGGTTTCCCGGGTACTTGTTCACTATCCACATCCAGAGTGGCAAAATTAATATCATATTGTTTAAAACTGAAGGGATTTTTAGCATAATTACAGCTGAAAGTATTATTATCCACAAATGCCAGCACAATGAGCTTTTGTAACTGTCCCAAAAAAGGAGATTTGCCTGCTTTAGTCACACGAGCTCTGGCTGGTATACTAAACACCTTCAGCCCTACACAGTCAATAGCATACTTGACGTTAGCTTTCAGCAGAACTTCCACATGTCCCAAGCACACTCCAGGGGAAGCTTTAGCTCTCCTTACAAAGAGGGCTGTGTTTAGGATAAGCAGTTTATAACTTTCATCAGCATTGTCACTCATTAAACAGAAAGGAGGTCATTCTGATCAGGACATCCAGGCCCCTGTGCTCCCAATAGGAATCAGATGCACAGGGGCAGATGCAAATCACATCTAGCCCCTGCGGGATCAGAATCGCGACTAGGCCTTTATGTGCAGGCCAGGACCGGATTCCCATAGGCCTGCATGTACAGGCCCATGCCTGGCTAACTGCCTGGAGAGGAGGAGTGGCCTAGTGGTTGGGGCAAGGTCCTTCAGGCTGGAAGGTCAGGGATTCAAATCCCACTAGAGGACAGCAACCTTGGGCTGGAAGGACTGGGGTTTCTAGTCCCACAGGTGCTCCTTATGGTCTTGGGCAAAGCCACTTAACCCTCCATAGCCCATGTTCCCCATAAAATAGTTATCTCCAAGTTATAATACCCTGTTCAATGTAATTTCAGTTTCTTCAATATAAACTGCACTGATGCAGAATAGTGTGGTATATAAGAGAATATAAATAAATAACTCAGTCCAGGTGAGGGTTTGGGGGCCTATTTCCAGTTACCTCCAGTTGGAGGCAGGCTTCACTTTTTCTTTTCGGAGTGGGCCTGGGTCACCAGGGATCACTGGGTGCTAGGCTATGTTCTGGAATGCAAAGAACTGATCCCAGAGGCCTTTGTCTCCTCCTGTGGTTCAGTGCAGAAAAGAGCTGCTGTTCGGGTCACCTTGGATGGGTTGCTGCATCTAAGGGCTGTGGTGCCTGTCTCCCTGGCCAATTGGGGCAAGGACAGATATTCCATCTATTTCATGGTGCCAAAGAAGGATGGTAAATTGAAAAGCAATGTCAGGAAACACTTTTTCACAGAAAGGGTGGTGGATGCTTGGAATGCCCTCCCGATGGATGTGGTGGGGGCAAACATGGTGACGGAATTCAAAATGGCATGGGACAGACACAGTGGATCTCTTTACAGCAACAGGATAAAATCAAAATAAACTGAACCATCTAATTTCTCACCAAATAGGGCTGTCCTGCATGGAGTGGTGGGTTCACCCCTAAACAGGGACGTGGGGAGGGGTAGCCTGCACGGAGCGGCAGGTGCACCTACTCTTGCCATCGTGCTGGGCAGACTAGATGGACCATGCTGGTCTTTATCTGCCATCATTTACTATGTTACTATGTAAGGCTCTTGAATGAAACCACAGCACCATGGCATCTGGTTGCCATGGCACTGCAGCTCCATTCAGGAGCTGTGATCCCCAGCCGCCGCCAGCTGTCTCCTTTCCCAGCAGCTCGACCCACAATCTGGCCTCCCATGGCCAGGATCGGGCTGCGGGGAATCCCCTGCACCTACCTCACCTTTTTTCTTGGCCAGAGCTCCTCTCCCCCAACATCTAGGGGAACTTATTCCACCTCTAAGGTGGAATAAGTCTTCCATCCAGTCTGCCAGTCCCAGACATACAGGTCCGACATCAGAATCAGCCCTGTACAGTATGTCCGAGGCCGTGGACCGTCCACTGCCCACCCTAACTCCGCCTCCACCCCGTCTAAGCCTCCCCTTACAAACATCTTATTTGTATGAGAGGTTAGTCAGGGATGGCAATGGGGGCCAAATAGCGGGGATGGACATCCCAATGGAATATCCACCCCTGCTATTCGCGGCTCAGAATGACCCTAAAAGCATTTTGTTACAGGTCAATTTAATTTTGAGATTCACTCCATTAATCAGTAGCTTTTCTTGAAAAACTAGATCACTATGTAAATACCCCAACAGTTCCACCTTGTGGCTAGAGGCTGTAAATTGGGCACTTTCACCAAAACTGACCATGTGAGATCCTCTATCCTATCTCTCACATCATGCTGACTGTTTGTGTCTTTGTAAAACAGACTGCTTGTAAACTGTGATTTATTTGTATTCATTTGTGAGTTTTTTTATACCACCCTATTGTGTAATCAGGGTGGTTTACATTATGAACAACAGTATTACATTCAAATATAATCAACTTTGACATGTAACTAGTGAGGGTGCATTAAGCAATCACAGAAATACATTAGATTAGGTTTTAACTCTTTAAAACCTATTTACAATTTTTGTGTGTAAAACTGGGTTTCAGATGATTTTTCAAATTTATTTTCTTTGCTTATTGCGTAGTGTACTATGGCAACGGAAGGGGAGAGGATGGAGAGGACTTTGATTGTTTCTGATATTCATGTTGGGTCTGTGTTATTATCTTGTTCATTGTCTCCAAAATGCTCAGTGAAGAGTAGTGTTTTGAGCTATTTTTGGAAGGTGGCCAGGTCAGATATATCTCTTGTTCTGTCTGGTAAGGCGTTCCATAGAGATGGAGCTAAATATTCAAAGACTCTATTGCTAACTTGTTTTTTTAGTTTTACGGTAGTCAGATGGAATTATGAGTGTATTTGCCATTTTTCCTCTGTGTTGGCGGTCATTAGGTATAGACCTGAGTAATTGTGTTAGGGTTATTGGGGGCCAAATGTTTTTTAGATTTTTAAAAGTAGTCAGTATTATTTTGTATTTGCTTCTGCTGTGGACTGGTAGCCAGTGGAGTGCATGTAATATAGGTGTTATATGTTCTGATTTGCATGAATTGTGTATCATGCGGGCAGCCATATGTTGGGACATTTGAAGGCTATGAGGAGTTTGCTTGGGTAAACCGTGCAATAGACTGTTACAGTAGTCTATGTGGGGGAATATCATTGCTTGTGCTACCGCTCTGAATTCATTAATCTGTAATAAAGGTTTAAGGTGCTGGAACCTTCTAATTTTGTTGTATAAGGCTCTAGCAATGAGTTTGATATGGGATTTAAAAGTTAGGGTCTTGTCAAATGTTACGCCTAGATATTTCACCTCATTTTTAACATGTAATGTTGCTTCTTGTACATCAATGATTGAGGGTGGTGTGACACTTCGATTCCTGTTTATGAAGAGTACATCTGTTTATTTGTAATTTATATTGAGACCATACAATTTCAGTCAATATGCAATTTCGTTGAAACATTCTATGATGGGATTCAGTATGGATACATCTGTGTTGAATGGAATATATAGTATTATGTCATCTGCATAAATGGCATAACCTACTTGAAATTTCTTTATTATTTTACATAGAAGTTGGATGTATATGTTAAATAGAAGCACGGATAGAGCAGATCCCTTTGGGAGACCATTTGTTTGTGTATAGGTAATAGAGCTTTGTTGGTTAATTCTTACTTGTTGATACCGGCCTGTAAGGTATGAAATGAACCAGTTTAGCGTGGTGCCATGTAATTTGATTTGTTTTAGTCTTTGGAATAGTAAGTTATGATTTACTGAATCAAAGGCTGCTGCTGTGTCAAGGAATATTAGTATAAAGGCCTGGTTTGCATTGTCAATACCTTTTATGAAATTGTTAATTAGTACCAGAAACATTGTATGGCCTAAAGCCATATTGATGGTCATCTCACATAGCATACTGTTCTATGTGGTCTTGGAGATGATTATGTACATATTTTTTCTATTATTTTTGCAAGGAATGGTCAGCTTGAGATTGATCTATAGGAGGATGGGCATTTGCTATCCAGTGTTTTTTGCTTTAGTATAGGGTGAATTACTGCTTGTTTAAGATCTTTAGGCATGATACCTTGGATGAGGGACAAGTTTACTATTTTTAAAATGAAAGGGCTAGTTCTTCACTGGAGGCTTTGATCCATGCTACTGGGCAAGGATCAAGGAACGATCTGAGGGGTCCTTCACCTTATTTAAGGAGCAGCTCTATGCAGGCTCTGTAGGGATAGCAGTTTTCTCCCTGGGTGACATCTAGCTGGCTAAAAATAAATGCCATCAGGTAGTTCACCAGCACTACTTTTGTTTCCTCATATATGTCTGAGTCATCTTCCGCAACTTTATTGGTCAGATGCAAGAGTGCTATTGAAATCAATATAGTTTTCACCATGACCAGCGATGTAGAAGTCCAAAGGGGCTGTTTCCAGCAATGCCGATTAATGATGGTATTTCCACATGAATGTTTTTTTCGATACTGGTTTGGGGCGGGGCTAATTGAAACAGGTCCAGTTCTGATTTAACACAATCTTCAGAGCCGTGGTATACAAAAGTCATGGTGTTTTTTAGAATGTATCTCGCTTCCAAGAGCAGGTGCTTCTTTTGTTAGACTTGTGGTTAAGCTTCTAAGACTTGTCACCCTCGGTTTTCTTTCTTTTTAAAAGCTTGTGAGGTCTCTGCAGTAACTTCGGAGACTTGGTTCTTACTTTAAACAGCTTTTCTGATCACAGACCGTCCTGACCCTGCCTGCTCTGTGGAATGGTTCATTTTATTCAGAACGACCATTGTGACATGATTCATGACATCTTTAATGATATCTTTTGCAGCACCTTTCATGTGTGGCTTAATAATTTCAAAACCCCTTCTCAAAAGCAGTATAGCCTTTCTAAAGAGACTACAAAACACACCACCTACACCAGCACCATACATGACTGGGATACCATGATATCCTGAAAGGCCATAGCTGGCTTGTGTTGTATTATAATGTTTGTATGCTTTGGGGTCTCCGTAGTCTTTAGCCACCACCATTTTAAAAAACAGCAGCCTTCCAGGGGTGCAGATGGATCACCTTCCCATAACGAAATGAGACATATCAGTTCTAATCCATCTTTATTTCAAATGGGATGGTGTCGATATGCTGTTTGTTTACAGGGGCATAGGGTGGCTTATCATAAGTGAGGGTGATAAACTCATCCCTAAACCCCTTAGTTGGAATATAGCATAGTAGTGGCACAAAATGGTCACCTACTAACTGATACTTTACAATATCTGTGTACAAGAAGAGGGTATTAAAACTGCCCGTGATATCCACTGGAAAATAGGAACATTGTGTATTAACATTAATTTCTACCCCCAAAATGGTTGCCAAATCAGCCTCTGCAGAACTTATTCTCTGATTTTATTTAGATTCTTTGTGTGTTGGGGTCATAAACAATTCATGGTGTTGCAGGTTTAGCTGCTAATGTCCTGATTCATGGATTCCACTAAATTCTGAATGGTCACATAAGCCCTTTCCCGATTGTAATGTGGTGGTGTGATTTCCTACTTCAGAGGTGACAACATACTTTTGGTCTTCCTTAATATTCTCCCAAGTATTGGGATATTGTATTTCCACTAGCCTTGTAAGTCCAATGGTCTTGCTAGTTGTATGGTAAAATTAGAGCTGGCATTTTGGGGAAACATGCCTGCAGAGGCATTGCTAGGCAGTGTGATATAAATACCCCCATCATTTATCTCTTTTTTTTAATGTTGCTTCAAAAGAAAAAAATCAAATGCCTTGAATCGCTGACATCTTTTAATCTTTAATCTTTAACATTTGATGTACCGCTCAGGCCGAAGAATCAAAGCAGTTTACAATACTGCATTTATGTTACGGAAAATATGAAAAGAACACCATTTATAAGACCGAAAAGGAGATACAGTGATAGTCAAAGAAATTGGAAAGATAGGAGAGAAGGGAACCGCAGATTACCCCACAAAACACCGACATGTATGATGTTGATCAATCGCCAAAGGGCTCTCCGGCGAGGCCCTCAGGGGTGAGTCTTCAAGGCGCGGGCGCGCCCCTGTAATGGTGGTTAAAGTTCTTGCCCTCGCAATCTTATTGGCAGGCTCTGAGGAGGCGGAGAAGCTCACGATTGCAGCTGTAGTAGATGGTTTCTGATCTCCCAGCTCCCTGTGTACCCCTGTAATGGCAGTTAAAGTTCACCCAACTGTTAAATTTATCAGGCCACCCCCTCCATTTCACGCGATACAGTTTGTTCCTACCCCACCCTTTTACCTTTAGAACCTTATCGATATGAAATATTCTGTCCTGTTGTGGGGTGACTTTTGGAAATTCTTCAAGATAAAAAGAACCTTGTATGGCTTCGCTGCTACAATTATGTATCTTGTATGTTGTTTTCGGACCCCTGTTTAACCCTGGGAGTACCGATGGGGTCAAAAGTTTCACAACGCGTATCTCGTAAACTAGTTGTTCAAGAATGCAATCTTTTTATGACTTTTCACATGTCAATATTCTCTTTGTATTACCCATGAGAGGAATAATTTTCATCCGCTAGGTGACGCTAGTGATGAATTGCAGCACAGAGTACCAGTGGAGTCATTTTTGACCCCAGTTGCTTACATCCAGTTTGGATCGTGATACAATTTGCAGTTTTGTGAATTTTTTGATCTGACAAAGGTATTTATCATTAATTATGTATCATTTATTTTTTGTACTCTTATTTTATGAAAATTACACATTTTCTGTAATTGATATCATACGTTCTCTCATTATTTCCGATGAAATCTAAAGGCTTTCAGCTCATTTATCACAATTATTGTACACCTATAGTAAAACTGCTTTGCGTTTTATTCAACCTTATCTTTGCTTATTTATTTTAGGTTATTGTTTATGATGTCAAAACAAAAGTATTCAGCTGCCCAAGTAAGAGAAATATTGCAACGAGATGCTGACAGTGACGGCTCTGAGTCGTCTGATGATGCAGCATATTCAGCAAGCGAAGAAGCATATCAGCCAAGTTCGGGCAATAAATCTGAAGATGACAGTTATGATTCAGATGGCGACAGCAGTTGGTCGCCAAGTGAATGTGAGACTGATGTTGAGCCGGTAACATCGCCTGCAGCAAAGAGTCAAGTTACAGGTCGAGGCAAAGGTCGAGGCTGTGCTTGACGGGGAAGAAGGCAGGAGTCCTCTGTGTCAGTATCATCTGTGAGGAATCTTAGTTGTGGTCATAGAGGAGCTAAGAGGTCATCAACTATAAGCACAAATGTTGCCATTGAAGCCTATCTATCTAATGATGTCACATCATGGAACAGGAAACCTAAAAAAGCAAGCTGCTGGAAGATATGCCAGAGCTAATGTCATGCCCGTACAACAAGGTCCTACAAGGTATGCTGTACAAAATGTTGATGGCCCTCTCGCAGCATTCCACTTGTTCATGAGGAAGAACTTATTGAATGAAATCATGATGTGGACGAGCAAACAAGGAAGACACATTTATGATGATTCCTGGAAAGATTTGACAGATGGAGAATTTCAACGTTTTCTTGGACTTCTGATTCTCTCAGGCATGTACAAGTCACGAAATGAATCCATAGTTCAGTTGTGGAACCTTGAAGATGGTCGTTCTGTTTTCGGCAAAAATATGGCCCGTAACCGTTTTCAGCAAATTTCTTGTGCTCTCAGATTTGATGATGCAACCAACAGATGTGAACAATGAGGCGTGGATAAGCTTGCTCCAATCAGACATGTTTTTGATACCTGGGAAGCAACTCTAAGTGACGCCTTTGTTCCTGGTGAAAATGTTACCGTGGATGAGCAACTGCTTACATTTCGTTACCGTGTTCCATTCAGACAATATATTCCCAGCAAACCTGGGAAATATGGCATAAAGCTATGGATGTTGTGTGACAGTGCAACGTCATATGTTTGGCATCTTCAAATATATACAGGAAGGGAACTCGGACAAAACAGGGAACAGAATCAGGGTGAAAGGGTTGTGCTGCAACTCACTGAAGGATTGACGCGATTTGGCAGAAATGTTACTGTTGACAATTTCTTCTGCAGTTTATCCCTGTCACGGAAATTGCTAGAAAAACAAATGATACTTTTGGGGACAATTCGAAAGAACAGAAAAGAATTACCTCCAGAATTTGTAACAGCAAAGGGCTGAGAGATATTCACTTCACTGTTTGCCTTTCCCGACGACGCCACTCTGATTTCCTATTGCCCGAAGAAAGGAAAAGTGGTTGTTCTTCTGAGCAGTTTGCATGATCAAGAAGAAGTAGATAACACACGTTCAGACAAAAAACCACGCATGATCTTGGACTATAATTCTAGTAAAGGTGGAGTAGATACGGCAGATCAAATGTTGCGCACGTATACCACAAAACGAATGACAAGACGCTGGGCAGTGACAATCTTCTACAACATGATGGACATCAGTGCTTTGAACGCCTTCATTGTTTGGATGTCACTAAATCCAGAATGGCAGTCCAAGTCAAAACACAGACATCGTCTATTCCTCTTGGAATTATGAAAGCAGCTGCTTCAGAGTAATTGCAGCGAGACTTCTTTCAGCATTGAAGAAGCCACTGATGCTGTTTGCAATGTCGGGATTCCAAAGAAAAGGGCAAGGTGTCAATGCTGTTCCAGAGAAAAGGACAAGAAAAGCAACATAGTTTGCACCTCCTGCAAGCACAGTGTTTGCAAAGAACATTCAGAAATTGTCTCTGTCTCATGCAAATGACTGTAGTACTTTACTGTGTTCATCAAGTGCATGCAAAAACTGCTTTCATGGCAACTCTTCTTCATGTAATTTTATGATAAAGCATTAAATGTCAAAACATTTAACCTTCATATAATAAATAATTAATTCGAAATAATATTTTTTCTGTTTAGTTTAAAAATTTTAATGGTTAACAATTAAAATTAATCGTGGGGTCATTTATGACCCCAACTGTATTCAGTGTGTGCAAAAAATCTTGGTAATTCCAGGGTTAAAACATCAGTTTTTATAAATATCTCATCTGTCCATGTTTACTCGTAACCTTTTTTAAATTTTCCTTTAGTTCTTAAAAGTTTTACCTGATCTTTTTTTAAGAGGTCCTTGGTGTGTTCATGTTTGATGCTATCATCATAGACTGTTTTTGAGATGTGAAGAGAGTTTGTGCATGCCTCATCTACAGGCCTCGCCTGTATCATTCTGCGAAAACTATTTATTTTTTATTTATTTAACATTTCTTATATACCGCGCTATTTGTCATCAGTGCGGTTTACATTGTAACAATAAAACACATTGGTCAGATAATTTGACTTTCGTTTACAGATAACAGGGAAATAACTTGGAGTTGAACGAGGGGAAACTATATACAATCTTAGTAACTATATGTTGGTACATAAGTCGGTTCCATGCAGTCATATAGGATAGGTATGGGGTTGTGAGGGCATGGGGCGGGAAGGGGGAGGGATTTCCAGAGGCTTAAAATGTGTAGTAAAGAGGTGGTGCTTGAGGGCTTTTCTAAACTGTCTCAGGTCTCTAATTGCTCTGATGCAGGGAGGGAGTTTGTTCCAGCATCTGGGGGCAAAATTGACAAAAGCTCTGTTGGTGGTTGACTGGTTTGTCTTTATGGAATCACTTGGTATGATTAGCATGTCTACTGAGAGAGGTCTTCTTGGCCGGTTGTTCTCAGTATGTGTGATCAGATCCGAGATGGCTGAAGGAGATAAGTTGTTGAAGGCCTTGAAGGTAATGAGGAGGGCCTTGTATAGGATTCTACAGCTTATTGGAAGCCAATGAAGCTCTTTTAGAATGGGGGAGATGTGTTCGCTCCTTGCGGTTCCGCAGAGGACACGGGCTGCTGCATTCATGGCTAGCTGTAGGGGGTTGATGGTGCTCTTTGGAAGGCCATGCAGTATTATGTTAGCATAGTCGAAGTGTAGAGTGACTATCGCTTGGAAGATAGTGCGGAAGTCATCATGTTCCAGCATAGGTCTCAAGTGCCGCAGGGTTTTAATATTGAAGTAGATTGTTTTTACGGTGCGTCTTATATGCTCCTTGAAGTCCAAATGTTGATCCAATATAACTCCCAGATAGGAAATGTTGGGTTTGACCGGAAGTTCAGCATCTCTGACTTTTAGGGTAGGAGGAGGAGAGTAGCATTTATTTTTTGTGATTACTAGGACTTCCGTCTTTTTGAAGTTGATACGGAGGTTTTGAGTAAGTAACCAATCTGTTATTGCATTAAAACAGTTGATTAACACTGTGTAGTCTGGGCATGCAACAGTTATGGGTGAGAATAACAGATCATCTGCATACATGAGGCAGGATATGCCGAAGGAGCGAGCGATGTCGCAAATTGGCTGCATATAGATATTGAACAGAAGCGCAGACAGGGAGGAGCCTTGGGGCACACCTTGAGTCTGCTGGAAAGGATCAGATGTAGCGTTACCAATGCGTACTTGTTGCCTTCTGCCTTCCAGGTAGGATTTGCACCAGTCCCATGCTCGATTGTGGATTCCTTTCTCTTGAAGGCGTCTCAGGAGCTGCGTGTGATCTACGGAGTCAAACACCGCTGCTATATCCAGAAAGATTAATGTGAAGCCCTTCTTGATATTATCAATGCCACTGATAAGTGTGTTAATTAGAGTTGTTAGTAGCGTTTCCACACCGTGGGCCTCCCTGAATCCATGTTGACAGGGATCTAATGGGGAAGAGGAGTCTATATGCTATTGAATCTGTCTCTGGGTTAGCTTCTCGAGAATTTTAGCTAGTAGTGGGATACTAGAAATTGGTCTGTAAGAGTTCTCTCTCATCGGGTCCAGTTGATTGTTTTTTAGAAGTGGACGAATGGAGGTTTGTTTGAGAGCATCTGGGAAGACACCGGATTCGAATGACATCTTCACGATGTTGGCTATGAATGGGCTGAGTTCTGTGCACATAGTCCTAATCCAGTGTGCTGGACATGGGTCAGTTGGGGCGGTTGTTGTGTTGATGGAGGCAATTACTTCAGCTATGGTCTTTACAGAGGGTGGAGCAAGTTTGGTAATTGGGAGCTGCGGGTGGGAAGACTGGGAGGGTTCTTGTGGTGATGCAGTAGTTATTTTTATTGCTTTTGATTGTATATAGTTCGCATAAGCTTGGGGCTGAATAGATTCTTGTTGTGGTGGGGACGGTTGTTTTGTATAGGATTTTACTAGGTCGAATAGTTCCCTTGGCTTATGCAATGAGCGGTTGAGGATCTCAGCGTGGAATTCCTTCTTCTTGGCCTATGTAGATTCTCAATGTCTTTTAAGATGTTCCAAATAGGTGACTTGGTCGGAGGGATTGCGTGTAGTTCTCCATTTCTTCTCTAGTTTTCTGAGATGGATGAGTGAACTATGATTATAGCTGTGTACAAAAGCCTATAGCATGTCTTGATACCTAAAGGTGTTGTGTGCTGTAAAATAATGCCACATTTTGGATTTTAAAGTCCTGTTAAACCTTTTTACCACTGTAACATCATTACTGGTCACAAAATGATGAACCCCTCTTTGTTTTAATAAATTCTTCACAGACCTATTTAAAAATTCGTTACACTTGTCTATTTGTATTTTTTCAGGTATACAACCTAGATTAAATATTTTTTTCAAAGGCTTTAGCAACTTCAATATGGGATTTGTTTTTAAACTCATGACCCAAGCATATTTTGGCAGGATGTCTACCACCGTTAAGATGTATTTGTAGCCGTTGTTATAATGGGACAAGGCAGACATATCTACTAAATCAGCTTGCCATTGTGCACCTGTATATGACACAATCATCTTGTTTCTTTTAAAATGGACCCTAGCAGGTCTTTGTAAAGTATTAGCATCCTGTTCTGTAACCCATTTGACTACATCTTTTCTGCTAACTCTGTTATCATGTTTTTTAGCAGCTTGAAGTAGAGGACTTATGCTCCCAAAGCTTTCGCTCATGATTGCCGTGTTTTGAATATTCTTTTTATTTTACTAACGTCTTCAGAATGGATTTATTCCACAAATTCTGTGTTTTAATGTAGCAGCAAAGCGCAGACAAACCAATGATACCAGGAGTCTGTTCAGAAGGTCCAAATCATTTATTTGTGCACAAGTCTCGAACCAGTCAATTTCAAAATGGCTGAGCAAAGTTTTCAAGCATTACAACAACTTTTATAGACTTCTGTTCCATTCTAGGTATAGAAAAGCATTTCATTGGTCCCGGTACTCTCCCGTACCTCCCGTACCCCTTCCATTGGTCCCGGTACTGATAAGTTTATCCAATTATGTCCCTTCAGTGGGCATGACACCTGCATACCCCCCTTCTAGTCCCAATTACAATGGTCAGTTCATCAACTTGTTACTTTCACACTCTCAAGGCCATAGAGCCAATTTGTGCATGCAGAGGAGCAGGGCTCTGCAACTCATCTGTCAGCACTCCCAATTATATTCCTTGCAGATGTACTTTTTCTTATCAGTAACTTTTAAACATGTTTTTCTGTATTTTTCCATCTCTCAGTTCTGCTTACCTAAGCTAATTCAATACTTCTACTGAGTTCTATCTTACAATAGCAGCATATTGGGGGATGTGCAATCCTATGGGCCTCTCCACAGGCTTCATTTACAGGTCAAGCTAGTTAGGCCTGCCTGCTTATGTCAGACACTGTGGATCACAGGCCTGCACCCGCCACATTCCCCCCTTTGATTAATCTCACCCTATTACTCAATAAGGTGTGAGAGTTAAATCACCTTTAGAAGAATCACATCATGATTGAAGGATTTCGACTAGGGCTGGCTTTGTATAAAGCCATTATTTTAGTTGCGGTCTTCCGCTCTACTGTACTGTCAATAGCATTATGAATGGAACGCATACAACATGGGATTAAACATGGTAATAAGAAAATAACAGCAACAAGAATTAGTACTAAGACAATGAAAGTCTTAAATCCTCCCATCCAAGAGAAAAGGTTAGCAAACCAGTTAGGAAATTTCAATGAGTGCCAAGTCTGTACTGGCACATAAGCATGTCTTTGCATATCTTTAGCAATTTCTTCAACTACTTGACCCTTATCATCTATTTTCAAACAGCAATTAGTTAGATTCAGTTTACCACATACTCCTCCTTCTGCTGCTAAGAAATAATCAAGTGCTAAGCGGTTCTGATATATTGCAGTGCGCATCTGAGTACTTTGTTTAGCTAAGAGCGTAAGAGCATGGCTAGTTTCATTGGTTATTATTTCAACTACTGCTTGTAAGCGAATAATACGATTAATCATATAGATTGGAGTACGATAACCATACATACCATCATCATTCCAAGTGGCAGGTCCATAATACTCAATGATTCTTTCTGGTGGCCAATCATCACCTTGCCACTTCTCCCACTTGCCTATCTGTAAGGCTTCTCTTTTCTGTCTTAGTGCTCTCTTGTGTCGGTGGGTAGTGTAAACAGGGTATCCTAATTGTTCTCCATGTTCAGTGTTTAAGAGAAAGAAAGAAGGTCTGATGGTTCCTAAGACACATGCTCCTCCTCAGTGTGGCGGGAGTTGTGCATACGCTCGGTTTCCACAGATCCAATATAGGCCAGGTGGGGCTTGCCAGGCTTGGACTTTGGCAAGGTTAGTCCATAAACCAGCAAGTTCAGGAAATCTGGCTAATGGGTTAGGAGGTTCAGGGTGTCTGATTCCTGACCACCATGCTGTCTTTTTGGTCATGGCATTATAGTACTTCTGGCTAAGACAGACCAGCTGTCCTACCTTCTGGGTGAACTGGGGTCCAGTTCTGGCATAGCAAAGACGTCCAACGATTGAGTGCGCTAACACCCACTCACTGGTAGTCTTGTGTAATTCAGTCTGATTGTAAACTAAAGAATAATTCAATTCTTGGGCTTCCCATGGCCATTGGTCTCCCATTTGGGTTCCGCCACAGAAATAGCAATCTGAGATCTTAAGACTAGATACCACTGCTCCAGCTAATTCTAAAAATAAATTCTGTGAGGGATGAGGGATCTCAAACTTATTTACATGCATGGCTTCATAAAAGGTATTATGAATATGATATTTAGATGACTTGTGGGCTTGGGTATTCAATCTGATATACACAATGGTTCCTGGATCTATTGCTCCTCCAGCAATACGCAAACCAAACTTGTAGCCTTGTTTCCAAGCATAGGGATTGTGTATACGTAAGTGTAAGGGGTTGCAAGCATCTTTCTGACATTTATCATTTGTGGTTGGCTTGGTTAAAGTAGCCATCCGTTTATCTATTTTCTCATCAGTTATACCAGTATTCCAGGTAGCATAAAAAACACATCCCCAATACGGGCAATAGTAGTCTGCTGCTGGTGCAGTACTATAGCCTGGTTCCTTTTTACCTGTACACTTCCTCCATCCTGTGGCACCCTCTGGACACATGTACTTATGGTCATTTCGATACGCTTTCTCCCATGTACCACAGGTGGAATAACTATCTCTGTTAATGGCATTACATGCATCAAAATTCAAAACAGCAGGTTTAGTAATGTCTTTAAGTGGTGGTGTAGCAGCTAGTATAGGTCCATCTGCATCCTTCCATCTTATTTCCAACGTGTAATAGGATGGATTCTGATGCGGATTATAGCATGCTTTGATTTTGCCATGAGTGCAAACATTTAGTTCAGTGGTGTTATAGATACACCGAGTCACTGTTCCCTTGCAGGTATAGTAAGAATGATAAAGCAAAGTCTGAGTTACTTTCAGTCCAGTTCTAGTAGAAGTAATGCAGGCAGTGCATGGAGGTAGAGCATAAGTCTGTTCAAAACCTCCAAAGAAGGCAACCAAAGCAAAACAAAAGTAAAGATGCATGTTGATGTTGATTGGAGTTCTTCTGAATCCTCAGCTTGCTGATCTTGATCACGACGGTCTTTTATTCTTCGTCCCGTTTGCTAATGAAGCAATTTAACGGGTGCTGAGTGTTGATTGAAGATCCTCAAGTTGTCCAGTACACATTAACCAACTTATTAGCAATTTCAGTTGGCTTGTGAAGTCTGGCTAGTCAATGTAGTCTCAAAGTAGTGTGTCAAATCACACGCAAATTGGGTTCGTTGAAACAAAACTGTTGCTGCATGGAAAACAGCAATCCTCTTCGAAAGACTTGGCTACCGCAAAGCACTTGTGATGAAGTGTCTAAGCTGCTGGTTGCCGTCTCAGAGTAGCTCGCAAGGGGCATCAAGATGCTGTTCTGCCGTCCACTGCTCAGGTTCAGGATCAGCGGCGGGCTTGACTCTGCTGTGGTGGATCCAGGCGTCGATCTCGGCTACCTTTACTGCAGTTGGGGTAGACAGGATGACGGTGTACGGTCCCTTCCAATGGGGTTCCAACGGTGTCTTCTTCCAATCTTTGATCCACACTGAGGTACCAGGCTGAGAGGGATGCAAGGGTTCCGTCAAGTTGATAGGCAACTGATCTTGGATCCACGCATGGAGAGTCTGCAGAACAAAACTAAGAGCTAGGAGTTCTTGTCTGGTTACTTCTGAACCAATTTGGGCTAAACTTCCTTTGATTCCCTGCACTATTGGTGGGGGTTTACCATACAGAACTTCAAAAGGGGAAAATCCTGTTGACTTTACAGGAGCTGAGCGTATTGTGAGTAAAGCTATGGGGAGCACTTGGGGCCACTTCAAGTGTGTCTCCTGACAAAGCTTGGACATTTGGGCTTTTAGGGTACGATTCATTCGCTCAACTTTCCCTGAACTCTGGGGTCTGTATGCAGTGTGGAGTTTCCATTGTATCTGCAAAGCTTTTGCTAACTGTTGAGTAACCTGGGAGACAAATGAGGGTCCATTGTCTGACCCTATTACTGCTGGGATTCCGAATCTAGGGACAATCTCTCTCATTAAGACTTTGGTAACTTCTCGGGCTTTCTCAGTTCTAGTTGGGAAGGCTTCTACCCACCCAGAGAAAGTACAAACTAATACTAATAGATAATGGTATCCATTGGCTCTTGGCATTTCGGTAAAATCAACTTGGAGGTTGTGCATGGGAGTTACACCTCCTGACTGAACTCGGGGTGCCGTTATAAGGCCTTGCTTGGCATTATTTTTGGCACAGGTTAGACATTGACGTGCTACTGAGGCTGATATGGTTGTCATCAGAGGGATGTAGAAATGTGGTCTGAGTGCTTTTTCCATAGCACTCTTCCCATAGTGGGTGGCTTCGTGGAAAGCTTTGACAAAGGATGGTCCTAACAGTTCAGGAATTACTATTCGTCCAGGGGGTTGACTTCCCTCTTCTGGTGGCAGCTCAATCCATCCATCTTTCAGTATTCCATCTTCTCTGTTACAGTAGTAATCCAATTCTTTGGTGGTATATCGTGGTGTCCATAGATTCAAAGGTACTGGAAACAATGCTGCTTGCATTGGCATAGCTTGTGGGGCAATCTGTCCTGTCATAGCTGCTTGTCGTGCTGAGGCATCTGCAAATCTATTTCCTCGGGCAACTTCTCCTTTTCCTGCTTGATGTCCTCTGCAATGCATGACAGCTACACGTGTTGGGGCCCAAACTGCATCAAGTAACATCAATATCTCGGGACCATATTTGACTGATTTTCCTCCGGATGTGATGAGCCCTCGTTCTTTATAGAGAGCTCCATGGGCATGCAGAGTGGTGAAGGCATATTTGGAATCTGTATATACATTTAGCACAAGTTTTTCTCCTAACAACAATGCTCTGGTGAGTGCTATCAACTCGGCTTTCTGGGCTGATGTGCCTGAGGCTAGAGCTGATGATTCAACTACTTCGTGTTGAGTGACGACTGCATATCCGGCACAGCGTCGTCCATCAAGGATGAGACTGCTCCCATCAACATAATAGATTTGGTCAGGGTTGTCTATGGGCACATCTGTCAAGTCAGGTCGACTGGAGAACACAGTTTCCATGACTTCGATACAGTCATATTCTGGGAGTTCTTCACTGATGGGTATCAAGGTGGCTGGATTCAAAGCATGACTCACTTCTAGTTGTATCTGTGGGTTTTCACATAACATGCTCTGGTACTTCAACATTCGGGAATTGGTGAGCCAATAATTTGCTTTCTGTTCCATGAGGGCAAGGACTGCATGTGGCACAGTGACTCGTATGTTCTGTCCTAGTGTGAGCTTGTCTGCTTCGCTCACTAATAGTGCTGTAACTGCAACGGCTCTCAGGCATGGTGGCCATCCTTTGGCCACAGGGTCCAATTGTTTCGATAGGTATGCTACAGGTCGCTCCCAATTTCCCAATTTCTGAGTCAACATGCCTAAGGCATTTCCCTGTGCTTCATGTACAAACAAGTGGAAAGGCTTGTGGACATCTGGTAGTCCAAGTGCTGGTGATGACATCAATTCTTCTTTTAACTTCTGGAAGGCTGTATCCTGCTCAAGTCCCCACTCCAGTGGCGACTTTTCTTCTCCTTTTGTGGCTTCATACAGTGGTTTGGCAATTTGGGCGAAGTTAGGTATCCAGATTCAGCAATATCCTGCCGCTCCCAGAAAGGCTCTGACTTGCTTTCTGGTTGTTGGAGTTGGAATTCTGCATACTGCTTCTTTTCTTTCTCTGCCTAATCTTCTGCTTCCTTGGGTAATACGAAAACCCAAGTATTTCACTTCTTTTTGGCATAGCTGTGCTTTTGCTCTGGAAACTTTGTATCCAGCTTCATCTAGTAACTGCAAGAGATCTTTGGTGGCTAGTATGCATTCACTTTCTGATATGGCAGCTATCAACAGATCATCCACGTATTGGAGAAGCACTCTCTTCCCCGGGGCCACTGGATAGCTTGAAAGGTCTTGATTCAGTGCAGCACTAAAGATGGTAGGCGAATTTTTGAATCCTTGGGGTAATCTTGTCCAGGTGAGTTGGCCCCCTCTTCCAGAGGTGGGGTCCTGCCATTCAAATGCAAACAATATTTGACTTACAGGGGCTAATCTTATGCAAAAGAATGCATCTTTTAAATCCAGTACAGTGAAATGGGTAGCTTCAGCAGGTATCAGTCCTAGAAGAGTGTAAGGATTGGGTACAACTGGATGTATAGTTTCAACTGCATCATTTACTCTCCTTAAGTCTTGTACTGGGCGGTAATCATCCGTTCCAGGCTTCTTTACTGGCAAAAGTGGAGTGTTCCATGGGGATTGACATACTTTTAGTAGGCCATACTCGAGCAATCTTTGCAAGTGGCGATGAATGCCTTCAATTGCAGCTCTTGGGAGAGGGTACTGTTTGACGTGCACTGGTGTAGCACTAGGCTTAAGGGTTACAATCACTGGAGCTATATGCTTGGCTAGGCCTGGGGGACTGCCTTCTGCCCATACTCCAGGTGGTGCATGGATGTTCTTTAACGTTTGTTCAAAATAGGTGTCTTGGATGGAGTCATCAACGTAATACCTCCATTCTTCTTCTCGGGGAACTGTCAGCAGCATTATTCCTGCTGGTTTGGCTTGGGAATTTACTGTCATTTGCATTTCTCCTTCTTCAGAGAAAGATATCTGTGCTTGAAGCTTGGCTAACATATCTCGTCCCAGCAGTGGCACTGGACATTCGGGCATGTAAAGGAATTGATGAGTTATTTGCTGTCCTCCTAGACTGCATATACGATTCTGAAGAAAAGATTTTGTAGCTTTGGCACCAGTTGCTCCTATAATAGTGACTGCTTTTGTAGAAAATGGGGCTATCTTTTTGTCTATTACTGAATGTTGTGCTCCAGTATCAACCATAAAGTCCATAATTTGGTCTCCTATTTGTATTCCGACCATAGGCTCCTGGAGACCTAAAGCAAACTTGGAGCCCGGTCTGTCCTAATCCACGTCATTCTCATCATGGACCGGTGTGGCCAATGCTTGAATGGCTCCTCCTCCTCTTTCTCGCTGGAATTGTTCTCGATTGGCTCCTCCGCGATTTCGGGGATAGCCTCGTCTTTCTTCTCGCCACTGATGATCGTTGTCGTCATCTTGCTGGGCGTCTGCGAGTTGCGGGCATGTATCTCTCCAATGTCCTTCCTCTCTGCAGTAGGCGCATTGGTTCACGCCTAGCTTCTGGGTCCGGCCTCCGCCTTGACCCCGCCCTCTTCCTCTGCTCCGTCGACTAGGGACACCTCCCCTTTTCTGTTCAACTATGGCCGCAGCCAAAAAATCAGCTTTCTTCTTCATCTTTCTATCACATTCTCTCTGTCTTTCATTATCACGATTCACATACACTTTATGAGCGACTTCCAGTAACTGTGTTGCATTCATGCTCGCAAACCCTTCTAATTTCTGTAATTTACGTCTAATGTCTGGTTGAGACTGGTTTACAAAAGCAGAATTCACCATACATAAACTTCCTGGTGCCTCGGGATCATAGGGGGTATACATCCTGTATGCTTCAGTTAGTCTTTCATAAAAATCTGCTGGGCTCTCATCTACACCTTGGATAACTCCTGCAACTTTGGAAAGGTTCATAGCTTTCTGCCCCCCCCTTTTCAGGCCTTGTAAAAAGCCTTGGCGAAAACGGGCTAGGGCTGTGGTTCCTTCTTCGGTATTTGGATCCCAATGGGGGTCTTCATTCGGGAATTCTCTCTGGGCTGCTTCCCGATGGTCTATTCTACTCTGCCCCTGTCCCGGAGCTACAGGGTTATCTGCCATCCATTCAATAGCTGCTTTTCTAATTCGTGCTCGCTCCTCTGTCGTGAATAGGGTAGTCAGGAGCTGGCGGCAATCTGGCCAAGTGGGTTGGTGAGTTTCCATAATAGTAGTTACTAATTCTGTCAGTTCCTGGGGCTTGCTAGTATAGGAGGCATAATGCGACCTCCAATTTAACAAATCAGTTGTAGAGAAAGGGATATACACATAAGTTAGGGGTCCCGCTACCACCTCATCATTATCATTCTTTACGGGCACTCCCGGGACTTGCCGTAAAGGCAGCATTTTGGCAGTAGGTGTCTTTTGGGATCTAAGGGTTATTTTTGTAATTGTCTTTGAAGGGGTCACTTTCTTTTTCTCAACAGGTTTCACTTTGGGTATATCTTTTGCTGGTTTGCTAGTGCTAGCAATAACTTGTACACTGTCCTCCTCGCCTGGGGCATTCTCTTTTTCTTCCTCTTCTACCTCTGCTTCTGACTCGCTTTTTATAGCATCCTCTTCTTCAGCTGATCCGTCTCCCCTTCGGGAGGTGGGTCAGGAGCTGGGTCCTGCTCCGGCCGTCGCTGGGGTTCTGGGGCAGGACGCCGGGCTACTCTTACCGGACCTGGGGTCCGAGGCTGTCTGGGAATTATTTCTGGGGAATCAGGATCTACCAGGATGGGCTTCTTTCTGGACTTCTTATCCTGCTCTTTCGCTTTAGGCTGTTGTGTTTTCTGACTAGAATCTGTCTTAGCTAACATTATTCTGCACTGTTCCTCATAACAGCGCTGCGCCCAGGGGGGCGGATCTTCACAAATACTTAACCAGGAATCTATATAGGGGTACTGATCGGGGTGCGCTATCCGCACTCTACGATGTATTGACTGAATAATCTCTACATTAAACTTCCCTCTCGGGGCCAGATGGGGTCTAGATCGGGCCACTCCCTAGTACACAAAATCTGCAAACGGGCTGCTGTCATTTTAATACCATAATCTCCAGAATATCCCTCTTTAAAATGTGCGATCATACATTCTAATGGAGTGTTTCTAGTAGACCCCGCCCCTCCCATTTCGATGTGTGCGCGCAACAACAGACAAAAGGGAAAAGGAGGGCGGACCGTGGGTAAGGGGTCCTCACGGCCCTGGAAACGTATAAGGAGTACAAATAACAAGACAAGACGACAATCGCTTCCCCCTTTTCGCGACCTGAACGCGGTCGCCCGGTCAGGAAATGCGCTACTCAGGGGTCCGCCTTCACTTGGTCCGTGCTGCCAGACCTCTCATTCACACTTCATTCACACAATCATGCTAGCAACGTATCCCAGAATGCATTCGTTTCTATCTATTCTGACTAGTCTTTTTCCCAATTACAATAAGGATGAGGGTTTCACCCGGCGAATTCCCATGTGGGGTTACTCGGCCCTTCCTTGAGAGGTGATCAAGCTCTCTTACCAATTCCCAATATCTCGAGATTACAAATTCCAAATTCCAAGTTCCAATGGCAGTACTGCTCTTTCTATTTCTGTCTAGACACCAAATCAAAACTATACTCACCGGATCCGGTCCTCAAACTTCCCAAGCAGGCGCATGAGTTGGACCTCGGACTCCCCTCACTCGGGTTCGAGGCGTTGGCTCCAACCGGGCCCGGCACCCGCCGAGGTCCGACCAGCTCCCTCCGATACAAGGGACCGGCGGCGCCAGGGAGCAGCCCTCGTCGGAAGGGCGCGATCCCGGCAGGACCAAGCCTATAGAGGCGGAAAGTCGTGGTATATTGCCCTATATACACTTTGATTCCACAACTTCCCGGCCAACGCACCAAGAATATGTAGCAGCAAAGCGCAGACAAACCAATGATACCAGGAGTCTGTTCAGAAGGTCCAAATCATTTATTTGTGCACAAGTCTCGAACCAGTCAATTTCAAAATGGCTGAGCAAAGTTTTCAAGCATTACAACAACTTTTATAGACTTCTGTTCCATTCTAGGTATAGAAAAACATTTCATTGGTCCCGGTACTCTCCCGTACCTCCCGTACCCCTTCCATTGGTCCCGGTACTGATAAGTTTATCCAATTATGTCCCTTCAGTGGGCATGACACCTGCATACCCCCCTTCTAGTCCCAATTACAATGGTCAGTTCATCAACTTGTTACTTTCACACTCTCAAGGCCATAGAGCCAATTTGTGCATGCAGAGGAGCAGGGCTCTGCAACTCATCTGTCAGCACTCCCAATTATATTCCTTGCAGACGTACTTTTTCTTATCAGTAACTTTTAAACATGTTTTTCTGTATTTTTCCATCTCTCAGTTCTGCTTACCTAAGCTAATTCAATACTTCTACTGAGTTCTATCTTACAATAGCAGCATATTGGGGGATGTGCAATCCTATGGGCCTCTCCACAGGCTTCATTTACAGGTCAAGCTAGTTAGGCCTGCCTGCTTATGTCAGACACCGTGGATCACAGGCCTGCACCCGCCACATTAAAGTACAGCCTATTCTTTCTACAGTCACATGAGCATGGCTTTTTCAAAAGACAATCACATGTTGCATGTCATTTCCTTCAAGTTTCCTATAATCACCATGACAACGTGGACATGTCCAGACATGCCTCTATTTTCTCTGTATTATTTTTCTTTTCAAAGCTGAAGTGGGATTTGAACCCAAATCTCTCTCTGTGTTTCAGGCTGGTGTGCTACTAACAATGAGGTGCTGAGTCAAACACACAACCCCCATGCTGAAAGTCTGTTTTTATATTTATTCTACCAAATGCTTTGTGCCAACATCACATTTTAAAAGTTTTATTTTCAGGCTGCATTCTTGTATTTTACTGAAGAATACATATTTTTTTAAAATGCAAATGCAATGTGTGCCTTTGAGTCAGTCCTGACTCCTGGCAACCCAGAAGCTCCTGGGTTTTCTTGGCAGTGTCACTGGAAGTAGATTTCCAGGCCTTTCTTCTGAGGCAATGGAGGGTTAAGTGACTTGCCCAAGGCCACAAGGAGTGCTAGTGGGAATTGAACCCTGGTTGCTTGGTTAGCAAGCCAGTGCTCTAGCCCTTTTTGCCAGTTCCTGTTGCTATCAAAGGTTTATTTTTAACAATCAGCTCTAATTAGTTTGGAATACACACCTTTCACTAAAAGCTATGAGGCACTGCTTTGTGAGAAAAAAAGCTCAGATGGGGGGAAAAAACATTTGTGTTCTGTTTTGATTATACAGCTTCCAGGTTGTAGAGGCATTATAATTGGAAGCAGAGTGTCTGATCCTGGAAATAGAAGTGACTGTATCCAGTGATGTCAGCATAAACCGGTAGCAAACACTTGCATTTCTGGGATCAGACACCGAGTTTCCGGTGATATTATTGAAAAAGCAAAGGGGTCCATTTCTGATGACAATCTATTTCTGGTGATGTCATCGAAAAGTTACAGGGTCCATTTCTGATGACGTAGGCTGGGGGTGTGGTTGGGGTGGGAAGAGTGTTCCTGGGGGTGGAGTGTGGATATGGCCTAACCCATAAGTGAACACTGGGGCTGATTTCATATCTTAGGGAGTGTAGCTGGGGCAGCTGGTGGGGGCAGGATGTGTGTGTGTGTGTCAGTGGAGGTATATGGGTGGGGCTTTGTTGGAGCTAACTCCATTCATTTCTAGGGGAGGGGCAGGGGCCTAACCCAGAAGTGAACATTTATTGGCTGACATCATCCTTATCTCACCTGTCAATCAGTTTGATGAGTGGTGTACCTATTATACTTCTCATGCATTTTTAATGGTAAGTACAAAGTCCTCATTAACCATCAGCATCATGATCTGCATGCTCCCAGCAGTTAATGAATGAATGCATGCATATGCTAACAAGTGACTCAATTTACGTGGGTGCACTTAATGATACCTACTGAGGTATCATTGGGTGAACCTATGCTAATTTCTACATTGCCACTGAGCACACAGCAATTGCCCTTGTGCTAGAGACAATGTGCTCGTTACACCCATACTCCTTCCCTAACCTGCCCATTCATTGCTCTGGCACATTATGGCTGATAGCTGGCATTTTATCACATGCTAAAACTTGTGCTAGCCATTTAGAGGCATTTAGTAAATGGACTGATAAGTTTTTAAATAGCTTTTTCTCTAGTTGGTTCCCCAAACAGCTGATCCATAAAGCTGTCATTTATTTCATCTAGGAACTTCACCTCCCTAGCATCTCCTACCATGACATTGATCCAATCAATATTGAGACAATTGAAATGACCCATTATTACTGTGTTGCCAATTTTGTTAGCTTTACTAAGCTTTGATGACATTTCATCATCTGTCTATGCATTCTGTCCAGGTGAACAGTAGTTATCTCCTACCACTATTTTCTCCCCCTTTACACATGGAATTTCTATCCATAAAGATTCAAGGACACATTTTGTTTCCTGAAGAACTTCTATCCTATTTGATTCAATACTCTCTTTAAAATATAGCACCACCCCTCCACCAATTTGATCCTTCCTACCATTGTGATATAATTTGTATCATGGTGTCACAGTGTCCCATTGGTTATCCTCCTTCTACCAGGTCTCTGAGATGCCTTTTATATCCATCTCTTCATTTAGTGATATACTGTATGTGCTAATACTTCTGTCTTATTTTTTAGGCTCTAGCATTTGTATGGAGACATTTCAAGTATGCTTGTTTGTTTTTACAACTTTCATAGCAGTTGACAGGGATAGCTGGCAGTCTTTCAACTCATTCTGCTTTTTATTTAAGAGAACCTGGGCTATTTTAGCCTTAATACAAGTTCTCTATCGGGATGCCTAATTTCCCTGTTTTGATGGTATCCTTTAAAGATTCCTTACTCTGAACCATTTGTTCTCCCCCAGGTCCTAATTTAAAAGCTGACAGCAGCCTGTTACCACCTTGTTTAAGGTTTAGCCAATCTTGCAGAATAGGCTTCTCCTTCCCCAAAATGTTGCCCGTTTTGCAAAAAATCTACTGTAAAACCTTCCTCTCTATGCCACTGTCTCATCCACACATTAAGACTATGGAGTTATGCTTATTTCCTAGGTCCTGTGCATGCAACAACAAACATTTCTTAGAATGCTACTCTGGATGTCCTGGATTTCAACTTTCTACCTAAAAAACAAAATTTGACTTCAAGAACCTCCCTCCTACATTTTACGATGTCACTGGTGCCAAGATGTAAACATTTTTATAAACATAGCCCCTGGGGTAATTTTATAAAAGCTCTTCTTAGATGTATATAAAGGACTTTATGCATGAACATCCTTCATAAAATTAACCCCTAAACCAGCAAATTTACTTGCAATATCAGAGAGTTTGTTAAAGCATAATTTGGCATTACATTCTATTGACATTTACTTTTGAGAACATGACTGCAATTGCGTGTGAGCAAGGTTTATTAATAATGAACATTTACAGAGAAGCACTCTATATATTATTCATCGTGTCTCCTTGTTAAGGGACTGGTTATTTATACCCTATTTTACCTGTTATACCTGCTTAATGCATACCCAAGTTTAATTTTCCTGTTTAATGTATACCCAAGTTATTATACCTGTTTCACTGTAGGCACAAATCACGAAATTGAGATGTGCAACTCTTATGTTCAATGTAAACCGCACTGATGTCGAATAGCGCGGTATAAAAGAGACTGCAAATAAATAAATAAAATAAATAAATAAAATACCATGTTAGAATTTTTCTTCTTATATGCCCATTTTTCAGTGTAAAGTTCTGTTTACTGCAAATATGTAGACAAGGTAACTTCTAGGGCACCGAGATTGCTAATTTCCATGAGGCCCTATGGACATTTTTAATCTTTTTCATTTTTAATTAAAAATGTAATGCTCTATTTGTTTTTCTAAGAGGAGAAATTCCCATAAAATTATTAAGTGGCACATCTATAACAGATGCAACATCTTGTGTCTACAATTCTATATATCTTACCCTCCTGCCAAACACTGTAATGATAACAAGCAACAACATGTTATAAATTAGGTATGATTAGAATTTCAAGTCTACAGCCCCTTTATTATGTACAAACTGTAAGTAACAGATATTTCAACTGGCTTTTACTTTTATAGACTTCACATTTATGCCCTGGATTCTTAATTTCTGTAGGTTCATGAGAAATTGGTATGTTAATTAATGTGAATTCACAGAAACATAGCATGCTATTTGAACAAACAAAACAAAATAACATGTTAATAAGACTGAAACTGGTTGAGTAGGGGTTCAAATGATGTTGAGCTAATGAGTAGATGCCTTGCACTGCAGCTCCATGGTGAACTCCATAATAGTATATAGTGAGTACGCAGGGCCAGCACTACCTAGTAAGTGGGATAAGTGCAGCAGGGGGGGTGTCATTCTCCGGGGGCACCGTTGCTAGATATCCCACCCCCCAAGCAGGGCCAGCCCTAGGCATGTGCAGGCACGAAGGGCCCCGCCCATGCCCGACTGACTTCAGAGGGAGCTGGTGAGTCCTGAAGCCAGGCACCCCAGTTCACTTCTGCACAGCCGCAGGAGTAAACAGTGGTGTTTTCCTTTACTCCCGTGGCTGTGAGAAGTCACAGATACCGGTGCCACTGAGTTCCTGGAGGTTAAACAGGGCCATTTCTTAAGCAGGAGACAGGAAGTGCCCCGGTTTAACCTCCAGGAACTCAGCGGCACCAATATCTGCAACTTATCACAGCTGTGGGAGTAAAGGAAAATGCTGCTGTTTACTTCCATGGCTGTGCAGAGATCAGCCAAGGCACTAGGCTTCAGGACTCACCAGCTCCCTCTGAACCTGGTCAGGTGCACACAGGACCCCTCGTGGTGTGGGACCATGTGTGTTTGTGTTGGGAGGGGAGCCGTTGGCACTGTAAGAGGTCTGGGGACTAGAACGGGAAATGGGCTAATATTGAGGGATGGGGAGACTGCTGTTGAAGGAGATAAGGCTGGGAGAGGCTGAGACTGGAGGGGGGCTGATATTGTGGAGCTAATACTGGAAATTAGATGATGCTGGGGGATGGAGGGACTGGAAGGGAGCTGATGCTGGGAGGTATTGGGACTAGAGGGGGACTGATAATAGGGGGCTAGTACTGGAAATGGGATGATGCTAGGGGATGGGGAGCCTGAGATTGGAAGGGAGATGATGCTGGGAGGGTCTGGGACTGGAGGGGGACTGATACTAGAGGGGGGCTAGGACTGGAATAGGCTGATGCTGGGGGATGGAGAGATTGGAAGGGAGATGATGCAGGGAGGGACTGGGATTTCAGGGGGACTGATACTGGGGGCAGAGGGCTAGGACTGGAAATGGACTGATGCTGGGAGGACAGGGGTTGGAAGGGAGATGATGCTGGGAGGGGTTGGAACACAGAAGGGGCTGATGCTTGGGGAGGACTAGAAGGGGATGGGACTGGGGCAGGGAGGAGAAAAAAGAAGCTGGTGAGTGAGGATGGAGAGGGGGACAGATATTTTGTGTGGGAGGGAAGAAGAAAGGTCATACAGTGGGAACAGTTGAGAGAGAGGGGCATGAGAATGGATGAGGGGTAAGAAGGAGTTCCGTCAGGGTTAATGATTTTCAGAGAAGGAAGTAGCTGAGTTGGTGTGTGGAAGGGATATAGGAGGCGGTGCTGGGGAAAGGGAGATGGGGGGAGAGCAGGGACTGGGACTTAGGTGGAGATTTTAAAATTGGGTGGGAGAAAAGAAGAAGACAGAATCTAAGATTGGCTGGGTATTGGGAAAGTAAGAGGGGACTCAGATGGTGGGCCCAGGAGCTGGCACAATTCACTGAGCATGCAGCTCTGGCATCGTGCAGCACCATCCTGAGCTTCAACTTTCTTTCTCTGAGTCAGCAACATCAGCCAATGCTGCCCGTAGCATTCACTTCCAGTGCGTGGGGCCATTCACCAGAAGTGATTGCTACAGGCAGCACTGGCTGCTGCATGCTGATGCAGAGAAATAAGATAAAGCTGGGGTTGGGTCTATGAGCTCTTTCTGCTGCTTACTTGGAAAAAGAAAGAAGATGCCGGGGATGGTGTCACATGATATTTTTTTTTCAAGGGAGAGGACAGAGGGAGAAAAAAAGAGATGGGATATGCTGGATGAGAGTGATTGAGAATGGGAAATAATGGACCAGGAAAAAAGAGGTGGGGAATGGGAGGACTGGGGTGAGAGTTAAAAATGGCAGGTACATGGAGTAAAAAAGAGGGAGGTTGAGGATTGGATAGTAAGAAAGAGTAGTGAAATCTAAATTGACAGACAGAAAAATAAATAGAAGAAGGCTGAAGGGAAAAGAACAATATCTAAGATGGAACAAAGTAAAGAAAACAAAAAAGGAGACAAGAAATGGCAGATGGACTAGAGACCATTGAAAGAGAACTAAGAGAAGAAAGAGGAAAACAGAAACCTCAGACTGGGATCAGCATGATCACAGAATACAATGGTCAGACAACAAAGGTAGAGAAAATAATTTTATTTTCAATCTTTATATTTTATAAAGTACAGGGAAATGCATCTCTTTCTATTTCTCTGGTGTTGCATAGTATGCAGAATCTGGCTTCTTGGGGTTGCAGTTTAATTTTTATCTACATATTTTTATTTTTAGGTTGTGGTCTTGTTCTATGCTCAGTGAGGGTCTGTGTTCTGGGTGTGTGACAAAGGCCAGATGTTCTGTAAACATGGAGTTTGTGCGTAGGGATCTGTACTATAGTGATCTGAATTGTTCAGCTTTACAAGTAGGTGTTTGGATGTTCCAGAGCGCGCTGCAGTATTTCCATGCTGCTTTTTTTGGGTAGGCTCCTTATGGAGGGGGTGGGGTGTAGTCAGCAATCTCCAGGAACAAGTATGAATGAAGTCTTCACATATTGGTGAAGTCGGCATCGATGGAGCCCCACATGGGAACACTCCCCAGCATCCAATAGGAATGTATTTGGGAGCATCCCTCCACGCATCCGTGTCTGCCTTCCTGCCTTCCTAGCAATTCTCCTCAGTCGTCTTTTTTTCTTCAGAACCATCAGAACCTTAAGAACATAATAAATGCCATACTGGGTCATAAGAACATAAGAACATAAGACATGCCATACTGGGTCAGACCGAGGTCCATCAAGCCCAGTATCCTGTTTCCAACAGTGGCCAATCTAGGTCATATGTACCTAGCAATATCCCCAAAAGACACAGGTTCCACAAAGCTTGTACTGGGTCAAGCATTGATATCCTGGGTCCCTTTTTAATAGTGGTTTATGGACCTTTCCTCCAGGAACTTGTCCAAACCTTTTTTAAACCCAGCTATACTAACAGCCCTTACTACATCCTCCATAACAGATTCCAGAGTTTGATTACACGTTGAGTGAAAAAATATTTTCTCTTATTTGTCTTAAATAGTTTACCCTGTAGCTTCATTACATGTCCCCTAGTCTTTCTATATTCTGATAGCGTAAATAATTGATCCACGTTTATCCGTTCCACTCCATTCATTAATTTATAGACCTCTATCATATCTCCCCTCAGCCGTCTCTTTTCCAGGTTAAAGAGCCCTAACCTTTTTAGCCTCTCTTCATAGGAGTAGCCTTCCATCCCCTTCACCAATTTGGTGGCTCTTCTCTGTACTTTTTCTAATAACGCTATGTCCTTTTTAAGATACGGTGACCAGAATTGCACACAATATTCAAGGTGCGGTCGTACCATGGAGCGATACAGAGACATTATAATATCCTTTGTTTTATTCTCCATCCCTTTCCTTATGATACCTAGCATTCTATTTGCTTTCTTGGCCGCCGCTGCACACTGGGCGGAGGGTTTTAACATGTTATCCACGATGACTCCTAAATCTTTTTCCTGGGTGGTGGTTTCTAATGTGGAGCCTTGCATCGTGTAACTATAGTGTGGGTTGTTCTTTCCTAGGTGCATAACTTTGCACTTGTCCACATTAAATTTCATCTGCCATTTGGATGCCCAGTCTTCCAATTTATCCAGATCCTCCTGCAGTTTTCCACAATCCTCTTGGGTTTTAACAATTTTAAACAGTTTTGTGTCATCTGCAAATTTGATAACCTCACTAGTTATTCCCTTTTCCAGGTCATTTATGAATATGTCAAAAAGTAGCGGACCCAATACAGATCCCTGGGGTACTCCACTATTCACCTTTTTCCATTGGGAATATTGGCCATTTAGCCCTACCCTCTGCTTTCTATCTTTTAACCAGTTCCCGATCCACAATAGTACACTGCCTCCTATCCCATGACTTTTTAGCTTCGCAAAAAGTCTCTGATGGGGGACCTTGTCAAAAACTTTCTGAAAGTCCAGATACACTATATCAACCGACTCACCTTTGTCTACCTGTTTATGCACACCTTCAAAAAAACATATCAGATTAGTAAGACAATATCTTCCTTGTCTAAAGCCATGTTAGCTGTCTCCCATTAGGCCATGACTATCTACATGCTGTGTAATTTTGTTCTTTATGATGGTTTCTACCATTTTCCCTGGTACTGACGTCAGGCTCACCGGTCTGTAATTTCCCGGGTCACCCCTGGAACCCTTTTTAAAAATTGGTGTTACGTTGGCGACCCTCCAATCTTCAGGTATTACAGATGATTTTAATGAAAGTTCACAGATTACCAATAGCAGGTCTGCAATCTCATATTTCAGTTCTTTCAACACTCTGGGATGTATACCATCCGGTCCAGGTGATTTGCTACTATTCAGTTTATCAAATAGTTGTAATATATCAGAACAAGGTCCATCAATCCCAGTATCCTGTTTCCAACAGTGGCCAATCTAGGTCACAAGTAACTGGCAATTTCCCAAAAAGACACACAGGTTCCGTAAGGCTTGTATAGGGGCAAGCAGAGGATTGCCCTGGTCCTCTTTAATAATGGTTTATGGACCTTTTCTGCAGAAACTTGTCGAAATCTTTTTTAAAACCGGCTATACTAACAACTTTTACTACATCTTCCGGTAACAAATTCAAGGGTTTGATTATGGATTGAGTGAAAAAATATTTCCCCTTATTAGTCTTAAACAGGTTATACTGTAGCTTCATTGCATGCCCCCTAGTCTTTCTACTTTTTGATGGTGTAAAGAATCGATCTACATTTACCAATTCCACTCCATTCATTAATTTATAGACCTCTATCATATCTCCCCTAACCGTCTTGTTTCCAAGTTGAAGCACCCTAACCTTTTAAGCCTCTCCTCGTAGGGGTATCCTTCCTTCTGTTTTAACATTTTGGTGGCTCTGCTCTGTACCTTTTCTAATTCTTTTTAAGATATGGTGACTAGAATTGCACACAATATTCAAGGTGCGGTCATACCATGGAACGATACAGAGGCATTATAATATCCTTTGTTTTATTCTCCATTCCTTTCCTTATTTATTTATTTTAAGAAGTTATATATTGCTCATCTGCAAAACAATGCAATTTAGGTGGTTTACAGTCAGGTACTGTATATATTCCCTCATCCCCAAATGGCTCAGAATCTACATGAGTACCTGATTCCTAGCATTCTATTTGCATTCTTAGCTGTCGCTGCACACTGGGTGGAGGATTTCAACGTGTTATCCACAATGATGCCTAAATCTTTTTCCTGGGTGGTGGTTCCCAATGTGCAACCTTGCATCATGTAACCATAGTTTGGGTTGTTCTTTCCTAGATGCATAACTTTGCACTTATCCACATTAAATTTCATCTGCAATTTGAACATCCAGTCTTCCAATTTATCAAGGTCCTCTTGCAATTTTTCACAATACTGTTAAGTTTTAACAACTTTGAATAATTTTGTGTCATTGACCGGCTCACTTTTGTCTACCTGTTTTTCACACCCTCAAAAAATATAACAGATTAGTTAGACAAGACCTTCCTTGGCTAAATCCAAGTTGGCTTTCTCCCCTTAAATTATGACTATCTACATCTTCAGTAATTTATAATGATTTGCATCATTTTGCCTGGTACTGATGTCAGGCTCACCGGCATGTAGTTTCCCGTATCAACCCTGGAACCCTTTTTAAAAATTGACGTTACATTGGCCATTCTTCAATATTCCAGTACTGCAGATGATTTTAATGATAGTTCACAAATTACTAATAGTAGGTCTGCAGTCAGTTCTTTCAACACCCTCGTGTGTATATCATCCAGTCCAGGTGATTTGCTACTGTTTAGTTTATCAAATACTTGTAATATATCTTCCTGGTTTATCAATATTTCTTTCAATTCTTCCGATGCATCACCTTTAAATGCCATTTCAGTCATGGGTAACTTCCCTACATCTTCATCTGTAAAGACTGAAGCAAAGAATTCTTTCGGTCTCTCCTCTATGGCCTTGTCCCCTCTTAGTGCCCCTTTTATTCCTCTATCATTTAATGGTCCAACTGACTCTGTCACAGGTTTTTTGCGTCAAATGTACTTGAAAAAGTCTTTATTATGTGTTTTGCTTCCACAGCAAGCTTCTTCTTAAATTCTTTTTGCCTGCCTTAACAATGCCTTGCATCTAACTTGCCAGTGCTTATGTTGTTTCCAGTTTTCATCATTTGGCTCCTTTTTCCATTTCCTAAAAGATGCATTTTTGGCTACAACAGCCTCTCTGACCTCACCTTTACACCATGCTAGCAGTTTTTTGGACTTCCTTCCACCTTTCTTAAAGTGTGGAATACATCTGGTCTGGTCTTCCAAGTTAGTATTTTTAAACAACGCCCATGCTTGATGTAAATTTTTAAACTTTTCAGCTGCTCCTTTTTGTTTTTTCTTAACTATTTTTCTCATTTTATCATAGTCTCCCTTTTGAAAGTTAAAAGGCAGTACTGTGGATTTCCTTGTCATCCTTCCTCCATTTATGAAATCAAATGCGATCATGCTATGATCACTATTGCCAAGTGGCCCCAACACCCTTAACTCTTGCACCAGATCTTGTGCTCCACTAAGGACTAGATCCAAAATGGCTTCCCCTGGTGTTGGTTCATGAACCAGCTGCTCCAAGAAGCAGTCATTTATTTCATCTAGAAACTTTATCTCCTTAGCATATCCTGCTGTGACACTGACCCACTCGATACCTGGGTAATTGAAATCACCTATTATTATTGTGTTGTAGCTTTTGTTAGCTTCCCTGATTTCTTTTAGCATTTTATCATCTATCTGTTCATTCTGGTCAGGAGGTCAGTAGTATACCCCCACTGCCATCACCCGGGAAAACAGTAGTGTTCAGGCCTATCCTGGACCTCCGGAATTTCAGCAAGTTCCTGGTGAGGGAAAAGTTCAAGATGGTCTCGCTTGGGGCACCTTAACCTAGGGCACCTTATAGGGCACCTTAGGTTAAGGCACCTTATAGGGCGCCTTATAGGATGCCTTAACTTGAGGTGCCTTATAGGGTGCCTTAACCTAAGGTGCCTTATAAGGTGCCTTAACCTAGGGTGCCTTAACCTAAGGCGCCTCATGGTTTTGCACCAAGTACTCACATATGACCTCTCACCAAATGGGAGATAATAACGTATGTGTACTCAATGCAAAAAACTGGACAGCCCCATTTCACTGCTGGATTGCTATCTGCATCTTTGTATTAGTGAAGTTAGTTGTTTAGAGCTGTTAGAAAAGAGGGATACCTAAATTAATACAAAGGCCTTTAGGATTATTTTGTATATTCTATTTTATTATTTTGTGTTTGCTGTTCAATGAACTGCTAATCTGTTAAGGGTTAATCACTCATCAATGGAAATACACGATGGTGTCAAATTTCACTCTCTCTCTTAATTGGAATAATAAACTATAAATTAAGGGATTGTCTGGGGTAGGCGTGATCTACCTGTCTGTTTTCTTTTAAGGCTATAAAGACCAAATTAAATCTAACAGAAATTTCTTAAAACCTCTAAAGAAAACTGCTTTCTGCCTGATTAGGAGTGGAGGAGTAGCCTAATGGTTAGAGCACTGGCTTGGGAACCCAGGGTTTAATTCCCACTAGTACTCCTTGTGGCCTTGTGCAAGTCACTTAACTCTCCATTGCCTCAGAAAATCCAAGTTATCAATAACCCTGTTTAATGTACATAACCAAGTTTAAGTTACAATGTAAACCACTTTGATTGAAATGATAAAGCAGTATATAAAACCTGTTAAATAATATTAGAGCCTACCTAAATCTAACAGGAATTAATGTTTTAACCTCTTAAACACACTGCTATCTACCTACTTAGAGCCTACTTAATTTAACAGAAATTAATTTTAATCATCTTAATTAAGAAGAGAACTCTTTTGGTTTTTAATGAAATAAAAAACAGTTTTCCAAATAAACCCACAATCTCTCCTCTGTTTCAAGCTTTAAGTCAATAAGCTTTCCAGAAAAAATATGCTCACTTACCTAAAGATACTTCATTTGCTCTCAGCTTTCCCTCAGAAAAGAACCCTGTTATAAAATTACCCCCACATACACGCATAAATGACTTCTTATAAAATGCTGGCTAGTATAAGAGTACAAGTTTTGGCATCAAGACGTGTACTTTGCTGGTGGGTGTGCAAATGGGCAGAGTTTAAGCGAAGTGTGCAAGTACTCATGTACTACTACTACTGAACATTTGTATACCGCTAGAAGATGTACACAGTGCTGCATGTAGATTATAAAATATAATTTATGCATATACTTGAAAAATATAATTACATGTATTTATATCAGCTCTAGGGCTGGGGTAAATGTCATTACCCACAATGTTAAATAAATAAAATGTAGGCACTCATTAGGTCATTTTTGCTACTATTTTATAAAAACAGGTAGTTGCCTACTTATCTTTATAAAATAGGCTTACCATGGGCACTTTAACTAAGCACCCCTTAATAAAATTACCCTCTATATGTACAGTATACATTATAGGTTAAGTGAGAATTTGGATGGTACAAAATTATCTAACACCTCACTTCACACATAGCATATATTTTTCAAACATTATACCAAGTTTAAGAAAAGGTCGAAGCTTCTTCCTCTGGTTTAGACAGAAAGAGATTTGATTGAAATCCTCTTGAAATTTCTGAATTCTGCTAGGAAGATACCTTTACTTGGCTCTTATAAGTGTCATCTTTATGCTGTGTAAAGATGACTGGGACTGATTTTTCTATTGCAGTTAAATGAAAGGTACAACAAACATTTGGCCTAGTAATGCTATGCAAATTGGCTTCTTAAAATTTAATGTTAACATTTATTAAATAATGCATTATACAATAAGAAGATTGGAAATTCTAAGGGGTATGTTTACTAAACCATCTTAATGTTCCCGGCGCTAGCTCCAGAGATAATGTGAAGAATGCCATATAAGGAGTGGGCGTTTCCAGTCCTAATGTAGCAAGAATCGGTATCGCGTGATAGTGAGCGCCATGGCACGTTAACGCGCATTAACCCTAAGTTAATGCCAGTGGAGTGTCAGAAGGAATAAAGATGTAGCCCACTGGTTATGGCAATGACTGTGGAGGCAGAGGTCATGGGTTTGATTCTGCAGGGGGGTTATGTAAGAAGGCTGTCTGAGGCATTACTCTTTAATTTAAACCAGGGCTGTCTGAGGCATTTTCTTTTTAAATTTAAATTAGTGCTGCCAGCAAAAACACCCTCACAGTGCCGTAACCTAAGGTGCCGCATAAGGTGCCCTATAAGGCACTCCAGAGGGCACATTATAAAGTGCACTGTCCACCAAGGCACCTTATAATGTTCCCTATAGGGCGCTTTATGAGGCACCTTAAGGTTACAGCACTGTGAGGGTGTTTTTGCTGGCAGCACTAATTTAAATTGCTTCCATTCCCCTCGGTATACACCTCGCTCTTTCCATCTTAACCATCTTGCCCTTCCTTCCCCTTCCCGTGCCCATCTGCAGCTTACCCGTCTTTCTGCGTTTTACTTTGCCGGTCCTGCTCATTGGAATTCTCTCCCCTCCTCTCTCCGCCTGGAATCACAATATACCATTTTCAAACAAAACCTCAAAACCCATCTCTTCTCCCTAGCATTTAACGTTCCTTCTCCTTTTGTATGAGTTTACCCTTAGTGTACTTATTTGCCTCTTGTTTCCTGTCCTGTACCTCCTGTACTTTTGTCCTCTGTCCTTTACAAATGTGTATATTTCCTTTCCTTTTCTGGCTTTGGCCAAAACTTTTATGTATTTTATGTATTTTATTATTGTACACCGCCTTGATTGTTACAGAAAGGCGGTTTTTATCAAATGATTAAACCTTAAACCTAAACCTTAAACAGTCTGCTAGGTAGTCCATAGTGCATGCTCCTGGAGGAGATGATGGCACCCAAAACTGGGATATGAGCGCACACACACACCAAGCAGGTAAGTCAGTGATTGGGCCCCAGAAAAGAGAACCCATAAATATCACTTGAGAAAACTAGTATACAGCACTATGGGGTAACCTAGCCATGCCGTGGTCACTGCTCAGTGAGGGTGAGAGTGACCTCCCAGCAGGACATGCTGTGGCCACCCTGTCCATGCAGGTGGTGGCCGGGCACTACAATGTCCCAGCCATTGCCCTATGCAGATGCATCCTGCCCAGGCCATACCCACAGTACCTTGCTCCTCATTATGCACATTGGCAGGCTAACACTGGAAACAGTGCAAGCAGTGTGGGCTCAGTAAGGTGTAGGCAGCCACAACACACTGGATAGACAGACACACACTCCCACACCTATGCCAGCATTGTGCAAATATAGAGGCTTTTGGCAGCCCTGGCCACCACACCAGTCCTGGGAACAGTGCAGGAATGGCTATGGTACGCAATACTGTTGGGGTCACTCCCGGGGTTTCAGAAACCAAAACTGAAACATACTCCACAGATATCAGAAAGGTTGCTATGATGCAGCTCTATCAGCAGATTGTGATAAACTTAGGAATTGCTATCTGCCATTAATCATAACAACCTTTTGATATTTATTTATTTTATTTATTTATTTAACAATCACTTATATACCGCATCTTCCATAGATCAGTTGCGGTTCACAATGAACAACAATCAACAAAGCAGAGTTTGTTTTATATGTAACATCATATTACCAACAACAATAAAATTAGAAAACAACAATTGTTCAAGTTAACCAGCACAGAACGGTGCAAATCTATATACATTATGTACAGATATACATTGTTTAGGGCTTAAGCGTTGTGCAAATTATCGTTACAGCTATAAGAATTTTTCATAGGTCATCGGACATCTCAGACAAAAACAGGTTAGCCTTTATCTAAATCTATTGAGGGATGATCTGTATTATTGTAATGTTTAGTGAATAGATACGTTTTCAATTTTTTACGAAATTCAATGATTTTGGTCAACATTCTTAGATCATCTGGGAGGGAATTCCAAATTGTTGGAGCTGCATGTGAAAAAGCTCTGTTGTTTGTTAGTTTATTTGCTTTTATGAAGTCTTTGGGAGTTTTTAGTTTATTTAATTGACCTTTTCTTTGAGTAGATTTTGAATGTTCTTTACTGATTAAGGGGCATGTTTACTAAAAACCGCTAATTTGCGCGCCGCAAAATAGCGCACTAAAAGCGGTACTTAAGAGCGCTTAAATGCCCCGCAATCATGCGTGTCGCCCCCGCACAGGTGCAGGGCACAATAACGGGTCCCGCACAAGTACGGGCCCGCAAATGTCCGATAGAGGCGTGGAAAGGCTAACGGAGGGCGGAGGAAGGCCCCGGAGGGGCAGAGAGAAGGGGTTAATGGGCGGGGAAGGGGAGGGGAGAGGTGCCCCGCACATTATCGGGGCTGAATTTCAAAGGAAAAATAGCGCGAGTGAATCACTCGTGGTAGAATGCATTTAAAAGGAAGAGAAACCATTTCCGTCAGCAATGTACAGCAAAACCGGGGAAACCTGCAAAACGTGAGCAGTGTAATACATGTGCACAGCCCAAAAGTGGAATTAAAAATAGAAAAGGACCACAACAAAAATGGTAAAAATAGGAATTCAGCTGGGGAACAGTTATAGTAATGGGCAAAACTAAAAAACACACCCAGGATAGCTCCAACAAAAAGAAATGATTTTTGGAAAGGTGTACGGAGCGGAGACTCTTCCAAAAAACATTTCCTTTTTGTTGGAGCTTTTCTGGGAGTGGTTTCTATGGTTGCCCATTAATATCACTGTTGCCCAGCGTGGTGATATTGTGTCCCCCATTTTCCGTGGTCATTTCCGGGGTTTATGTGCACTTGTGTCACCAGACATGGTGCATGTGCCCACAGTAAAAATGCGTAGAGCAGGGTTTGCGACTCCATCCTGCCAGGTTTACTACCTCCAGGGGCTGCACTGCTTCTGTGGGCAGAGTGTGGTGCAGCGGACAGAGCCAGTACCTCTAGAACCAGAGGGTCAGAGGTTCAAATCCCAGCTGGGGCACTTGCCAGCCCAGTCCCTATATTTTACCCACCACTAAACAAAGATAGCGCAGACACCCCTGTATTGCAGGGAACATAAGCATGGGGAAAACACCCATATTTTACCCAACACCGCACACACACCACAACAATGGGCATTACCTACAGCCAAGTCCCCCAAATGCAGTCCCGTACTGCCACATTGCAATCATGTCATCTGCTTTTTCTGAGAGAAGCTCATGCCAGCATGTTGGCGGACGAGTACATGTGGTGCAGGGGGCAGTGGCTGCTAGCCACAGAAGACAGAGGCCTAGCCATGTGCAGGCTGGCACAGTCCACTGCAATAGACAGGCCCTGCCGGATCCACAGTCATGGATGTTCCAGGGAATACAGCCAATCTGTGGCTACACAGTGGTGCAGTGCACACAGACAGTGCATGCAAGAACAGAAGATCACAGGATCAAAGCCCAGCTGGGGCTGCCACCAATCCTGCCCACATTTTTTTTCCCACAACTAAACAGTGATAGTAAGGACACACCTTTCGTGGCGAGGACATATGCAATGGTACTACGTCTATGTTTTACCCCACTGAGCACAGACACCATGAACAGGGGCAGTACCTAGAGCAGAATCTTCCAAATGCAGTTCTGGTGGGCCACACACCAGTCAGGTTCCATGCTGCCACTCATACAAATGCCTGTGCTGTATATCTATGCACCACCCCCATGGCATGTAGATGTAGCTCATGCATATTCATGAGGGACTGCAGGAAAACCCGAACAGTGTGATGCAAACCTGGACTGGAGTTGGGAATCTCTGCTGTAAAGCAGCAGCCAACAGGGCCAGACACACCCACACCCACACCCACAGGCCCCATTGACCAATGTCTCCTGGAGAGGCAGAACAGTGGCCCCTGTGTGCATCTCCCAATACTAGCACCTGCATACCTTAGCAATGTCACCCTACACCTGAGGTATACGGTACACAGCTCTGAGACGTTTGCTAGGAGTACTGGCAGATAGATATCCATACGTTACGCACATACTGCTAGATGACCCCATCAGAACAATCTGTTAGGTGTATGCGGGGCGTGCTCCAGGCCTGGCCTCTGACGGTGTTTACCACCCTGGGGAGTGACCCCCAGCAGTACTGCGTACCATATCCATGCCTTGCCGTGCCCAGGACCGGTTTGGTGGGCAAGGCTAATTACTGCCTCAATAGTAGCACCATGATGGCATAGGTGTGGAAGTGTGTGTCTGTCTATACAGGGGGTGTTGACTGCAAGCCCCTTCCACAGCCCACACTGCCAGCACTGTTGCCAGTATTGGCCTGCCAATGTGCACAATGAGTAGCAAGGGACCATGGGTACATCTCAGACAGGGTGGGCTGACCAGGATGCAGCTGCACAGGGCATAGGGCACTGACAGGGACATGGTAGTGCCCGGCCACCACCTACACAGACAGGGTGACCTGTATGTGCTGCTGGGGGATCACTCTCACCCTGAGTGTTTAGTGACGGCAGCATGGCTAGGCACACCCATAGTGCTGTATTGTGTTTCTCTCATGTGATATATATGGGTTTCCTGTTGGGGCCTTTTCACTGACTTATCTGCTTGTGTGTACTGCCACCCCAGTTGTGGGTGCATGCATTTCCATCAGGACCAACCAGCAGACTGTGCACAGATGGTATGTGTCTTGATGGAGCACCTTGCAGGGTGCAGTGGCTGATGGCTTGCTGCAGGTGAATATCCAGGCCTAATGTCTGTCTGTTATTGTGTTATGGATGGGTGTGGAGCTGCTTGGACTGCCCTGTGGGGTGTCTGTCTACTCTGCTGGGGTGGGGTGGGGGGGGGGGGAATCTGTTCATGGGAAACCATGTTTTATCCACCTATGGGGGTTCCACTAACTGAGGCAGACAGAGATCTCCAAGATGTTTATGCAGCACCTACCTATGTCACAGGTTATTGCTGCTTTGGAGCTCTGACATGGCCGCATTCAGCCATGGAAGGTGTTGTGGACCTGGTCCTGGGCGCAACATCACAAACTCAGGGTGAGCACAGTAACCGCACAATGTTATGGTGTTTAGCTACTCTTTGCCATTTGTCCACCCACTCAGGACACCCTACCAGGCCGAGGTGCTGTGTGGGTGCACACGGACACCTCCCCCTACCTGTCCGGGGAGCTTTAGGGGTGCAGTTCCCATCTTGTGTGCATCTGTGGACAGCTGATTTGCATGTGCAGTGCATCATGGGTACAGGTGGCCTAACCCTATCCTGTTTACACCAGCGGACTGTCTGTGATGTGACGTGCAGGCTATCTGCAGCCAGGCAGGGGCTTGCTTACAGCTATAGAGCTGTAGCCCAATGGTTACGTCACTGCCTGTGCAGCCAGATGTCATGGGTTCAAACCCACAGTGGGGTTCTGTGATAGGGTTGTCCAAAGCATTATTTTAATTTACTGTACATATGTTGATGCCTGCAATAACACCCTCAGCGTACTGTACCCATAAGGTGCCTCTGAAGGTGCTTTATGGGGCGCCCTATAGGGCACTTTATGGTTGGCATCCATATAGGGTGCACTATACATTATCCTGTGTCGCAACATACATGCTGCCCTATAGGGGACATTCTAGGGTGCCTTGGCGGACGGTGCACTGTAACATGTGCCTTATGGGCCGCCTTATGTTAACATGCTGTGAGAGTGCGTTTGCTAGTAGTTATCACAAAATAACATTAACAAGCCTCCTACAGCACTCCACAACATAAAACATACTGCCTCAGCTAGCCTTTTTCACTGGGCATTGTGAGGGATTGAACCCCTGGTCCCTGCACCATTGGTCAGTGTGTTAACTATTGTGCCATTTAAGCTCTAGTTGTCTTAGTTCTCTTTTCATTTGTTTTAATGTGCTAGTGAAACATGGAGTACAGTTGGTTTTTGAGTAAGTTAGTTTTTTATTATTTTGATTAATTTTGGCTGCATTGTTTATGGTGGTATGCCAGTTCTTGACCGCTTCATCTAAGTCTGTTGGAGATGATGAAAGGTGAGGGATTGTAGAATCCAGAAATTCAGTTTCATTGAATTTCTTGAATTTTATTGTCTGGTCTCTTCTTGTGTGTTTTGCGGCATAGTTAGTATAGTACGTGAGGTTTAATTTGATAAGGTGATGATCAGACCAGGGTATTTGGGTAAATTCTAAAGAGTTTGGATTGAAAAGTTTGATAAGTGAGTAGGGTAGGAGGACAAGGTCAAGTGTGCCTCCTTTGGTGTGAGTTGGTATGTTTATTATTTGATGGAAGTCTAAGGGGCATGTTTACTAAAGTCCGCAAATTTGCGCACCGCAAAATAGCGCACGGCAACGCGCCACTGAAACGCGCATAAACGCGTTTAAACGCCCCACACACGTGCGTGTCACCCCCGCACAGGTACGCGGCACACCAACGGGCCCCGTACAAGTGCGGGCCCGCAAATGTCCGATAGAGGCGTGGAACGGCTAAAGGAGGGCGGAGGAAGGCTCCGGAGGGGCGGAGGGACGGGGTCAATGGGTGGAGAGTGGGAGGGGAGAGGGTCCCCGCACAGTATCGGGCCCGAATTTGCATGTAAAAACTACCGCGAGTGAAACACTCGCGGTAGAAAGCATTTAAAGGGAAGAGAAACCATTTCCGTCAGCAATGTACAGGAAAACCGGGGAAACCAGCTAAACGTGAGCAGTGTGATACATGTGCACAGCACAAAAGTGCACATAAAAATAGGAAATGACCACAACAGAACTATTAAAAATAGTAATTCAGCTGGGGAACAGTTATAGTGATGGGCAAATACAGAAATCACACCCAACAAAGCTCCAGAAAAAAGAAATGAATTTTGGAAGGGTTTACGGAGCGGAGACTCTTCCAAACAACATTTCCTGTTGTGGAGCTGTCCTGGGAGTGTTTGCTATGGTTGCCCATTAATATCACTGTTGCCCAGCGTGGTGATATTGTTTCCCCCAGTTCCCGTGGTCATTTCCGTGGTTGATGTGCACGTTTGTCACCAGACAGGGTGCATATGCCCACAGTAAAATTGCGTAGAGCAGGGTTTGTGACTCCATCCTGCCAGGCTTACTACCTCCAGGGGCTGCACTGTCTCTGTGGCCATAGTGTGGTGCAGCGGACAAAGTCAGTACCTCAAGGGTCAGAGGTTCAAAGCCCAGCTGGGGCACTTGCCAGCCCAGTCCCTATATTTTACCCACCACTAAACACAGACAGAGTGGAGTGGAGGAGTAGCCTAGTGGTTGGGGCAAGGTACTTCAGGCTGGAAGGTCGGGGGTTCAAATCCCACTAGAGGACAGCAACCTTGGGCTGGAAGGACTGGGGTTTCTAGTCCCACAGGTGCTCCTTGTGGTCTTGGGCAAGCCACTTAACCCTCCATAGCCCAAGTTCCCTGTAAAATAGTTATCTCCAAGTAATAATACCCTGTTCAATGTAATTTCAGTTTGTTCAATGTAAACCGCACTGATGCAGAATAGCGCGGTATATAAGAGAATGTAAATAAATAAAATAAAAAATAAAAAAAATAGCGCAAACACCCCTGTATTGCAGGTGACATAAGCATGGGGAAAACACCCATATTTTACCCAACAATGCACACACACCACAACAATGGGCATTACCCACAGCCAAGTACCCCAAATGCAGTCCCGTACTGCCACATTCCAATCAGGTCACCTGCTTTTTATGGTAGGAGCTCATGCCAGCATGTTGGCGGACGAGTACATGTGGTGCAGGGGGCAGTGGCTGCTAGCGACAGAAGACAGAGGCCTAGCTAGCCATGTGCAGGCTGCCACCATCCACTGCAACAGACTGCAACATACAGGCCCTGCCGGATCCACAGTCATGGACATGCCAGGGAATCCACCTAATCTGTGGCTACACAGTGGTGTAGTGCACACAGACACTGCATGCAAGAGCAGAAGGTCACAGGTTCAAAGCCCAACTGGGGCAACTGCCAATCTTGCCCACATATTTTTCCCCCAAGTAAACAGTGATAGTAAGGGTACACCATTCCTGGCTTGGACATATGCAATGGCAATACGTCTATCTTTTACCCCACTGAGCAAAGACACTATGAACAGGGCCAGTACCCAGAGCAGAATCACCCAAATGCAGTCCTGGTGGGGCACACACCAGTCAGGTTCCATGATGCCACTCATACAAATGCCTGTGCTGTATATCTATGCACCACACCCATGGTATGTAGATGTAGCTCATGCATATCCATGAGGGACAGCAGGAAAACCAGAACAGTGTGATGCAAACCTGGGCTGGAGTTGGGAATCTGTGCCGTAAAGCAGCAGCCATAAAGGGCAGACACACCCACACCCACAGGCCTCATTGGCCAATGTCTCCTGGAGAGGCAGACCATTGGACCCTGCATGCATCTCCCAAAACTAGCACTTGCATAACTTACCAATGTCACCCTACACCTGAGGTATATGGTACACAGCTCTGAGATGTTTGCTAGGAGCACAGGCAGCTAGATATCCATACGTTGCGCACATACTGCTAGTTGACCCCATCCGAACAATCTGTTAGGTGTTTGCGGTGCGTGCTCCAGGCCTGGCCTCTGAAGGTGTTTACCACCCTGGGGAGTGACCCCCAGCTGTACTGCGTACCATATCCATGCCTTGCCGTGCTCAGGACCGGTTTGGTGGGCAAGGCTAATTACTTCCTCAATAGTAGTACCATGATGGCATAGGTGTGGAAGTGTGTGTCTGGCTATACAGTGGGTGTTGGCTGCAAGCCCCTTCCACAGCCCACACTGCCAGCACTGTTGCCAGTATTGGCCTGCCAATGTGCATAATGAGGTGCAAGGTACCATGGGTATAGCCAGGACAGGGTAGCCTGGCCAGGATGCATCTGCACCGGGCATAGGGCACTGGCAGGGACATTGTAGTGTCCGGCCACCACCTACACAGAGAGGGTGGCCAAAGTATGTCCTTCTGGGAGATCACGCTCACTCTGACTGTACAGTGACCACAGCATGGCTAGGCACCCCCATAGTTATATACAGTGTTTCTCTCATGTGATAGATATGGGTTTCTATTTGGGGCCCAGTCACTGATTTATCTGCTTGCTGTGTATGCTGGCAGACCAGTTCTGGGTGCATGTGTCTCCATTGGGAATATGCACTATGGACTAACCAGCAGACTGTTTGTAGCTGGTATGTGTCTTGCTGGAATGGCTTGCAAGGTGCAGTGGCTGTTGGCTTGCTGCAGGGGAATATCTGGTGGTGGGGTGTAGCTTACCTTATCCTATGTCTGTCTGCTATTGTGTTGTGGGGTGGGGTGGGGTGGTGTTCATTCCTCAGCAGGACTGGGGTTGATGTTGCCCTCTACTGCCACTGCCTGACTGGGATATCCATGGTGTTTGTGCAGAAACTAGCTATCTTACACATTAACACTGCTTTGAAACTCCCGCTTGGCCTCCATCAGCCATGGAAGGTGTTGTGGACCTGGTCCTGGGTGCCTCATTGCACACTCAGGGTGAGCACAGAACCCACATGATGTAACGGTGTGTAGCTACTCTGTGCCAGTAAAACACCCGGTCAGTGCCCCCAACCAGGCCGAGGTGCTGTGTGGGTGCACCCGGTCACTCCCCCCAACAGGGCCGAGGTGCTGTGGGGGTGCATTACCCATCTTGTGTCCATCTGTGGACAGCTAATTTGCATGTGCAGTGCATCATGGGTACGTGTGGCCTAACCCTATCCTGTTTACACCGGCAGACTGTCTGTGAGGTGATGTGCAGGCTATCTGCAGCCAGCCAGGGGCTTGCTTACAGCTATGGAGTTGTAGCCAAATGGTTACATCACTCCCTGTGCAGCCAGAGGTCATGGGTTCAAACCCACAGTGGGGTTCTGTGATAGGGGTGTCCACAGCATCTTTTTAATTTACTGTACATATGTTGCTGCCAGCAATAACACCCTGAGCATACTGTACCCATAAGGTGCCTCTGAGGGCGCTTTATGGGGCGCCGTATGCGGCACTTTATGGTTGCCATCCATATAGGGTGCACTATACATTATCCTGTGTCGCAACATACATGCTGCCCTATAGGGGACATTCTAGGGTGCCTTGGCGGACGGTGCACTGTCACATGTGCCTTATGGGCTGCCTTATGTTAACATGCTGTGAGCATGCGTTTTCTAGTTGTTATCACAAAATAAAATTAGTGGGCCTACTACAGCACTCCACAACATAAAACATACTGCCTCTGCTAGTCTTTTTCAATGGGCATTATGAGGGATTGAACCCCTGGTCCCTGCACCATTGGTCAGTGTCACAACCATTGTGCTGTGGCTCTGTTCCTGTGCTTGAGCAGCAGCGCGCAGCCTTGTAGCCATCGGCGCGCCGTCTTGTGGCGCACAAAATTAGCAGTGCGCCGCCTTCTGCCGCGTAACATTAACAGCATGCTGCCTTTTGCCGCCCAACATGGGCATGCCCCTTAAAATAATGCTTCAGCCAGCTGTCCTCAATGGGCACTGTGGGGAATTGAACCCATGATGCCTGCACGAGTGGTCAGTGTCTGAACCATTGTGCTATGGCTCCAATCCTGCTATTTGCACATCAGCGCGCCACTTATCCCTCCCACTATTGGGCTGCCCCCTCACACATCAGCGCGACGCCTTCTGCCCACAGGCTCGCCACCTTCTGTTGCCCCATTTTATCAGCGCGCCGCCATCTGCCGCCCACAATGAACAGTGAGCCGCCTCATGCTGTATAAAAAAAGAGTGCGCTGCCTTCTGCCGCCCATAATCAATATACCTCCTACAGCACTTTTGCCCATGAAAGTTGATGCCTCAGCTGGTCTTTTTCATTGAGCGCAATGGGGGTTTGAACCCCTGGCCGCTGCACCATAGGTCAGTGTCTTCACTGTTGTACTATGGCTCTGTTGTTTGGTTACACAGCAGCGCCCCACTTAGCCTTCCCACGCGCTAATGTGGGCCCCGCACAGTTGCGCGACGCACACACGTACGGTCTGGTTTTTTTCTTTTTTCTGCCTGGCCCGCCCACTCCTTATATGGCACCAGCACACTAACGGGAATCCGCACAGCAACGGTGTTTAGTAAACATGCCCCTAAGTCAGATATGGTATCCAGAAAAAGGTTGGATTCAGATATAGGGAGTGAGGGAAGATTGAAATCTCCTAGCATAATTAGAGGATTTTGTTCAGTTGATGTGTTAAGGAGTTCAATCAGGGAGTGCAGACTGTCTGCATTTTGTTTAGGAGTTCTATATATTAAGCAGATTCTTAGCAGGCCAATTTTTATTATGAGAGTGTCAATGTTGTTGGAAGTGTTAGATTGTATTAACTTGGCTTTTAGATTTCTATTCGTCATAATTAGAACACCACCACCTTTTTTGTTGGATCGGTGTGTGTGGGTAATATCATAGTTTGAATTGTCAAGTTGATTTAGGAAGACTGTATCAGTATCAGAGAGCCATGTCTCTGTAATACATAATATATCTGGTTTAGAGTCAGACAGCAAGTCGTTGATTATTGGAAATTTATTTTTCAATGAATGTGCATTTATTAGGATGCACGATAAAGATGTAGCATAATGGGGGTTGTTTAACTTGACTGCATGTGGTGAATTAGTCTGTTTTATTTGAATGAGTCTGTGGTAGTTGATTTTTGCTTGATTGTGAGGGTAATAGTGTCCAATATGGAGGTTGTTTCGGTTAAGAGTGTGTATTATAGGAATTGACATGTGATTTTTACTGTTGAGACTTAGGGGTATGTTTACTACACTGCGTTAGTGCAAATCGCATTAGGAGCCGCGTTAGTGAAAGGAAAGACTTGTTGCACAATGTTGCACAATGTTGCACAATAGCTCAACTCTGTAAATCTATCAATCAATCTAAATAAAACAGAAGTCCTAATGATCTCTAGAAATAAATCATTCTCAACACCTCCATGACTTCAAATAAATTATTCCTTCCTCAAAATTAAAAAAGAAATGAAATATCTCGGCATTCTACTGGACCAGAACTTCAACATGACAAAAACATCAGCATGATAACATGAACAATATATAACAAAATATGTATGGTACAAAACTTAAGACTCCTACTATCTTCAGAGGACTTCCGCACGATAGCCCAAACATTCATTGGCCCACACTTTGACTTCAGTAATATTATCCTACAAGGTCTACCCAAACAAACCCTGAAATCTCTTCAGATGGTGCAGAATACTGTGGCTCATATTATAATGAAAGTTTCAAGGACCGAGCATATAACTCCAATCCTGTATCACTTACATTGGCTACCTGTCTCACAGAGAATCAAATTCAAGGCAATGCTAACTACTTTTAAGACAATAAACATTGCCCCAACATACCTCACCTCATTAATCCAGACTCAGCAAGAAACAAGAAACAGAAGGAAAAACATGAAGAAACTTCTATCCACCCCGACAGCATCAAGAAATATAAACCAATCAACAACAAACAAGGCATTTTCACTTTACTCCCCTGTGCTTTGAAACTCTTTCCCAAACAATCTACGTGAAATGAATGACTTAACCACATTCAGAAAAAAGCTCAAAACTCTTTTATTCACTGAATCCTACCATTCCATAAAGAATAAACCGGACTTGACCAAATAGATATCCAACTACTTTTACAACCCCACCACACCCCTCGCTCAGTTCTATAATGATACTCCAGACCTGTAAATATTTGGCCACCTATCTCATCCTTACGGCTGAGTATGTTTAGTTTAAGTTAAGACTGTTAATTGCATTGTTATTCTGTTCCTGTTCATTGTAAACTGCCCTGAGCAGTACACTTTGGTTCTCTGAAAATCGCCTTAATTAAGTGATAAATTGGTATATAAGACAAATAAATAAAAATATGATACAGGTTTATAAAATCCTGAGTGGATTGGAATGGGTAAACGCAAATCAATTGTTTACTCTTTCAAAGAGAACAAAGACTAAGGGGTATGTTTACTAAACTGCGGTAACGTAGCAGCGGCTACATTAACGCGCATTAAATAATGTTAATGCGCGTTAACGTTACCTAATGCACGTTAACGTCCCCAGCTGTGGTAAATTCCACATAGGGTGGAGAGAGGGCGGGGAGAAGGGGGTCAATGGGTGGGGAGTGGGTGGGGAGAGGCTCCTGCTACACTAACATGGGGAACGGCAAGGCCGCGGAGCCATGTGCTCACGGCCACCATTAACCGGGGGGGCGGCCGCGTGCATTCCCCCGGCGGAAGCGGGGCCGTTGTGAGCCCGGGGGGGGGGCAGAGCGAGGGGATAATACCTTCCCATTGGTGGCAGCGTGTGACAGCTCGGCGCCGCGGCCAATGGGAGGAAGGACCCCAGGAGCAGGTGCGGGGACGCGGCGTGGCTCCGGCCTCTTTCGTGTGGATGCCGGAGCCGCCGGACGTGTTCGGGAGTTGCCAGGTATTCGGAGGAGCATTGGGGGGCCTGCGGCGCGTGGAGCGGGTGCATAGCGGGATAGAAGCCCTGCCTCTGTGCAGCTTCAGTCCCGTTCGGGAGTGAGCGACTGCACGAAGCGCCATTGCCGCCGCCTCTCTGGTTCACGCTTCCAGGCAGTGCTTAAAATGCGGCCAGAGCCAGGAAGCCCCGGGGAGGTTTAACGAGGGCGGCAGGGGGTTTTAAAGGGTGCCGTTGGTGCTTGGGCACTCGTGGGGGGGGGGGGTTTCTGGGGCTAACAGTTCAAAAAAAAAAAAAAAGAACACATAAATGAAGAGGGCAATCTATTCCTTGAAAGATGCCCCGGAGCAAATCAGGGGGCAAGCGGGCTGCTAAAAGCAGTGAGGCAAGTGGGGTGGGAGGCAGACAAGGGGTAGCTCCAGTGGAGGGGCGGAGGGAGTCCGGGGCCCGCGCGGAGCGTTTGGCTAGCAGGGCGCATGGTCCAGCAGGGCCTGGAAAGGCAGCGCGGGGGGGGGGGGGGGGCTAAGGGCAGAACTCCTCAAACTGCCGGGTCGGTTCAGGGCAGGGGGCAGCCAGCGGGGGAGTCCATCAGGGGAAATAGGGGGCGGGGGGGCAGAGGGGGGGCAGGAGGACCCTCGCGGATGGGGATGGAAGGGGAGGGGGGGCGGCAGGGTCGGTTGGGGAGTTGGGGGTCCCTCGGGGTGGTCATGTTGGCGGGAATGGGGAGCCCGTGGGGGGGATGCTGGGACCCAGAACCGCCGGGCCACCTGAGTGCCGGCCAGATGGGGGGCCGCCACCCCTGGACGGTACGGATAGGTGGGGGTTTGCGGGCATGTGGGGATGGCCTCAGGAGGCGGGGGCGGCCCGTACCCCTCGTGGGAGCGTTGGCAGGGCGGAGGACAGGGATCCTCGAGGGCGGAGTGGCTCGGGGCGTGGCAGTCTCCCTGGGGTAGGGCGGGTGTCTCGTCGCCTCTCCCTTTTTTCTCTCCACAGGTACCTCCAGCGTGGCAGTGTGCGGGGAACCCTCGGTGGAGCGGGTTACGGCCCAGTGACGGCACTAGCGGTCAGGCGGACGGCGGTCCGTCTGTTGAGACGGAGGCAGCGGTCTCGACAGCAGCGGAGCGTCCCGAGCTCGGAGTACTGGCTGGAACAGCTGCGAGTGCTGCGGGTGAGTTGGCAGTTGACCACGGGGAGGAGCATGGGCAGGGAACTGAGACGGCGGGCGGGGATCGGGTCAAGAGAAGTCGAAAGCGATGGCGGGCGTGTCATAGGCACCGGCGATCGGATTCGTCGTTCACATCGTCCACGGACTCGTCGTCTAGCTCGGCCTCGCGGGAGGGGAGGCAGGGTCAGGCATCTGGGAGGAGGGCCAGCGAACACAACACTATCGGCGCAATTCCCACAGTAGCGGCGTTCTCTGAGTTGTGGGAAGGCGTACCGAAGAAATTGCGGAAAAAGATACAGAAGCGGCGCTATATTGACATTTTCCGGTTGCTGGAGGGTAGGAAGCGGTCGGGGGATAGTAGACGGAAGAGGAAAGAAGACGAAAAAGCCGGTCGGGTGCGGAGAGTCGCAAGGAATGTAGTGAATTGGACGAGGGCCTTTCTCCGGCTAGCCAGTGTTTGGGGGTGCGTGCATCCGGAGCAGTATGGGATGTTGTTGGCATACGCGGACTCCATCTTAGAAGCGTCTCAAACCCATGACAGTTGGGCCTGGCTCAACTACGATGAAAAGTTTCGGGACAAGATGGAGGAGAACCGGTTGTTATCGTGGGGTACCCAAGATATCAACCTGTGGCTGACGCAGATGGCGGTCAAACCGGGAGGGGGGAGTGTGGGTAGAGGAGGCTTGGTCAGCGCGGCGGCGTCCGGGAAGCCCTTTCGCGGGGGCATGTCCCCGGCGGTGCAGAGACCGGCGGGGGGAGGGGGCACGGGCGACGTCTGTTGGCGTTTCAACAAGTCTTCCTGCCCCTTTCCGGACTGTAAATTCCGGCACGCCTGCTCTGTCTGCGGAGGAACTCATTCCGCCCTCAAATGTGTTAAACATGGCCCTACGGGTTCCAACGCCACCACCGCAAAACAATAGGTCTGCGATGAGCCTCGCGCCTACTCCCATTCAGGTTCAGGCTCTTCGTCCATGGTTAGATCGGTATCCCCGGAGGGCAGATGGTAACATTTTGGGAAAGGGATTCGAGGGGGGGTTTCGGATTCCTATTGTTGGGAGGGTGGCCGCGGGCGTAGCGAAGAATTCACCGTCGGTGCGTCGTTTTGCTAGTATTGTGAGAGACAAGCTGGCCGGGGAAATTTCGCTGGGGCGGGTAGCTGGCCCTTTTCGGATCAGCCCTTCGAGGACTTTGTGGTTTCCCCCTTGGGCATAATCCCGAAGAAAGAGCGAGGTAAATATAGACTAATCCACAATCTTTCCTTCCCGGAGGGTGCTTCTGTGAATGATCATATCCCGAAGGACTTGTGTTCGGTGCGTTACGCATTGTTTGATGAGGCGGTGGCATTAGTAAGGGATTGTGGGCCCGGGTGCCTGATGGCTAAGGCCGATATCGAGTCAGCCTTCCGTTTGCTGCCGGTGCACCCTTCGGCGTTTCATTTGTTGGGTTTTCGCTTCGAGGGGCACTTTTACTTCGACAAATGCATGCCTATGGGTTGCGCAATATCCTGCTCGTATTTTGAGCAGTTCAGTTCATTCCTGCACTGGGCCGTGGTTCAGCGTTCGGGTTGTAGGCAAATGGTTCACTACTTGGATGATTTCCTTTTCGTAGGGTCGGCTCAGTCCAGGCAGTGCCGGGATTTATTGGATGATTTCAACCAATTGGCTCAGGAATGGGGAGTACCGTTGGCAGTGGGGAAGATGGAGGGGCCGGCTACGCGTCTTACTTTTCTGGGGGTGGAACTAGATTCGCTTTTCATGGTGGCGAGATTACCGGTAGACAAGGTCGCGAAGCTGCGGGTTTTGATTGCGAACGCGATGTTAGCCACAAAGCTGTCGCTGCGGGATATGCAGGCACTTATTGGCTCACTCAATTTTGCATGTCGGGTCATTCCCATGGGACGGGTATTCCTCCGCAGCCTGTCGTTGGCTACGGCGGGGGTGCGTAAACCTCATCATCGGGTTAGGGTTTCCCGTAGTATAAGAGCGGACTTGGGGGTCTGGGATGAGTTTTTGAGGGAATTTAACGGTGTATCGGTGTTGCGGGAGCCGGTCGTGTCGAGTGAGGAGTTGCATTTATATACAGATGCTGCCGGAGGGGCGGGTTTGGGGATTTACTTTGGGGGCTCTTGGTGTGCGGCGGAATGGCCTCCGTCCTGGCGCGAAGCCGGCCTTACTAGTAATATCACCTTCCTAGAGTTGTTCCCCATCTTGGTGGTGTTGTCACTATGGCCGGGGAGGCTGCGGAATCGCCAGATATTATGGAGGTGCGACAACGAGTCAGTGGTGAGTGTGGTGAATAATTATACCCCAAGGTGCAGGCAGGTTGCAGAATTGATGCGGCAGGTGGTCTTATCCTGTTTACGTTTGAACGTGGTTCTTAAGGCTCGCCACATTCCGGGGAGTATTAACGCTATTGCCGATGCTCTTTCCCGTTTCAAGTGGGAGCTGTTTCGGACCTTGGCGCCGGCTGCCGAAGAGCGGGGGGCCTCGGTCCCGGAGACTTTATGGCAGATTGGCCTGCAGGCATGATCGACTTGCTGAAAAACTCTGTGTCGGCAGCGACGTGGGAGGCCTACCGAAGAGGCTACAGCAGTGTGAGGTCCTTCCTGTCGGAGCGGGGATGGAGAAGGGGCCCAGCATCGGATTGGCTACTGGGTCAGTATGTTTTGGTAGCAAAGGAGTCGGGCTTGTCGCGTTCTACGGTTAGGAAGAATTTGGCAGGATTTTCCTTTTTCATGAAAGCGGTGGGATGGGGCGCGTTGCGGGGGGGGGGGGGTTTGACGTCCCAGCTGTTGCAAGGATGGGAGCGTGAGGCGCCGCCGGTCGGGGATACCAGGCAGCCAATGTTGGAGCGGCTGTGCGTGGTGTTGCCTCAGGTGGTCTCGTCCAGTTACGAGTGTTGCTTATTTCGGGCGGTTTTTGCCGTAGCATTTTTCGGGGCCTTCCGAGTGGGCAAATTGGTGGCAGAGTCGGGTAGAAGCGCGGTGGTCGGGGGTTTGCAGTTGCACCAAGTACGGTTGGTACCGGGTCAAGTTCGCATTCATGTCGCGCGTTCAAAAACAGATCAGCTGGGGAAAGGTGTTTGGGTAATCTTGAGACAGGTGTCCGGGGCCTTGACTTGCCCGGTCATGTTGTTACAAGCGTACTTAGGGGTGCGGCCCTCGGGCGCGGGTCATTTATTTGTCCATGAAGACGCACGGGTTCTGACGCGCTTCCAGTTTACGGCGGTTCTGCGGATGTCGCTGCGGGCGATAGGGGAGGACGCTGGTCGGTTTGCTCCTCATTCATTCCGGATCGGGGCGGCTACCAGTGCGGCAGCGGAGGGATTGCCGGAGAGGGATATCAAGCGTATCGGTCGCTGGAGGTCCCAGGCTTTCCAAACCTATGTGAGGTTGTAGGGGTGGTGGGGGGGTGTCTAACCTATCTTCTTTTTGTTGCAGATGTGGGATATGGCCTGTGTCGCTGTTGGGTGACCGGCCATTCGTTCGTTTACTGGGCTGGTCAGCGAGCAGCAACACGACCTATTGGCGCGAATCTTGGACTGGACGTCTCTGCGGTGTCCGTCACATGGCTGGGTGAGCGCGGACTGCGGTGGATTCAGCTCCTGCCTTTGCTGCGACACCACGGAAGTCGGATGGAGAAGCCTGCTGTGCTGTTGATTCATTTGGGAGGCAACGACTTGACGTCCTGGACTTGTCGCCAGTTGATTCGTGCGGTGCACAAGGACTTGGGGGAGGTTTTAGGGATGTTCCCGGGGGTAGTCTTGGTGTGGTCAGATATACTTCCAAGGCCTGCTTGCAGGGTTCAGCGGCGCTGGTCCAGGGGGCTGTCCAAAATCAATTGCCAAATAGGCAGATGGGTCGTCGAGAATGGGGGGCGCCAAATTTTGCACCCATGGGTGGACGTAGATTGTGCAGGTTTGTTCAGGTCGGACGGGGTGCATTTATCCCCGATCAGGTTGGACTTGCTGCTTAACGATTGGCAGGAGGCCTTGGAAGTGGTTATGCTTGGGAGACGGGCTGGTCGCAGCTTTTTGTAAGGGGGGCGGCTCAGGACAGAGGTGTCCAGAGCCGGTGGCGGGATCCTGGAGGTTTCCGGGGTCCGGAGCCGGATGCAAGCAGTACGGCGGGGGTGGGGTACCCCCGCCCGGACAATCCCTCGGCTTTTGCTAATAATATGGCGAAGCCGGATGAGGGAGGGCGAGGCAATTTTGTCAGGGCCTGTACCCGGGGGAAGCGGCAGCGGTGGCACCTTGCTAATAACATGGCGGGTGTTGGCTCGCGCTGCTAGTGGGGGGGGGGGAGATGTTAATTTGTTAATTGGAAAGTTATGATTGTTGTAAGTTAATAAAGCTGCGACCAGTTCAATTCCAAATGAGTTGTAATGGTTTTATTTGAAAGTTTAAGTGTGCCTCTTATAAGCGAGGGGAAAAGGGGGGTGGGGGGGGAATCAGGGTGGAATCGGCCGGTCCGCCTTACCCGGTTACGGCAAGGCCGCGGAGCCATGTGCTCGCGGCCACCATTAACCGGGGGGGGCGGCCGCGTGCATTCCCCCGGCGGAAGCGGGGCCGTTGTGAGCCCGGGGGGGGGGGCGGAGCGAGGGGATAATACCTTCCCATTGGCGGCAGCGTGTGATGGCTCGGCGCCGCGGCCAATGGGAGGAAGGACCCCAGGAGCAGGTGCGGGGACGCGGCGTGGCTCCGGCCTCTTTCGTGTGGATGCCGGAGCCGCCGGACGCCCACCCGCCCTCCCTGGTTTCAAGTGGGTCTGGGTGGGTTGTAGTTGGGGGTGTTGCAGCTGGACGGGGTTGGCGGGATCCCGGAGGTTTCCGGGGTCCGGAGCCGGATGCAAGCAGTACGGCGGGGGTGGGGTACCCCCGCCCGGACAATCCCTCGGCTTTTGCTAATAATATGGCGAAGCCGGATGAGGGAGGGCGAGGCAATTTTGTCGGGGCCTGTACCCGGGGGAAGCGGCAGCGGCGGCACCTTGCTAATAATATGGCGGGTGTTGGCTCGCGCTGCTGGTGGGGGGGGGGAGATGTTAATTTGTTAATTGGAAAGTTATGATTGTTGTAAGTTAATAAAGCTGCGACCAGTTCAATTCCAAATGAGTTGTAATGGTTTTCTTTGAAAGTTTAAGTGTGCCTCTTATAAGCGAGGGGAAAAGGTGGGTGGGGGGGGGAGGGGAATCAGGGTGGAATCGGCCGGTCCGCCTTACCCGGTTAATGAAAAGCCGAACATTACCGGGACTGAAAACCTGTCGTTAGATGCACATTTGCAGGACGGTGAAACCATTTCAGCGTCAGCAATGTACAGCATAGGCAGGGAGCCCAAGAAAAGTGATAATAGTGCTCCATTTGCAGCAACAGCATAGTGCCCAAGTATGAAAGGCCACTATGATGATGGTGCAAATGGGGTATAGGGGACTTTAGGCATGACATGCAGTGCGGGCAGCTGTGGCACAGGGTGGACTAGGCCATCGCCTAGGTGGCACATAGGAGTGGAGGAGTGGCCTAGTGGTTGGGGCAAGGTACTTCATGCCGGAAGGTCGGGGGTTCAAATCCCACTAGAGGACAGCAACCTTGGGCTGGAAGGACTGGGGTTTCTAGTCCCACAGGTGCTCCTTGTGGTCTTGGGCAAGCCACTTAACCCTCCATAGCCCATGTTCCCTGTAAAATAGTTATCTCCAAGTTATAATGCCCTGTTCAATGTAATTTCAGTTTGTTCAATGTAAACCGCACTGATGCAGAATAGCGCGGTATATAAGAGAATAAAATAAATAAAATAAATAAAAACATAGAAACTGGAAATCAGCAGGATAGCAGCTGACCAGAGCCAAACATGCCCAGTAGTCTGTGTTCCACAGTGTCCCATCCAGAGGACATTACCCATCAAGTACCCCAAAGGTTACACAGGTACCACTATGCATGTAATAGGACAATCAGTGCACATCTGGGGACCACGCTAAGAAGGGTCCACAGACCTTACCCAGGATGCGTCCCAAACAGTTTGTAAACACAGCTAACTGAACACCCTTTACTGCAGCCCCTAGTAAGGCATTGCAGGGTGTGACCACACATTGTCAGAAACATATATACACCCAGTAGGCCAAACTGGATACACTGGACTTGAGGTGCATGCCCTAGCCTGTCCACAGGCAACTGTCACAACACAATCTACCTACATCTACCTGGTCCACCCTAGCCAACAGTTGCTAGAGCATCAACCTGACATCACCCCAGCCAGCTCTCCCCCATGTGGAAGGAACATAACAGTGGCAAGCAATGATGGGGGGGATGTGTGGATGTCCATGTATGCCCCCCCCCACCCCAGAGCCTGCACCCTAGGCACCCGCTTACCTGCACAGTGGATGGCCTGGGACTGCGCACTACCAGCACTGACAGCATATGGGCATGTCAGTATGGCAGGGGGGGTAGGTGTCGGTGCTGGAGGGGGCAGTGGCACCTGCTTGCAGTGGACCTAGGCCATGCCCTGTTTCCGTATGTGGTGTGCAGTGTAACAGAAACTGTCTGTCTGATGAAAAGTAAAAGGTAGCCCCAGTGAGTGCTGGGCATCTGTGGCAACAGTGTGGTGCAGTACACACAGCCAGTGTGTCCTGGAGTAGAAGGTCACAGGCTCAGATACCAGCTGTGGATCTTGCAGAGCATGTACCCACATTTTACCCCACAATGCAGAGACAACATCAAAATGCGCAATCCCCAAAGCGGCGGCCAACATGGTAACCAACTCCCACTCACACAGGCTCCACTATCCAAAGCTTCATGGAGAGGCTGTGGGCTCCAACATGGAGCTGCAGTTATCACTAGAGCACTACTACTCGTTCCTGCACACCTTAGCAATGCCAGCACTGTGACCAGGACCAGTGTGGTGGGCAGGGCTGCCAAACACCCCTATCACTGCACAATGCTGCAATAGGAGTATGTGTGTGTACGTCTATCCATTGCTTTGTGGCTGCCTACCCCTCACTGGGCCCTCAATGCCTACACTGTTGCCAGCGTCAGCCTGCAAATGTGCATAATGAGGAGCAAGGTATTGTGTGTATGGGTCGGACACGGCGGACTGGGCAGGAAGCAGCTGCACGGGTTGTAGGGCAATGGCTGGGACATCGTAGTGCCTGACCACCACCTGCATGGACAAGGTGGCCACATCATGTCTTGCTGGGAGGACACACTCACTCTGACTGAGCAGTGACCACGGCATGGCTATGTTCCCACACAGTGCTGCATAGTGACTGTCATAAGTAATATATGTGTGCCCCCTTTTCTGGAGGCCCAATCACTGAGGCACCTGCCGGGTGTCTGTGCCATACAACCCAGGTCAGGGTGCACATAGCTCCACTGTGAACGTGCAATAAAGACTGGCTAGCGGATTCTCTGCAATTAGATTTTGCATTGCTGGAGCACCTGTTGTGGTGCAGCAGATACAATCTGACTGTACCTGTTGCTGATGAATGTCAGATCATGGTTGTGGGCTGCGGATGCTCCTAGTACTACAGTTGGTCTGCCAGTGGCCTAGCAAAAGGCACATATCTGGTCTGAAAACCCCTCTGATGACATCCACAGCCTAAGGCACCTTAGGTCTACGCTACCCCAAGGACTGTATGATGCATCAGGTTGACGAGCATGAGCTGGAAGGCAGAAGGACAGGGCAATGATCAGGTAGTAAGGTGGCTCATCCTGTTTACTGTAGTGTGCGCGGTACTGTGGCGCTACGGAACTCTGAGCATGCCTGTGCCTGAGCCTGGTGGGTCCGCACCTGAGGGCTTTGCCAGAGGGCCCTTTGGCATAACCCTTAGGCGTGGACCAAATACATATAGATAGACATACTCTGATTGTAACAAACATTGAATTAGACTTCTAACTTCCACCGCTAGAATATCACTAATTACAGCCATCTACTCTCTCCATATCCACTATAAACTGCACTAAAAAGGAGACACCTTCACAGATAGTATCAACTCAGCTGATCATGCTTTGGGTAAGTTATCTCCAACATGCACACCTTTATAATACTGCACCCTTGGGATATACCAACACTCCCTCAAAGATACATAAACATTCTATCATATTTCCTATTCATGCCTTACTCTAATACCAACTAAAAATGAAAATTTTCATTATAACTACTATTACCCATCTTTAAAGTACCACACAACCTCTACAGCAATAACCTTAGACATACATGTAATCTAGTACATATTAAACCTTCCACACACATCCGGACCCTCTAATAGCATCTCTTACTTAAAATGTAACTTAGGGGCATGTTTACTAAACTGCGTTAGTGTGATTCGCGTTAGGATCCGCGGTACAGGCAGAAATCCCAAGTAAGGACATGGGCGGTACATCGTTATTGATAACGCGCGTTACCAGGTGCCATAGCCTAACGAGCGTTAAAAAACATTGTGTAGAGCGCCACGCAACGCACGCCCATAAGGCGTCTGATAAGGTGTCTAGCAAGACATCTAGAACTGTAGCACAATGGTTAATACACTGACTAATGGTGCAGGGGATGTGAGTTCAATCCCCCTGTGGGTCTAATGAGTAAAGCTGGCTGAGACATCACCTCTTACTCAAAATCAGTGCTGTTTGAAGCATTTTGTTTGTTAATTTTAATTAGTGCTGCCAGCAAACACACCCTCACAGGGCCTTAACCTAAGGTGCCACATAAGGCACCCTATAAGGCACTCCAGAGGGCACATTATAAAGTGCACTGTCCGCCAAGGCACCCTAGAATGTCCCCTATGGGCCAACCCACAGGTCGCAGTATAGGGTCCCGCATTGAGCACTGTATAGGGCGCCTGATGAGGCACCGTAAGGAGACAGCACTGTGAGGGTTTCTTGCTGGCAGCAGCAATTTAAATTAAAAAAAGAAAATGCCGAGGGGGCGGAGCCTGATGTCCAGCGGGTTAGACGCTTCGCGCTGAAGCTCCCGAGAGGCCTACTCAGAATCCTGACTTAATACCAACATAAACTTAATCTTTTGCTCCGAACTTACCGGGGTGCCTCGGGGGGGATGGCGGCCCACAAACCAGCGCGCTTAGACTTCGGGTCTCCCTCTTCTTCACACGGAAAACGCTCCAAAACAGAGTTGTCTTCCCCACAAAAGATGGTTCCACTTCGGGAAAACCCCGAAATGCAACAGGAGATCTTGGAGGAAATACGCGGTGTGAAGGAACTGGTACAGTCCAACGGAGAAGCGCTCCGAGCCATGCGAGAAGATTTCGGTATGCTTCAGGACCGGCTTGAAGGTCTTTCACTACGGCAGGACAACATGGCGGGGGTCCTCGACTCGCACGCGGTGCGCTTGGTGAAATTGGACAAGGCTGAGCGTCAGATACAGAATCTTCAAAAAGAGTTAGAGGATAGCAATAATCGAGCCCGTCGCAACAATGTAAGGCTCATTGGAGTACCGGAGGGGGCGGAAGCAGGAGATGTAAGAGAATTCCTGGTCAAAACTCTTCCCTCCTTGCTGAAGATCACTTTTCACAGAGATCTGGAAATTGACCGAGCACATCGTGTTCCTACCAACATGGCGCTCAATCGGACGACCCCCCGGCCTATCATCTTTCGCTTACTGAGATATCAGCAAGTTGAGCAAATTCTAAATGCTGCCCGGCGAATCATCATCTGGAGTTTGAAAGTCATAAAGTCTCCTTCTTCCCTGACTTGGCAAAGCCCACAGTTGACCGTCGGAAGAGACTCCTTGCTTTTCGGCCTAGACTTCAACAGCTACAGGCTCGCTTTGGCCTATTGTATCCAGCGAAGCTCAGAGTGACTCTCCATAACCAAACTAGAACCTTCGAAGATCCTGATCTGCTAGCAACATTTTTAGATTCCAAAGAAGCAGACCAGATGCGCTAATTCAACAACTTGGATCTGTAATCCGCCGGATCTGCCCGCCATTTTGAATGGCCCGACGCGGTGATCACAGCCTGGAACAGAGACTGCCTGGACTTTTCTTTCTTTCTATATATAACTTTCTTGGTCTCCTTTCCCTCCATGATGTGCACCTCGGTTGGATTCGGAGCACGCACAGCTATACAGGTTATATGTTTCAATTTAGGCCTTCTCTGGGGTTTCTCCCCGCAGACATATGGTCGCCAGTAATTTCTGGGGTTCTGCTTCTTCTCTAATGCACTCCGGTGCTTATTTTTTTATATGGGGCGCTTCATTGTTTTTCATTAGCTTATTTTCTATCATGTCATGTGTACAGCCATATACAGTTAATATGAGGGACATTGTGAAATTATGTGCGTTTTCATGTTCTTTCTCAGAATTTTTAACCCTTCTGAATGGCCTTATGTAAGATCTTATCACTGAATGTAAAAGGCATCAATAGTCCAATCAAAAGAAAGAAAATCCTTAGCTATCTTAATCATGAACATGCTGATTTAGTGTTTCTTCAGGAAACGCATTTAAACTCCGTTGAAACACTGAAACTTAATGCTAAGCCTTACATGGTGGCTGCCTACTCTCCCGCCGTTTCCAAACGGTGTGGGGTAGCCATCTTGGTTAAGAAGTCTTTGCAAGCTACTGTTATGGATACTAGCTCTGATAAGGAGGGTAGATGGGCCCGTGCACACCTTAAGGTTGGAGATAGTGAATTCACGTGTATTTGTATTTATGCTCCGAATGTGGATAACCCTGCTTACTATGCAAGTATTGCGCAGTTGGCACAGGCCTCTGCCAATACTCCATTAATACTTGGTGGCGATTTCAACCAAGTACTTGATCCTTTGATAGATAGACTGCCGCCTAGAACGAGTGGTCCACCCAAGAGTCTTGATACCCTTACAGCTCTGATGAAAGATCTTGCGTTAGTAGATATATGGAGGCTACTTCACCCCTCCGACTTAGAGTTCACCTTTTTCTCAGCCCCCCATCACTCACAATCTAGAATAGATTTCTTTCTTATCTCCAAAGCACTGATATCCCAAGTGGACATGGCTAGGATTCATCCTCTCCATATTTCAGATCATGCTGCCATATCTTTCTCATTACATCTCACTACGCAAGGTGAACATCCCCGTGCTTGGTTTTTTGATAGATCCCTACTAGATCAAAAAGATTTTCAGGTTGACATAAAGGCCGCTATCCAAGACTACTTTCATTTTAATTCACCCCATGACACTGCGAGCTGGGCTTGGTGGGAGGGTTTCAAGGCGTCTATCCGTGCAACTATAACTAGCTTTCAAATTCGACAGGGGAAACAAAGAAAGCAACATTTACTGATTCTAGAACAACAGATACAAGCTGGAGAGCGTCTCCTCACGTCCCGTACTGACCCATGTATTTTACTTCGCTTACAACGCCTTCGTTTTCAATACAATCAGCTTTTATATACCGCTGCTGCTAAAAATATTGAATCACAACAAGGGATGTACTATCGGGAAAATAACCGTGCTGGCAAATTGTTAGCCAATGCTCTGAAAGGTCAAAAAGAAGCCAAGCGCGTTACCGCTCTTCGCAATCCGTCGGGGGGAGCTTGGTCACTAAAGATACAGAAATATTAGAACTCTTTCGTGATTTTTATACTCGGCTTTATCAATCTGAATGTGACTTCGAGCCAGAAGCATTTGAACGACTACTATCAGGGGTACAACGGCCGACCCTATCTGACGAAGATAGAGAGGCCATGGACAAACCATTCACTTTATCAGAAATTCAAGCTGCACTCAAGAGATGTGCCACAGGTCGAGCCGCAGGCCCGGATGGTCTCCCAGCTGAATTCTACAAAACTTTTAACGCTGACTTAGCTCCGTTTTTGAAACTTTATTTTTCTGCTCTGGCCGAGGAGGGATCTCCTTCTGGATCCTTCTCAATGGCAAATGTAGTAGTTTTTGAGAAAGAGGGGAGAGATCCGCAACTAACAGCTAATTATCGTCCAATTTCCCTACTAAACGCAGACTATAAAATATTTGCCACTATTCTCTCCACCCGGCTCTCTGACAAGATGTCTACTTTAATACACCCAGATCAATGCGGTTTCATTCCCGGTAGATCAACTGCTGATAATGCTAGGACTTTATGTCATGTACTGACTGCCGCAGTTAATCTTGATCGACCATTGGTTGGCCTCTCACTTGACGCTGAGAAGGCCTTCGACCGCTTAGAATGGCCCTTCTTGTTTGCAACTCTCCGCTGGTATGGATTCGGAGAAGGCTTTCTCCGTTGTCTCCGAATCATGTATGCACAGCCTACAGCTAGTATCTGTGCTAATGCTTTAAAATCTCAGCCATTTCCCCTGCAACGCGGTACTCGCCAGGGATGCCCACTGTCTCCACTTCTTTTCGATCTCGCACTCGAACCCTTAGCTTTACTACTCCGGCAATCCAAGGATATTCATGGAGTCCCCTTCTCTCATAGGGAAATCAAAATTTCAGCATATGCTGATGACCTTATGCTCTTTGTCTCCCTAGATTCAGTGCCGGCTGTCCTGGAGCAAATTGGTAAATATTCACAACTCTCGGGCTATAAGATAAATTGGACCAAATCGGTAGCCTTTCCACTAAATCCTCTGATCCATCAGGCAGATATGCAATCCTTTCCCTTTTTATGGCAACCTCGCATGGTCAAATACCTTGGGGTGCACTACTGCTCTCCTTTGGAAGACACCATCACCTTTAATGCTAAAGACTTAACCTCTAAGGTCCGGGCGCTTACTCAACGCTGGACTCCTTTAACACTTACTTGGTGGGGCCGCCTAGAAACCATTAAAATGATGATTGTTCCCAAAGTGAACTACATTTTAGAAATGCTGCCATGTCTCCTACCTCGACGTACATATAAAGATTTAGAGGGTCTTCTGACTAGATACTTATGGCAAAACAAGACACCTAGGATAGCGAAACATAAGTTACAAGCAGATAAAGAAAATGGTGGTGTCAGATTCCCTGATTTCCTGAAATATCACCATTCTTTTCTTCTCAAACAAGGCGCTCGTTGGCTGGAAGACCTCACACCGAGTAGACCAGTGTGGCTAGATATAGAGGAGGACCTTTGCAAACCAATTCCTCTGACTTATCTCCCTGGTATGACTCTCCCATCAGACTCCCACTATCCACCAATGCTTTTAGACACTTTAGGTGCCTTTAATACCCTTGAGCAATCTCTAGACCCCCGACTTTGTCCGCTAGATAGACTCCCGCTTTGGCACAATGCTCGATTTCAAATACAAAATAAACCGATGGCGTGGAGCCCCTGGTACACTAGGGGCATTTGGATCCCTAACCAACTGTTCTATGATGGTCGCTGGAAAACCTTTAGCGAATTACAAATTGAATTTGGTCTCCCAGCGAAACAGTACTTTCAGTTGGTGCAACTACAGCATTGTCTTCGGAGTGCTAAGGTGCTCCCGCCATCGGAAACCCATACCCAAGGATTGTCGGAGATAGTCCGATCTATCGGGAGCTCATCGGGTGTGGCATCTAACTTTTACAAAACTTTATGTAATACTGTAAATAGAGGCACTCCTACTGCACAGAAATCCTGGGAGCGGGAAATGCATGTAACTTTGACCCCGGAGCAATGGAGCCTAGTCTGGAGCAAGGTGACACGGGTCTCCCGATCCGCCTCACTCACTCAGACACTTTTCTTTCTAGCCCACCGATGTTTCTATACTCCTGACAGGTTAGCCAAATGGAATGCCACCCAGAGCAATAGATGCTGGACATGCCATGCGGCCATTGGTTCACTAACTCATGTTATGTATGAATGCCCCGCATTACAGTATTACTGGAGTCGGGTCTGGGGTCGTATTCAATCTATTTTGCACTTTCAGGAGCCCCTCTCTTGTAAGATAGTGGGACTCCGCTCAGCTGCGGGGATCCCCTCTCTTCCCAAATCGGCTTACTTCCTTTTAGACTTTATGCTGGGCATAGCTATTTCCCTAATTACGAAATACTGGAAAAATAGCTCCCATCTGAGCCCCAATGAATGGTGGAATCATGTCTGTCTCTACAGTAAATATGAGCAAATACCTCGTATGTTAGCCTCTTCCGCTCAGACCCCCCACCATTCGTCTAAATGGAAGATGCTCAACGACTATGTTCAAACTGCTAAATGCTCTCATCTGACTGTTTAAATCTGTGTTAATCTCTGTCACATGATCATTCTGTATCGCAGATACTATTTCTGTTGGTTTTGATGTACAATTACCGTTGTTTGTAAGCGCTTATATGATGATACTTATCAGCTTAGAGAAGAAGCATAGGGGTGGGGGGTAATTGGGGTTGCTTTTTCCTTATTGTATGCTTGTATTTGTCTCCTTTGGTGTGTTGTTTCTTTTTGCTTGTTGTAAAATGAAAATAAAAGTTTAAAAAAAAAAAAAAAAAAGAAAATGCCTCAGACAGCCCTACCAAATAACCCCACTGTGGGATTAAACCCATGACCCCTGGCTCCACAGGCAGTGAAGTAACTAGTGGGCCACATTGCTAGTGCTACTAACAGATCCCTGGCTGGCAGCTGAAGGACGTCAGGTCACCACACAAACTGTCTGCTGTGGTGGCCAGGATTTGGGTTAACCCACTCATACCCATGGTGCACTGCACATGCAGATCTGCAGTCTACAGAGAGTCCCGTGTTGCGGGATGCACCCCCTCAGCACCTTGGCCTGGTTGTGTGTCCTGACCATGTGCAACCCCACAGCACCTCAGCCTGGTGGGGGTTCTGACCGTGTGTGTTACTGCCACAGAGTGGCTACCGTCCATCACAGTGGACGGGTCCTGTGTTCACCCTGAGGGTGAGGTGGGGTGCCCAGCACCATTTCCGCTGCATCTGGCATTTCTGCAATGGGCTATGCTACAGGTCCCCATTGGTGCCTCTGTGTGATAGGTGGTCCCTGCAGATACCCTTAGCATTTGCCTGTGTCCATCTGTACATCACATCTTGCCTGTGTGGACTATGATGCACCCTGAATAGTTCATACACTGTGTGGGTGCCATGGTCACATGATTGCAGGTCCAAGGCGGGCGGGGGGGGTTGGGCCCATAGGTGGTTTACGTACCAACACCCAACCCACCTTCTGTGGCTCAGGGTGGGAAACATGGTTTCCAACTAACGGGTCGACATTTTACTCCCCTACACTGGTGACAGTAGAGGGTACCATTCACCTTAGTCCTGCCGGGGAATGGACACCCCACCAGGGCAGTCTATGCAAATCTGTATGCCTTGATACATTGGGCAGTGACAGACAGATAGTAGACCTGGTACTGCACAGCTGCCCCACACCACTATATGACATCCTCCAGCAGCAAGCAAAGTGAGTCACCAGCCCCTGCACGGTGTTCCAGCCACACACATACAAACTGCAGACAGCCTGCCTGCTAGTCCATAGTGCATGTTCCTGGAGGTGACGTGTGCACCCAAACCTGGGATGTGCACACACCCACCAAGCAGATGGGTCAGTGATAGGGCTCCAGAGGATGGAGCCCATATATCTCACTTCAGAAGAACACTATGTAGCACTATGGGGGAACCCAGCCATGCCGTGGTCACTGCACAGTCAGGATGTGCATGACCACAAAGCAGAACATGCCGTGGCCACCCTGTCCGTGTAGGTGGTGGGCAAGCCCTACAATGTCCCAGCCATTGCCCTGGGCCCTGTGCAGGTGCATCCTGCCCAGGCCGCCCTCTCCGGCTATACCCACAGTACCTTGCTCCTCATTATGCACATTGGCAGGCCAATACTAGCAACAGTGTAGCAGTGTGTGTTGCAGAGGGTGTTGGCAAACGCAACACACTGGATAGACTGACGCACACCCCCACACCTATGCCAGTATAGTGCACCAATATAGGCTTTTGGCAGCCCAGGACACCGCACCAGTCCTGGGCACAGTGCAGGCATGGCTATGGTATGCTGTACTGTTGGGGTCTCTTCCCAAGATGGTGGACACTGTCAGGTTCCAGACGTGACACACACTCCACAGACATCTCAGAGGTTGGTGTGGTACAGCACACTGGGCCGCTTGAACTAACATTAGGGATTGCTATGTGCCAGTTATCATGGCAAACATTTGCTATCTGTGTACCGTATTCCCTGGTTTTGGGTGTCATTGCTAGGGTATGCATGTGCTAGTATTGGGGGATGCACACAGGGCCCAACATCCTGCCTCTCCAGGACGCAGTGGCTAATGGGGCCTGTGGGTGCGGGTGTTTCTGCCCCTGTGTATCAATGCTCTTGGACAGGGGTTCCCAACTCCAGTCCTGGTGGGCCGCACCATGTTCGGGTTTTCATGCTGTTCCTGATGAATATGCATGAGATACATCTGCATACCATGGGGGCGACGCATCGACATACAGCACAGGCATCTTTATTGCAGACAGTATGAAACCTGAATGTTGTTTGGACCTCCATGACTGCCTTTGGGAGACTCTGCTCTCGGTAATGCGCCTGTTTGTGGTGTCTGTGCTCTGTGCGATAAAATGTAGGTGTTCGAAGCATGTTTATTCTATCAGCAATACAAGGTTCCATCTTACCACTTTATTACTGGTAAAAGGTATGGGGACAGAGTTGGTGGGGACCACAGCTCGAGATTGAACCTGTGACCTTCAGCTCCTGAGCACACTGGCTGTGCTTACTGCGCCACACTGATGCCACAGGGGCAAATCATTCCCTGGAGGTACCATGACTGTTTGTCCACTGAGCCTGTCTGTTGCAGTGCACGGCACCCACCTACATGGGTCTGGGCCATGGCCTGCTATGGTCAGATGTCACTGCCTCCTCCGCCACCGGTACCCCTCTGCCACCATGCTGCCATGCCCTTCTGCTGGTGGTGCTGGTAGTGGGCAGTCTCGGGCCATCCAGTGTGCATGTAGGCAGCTGCCTATGGTATGGGTGGTGGGGTAGGGGTGCCTAGATGGACGCCCACACTTCCCCCCAGCACCACCTGCCACTGTTCTGTGCTCTTAGGGGTGGCTGCTGGGTACTGTCCCCTGTGACACTGCGGGGGACACACTCATGCCCATGTTGGGCCCTCAACAGTTGCAGTCTGGCTCTACTGTTTATGCATTCCTATGGGCCAAACTGAGCATCACCCTAGTCCCCACTGTGGCCCAGCTGCACCACAGCATGTGCCGCCTGCAGCCCTCTGTATCCCCTTTTCCAGCATCTGCCCAGTTGCCCATTCCGACATGCCCACCCTGCTGTTGCAGGACATGTGCACACCATGGGGAACCTGTTCAGTAACAAGGGGATGCCCTGATCTGCGCTATTTCACTGTGGCATCATTCACCTTCTATGGTGACAGGGCATACACCCTTCCACAGTTAATATTTTATTTTATTTATTTATTTAGTATACATTTGTATACCGCTACTTCCAGCGATCAGCAGCGGTTTTGATTACAGATTGGAAATTGTCAAATCATGACAGGAAATTTTTAGAGGTATAAACACATTGATTAGACAGGAAAGCACAGCACACAGAGAACTATTTTACAGGGAACATGGGCTATGGAGGGTTAAGTGGCTTGCCCAAGACCACAAGGAGCACCTGTGGGACTAGAAACCCCAGTCCTTCCGGCCCAAGGTTGCTGTCCTCCAGTGGGATTTGAACCCCCAACCTTCCGGCCCGAAGTACCTTGCCCCAACCACTAGGCCACTCCTCCACTTTTTCTGAGGCTTTCTCAGTGGTATTTTTGGCTGTTTCCCATTGATATCACTATTGGCTAGCTTGGTTATGTTATTTTCCTCATTTCTTATGGTCATTTTCACTGCTTATTTGCCCTTTTGTTACGTTCACATGTATCACACTTATCACGTTTTGTGGGTTTCCCTGCCTATGCTGTACATTGCTGACGCTGAAATGGTTTCCCTCCCCTGCAAATGTGCATCTTCCGGCAGGTTTTCAATCGCGGTAGGATTCAGCCTTTGAGTTCACCGCGTTGGTGTGCCTGGAGCCTCTCCCCGCTTACACTCCGCCCATTGACCCCTTCTCTCCGCCCTCTCTCCACCCTCTGCGGTGTTTTACCATGCCGCGGAACCTTACGATCATTAACTTACATTAACGCGCGTTATGAGACGTTAACGATCGTTAACGCATCATAACGCGCGTTAACGTTACTTAACAATCGTTAACGTTACATTATGCGCGTTATGTACCGTTACCGCAGTTTAGTAAACATGCCCCTTAGTTAATGCCAGAACAGCACAAAATAAAACTCAGCTAATCTATGATCTTCTATTTGACAATAAAATAGATTTATTAGGCATTACAGAATCATGGTTTACAGAAACAGATAATGTCTTGCTGAATCAGCTGACACCTAAAAACTATATTGAATTCCACTCTCCACGTACAAAACTTTGTGGAGGAGAGGTGATTGATCATAACTAAGAATTTACTTAATTTCAGTATCACCGCAAAGACTTCAGATAAAGGATTAGATACAGTAACAGTAACAAATGGTAAAATAACCATTACACTAGCCTCCAGATCACCTTCTGCAAGACCAGATTAAATACTGCTCCCAGAGCAATTATCTTGCCCTCCTTGCCAACCTTGCTTCTATTCCCTCTAACAAAATACAGTAAGAAAAGACTTTTTAAAAATGCAATGGAAGCCCTTGACTATTCTCAAATAGTTAATCATGCAACCAATAACAAGGGAAACACTCAATATGAATTTCATGTCTCAAAATATTATTAAAAATCATTTCATCGCCTCCCCTACTATTACTGATGTTCCTTGGTCAGATCATAAACTCATCTCTGTTATCCTACCTCACAATAAATTAGAAAGGAAAATTGTCACCGATGCATATTAAAATACTTGTAGTTTCCTTAATCTTGAGAAAAAAGACTTTCTAGCAAAAGTCTTACCCAATCTGAAATCCACAACTGACAACCTCGGTGGTGCAAATTTGGAACAAAATAATTTCTGATGTAACTTTAATGCCGAACAACCCTCAATTTCAAAAACAAAATAAAATAACCGTATGGTATACACTAAAGCTAAGAAACATGAAGTGTACCCTCAGAACCTTCGAGAGGAAATGGAGAAACTCAAGGACCTCAGACAATTTAGCTATATATAAAGCCAAACTTACGGAATATCATTCAGCCACTTTACAATCAAAGAGAGAATATTACTCAAAACTGATTCAAGACTCCTTCAATCACCCTCGAGAACTCTTTGATATAGTTAAATCTCTAATAAAGGATAACACTTGTCAATTAGAAGAAATAAATCTAACTGCTCAAGAAATGGCAAATGACTTCAAGACATTAACTTCCCCAAATACAAACAGCATACTCCCTATAGTCTCTGAATTGCAAGACCCTCAAATCCAGAATATATATGGAAAAAATTCTCTTTGCCTACACAGGATTATATAGAAGATATAATTTCAAGCATGAATACTACCACATCATCTCTTGACTCCTGCCCTATTAGCTGGATAAAGCACGCAAGACACAAACTTGCACCAATAATCTATAAAATCAATTGCTCAATATAATTACAAAACTTAATACAACCACATCTCTCTTGGATCCATGCCCGGTAGCCTGGATTAAGGCAACAAAATTAGAACTCACCCCTTAAATCTTAGATATAGTAAATAAATCCTTACTACAAGGTATACTACCAAAGGAACTCAAACTCTCAGCAATCCGTCCGCTCTTGAAAAACAAATCATTGGATAACAATGACCCATCCTCATATAGACCTATCGCTAGTATTCATAGAAACATAGAAATATGATGACAGAAAAAGACCACATGGCCTATCTAGTCTGTCCTTCCATAACAACAACTACAACAGTCCCCTTTTTACCTTTACAGATCCTCTGTGTTTGTCCCATGCGTTTTTTAATTCAGTTACTGTCCTCATCTCTACCACCTCCACTGGGAGACTATTCCACGGATCCACTACTCTTTCTGTAAAGAAATATTTCCGCATATCACTCCTGAATCTATCCTCCTTCACCCTCATCCCATGTCCCCTCGTAGCAGAACTTGCTTTCAATTGAAAGAGGCTCTCTCTCTCTGAACATTTATGCCACGGAGGTTATTCCCTTCCTAACTAAAATCATCGAAAAAGTTGTCCAACTCCAGCTCCAGGATTTTATAGATACCTTGGCTCCCCTTGATGAACATCAATACGGGTTTCGCCCTTTCCATGGCGTAAAAACTCTACTCCTTGTCCTCCTTGACTCTCTTGTCAGGGGCATGGACAACATCAAACAAGCCTTCATATTGGTATTCCTTGACATCTCCGCTGCATTTGACAGTGTAAACCATAACATACTCATCTCAAGACTCAGCCATTTAGGTATAAAGGAAGTAGCTCTCAAATGGTTTAAATCATATATATCTGACCGTTCACAATATGTACAAATTGATCAAGATGCATCACCACCATTTCCGCAAGAATAGGGAATTCCACAAGGCTCCGCACTTTCTGCTCTCCTGTTTAACCTATACCTGCAACCAATATGCACCATATTCAAAAGACATAATATAAATTACCACATTTATGCAGACAATATTATGTTGTTCTCCCCAACTAACATATCTGACCCCAACTATGACAACCTAGCAGCCTGCCTCTCTGAAGCTGAACTATGGCTCCGTTCAAAGAATATGCACATTAATTTAAAAAAAACTGAAGTACAATTTACTTCAAGAAACCCTAATTTCACACCTCCACCAAACAATAAGCTCCAAACTTCTCCCTCCCGGTGGAGCAGGAGATAAAATATTTGGGAGTCACCCTTGACAGAACCCTTAGCTTCACCTCTCACATTAAGAAAATAGCCAGAACAATCTTCTTCAAGCTTAGGACTATCCAGCAACTTAGACCACTTATTGAAAAAGACGATTTCAGAACCGTTACTCAAATCCTAATACTCGTAACACCCCACCTTGACTATTGCAATGGTATCCTCAAAGGCATAACAAAGAAGAATCAAAACATACTACAAATGGCTCAGAATGTTGCTGCACGAATAATTTCCAGATCTAAGTTATCTGATCACATTTCTCCCATTCTATACTCTTTACATTGGCTTCCCATGGCCAGCCAATATAAAATCATACTGACTACCTTTAAGATAGTTAACAAGATTGCCCCATCATATCTATCTACATTGATTTATACCCCTCCTGATAATAGACTGAGAAGAAGAAGGAACCTCAATACCATTCAAGTACCAGACTCAATAAGAAAGACAAAGCAAATAACAAGCAACTGCGCTTTCTCATATGTAGCACCTACACAATGGAATAATCTCCCTGACCAGTTAAGGGAGATAAAAGATCTCCAAACGTTCCGAAAGGAACTAAAAACATACCTATTCACTCAGCATTACTACCATTACTCGGATCTGGTCTCCCATCCCCCATAGCACAATCTGTCAATACTACCTAACTACTCACATACAATTTAACTTTATCCAAGCTGAACCTTAGATTGATGTCGCAGGTTGTAAATGTCGCAGGTTGTAAATATTCCAAAGTTTTTGTTATAATTTGTAAATAGTTACTATGTTTATACTGTTTTTTGTATATAGTTGCAATGTTGCATAATGTTCTATGTATCTTTACCTTTGTTACCTTTGTTCTTTGTAAAACGCCCCTGACCTTGGGAAGTGGCGGTATATAAGTTTTACAAATAAATAAATAAATAAAAATGATCTGTTACTCCTTAGAGCAAGGATATCTCTCTTCTGACTCAAAATGGCTTCCATTCGCCCTGTAAGAAAAGGAACCAACAACGATGCTAACCAGACAACCTCTTATAGACCAATTGCAAGTTTCCCATTTATAGCTAAGATATTAGAAAAAATTGTATTCCACTAACTGCAAGATCACATTGGTGCACATTCTCCTCTAATATGGCTTTAGACTCTATCATGGTGTTGAAACACTTATGATGACACTTATTGACAGACTGATAACTGGCACTTATAAGCCAAAAACTGACTTTATTCTTATTTTCCTCAATATCAAAGCTGCTTTTGACTCTAAACCATACACACTGATAGACAACAGATTAAAAGAAATTGGTTTAGCTGATTCCCTACTACAATAGTTCTGCCCTTACCTATCAAATCGACAACTTCAAATTAAATTGGACTTCTCAAAATCTGAACCATTTATTCAAATTCAAGGAGTTTCTCAAAGGTCAGCCCTCTCTGCTCTGATATTTAACACTAGAAGCCCCAAAGTGCGTCAACTGACGCAAATGCATCTTCGAAGTTGTATAGCAGTGCCACTGCTAGAACCATGTTAGTCATGTTCCATGACTTTGTTAGCAAGGTAAAGATGTTCAAATATGTGCATTGAAAATTAATGACAAATGCGTCACCTAGTGAGAAAATGAATTTATATCTAGAAGCCCCAAAGTACGTCAATTGATGCACTTAATTGTCTTGGATGCATCAATTGACGTACTTTGGGGCTTCTAGGTAGAAACATAGAAATATGACGACAGAAAAAGACCACATGACCTATCTAGTCTGTCCTTCCATATCAAAAAACTACAACAGTACCCTTTTTACCTTTAGAGATCCTCTGTGTTTGTCCCATGCTTTTTTGAATTCAGTTACTGTCCTCATCTCTACCACCTCCACTGAGAGACTATTCCATGGATCCACTACTCTTTCCGGAAAGAAATATTTCTGAATATCAATCCTGCATCTATTTCCCTTCATCCTCATCCCATGTTCCCTCATAGCAGAACTTGCTTTCAATTGAAAGAGGCTCTCTCCCTGAACATTTATGCCACAGAGGTATTTAAACATCTCAATCACATCACCTCTATCCCGCCTTTCCTCTAAGGTGTACATATTAAGATCCTTAAGTCTGTCCTCATATGCTTTATAATGAAGACCACTAATCATTTTAGTAGCCACCCTCTGCACCGCCTCCATCCTGTTCACATCCTTTTGAAGCTGCGGTCTCCAGAACTGCACACTATACTCCAAATGAGGTCACACCAAAGACTTATACAGAGGCATTATCACCTCCTTTTTTCTGCTAGCCATTCCTCTCCATATGCACCCAAGCATCCTTATAGCTTTTTCCGTCACCTTTTCTACCTGTTTAGCTACTTTAAGATCATCAGACACAACCATGCCTAGGTCCCGCTCTTCTTTAGTGGACAAAAGTACTTCACCCCCTATACTATATTGCTCCCTTGGATTGCTGCAGCCCAAATGCATGACCTTACATTTTTTAACATTAAATCTCAGCTGCCAAATTCTAGACCATTCTTCAAGCTTAGCTAGATCCCCCTCATGTTATCTACACCTTCCTGGGTGTCTACTCTATTGCAGATTTTGGTATCATCCGCAAAGAGGCAAACCTTACCCGACAGCCCTTCCGCTATGTCACTAACAAAGATGTTAAAAAGAATCGGACCAAGGACAGATCCCTGGGGCACACCACTGGTAATATCCTTCTCCTCAGAGTAAGCTCCATTTACCTGTACTCTTTGTCGCCTCCCACTCAACCAATTTCTAACTGAAGCAGTAACTTTAGGGTCCATCCCTAGGGTGCTCAGTTTGTTTATATGTCGCCTGTGAGGAACAGTGTCAAAGGTTTTACTGAAATCTAAATACACCACATCTAGGGCTCTCCCTCGGTCCAACTCCCTGGTCACCCAATCAAAGAAATCAATCAGATTTGCCTGACAAGACCTGTCTCTGGTGAATCCATGCTGCCTCGGATCCTGTAATCTGCTAGACTCCAGAAACCTCACTATTTTCTCTTTCAGCAGCGTTTCCAATAATTTACTCACCACCAAAGTTAAACTAACTGGCCTGTAGTTTTCAACCACATCCTTACTTCCGCTTTTGTGTAAAGGCACCACATGAGCCTCTCTTCAGTCCTTTGGCACCACTCCTGACTCCAACGAGGCATTGAAAAGGTCAGTCAGTGGAGCTGCTAGAACGTCCCCAAGTTCCCTTAGTATTCTAGGGTGTATCCCATCCGGTCCCATCGCTTTGTCTAATTTAAGTTGAGCTAGTTTCTCACGAACACAGTCTTCTGAAAATTGTTCAAGATGTCCCTCGCTTCTGTTTCTGTTTGTGGGTGTTTTCTGAGGTCCTGCTCCTGGTTCTTCATCTGTGAACACAGAACAGAAATATTTGTTAAGCAATTCCGCTTTATTCTTATCAGCTTCTACATATTTCTCTCCTACACCCTTGAGTCTGACAATACCACTTTTGTCCTTCCTCTTCTCACTAACATATCTGAAAAATGTCTTACCCCCCCCCCTCCCAATTTTATTGCATTGGCTATCCTCCTCCTTTTGAATTTGACTTCCTGACTACTTTGCTAGCTTCTCTAAGTTTTTCCAAATATAGATGCCCGTCTTCCTCTCTCTGTGATCTCTTGTATTTTATGAAAGCCTTCCTATTTTTCTTCACTTTTTCAGCTACTTCTTTTGAAAGCCATAGCCGTCTCCTTTTCCTTTTACCTTTATTTACCATTTTAACAAAAAAGTTGGTTGCCCTTAAAATATCCCCTTTCAGTTTTGCCCACTGTTTTTCTACATCCCCCAGCTGTTCCTATCCCACTAAGGACTCCCTGAGGTATTGGCCCATCTTGGCAAAGTTAGTCTTCCTAAAGTCTAAGATCCTCATCTTTGAATGGATTCTAACAGCCCTAGTCCTAATACTGAACCACACCATCTGGTGATCACTGGATGCAAAATGATCTCCCAATACAACATCAGAAACGCTTTCAACATTGGTAAGCACCAAGTCCAGTATAGCCCCTCATGTGTGGGGTCTGTTACCAATTGCCTGAATAGTTCTCCCTGTAGAGAATCCAGGATCTCCTTACTTCTAGATGATACTGCAGCAGGAATGTGCCAATCAACATCTGGCATATTGAAATCTCCTATCAGTAGCACTTCCCCTTTCCTAGCAATGCTGCGTATGTCTTCAATTAACTCTCTGTCCACCTCTTCCTCTTGGAAGCCCAGACCAGTTATAGTCCACGCTTTAAGAAAAAACTGCCAGCATGGTTTAAAGGTGAGGTCAGAGAGCTGTTGTTGCCAAAAAAGCATCTTTCAGGAAATGGAAAAAAGAGACAAACGATGAAACCTGAAAAAAGCACAAGCACGGGCAGGTCAAATGCAAGGCATTGATAAAGAAGGCAAAGGGAGAATTTGAGAAGAAACTTGCTGCAGAAGCAAAAACGTGAAATAAGGATTTTTTCAAGTACATTCGTAGCAAAAAACCAGTGAGAGAGTCAGTTGGACCGTTAATGATAGAGGAGTTAAAGGGGCACTAAGAGGCGACAAGGCGATAGCGGAGAGACTGAATGAATTCTTTGCTTCGGTCTTTACTAAGGAAGATGTAGGGTTTTTACCCATGACTGAAGTGGTATTTAAAGGTGTGGAATAATTGAAGGAAATATCGATACATCGGGAAGATGTATTACAACTATTAGATAAAATGAAGAGTAGCAAATCACCTGGGCCGGATGGTATACATCCAAGGGTGTTGAAAAAACTGAAATATGAGATTTCAGACCTGCTATTAGTAATCTGTGAACTATCATTAAAATCATCTCTAATACCTGAAGATTGGCGGATCGCCAATGTAACACCAATTTTTAAAAAGGGTTCCAGGGGTGATCCGGGAAACTACAGACCGGTGAGCCTCACGTCAGTACCGGGAAAAATGGTAGAAACCATCATAAATTAATAAAATTACTCAGCATGTAGATAGTCATGGCCTAATGGGAGACAGCCAACATGGCTTTAGACAAGGAAGATCTTGTCTTACTAATCTGTTATGTTTTTTTGAAAGTGTGAATAAACAGGTGGACAAAGGTGAGTCGGTTTATATAGTGTATCTGGACTTTCAGAAAGCCTTTGACAAGGTCCCTCATGAGAGACTTTTGGCAAAACTAAAAAGTCATGGGATAGGAGGCAGTGTACTACTGTGGATCAGGAACTGGTTAAAAGATAGAAAGCAGAGGGTTGGGCTAAATGGCCAGTTTTCCCAATAGTGAATAGTGGTGTACCCCAGGGATCTGTGCTGGGTCCGCTGCTTTTTGACATATTCATAAATGACCTGGAAAGTGGAATAATGAGTGAGGTTATCAAATTTGCAGATGACACAAAACTATTTAGAGTTGTTAAAACCCAAGAGGATTATGGAAAATTGCAAGAGGATCTTGATAAATTGGAAGACTGGGCATCAAAATGGCAGATGAAATTTAATGTGGACAAGTGCAAAGTTAAGCACCTAGGGAAGAACAACCCAAACTATGGTTACACAATGCAAGGTTCCACATTAGGAACCACTACCCAGGAAAAAGTTTTAGGCGTCATTGTGGATAACATGTTAAAACCCTCGGCCCAGTGTGGAGCGGTAGCCAAGAGAGCAAATAGAATGCTAGGTATCTTAAGGAAAGGAATGGAAAATAAAACAAAGGATATTATAATGCCTCTATATCGTTCCATGGTGAGACCGCACCTTGAATATTGTGTGCAGTTCTAGTCGCCGTATCTTAAAAAGGATATAGCATTATTAGAAAAGGTTCAGAGAAGAGCCACCGAAATGGTAAAGGGGATGGAAGGATACTCCTATGAAGAAAGGCTAAAAAGGTTAGGACTCTTTAATCTGGAAAGGAGACGGCTGAGGGGAGATATGATAGAAGTCTATAAATTAATGAACGGAGTGGAAAGGGTAATCGTAGATCGATTGTTTATGTTATCAGAATATAGAAAGACTAGGGGACATGAAATGAAGCTACAGGGTAAACTATTTAAGACTAATAAAAGAAAATATTTTTTCACTCAACGTGTAATCAAACTCTGGAATTTGTTACCGGAGGATGTAGTAAAGGCTGTTAGTGTAGCTGGGTTTAAAAAAGGTTTGGACAAGTTCCTGGAGGAAAGGTCCATAAACCATTATTAAGAAGGGACCCAGGATATCAATGCTTGACCCAGTAGAAGCACTGCGGAACCTGTGTCTTTTGGAGAAACTGCTAGATACGTATGACCTAGATTGGCCACTGTTGGAAACAGAATACTGGGCTTGATGGGCCTTGGTCTGACCCAGTATGGCAAATCTTATGTTCTTATGTTCTTATGAGGGAGGTCTGTATATCACACCAATGTAAATAGATTTCTCTTTCCCTCTTTCTAGTTTAAACCACAATGCCACTTCTCTCACTTTTAAGCTCTGTAATTCCAGAGCTTTAATAGTAGTTTTTACATATAGTGCTACCCCTCCTTCCTACCCTGTCTTTTCTGAATAAAGTATAGCCAGGTATAGTTACATCCCAGTCATGGTTTTCTGTGAACCATGTTTCTCTAACTGCCACTAAATCCAAGTCAGCCACGCCTACCAAAGCTTCAACATCAGGGATCTTATTTCCCATGCTACGGGCATTTATACACACTACTTTCCATATATTTCCACTAGGTGGCGCATTTCAATCGCTGTTCACAGTTTTACTCCGACATTACAAATAATAAACACACAATGATGTCATGTAATGACATCACATACTGCACTTATTTAACAAATAAGTAACTTCATATTAATTCACATCTGCATTTCATGCTAAACTCAGTCATCGTGATAATGCATCAATTGACGCACTTTCGGGTTTCTAGGTAAAATTCCTTTTGGGGTTTCTAGTGTTAACATATTCATCCAACCAATCTTCTCTATGATCGTCTAACAACTACTATCATATTGATGCTGATGATGTTATGATTTATTCACCAATTAATATACAAAACATAAGAACATAAGATATGCCATACTGGGTCAGACCAAGGTCCATCAAGCCCAGTATCCTGTTTCCAACAGTGGCCAATCTAGGTCATACGTACCTAGAAGTTTTTCCAAAAGACACAGGTTCCACAGTGATTTTATTGGGTCAAGCATTGATATCCTGAGTCCCTTCTTAATAATGGTGTATGGACCTTTCCTCCAGGAACTTGTCCAAACCTTTTTTAAACCCAGCTACACTAACAGCATCCTCTGGTAACAAATTCCAGAGTTTGATTACACGTTGAGTGAAAAAATATTTTCTTTTATTAGTCTTAAATAGTTTACCTTGTAGCTTCATTGCATATCCCCTAGTCTTTCTATATTCTGATAATGTAAACAATCAATCTTCCACTCCGTTCATTAATTTATAGACTTCTATCATATCTCCCCTCAGCCATCTCTTTTCCAGGTTAAAGAGTCCTAACCTTCTTAGCCTTTCTTCATAGGGTTATCCTTCCATCCCCTTTACCATTTTGGTGGCTCTTCTCTGAACCTTTTCCAATAACACTATATCCTTTTTAAGATACGGCGACCAGAATTGCATACAATATTCAAGGAGAGGTCTCACCATGGAACGATACAGAGGCATTATAATATCCTTTGTTTTATTTTCCATTCCTTTCCTTATGATAACATTCTATTTGCTGTCTTGGCTGCCACTGCACACTGGGCCAAGGGTTTTAACATGTTATCCACAATGACGCCTAAATCTTTTTCCTGGGTGGTGGTTCCAAATGTGGAACTTTGCATTGTGTAACCATAGTTTGGGTTGTTCTTACCTAGGTGCATAACTTTGCACTTGTCCACATTAAAATTCATCTGCCATTTTGATGCCCAGTCTTCCAATTTATCAAGATCCTCTTGCAATTTTCCACAATCCTCATGGGTTTCAACAACTTTAAACAGTTTTGTGTCATCTGTAAATTTGATAACCTCACTCGCTATTCCCTTTCCCAGGTCATTTCTGAAAGTCCAAATACACTATATCAGCTGACTCACCTTTGTCTACCTGTCTAATGTTGGCCCTGTACATCCAGGGCTGTTGACATGTGCGGGGAAGTTATTCCACCGTCGAGGTGGAATAACTTCACTGGACGTCTTGTTTCTATGGGTCCAGGGCATGGATGTGGTGGAGGGGCCCGAGGACATTCCCCACAGCTTGACCCTGGCCTTAGGATCGCAGTCCCAGCCTGCATGTACAGAGTTGTTCATGATTCTGGTCCCGTGGGGCTAGACTGTTCTGCGGGATCAGAATCATGACCCCCCTCTGTACATCCGGTTCAAACTGGACATACAGAGGGGCTGTCAGGGATGGAACAAACCTGATTATCCCTGCCAGTACTGTTTGCTAAATCTAACTAAACTACAGTACTTCTTGAAGAGCTTTCTCTCTATATTCACCAAGTATTTGGAACAAAATTCCACCAAATGTACGAATCATCTAGGATTTACTTTCATTTCATAAGGCCTTAAAGACTCATTTATTTGCAAACTATTTTGAAGATTAATTGTGTACAGAATATACTCTAATCTCTTGTTATTATTCTTTATACTTATGCTAACATTATTCCTACATCCCCCTTGATCTTTTATTTTTGTACAAATGTTTGTAATTAAGTAATTTGTAATTTGTACAAATGTTTGTAATTCAGTTACATGGTTACATTGTTTTATGTTGTTTTGTTTGATGTACACTGCGTTAACCAAAGGATAAAGCAGTATAGAAGATATGTTAAATAAATACATAATAAATAAATATAGGAAACAAAATGGGACCATACAAAATGGGACCTGTGCTCAAGAATATGCCAACTTATTCCCCTTATATGGCAAGCAGTAGTTTACCTGTTGATTGCAGTCACCATGCTGGAGTATACTCTTTTACCAACTGTTATGAATATAATGTAGTCTCTTCATGAATAACCAGAAACATCAGCATTAGCCCCTTGAATTTCACGAGGCTTTCAATAGGCAACCAGTGCAAAGATAAGTGGTCACATGATCATTATTTCATATCATGATTGAAATTAGTTCTCTAGTTAGCAAGTCATCTAAAGTCATCCATATCACCAAAGATATATATTTCTGGATGTTGTGTATGCCAAAGAGACTCAAGCATAAACTGCATTATCCTGACACCTGATTAGGGTAATGATTTGCCTTAGAAAGGAAAGATTTGTTTTCTACCCAAATCAACCATTTTTCATCACTGATCAATGAAAGGAAAGCATTTGGATATCAGAGACTGAAGACTTTATAAAGTGTCTTCCATTCTCTAGGTTATTATTCTGTGATATAATTTTCCTATTTTTTTTATTGGTGCCCATGTTGTCCCTGGCATGGACATTGCTTAGATTCCAAGAACACCATGTGCATCTTATAATGCCAAATAACTTTCTGTAACAGCATTGTGTTAAACATTATTTTTTATAAACTCTACCAAAACTCAGATGGTTCAGAATGGTTGAACAGAATCAATCACAATTTCTGGCCATTGAAAACCCAAATAACTACTAACGAATCTTGAAAAAATGCAGAATTTTAAGGCCATTTCATTAACAGAATATATCAGTCCTCTGTATAATTCAATTATAAAACATCAATAAAAAAATCTAATTTCGAAACTCATGTGTCAAGTGCATCAGGACATCATAGACCGACAGAAGGAGCTCAGCGATCACTGCATCACTGCCTATTTTAATAAGCATTTGGAAATTATAAGGGGCCTTCAAAAGAAACTGTAAGGGATTGTTAGCAGGTTTATTAGTGTTTTATGTTTTATTGAAAGTTTAGATGTACATTTCACAATGAGGAACATCAAAAATCAGACTTTCTGCCTGTCATTTTGCTTCCTTCTGTCTTCCTGCCTTTGGGATTTGCTCTTTTCCTTTCATCAGCTGCCATTTTCAGCAGCATGCAGTAATTTCATGGCTCATTGCAGGCGCTGAAAACCTTTGAAAGCACAAATGCTAACCTACCTGGCCTGCAGCCATTTAGGAAGAGATTAATTTAGCAAACAGAAGCAAAACACTTTCTACTCCTAGCCTGTGCATAATTTCACTTCTATCTATATTTATTTTACAGTGAGCAGCATAATGACAATTTCAGTAATTGCAACTCTATAAAAACTTGCCCGACAGAACTTATCTCACTATCACAAGACTCTGAGTCAGTCAGATTAGAAAAAGTATGGTATGTGCAACTATGCTAGTTGCCTTCCAAAAATCTGTGCTTTACATAAAAATGTAAGTGCCATCTACAGTAGCACATATGTGTTTATATATTTATAGGAAACTGCAGCCTTCATAGTATTTTGACTGGGATATGTCATATTTAAATGTGTATGAAAAGCTATGGTCACCTTTATGTTCGGAAAAAATAAGTACGCATATAATGGGTCAATATTCAAAAGCCGCTATACAGACGTGAAGCTGCAAGGGGGTAAACTGAAAGGCAATGTCAGGAAATACTTTTTCATTGAAAGGGTGGTGGATGCTTGGAATGCCCTCCCGATGGAAGTGGTGGGGGCAAACACAGTGATAGAATTGGACAGACATAGTGGATCCCTTTATAGCAACAGGATAAAATCAAAATAAGCATAAATATCTCTTATATCTCAACAAATAGGGGTGTCCTACACGGAGCAGTTGGTACACCCCTAAACAAAGATGACCTGCACGGAGTGGCAAGTTCACCAACTTTTTTTGCCTTGCTGGGCAGACTAGATGGACCATACTGGTCTTTATCTGCCATCATATACTATGTTGCTAGGTTACTATGTTACTAAGGGGTATGTTTACTAAACTGCATTAGTGCGATTCGCGTTAGGAGCTGCGGTAGAGACAGAAATCCCAAATAAGGACATGGGCGGTACATCATTACCGAGAACGCGCCGAGAACGCGCGTTACAAGGCGCCATAAATGAACGAGCGCTACAGGGCACGTTACCGCGCGTTAATCTTAAGAAGGCACGCAGGCATACAAGAAAAGCAACAGAGCAGTAGCACAATGGTTACAACACTGACTGATGGTACATGGGTCATGGGTTTGATTCCCCAGTGGGCTTAATGCATAAGGCTGGCTGAGGCAGCACTCTTTACATTTAAGTAGTGATTGTTGAGGCATTTGACGTGTATTTTAATTAGTGCTGCCAGCAAACACACCCTCATGGTGGCATAACCTAAGGTGCCGCATAAGGCACCCCATAAGGCACTCCATAGGGCACATTATAAAGTGTACTGTCCGCCAAGGCACCCTATAATGTCCCCTATAGGACACCTTATAAGGCTGTGAACAAAGCCCTGGCCGGCTGCAGAAGAACTGCACGGCACCACACAAACTGTCTGCTGTGGTTACCAGGATAGGGTTAACCCACCCGTACCCATGATGCACTGCACATGCAAATCAGCAGACAAGAGATGGGCACAAGATTGGGTATGCACCCCTACAGCACCTTGGCCTGGTAGGGGCAACAGACCGTGTGTAGCACTGCCACAGAGTAGCCACAGACACACCTAGGATACATCTGTGTCCTGCTGTATGTCTCGGTCATGTCTAGTCCTTATGGGCAATGATGCACCCAGAATAGTGCATATCCTGTGTTGGTGCCATGGTTACCTGCGGTAGGTAAAGGTGGGGTGGGGGTGGGGGGGGTGGGGGGGTGGGGTGGGCAAGATTGTGAGTGGGCAAGGTGCAGATGTCCTAGACATCGAAAGGGTATATAGAATGTGTCACATTCCTCCTGACTTCTCACCACCACCAAAATATTGTCTATTAGACAACTTTTTGGTGGTGGTGAGAATTGAGGAGGAATGTGACACATTCTATATACCCTTTCGAAGTCTAGGACATCTGCACCTTGCCCACTCACAATCTTAAATGACAGAGGTGTAAGGCAGGGGTCTCCAAATCCAGCCCTGGAGGGCCACAAACCAGTCAGGTTGGCAGAATATCTCTAATGCATATATATCTCATGCATATTCATTAGGGATATCCCGAAAACCTGACTGGTCTGCGGCTCTCCAGGACCAGGGTTCCCCACCCCTGGGATAGACAGACACACACTCCCCATACCTATGCCAGCATTGTGTAACTATAGAGGTTTTGGGCAGCCCAGGCCACCACACCAGTCCTGGGCACAGTGCAGGCATGGCTATGGTACGCAATACTGTAGGAGTCACTCCCCAGGTTGGTAAACACTGTCAGACACAAGACCTGTAGCACACTCCACAGACATCAGAAAGGTTGCTATGATGCAGCTCACTCCGAAAATTGTACTTAACCTAGGAATTGCTATCTGCCAGTAATCATAGCAACCTTTTGATAGATGTGTACCATATTCCCAGGTTTAGGGTGGCATTACTAAGGTATGCAAGTGCTAGTATTGGGAGAAGCACGCAGAGCCCAAAGTCCTGCCTCTCCAGGAGGCTTTGGATAATGGGGCCTGTGGGTGCGGGTGTGTCTGCCCCTGTTGGCTGCTGCTTTATGGCAGAGGTTCCCAACTCCAGTCCTGCGGTGCAAAACACTGTTCGGGTTTTCATGATGTCCCTCATGAATATGCATGAGATACATCTGCATACCATGGGGGTAGCACATAGAAATGCAGCACAGGCATCTTTATCAGAGGCAGCATGGAACCGGAATGGTGTTTGGCCCTCCAGGACTGCACTTGGGAGGCTCTGCTCTAGGTAATGTGCATGTTTATGGTGTCTGTGCTCTGTAGGGTAAAATGTAGGTGTTTTGGGCATGTTTACGTCATATGCAAGAAAGGTTCTGTCTGTATTAGCACGTTATAGTAGTGGGTAAAGTATGAGGACTGGGTTGGTGACAACCACAGCTGGGACTTGAACCTGTGACCTTCTGCTTCTGAATACACTGGTTTTGTGCACTGCACCACCATGTTATCACAGAGATGGTGCATTCCCTGGTGATACCATGACTGTTGGTCAGACAGGGCCTGTCTGTTGCAGTGCATGGCACCCACCTACACAGGGCTAGGCCACGGTCTGCTCTGGGCAGCTGCCACTGCCCCCTCCACCACCAGTATCCCTCAGCCACCATGCTGACATGCCCATCTGCTGGTGGAGCTGGTGGTGCGCAGTCTCAGGCCATCCAGTGTGCAGGTAGGTGGCTGCCTATGGTGCGGGTTCTGGGGTAGGGGTATCTGCATAGACGTCCACGCTCCCCCCCAGCCCCGCCTGCCACTGTTCCGTGCCCTTGGGGGTAGCTGTTGGGTACTATCCCCTGTGACACTTTGGGAAACACACTCGTGCCCATGTTGGACCTTCAGCAGTTGCTGTCTGGCTGCTCCACTGTGTGGCAGGTTCAACACCCAACACCTTTATTGTTACAAATTAAGTGGCCTAAACCCAACATAGGACCGTGTTTCGTATATCACTTCATCAGGGGTTGTCAGGGCACACTGAAAACACATATAAATTATAAAATTACATTAAGAAATAAATACAATTAAAACAATAACTTCAAGGAAGAGCTAAAACAATAAATATGGACATTAGAAAAAGATTAAAAATATTTACACATAGAAAAGACTACATTTGACTATACCATAGGCGTCTTAGGTCTCAAGTGAAATCCAAAAATCACTAAAAGCTTTACATATCACAATTATTTGAACTCAAAAAATCGAGATACAATAAAGATTAGAATCCTAATTAAAAACTGTACATATCTATATCTAAAATCTATTGTGTCACATCAAACAATTATCGACCACAAAAATAAATCCAAAAATCACTAAAAACTTTATATATCACAACAACTATTTGAACTTAAAAAATCGAGATACAATAAGGATTGGAATCCTAATTAAAAATTGTAAAAACTATACATATCTATATCTAAAATCTCTTGTGTCACATCAAACAAATATCGACCACAAAAATAGGATTACAATGAAATACAGTAAAGATTAAATAGAAGGATCTATGTGTGAAGGTTCCGCTATCTGTGGCATTTCTTTACAGCCTTTCTCAACAAATTCAGCTAAGTAATGTATAATAGATGCTGTCTTCAAAATGCTAAGACTGTGTTCTTATTTAATAAAATGGACAGGCCACAACGGCATAAGGTTGAATTCCTTTAGCTTGGTTGGCCATTCCGACAAAAAAAAAATTAAGTTACTTTAAATGTTTTTCTGCACAACGGGCCTATTTGACACCAGGTTTTACTTTTTACATTTGATAATTCTAAACTTGGTTGAGAGTGCATAATTATTTGGTTAACAACTTTAGGCTAGCAAAAAAGAAGTCTTAAATGTATCCAAATGACTAAATATCATTGGCTATCCATATTGTAGCAGTGTTCAGTACTTTGTACATATATTCAGGCCTGACACTTCTGCAGATAGTGGTACTGAATATATATATAAAATATTTAAATGCTCTGACTGGCATTTTTTAAAATGCTGACTGCAGCATTTGAATATTGACCTGAATATTTTTAAACCAACCACGAGTAAGTTTTAAGTGCCAGACTTTTGTTTGTTATTGGGATTTATTTGTAGTCTTAGTTGCAAATGTCTTTTATGCTGCTGGAAGGCAATTTGAACAGAACTGAAAGTCCATTTAGGGCAGATGTGAACTATCAAGCCTGGAACAAAGACAGACTCTTAATTAGATGGCAAATTGTTTAAAAAAAAAAGTCAAATGTGTTTGATTGTCTCTGATCCTTCCTAAAAGTGAAGAATACTGAACTTACAATCCGATGTCTATATATAAACATTAGATTGAGAGATAACTCTCCATTTGTTCATGAGGGTATGTTTGTCTGCACTTATAAGATTCCTCTAGAAAGGCAAAATATAGCTGAATTTCAAGTGAATTGAGTCTGGGGTTCTTTTTCTAAAATATAGTAAAAATTTGTAGGTACCATACACCAGTTGCAAAAATTAACTTGTGGTAACCACAAAGCCTGTGCTGTTGCTTTTGGGGGCATGCCCAGCATCTTCCCAAATAGTCACTTCGGAGAAAAAAACATTTAGTGGCGCTGTTAACATGCACTTAATGGATCACACTAACAGTTGCACCACAGAGTGTGTGACAGGTGACAGGGAGGGAAATGAGCAGGGTAGGCGTGGAGTATGGGCAGGGCCAGCCCAAGGATTTCTGCCACACTCAGCAGAAGCCCCGGCTGTGCCGCCCCCTGAGCCATACTGCCCCCCCTTACGCCGAGCCATGCCCCCCCCATGCTGAACCGTGCTACTGCCGATTCTGGTGACGGGGTTGAGGGAAGGATGTGGCTTGGCTTGGTTGCAGGCCATGTGCTTCGTCACACATGACCTGCTGCTTCTGACCCCCCCTTGACTTAACTTTGAGCATACAGAAGCAGCAGGCCATGTGTGCCGAAGCACATGGCCTGCCCCCCCGATCCTAGCCATCCCCCAGCAGCGGAGGGGGGGGGGCAGCATGGCATGACTTAGCACGGGGGGGGGGGAAGAGCGATATAGCTTGGCGTGCTATGGGAGCGGCAGGCCATCTGTGCCAAAGCACATGGCCTGCCTCCCACAGAGATCTACCACTCTAGGCAGTTGCCTAGCCCACCTAGTGGATGTGCCAGCCCTGAGTATGGGCTGGCCCATCTCTCTGCAGCCACAATCCAGTACCTGGCAGGTGATTCTTCATCGGGGGAGGAAGCGTGAGCTGATGGACCCTCCCGCTCCCCCCACCAAGGACCAATCACTGCAGCTCTCCTGCATATTAAAAGCAGCATGGTTCAGGATCAGATCTCTCTCTGCGGCCACAATCCATCACCCAGCATCCGATTCTTTGTCGGGGAGGAAGCGGGAACTGCTGGCCCCTCCTGCTCTCCCCACCAAGGACCAATCGCTGTGGCTCTCCTGCACATTAAAAGTAGCATGCTTCAGGACTGGATCTCTCTCTGCGGCCACAGTTCAGCAACCGACAGCTGATTCTTCTTCAGGGGAGGAAGTGGGAGCTGCTGGACTCTTGCACTCCCCCCATCAAGGACCAATCGCTGCGGCTGTCCTGCACATTAAAAGCAGCACACTTCAGGTGCACCCGCGCCTGGTGGACCCACACCTGAGGGCCTTGATAGAGGGCCCATTGGCATGGCTCTTAGGCAGGTAACTTAGGCGGGAGCACAAACCCCATTAACAAGAGCCAGAAACAACACCACCAGAAGGATATGCATCAGCTTTAACGATCACATGGTTCAGTAAGTTTTTCTGGTATTAATGCCAAACGTGCATTGCTCCAAAGTTAATTCAATTCATCTCTAACCAAATCCCCACAAGATGATACTCATAAAATATCCATCAACCCCAAAAAGCCTAGCCAACTACTTTGCTGGCAAGCTAAAATGAAAGAACCCAATAGATGTTTCTCCCTCAGTGATGCTCTCCAATAGCCATAATGAATGGAGGTCTTTTCACCTCATAGACAGTAGACAACTCTTAGACACAATCACAAAGATCAATACTACCACCTCCCCCTTGAGCCATGCCCTGAAGAGCCGTGATGCTGGCTGCCTGCAAAAAGTGGTTATTCCCCACAGCCTAACCCCGATCTGGCCTTTTAAGACTAAGGTCGGGCTGCGGGGAATGTCCCCTGGCCTTCCCTGCCCCATCCGTGCCCTGGCATGGTAAAAAAAAAACCACATCCAGGGAAGTTATTCTACCTTGGAGGTGTAATAACCCCCGAACATGTCACCAGTCCTGGGCGTACAGGGCCGACATTAGAATCAACCCTGTATGTCCAGGGCCGGCGACCACCCACTGCCCACCCAGATTCCACCCCCAGGCCGCCCATTCCCCGCCCCCCTCTAACTTCCCCGCACAACTGGCAGGGAAGTTAATCTGTGGCACAAGAAGCAACAAATAGCAGGGATGGATGTTGTGTCTCAGAATAACCCCCACAGTGAATCATTCCTTACAACAAGGCCTCATGCTAAATGAACTCAAACTTGCGGCAATTCGTCCTATAATCAAGACAAGAATGCTGAACAAATATGACCCAACCTCCTATAGAACCATTACCAGTATCCCTTTCTTAGCTAAAATCATTGAAAAGGTGGTCCAACTCCAACTTCAGGATTTTATAGACTCAAACGTACTCTTAGACGACCATCAGTACGTTTTTTAGCCATGCCATGGGGTCGAAACACTGCAGCTAGCATTACTTGATACTCACTTCAGAGGAATGGACAACACTAATAAAGCATTCATCTTTGTCTTCTTAGGCATCAAATCTGCATTTGACAATGTAGATCACAATATCCTCCTATCTAGACTTAACAGCATAGGTATTGTGACACCGAAGTTCTACCTTATACCTGTAAGACACAGAGAGATGCAGAGTTCAGCACAATTGCTGACAGGCAGGGAGAGAAAAAGCTTCCAGGTTGCCATAGGCAACAAAGGCAGGCTGAGACACGAGGTCTGAGCGCACGCCCAGAGAACAAACACTCCCCTAGCAATCAGCAGAACAGTGTGCACATGAGCAGGAGAACGCCCCTAAACCTGAATAAAAAGCATGTTAGGCAAACAGAGTTAGAATTGGATTCTCATGGTTTGGATGTGGATTCTGATCCTGACGGTGATTTGTTTGGTGAATGCTCAGAAGCTGAGAATGACTGGGAGACTTGGCAAGTAAAAGATAACTTGAAAGTTTCAAACAGAAGGTCAGGATATTCTCCAGCTGATTCTGTTGTGTGTGAGCCGTGGAACAGAAAGCCCAGGAAGGATTCAAGGAGGGACAGAAAGCTTGTTACAAACAGAGGGATTAACTGGAGGAAACCCTCACCTGTGACGCAGGAAGAATTTCCTAGACACAGAGTGCCGTGGAGGGAAAGGAGAGCAGCTGATAAGGTTCCCTGCTTATCTGAAAGGCAGAACCACCAGAAGTACTTACAGCCTTGGGAAAAGGAAAGAAACATAAGTCAGGACATTTGTATGAGTGAAGAAGATGGTTGCATGTTTGTAAAGCCTTACAAGAAACTGCAGAAACCTGTTAGGAACAGAGCAGGGCAGTTCTCTACGCTAGCTAAGCATAAGGGTGTCGTGCACAAAGCTAGAAGAATACAGAGAAAAACTGTCAGCATTTATTTCACCTGGTTCCTGTTTTGTTACTGATTTTGTACAAGCAAGAAGCTGTTTTCATTTCACCATTTTGTTTGCCAGAAGTATGGCTACCTCTTAATTTCATACTGTGTATTACTTTGAAAATCCTGAAACCCCGGGAGGGGAATAAAGCCTGTTTTCAACCTGACACTCCGTCGCAACTACAATTTCTTACCTGGAAGGGTCAGGCCCAGCAGTGTACCTAGCCACCTATACCTAGTTGGGCCACTGCTGGTGACAGTATAAAAGGTATAATCTACAAATGGTTCCAATAATACATATTTGACCTTGCACAATACGTTCAATTTGAATAGGAAACATCTGCATCCTTCCCACAAGAACAGGGAATCCCCCAAGACTCTGCTCTCTCAGCTCTCCTATTTAATTTATATCTCCAGCCCATATGCTCCATATTCAAAAAGCACAATATAGGATTTCATATATATATGCAGACAACATAATGTTATACTCCCCCCTAGACATAACAAACCTCAACTATGACAACATATCAGCATGTCTTAAAGAAACAGAAAACTGTCTCCAATCAAACAATATGTGCATCAACTTCAGTAAAATGGAAATTATATTTACATCAAGGAACGAAAACTTCAACTACCTCCTCAACTATCATCCTTCACAATATCACACTCCCAGTAAAGCAAGAAGTTAAATATCTAGGAGTTCGATTCCCACTGGCACTCCTTGTGACCTTGGGCAAGTCACTTTGCCCTCCATTTCCTCGGAAGAAAAGGCTGGCAATCTACTTCCGGTGATACATTGCCAAGAAAACCCAGAGGTAGCAGGGTCGCTATGAGTCAACACTGACTTGATGGCACTAAAAAAAAAAAAAATCCTAGATAAAACCCTAAACATGACTTCACACATAAGGCAGACAGCCAGAACAATATTTTTCAAGCTAGAGATTAATCAACAGCTTAGGCCCCTAATAGACCTGAATGATTTTAGATCAGTAGCCCAGCCCTTATCACACCACACTTTGACTACTGCAATAGCATATTACAAGGAACAACTAAAAAAGAGCTTAAATATATTACAAATGGCTCAAAACGTTACAGCCAGAATTATTGTTAAGGCACAGTTATCAGACCGCATCACACCCATCCTGTACGATCTTCACTGGCTCCTAATTGCCAGTAGAATAAAATACAAAATCATAATGATCACGTTCAAGCTTATTAATAATATAGCGCCCTCTTATCTCACATCCCTTATCCATAACCACCAAAACACCAGATCCAGAAGAAAATCCAATCTGAACACCCTCTCAGTTCCACCATCCTTTATTAAGATGAAATAAGCAACGAGCAACAGAGCCTTCACTTATGTTGCCCCCACTCAATGGAATACCCTCCCTAATATCTTAAGATAAATCAAAGATCTCCAAATCTTCCGTAAAGAATTAAAAACATTACTATTCACCGAACAATGCAATAATCAAAACCCTAACAACACCCCTCTACACAGCACTCTATCCCTACCAACCCCAATCTATCCCTGTCTCCCCCTCTTGCATTTGAACTCAATACTTCTACTAACATTCATTGTACTGTATACATTACACTATCATTTACTCTCATTACTACCCTTAATGATGTTCAAATGTATCATAGTTGTATTGTAGTTAGTTTGTTAAAACCCAACTTTTGTTCAGTGTATCTTGTTGAGTTTCATTGTAAACTACCCCTGATGTCTGGAAGGGGCGGTATAGAAGAACATTACGAATAAATAAATAAATACGTCTGCACAGTGTGGTTAGTGGTGGGGTTGACAGCACACATTCCCATCAATGTTGCACTTAAAGAGTGGAGTGGAGGAGTGGCCTAGTAGTTGGGGGGCAAGGTACTTCAGGCTGGATGGTTGGGGGTTCAAATCCCACTAGAGGACAGCAACCTTGGGCTGGAAGGACTGGGGTTTCTAGTTCCATAGGTGCTCCTTGTGGTCTTGGGCAAGCCACTTAACCCTCCATAGCCCATGTTCCCTGTAAAAAATAGTTATCTCCAAGTTATAATGCCCTGTTCAATGTAATTTCCGTTTGTTCAATGTAAACTGCACTGATGCAGAATAGCGCGGTATATAAGAGAATGTAAATAAATAAAGAAGGTGGCATTAAGCACAATTGCCACCAGCATGTGTTAGGGTCCAAATCAATGTGGTATCTACTGGGTATTTATGCCCTGCTACCTTGGTTGCCTGCCTTATTTCCTCCTTAATGTGGCCCTTAGCTAATAGGGTTAAGGCTTTCCTTAGCTCTGCTCCTTTAGTTGCTTATATCTGGTGTCCTTAGTTACTAAGTAGGGCCCCCCCCCCCCCCTTAGTGACAGGAATGCAGAAGCGACCTGATGTGTACAGTATCTTTGCACTTCACAGGAGCTCCTCCTCGTGACAGGAGCCTGGGATTGTCTTGATATGCAGCTTTGCACATCACAACAAAGAATATAGAATCTCTCTCTATATATATATGTATATACATTTATTTCTTTTTTTTTACAAAGTTAAATATGTATGGTTTTTTAAAAAGACAAATTGGTAGCTGTCCTTTGGCCCTGCATGTTTTTCTGAGATCAAAGTGTATGTTTTACTTATTGCTCCACCATAGTACTCTGATGTTGAAGTTTGGTTAGGAAATGCAATAGTTTCTTTCCAACTTTTAGTATGCCAGATGCAGAGGGGTCTTTTACTTTCAGAGTAGAAGGTCACGTGAATGGTGACTGTAGCAACCTGGGACACCTGACTAATAGGGGATAGCCTAGAGCAGCGGTTCTCAACCTGTGGGCCGCGACCCCCATGGCGGTCACCACAGGATTTAGCAGGGGTCGCCTCACTCCGCCAAGTTAAAAAAAAAAAAAGCGCACAAGTTGCTGCCGCTGCCGAGTCCACTTCTCGGCAGCGGCAAACTCACCACCTCCCTTCTAATGCAACCGCGGCTCCCTTTTTCTTAGGGAACCGCAGCTATGCCTGTAAAACCGTTGTGGAGCCTTCCTGTCTCTCGATGGGCTCCGTGCAGCATTGTCCCGCCTCTAAAGGAAGTTGTTTACCACTTCCTTTGGAGGCAGGACAATGCTGCATGGAGCCCATTTAGAGACAGAAAGGCTCCGCAATGGCTTGACAGGCACAGCCGCGGTTCCCTTAGAGACAGGGAGCCGCGGCTGCAGAAGAAGGAGGCAGATATGGGGAGAGGGGAAGAGGGGGTAGGGAACCTGCAACGGGGCTTACATGGCGGAGGGAGGAGGGGGGCTGACATGGACAGAGGGGGGCTGACATGGAGGGAGGGGGCTGACATAGATGGGGGGCTGACATGGATGGAGGGAGGGAGGGGGCTGACATGGAGGGAGGGGGGCTGACATAGACAGAGGGGGTCTGACACGGAGGGAGGGGGCTGATAAGGATGGATGCATGGATGGATGGAGGGAGGGAGGGGGGCTGACATGGACAGGGGGGCTGACATGGAGAGAGGGAGGAAGGGAGGGAGGGAGGCTGACATGGACAGAGGGGGACTGACATGGAGGGAGGGAGGGAAGGGGGCTGACATGGACAAAGGAGACAGACAGGGGGACATACTGGACAGATAGGGGATAAATGCTGGACAGACGGGAGAGACAGTGGGGTTAGGATTATAATGGGCTGATGGGGGAGCTAGCACTGGTAATGGGCAGATGGGAGGCTAGGACTGGTAATGGGTTGATTAGGGAAGGCTAGGACTGGGAATGTACTGATCAAGGGGGGGGTTGGGACTGGTAATGGCGGATAGGGGGGTAGGACTGGTAATGAACTGATGGGGGGCTAGCATTTGAAATGAGCTGATCGGTGAGGTTAGGACTGGAAATGGGCTGATTAGAGGAGGCTAGGACTGGTAATGGGCTGATGGGGGGGGGGGTAAGACTGGTAATGGGCTGATGGAGGGTAGGACTAGTAATGGACTGATTAGGGGAGCCTAGCACTGGTAATGGGGTTGAGGGGGGACTAGCACTGGAAATGAGCTGATTGGGGGCTTCAACTGGGAATGGGCTGATTGTGGGGAGGGGAGGATAGAGCTGCTGGCCCTGGAAGAAAACTGGGGGCTAAGGCTACAAATGGGCTGATACAAGGGGATGGGAGAATGGAACTGGAAGGGAGTGGATCTGAGAGGGGGTGCCATGGTATTTGTACTATAAGGGACTGGTCAGTGGGGAAGGAGGGGGACTGGAAGGGAATGGACACCAGAGGCAGTCATGGGAATGCAGGTTGACATTGGAAGGTACTGGGAGTGAGGACTAGAAAAGGGCTGATACTGGGGAGGGTTACTGGGACTGGAAATAGGCTGATGGAAAGAAGTGAAGAAAATGAAAGAAGAAAATGAACCCCACTACCTTACCTTTAAACGCTCCCTTAAAACCTACTTGTTCTCCCTTGCCTTTGACTTGCCTCCCCCTTAGCCTCACCCTCTCTCCCTCCTTTCACCCTCTCTACCCCTGTCTCTGTCTCTTTCTCTGTTAATATTGTAATTTCTTTTCAGTTTCCGGCCTTGTGCCTTATTGTTGTTTGATTTTATTGTAAACCGCCCTGCTTCCTAATGAAGGGCGATTAAGCAAATAAATAAACATAAACATAAACATAAGAGATAAGAAATGGCAGATGGACCATAGACCACAGAAACAGAGCTAAGAGAAGACAGGAAAGCAGAAGCCTCAGATCGGGACCAGCATGATCAGAGAATAAATTGGTCAGACAACAAAGGTAGAAAAAATAATTTTATTTCATATTAGTGATTTGACTACAAAATCATAATAATTTTGAAATCAAATATTGTTACTTGTTATTGGGATTAATTATTGTGATTTAAATAAGTATATTTTATAAATAAAAACATAATGCAAAGGCCTATAATATATTGACAATTCATCAAATGATTACAGCGACAATGCGTTAATGGTAAAGGAAGAGAGACACATTTGATTTTATCATTGGGGGTCACCACAAGTTGACCAATGGTAAAAGGGGTCACGGTGCAAAAAAGGTTGAGAACCACTGGCCTAGAGCATGGAACTGTTCATTTTCAGTGCACTACTGCTGCTTGATACCAGGAAACGCAAAACTGCAGTAATAACTGAAAATGAATTTGAGGAATGAGGCATGAAACCATTTTATTAAAGCAAAAAATAAACAAATATATATTGTGCATGTAATATATATATATATATATATATACACACATACACATGTCTCTTATTTCCAGCCCATTGTATAAATACCAAAAAGTGTTGTCTTATATTTAAATTTCGGGCCTTGTTTGTAGTAAGGATTAGTACTGTAACTTTTACTGTATACGTTTCCTTGCGTAGCTTGAAATATTTTTTTCTAATTCCTATTTAACCAACATCAACGTCTATCTTTCACAACATATCTACAAAGAAAGAGAGAAGACACAATGATGAAGAGTATGTTTAAGAAAGGAACCAATTAGAAAAGAGAATTACTAAAGATAATGAACTAAATGTTTGATGTAAAGAAACTGCAGCAACATGTCCCCTCCAAGTCTATCCTCTTAATGGTCCAGGGTTTTTCAGGGGGGCCAGGAGCAATAAAGGATGCGGCATCAATGCTGAGTGAGAAGGGGGAGGGGAAAGAGAAACTGAAGGGGAAAGGGAGGGCCAGGGATAGGATTCTCATGCCTGGACTGATTTTTGGCCATAATCTGTCCCTGTTGCTGGCAATTATCGAGATAATGTTATAAAGAGCCATTGTAAAGTTATGTGCTATTAACGTGCTCAAGTCATGCATTATCAATGACTTACGTGCATGGATGGATCTTTATGCATGCACTTCAGCCAGTCGCTATTCTATAAGTACATGCATCAGGCCAATGGTGTGTACTTTCACAGTGAGTGTGCATGCGGCAGAGTGCAAATCTATGTGCATAAGTTATAAAATAAGCAACTTACGTTATGTTTATGTTTATTTATTTGCTTAATCGCCCTTCATTGGGAAGCAGGGCGGTTTACAATAAAATCAAACAACAATAAGGCACAAGGCCGGAAACTGAAAAGAAATTACAATATTAACAGAGAAAGAGACAGAGACAGGGGTAGAGAGGGTGAAAGGAGGGAGAGAGGGGGAGGCTAAGGGGGAGGCAAGTCAAAGGCAAGGGAGAACAAGTAGGTTTTAAGGGAGCGTTTAAAGGTAAGGTAGTGGGGTTCAATTCGAAGATGAGTGGGAAGGGAATTCCATAAGGCAGGGGCTGCAAAGAAAAAGGCAGAGGAACGTGTAGACTGAAGGTGAGCATGTGAGGGGGATGGTAAAGCAAGACGGTTAAGGTGAAATGAGCGTGGGGTGTGACGTGGAGTGTGGAAATGGAGAAAGTCAGCCAGGTATTGCGGGGTAGAGGTGTGTAGTGCTTTGTGGGCTAACGTAAGGAGCTTATACTGAATGCGGAAGGAGACGGGAAGCCAGTGTAGTTGTAGGAGGAGGGGAGTGACATGATCTCTGAGGGAAGAGTGAGTGACTAGACGGGCGGCGGTGTTTTGGATACGTTGTAAGCGAGAAAGCTGCAGTTTAGAAATACCAGAGAAGATGGAATTGGAAAAATCAACACGAGAAATAACCAAGGTGAGGAGCAGAGTGGTTAAGGCAGAGGGAGAGAGAAAGGGGCGAATAGCGCGGATCTGACGAAGGTGAAAGAAGGAGAGTTTGGAGACGTGAGAGACGTGTGCAGAAAAGGAAAGATCCGAGTCAAAGAGCACCCCGAGATAGCGAAAAGTGGTGACCAATGGGACCGGTGCGTTAGAGAAGGAGGGGGCCAAGGGCGGGGGTTCACGTCCATGGGAAAACCAGATGGCTATAGTTTTGGAAAGATTAAGGTGCAGACAGTTTTGTGTTAACCAGTGGGAGACAGCAGCTAAGCAGGTGTTTAGTGGAGTCAAATCAGGTGAGATGGGTGAGGTGTGGTGAAGAAGGAGAATGTCATCAGCGTAGTAGAAGGCTGTGATTCCAAACTGTTAAACAAGAAGCGTGAGGGGAGTGAGAAAAATGTTAAAAAGAAGAGGGGCCAACACAGAGCCCTGAGGGACGCCGCAGGTTAGTGAAAAAGACTCAGAGAGGGAAGGGGACGAGGAGGAAGAGGCCACGGCTGCTGAGCGAGAATAAAGAAATGAATGAAACCAGTGTAAGACAGTACTACGGAGTCCGATATCGTGCAGTCGAGACAGAAGAAGGGAGTGGTCAACTAGGTCAAAAGCAGCGGAGAGATCGAGTGCAACCGCCACCGAAATATCACCTCGATCGTGAGCAGAGTGCAGAGAGTTGGAGAAAGCTAGAAGAACAGTCTCGACACTGTGTCCAGAGCGAAAGCCAGATTGACGTGGATGAAGAAGGTTGGTGGAGTCCAGATGGTGAGTGAGCTGTGCAAAGACAATTTTCTCGAGCAGTTTGGAAAGAAAAGGAAGATTGGAAACTGGGCGGTAATTAGTGGGGTCAAGGGGGTCGAGCGTGGGTTTCTTGAGTATTGGACGGATGAGAGCGTGTTTCCAGGGCGTGGGGAAAGAACCTGAGGAGAGACTGGAATTCAATAGGACTTGTAGGATGGGAAGCGCAGAAAGAGAGGGAACAAGCAGCCAGGAGGACGGAATGGGGTCAAGGGAGCAGAAGGTCTTGTTGGAGGTGGTAATGAGGTGGTGCAATTCAGTAGTAGAAGTAGGGGAAAAAGAAGACCATGTATGAGAGATAGGAGAAGTGGGAGGAGGGGACGCTGCTGGGGGGGGAGCGGAGAGGGCAGGGGGATGGTGGGGTAGAGAAGCCCTCAGGACAGAGATCTTGTTGGAAAAGGCTGAGGCTAGGAGGGAGGGGGCAGGAAGAGGGTGAGCAGATCGAGCTGATGTAGAGGGATGAAGGGAGGTAAGAAAGTTTAGTGTGGAATACAGGTGGCGAGTCTGGTTGGGGGCTGCAGCGATAGCTGCAGAGAAGAATGAGGCCTTGGCGGAATGAACTTGGGAACGGTAGAAAGAGTGTTGGGATTTGAAGATGGAGAGAGTTTGTGGTGATGGGGATTTACGCCACTGTCGCTCCGCTCTACGGAGTTGAGATCGGAGCAAGCGGAGGCCAGGATGATACCAGGGGTGTGAGGGCCGGTGCGTGGAGGGGCGTGGACGAAGGGGAGCGATGTGATCAAGGGCATTAGAAAGAGAAGAGAACCAGGTTCATTCCTTAAACAGCTAGGCATTTAGGGTTGGTGTAACTGATCATGCCTAGATTTGCTGCACGTATCGCACCGCTTACTCCCTTATTTTATAACATTACGTACACGCATACTTGACTTTATAAAATAGGTTCTATTGACCTTATAAAATTACCCTCTACAAGTGTGTTGGATTTCAGAAGACAATTCATTACAGTTACAGCTGAGGAAATAATTTATAAAAGGCTTTAAAGGACCATCAGAATGTCAGACTTGTATTTTAAAGCAATGAAAATGAATGAAAAAATGTTCACTTGGGCCTATGACGATTCATGGTAAGACTATGACCGAGCAAATGACTGCTATTGCTCTATGAACTCCCATTCTGATGGCCCTTTAAAACCTTTTATAAATTATTTCCTCTGCTGTAACTGTTGTGGATTATCTTGATATTTTGACACTGGATTTAGAGAGCATTTATTATTCACTATTTGGATTTCAGAAGACTGCAAATACAAAATGCATCAGGATGGGGTTTCAGAAATCCAGAACTGCCTAAATACCTCCGTGGCATAAATGCACAGGGGTATCTCTTTCAATTGAAGGCAAGCTCTGCTACAAGGGGACATTTATTTATTTAAATGTTTTTATATACCACCCCTTCCAGTGATCAGGGGCAGTTTACAATAAACAGAGCTTGTTTACAAAGAACAGGATGAGAGTGAAAGTGGATAGACTCAGGAGTAATATGCAAAAATATTTCTTTACAGAAAGAGTGGTAGATTTTATTTATTTATTTGGTTTTATATAAGGCGCTATTTTAAATCAGTGTGGTTTACAATGTAACAACTAGTACATAAAACAGTATAAATAGAACAATTGAACTTGTTACATAAAACATGTAGATATGGAAAATTTGAACTTGAAATAACACTATTTTAAACATCAGAGATTACAGAATATCAACTATGTACAAACTGTTGGTATTAGGTAAGTTTGGGTGAGATCATGTTATATGTTCAAAATATAGCTGGAAGAGGAGTGGAGGAGTGGCCTAGTGGTTGGGGCAAGGTACTTCGGGCCGGAAGGTCAGGGGTTCAAATCCCACTAGAGAACAGCAACCTTGGGCCAGAAGGACTGGGGTTTCTAGTCCCACAGGTGCTCCTTGTGGTCTTGGGCAAGCCACTTAACCCTCCATAGCCCATGTTCCCTGTAAAATAGTTCTCTGTGTGCTGTGCTTTCCTGTCTAATCAATGTGTTTATATCTCAAAAATTTCCTGTCATGATTTGACAATTTCCAATCTGTAATCAGATCACTGGAAGTAGCGGTATACTAAATAAATAAAACTTATTGTTTTTCTAAAAGTGGATTGGTCAGTGATCAGTCTGATTGAGGCGGGTAGGGAGTTCCAGAGTGTAGGGGCAAATAGTGAGAAGGCTCTGTGTCTGGCAAATTGGGAGCATTTATTAGCCATTGTAGGAATAGTTAGGAGTGTTAATCAAGTTTAATCTTCTAACTCTACTGTTGGATGTCCAGTTTACTATATTACTGAGGGAGGTAGCAGAAAGGTGGTGAAGGATTTTAAAAGTAACAAGGAGGGCCTTGAACTTAATGCAACTGGTGATCAGAATCCAATATAGCTGCATTAGGAGCGGTGTAACATGTTTGTTCATGTTTGGAGACACCATAGATGGTTCGTGCAGCTGTATCCATGGCCATTTGTAATGGATTGAGGGTGTAGGCAGGTAGACCGTGTAAAATGTTGTTCGCGTAGTCTCCCAGTGGAGGTGGTGGACACAAGGACAGTATCTGAATTCATAAAAGCATGGCACACAGAGGATCTCTAAAGGTATAAAGGGGACTACTGTACTTGATATGGAAGGGCAGACTAGATAGGCCATGTGGTCTTTTTCTGCTGTCATGTTTCTATGTTTTTATTCTATAAGGGTTTGTTCTTTATAGAATAGGATGTAAGTGGTGAGAAACGCATGATGAATCTAGGCACAATCAGTTACACCAACCCTAGACTTGTGGGGTATGTTTACTAAAAAGCGTTAAGGGAGCAAGTGTGTTGTTAACATCTGTTATTGGCACCCTTGCACCCCTAACACTGCGGAAAGGGCCGATAACGCTGCATTAATGAGCGTTAGAGGGTCCCGCAGCGTTAAGGGAAAAGGAGGTGGGGAGTGGGCATTAATGGAGCAGAGAGTGGGCATTGACATCATTTGCTCCCCTACTGCCAGCTTGCACAATCGCACATTAGAGCCCTAGCACTGGAAACCCCAGCTCCAAGTAAAACCTCATGGAAAGGGGTACTTTGAAACTGATAGAGCCTATTTTAATGTCTGCAATGTAATGCACACACAGGGGATCCCAAGAAAGTGGTAGTAGTGCTCCATTAGCAGCAACAGCATCGTGCCCAGTTATGACAGGGCACTATGTTGATGGTGCCAATGTGACAAAGGAGGTATCATGTGGAAGCTGCTGTGGGGCTGTCAGGTCTACCAGGGTGAGAAGGCAGTTGACTAGGGATAGCATTTGTGCTGGCTGGTATGATTCTGCAGTGACAGCGGCAGCACACAGACATGCTACCACATTCAGAAGAGGGAACTGCCACTCCCACTGCCACCATACCGCCATGTCAGCATTGTGTGAGTGGGGGGGTGGACATGAAGTTGGAGAGATCTGTGCTCCTGCAGTGTGTGACAGGTGCAATGTGGCAGCTGTCACTGTCAGTGGGATGCAGGCACAGTGGAGCACACCCCCTCTCCTCCTCTCACCCCTCCCAAGGTTAAGGCAGCAGCACCTGTGCCCACAACCCCTGGTGGATGGGGCAGGAGCCACATAGTGTGACTATCTGCAGTGGGCTACCTAAATATGACCAGTAGCTGCCCTGCGGTGATCCCTGGGACATGGCTAGTGTGCCTACTGGATGGGCTGGGCCTGGGATCAGGATGCCTACACATGTACATATTGAGTGGATATGTGTTTGAGGTGCGTAGAGTGCACTAAGTCAGGAATACTATGCAATATGAGAGCAGTCCATATTGGTAGAAAACATGAGCACCCTGCTCCCTCACCTGCCAAATGATGACCTGAATCTGTGAGTGCTTTGGTGACTCCTCCATAACTCAATATTCAGTCAGACACAACCATCTGAGCCACATGTGAATGTAGATTACGCATTGTGCCCGCAACATATGGGAGTGGCCCATGACTTGCACACAAGCATATAGAATTCAATGGGTACATAGGTCATTATGTTGTGACACCCATGGGCTGAAATGTGTGTGTTCAGGTACCATGGTTTGCCCCTCTGAATGGACAGATCCCACTTGTATGAGATTCATGTCAGTTCCCCTAGCAGCATAGCAAGGCCGTACAACATACAGACCTCATAAGACATCCCTCTCACATACCTCCCTAACATATCCCGACAGACAAGGATAGCACAGATTCTTCAGACAGCAAAGCACATATAGGCACAATCCAAGTCATGCCCTCATGCACCCTGACAATGACCACCTATACACCCATGGACTAAAGACTCTACATGGCTGCTCTGTGGATCCAAACAAGGCCAGTGTGTGTATGAATGAGGGGTCAAGGGTTCAAAGCCAGCCTGCAGATCAGGAATGGTAGGTCCAGGTGTGTTAACTTTATAAAACCTTGCAGGAACAGAAGCATCAGGTGCAGTCCCCTACATTTCATCCAGCATGGCTCTTCACACTCAGAGGTCAAACAGATCAACTGCACAATGTAAGGCTGGATGTCAGAGCATGCTAACAGTGCCGGCACACTGAGTGGGTGGTCATAGCATTCACAATGTTCAGAGTGCTTTAACAATACCTGCACATTGGGCAGGAGTTCACAGTGGATAAGCATTACAAGAGGCGTAATGGACATGTAAAAATGACAACATTCACCACTTTTGGACTGCGGGGTCCAGTGTATGTGTGTGCCAGAGAACTGTGAGCTACAGCAATGTAGCATGCATGCATGTTATGCCTGGGGACTATAATGAGATCTGATAGGACCTTTCCTGGCCAAAAGGAGCAGGACACAAGGCCCAGATATAACTGGACATTCCGGCATGCCTCAGTTATGCACACAACCAAGTGAATAGCAGCACACACTACAGACAATACATGCAGCACACTGGCAGTGATATAGATCTTTTCTGTGACATGGAGAGTCCAGCAAATGCAGAGCAGGCCCTGGGGACCAGGTGATGTGTCCCCCCCTCACAATCAGGGTGACCCATGCAACCGGTGAATAACACACTTTGCAGCTGTCATGTTCTGGAAGCAGACAATGTCCCTGTGTAATCATGGCTTGATGTGATGGATCATAGCATCCCACCCTTTGGTGATCACTTGAAGAAAGCAGTTCAGAATGTGCAATGCATCATGAGCAATGGAGGGGCTAGCCTATACCGGCACACAGGACAGAAATGCAGACACAGAGGCAACTGTGATCACTGGAGCATTGCCCAGTACTGGCATGTTGTCCATGCTGGTGGGATATATGTTCATGGCCCCCCGGGGAGGCCCGGGATGGTCTGCAATGGACCATATGGGTTAGTTATGTGGTCTGTGTATGGTGTATGTGCAGGTGTACCTATTTCTGCATGTGTAGCAGTTCACAGGAGACTGCACACCCTGTACATATGCTGCAACATGCGTTGCTGTGTAACACGTGTTGTGGTTAATGCCTCTTGCGCATGATGCATGTTACTGATGTGCCCAACATCTGATGTCAACGGGTGCTGGATACTCCATGAGAACACCATGGCAGCCCATTCAAGGAAGCCATGTTTCTCTGAAGGGGACCTCCGCCTGATGGCTAGCCTCATCTGCAGGAAGCAGAAGTGGCTATTCCCTGCATCAAGAAGGTGCCATGACATGGGGAAACTGCAGGCCTCATGGCAGCATGTGTGTGAGCGCTACAATGAGACAAGTGTCTATCCATGGGCAGTAAATACTTGTGCACAGGAACCTGTACACCAGGGCTAGGGCAAGGGTCACTGACACCCGGGGCAGAAACCCTGTCCTCTGCACCCCCCTCCCCCTCAGCTGACCCTCCTCCTCCGGTGATGCCCTCTCGCCTGCTGCTGGCACCCACTTAACTGCGATGGAACATCTTTGGCTCTATCTCATATATGAAGTACATGCAGGCACATTATGCTCCTGGGATAGCCACCTGCAGGGATCAGCACATGTCCTTACGTGCTCCATATGGCCAATACCAGAAACACTTGTCCATTTGTTCAATGCACATGTGTCAGGAGACTCGCATAGCAACATTGTAGCATGGGAACATGATGACAGGTGAGGATTACATGCCCCTTCTAGTCTGCCCTTCCATATTAACTACAATGGTACCCTTTTTACCTTTCAAGATCCTCTGTGTTTGTACCATGCTTATATGACTTCAGATACTGTCCTCATCTATCCAACCTCCACTGGGGAACTATTCCACACATCTACCGCTCTTTCCATGATGGATTTTTTATACATATTACTCCTGCATCTCCCTTTTCACTCTCATCCTATGTCTCCTTGTGGCAGAACTTCCCTTCAATTGACAGAAAGTCTCCTGTGTTTTAATGCCACGGAGATATTTACATGTCTGCATCATATCTCTCCTATCCTGCCTTTCCTCTGACGTATACATATTAAGATCTGTGAGTTAGTCCTGCTATGCTTCATGACAAGGACCACTGACAATTTTGGTTGTCACCCTCTGCACCGATTGCATATAGCTTATCTGGTGGTTGGTACACCTGAGACAGCTATCATATTGAACAAGTTGGTATTGGGACTCCCACGTGGAACGGAGACTATTTTTTCACATACTACACCTGCATTTGTACAGTCACATCAGGTACGTCAGGTCAGTACATCCATAATGCGCTCTCATCTACTGCCACGCATCATTCAGCCCCTCCATCGGCCTGTACCCATCATGAGCAGTCATGTATTCTCCTAGCAGCTGCTAAACCACGGCCCACACAGGACTACTTTGATCATTTGGATGTATCTCCTGTTTCTTCATTGTATTTCTTGGCCTTTTTGTTTTCCTCTTGAGCTGACAGTCAAGGCGATTGACATAACTGCAGATTTTGGTGATACATTTTGACGAGGGCATGACACATGGTGGATGCATGATGTCCTGGGGTTTGACACAGCAGTTCACAGGGAAGGGGCAGGTTTTGTGGACATATGGCTGACCCATTATGTCCTTTGCATGGAGTTCTGGGAATTGGACTCTTATTTTTGATTCTCATTCTTATTTTTTCAGATGGCTGTCAGGGCATTTGTGGCATGGATGTTATGTGGCATTGTGTGCCTGCTGTGCATGTCACCACTCCTGCTCAGTCATCCTTTTGATGCCCACATCATGGCAATGCTGACTCCACCAGGGCACACTTCTTCCCAATCCTATGCCACATACTGACATGACAGCTAATTATGTGGGCACCCCTCGCTGGTTCAGTACAAATGCCTCCCACATAGTCATCCCACTTTTGACTAGCAGATAGGTAGATATGGCTCTGACATGTCCATAAGCTCTTACCTTTGCTTCCAACTCTCAGCCTGATACCAAAATTTGCAATAGAGTAGACACCCAGGAAGGTATAGATAACATGAGGAGGGATCTAGAATAGTCTAGAATTTGGCAGTTGAGATCTAGAGGTATGTTTACTAAGCAGCAGTAGCAGCTTCCATGCGATATCGGAAAAATGCAAGGTCATGCATTTGGGCTGCAGAAATCCAAGGGAGCGATATAGTATAGGGGGTGAAGTACTTCTTCCACAAAAGAAGAGCGGACCCTAGGCGTAATTGTATCTGGAGATCTTAAAGTAGCTTAACAGGTAGAAAAGGCAATGGTGAAAGCTAGAAGGATGCTTGGATGCATAGGGAGAGGAATGGCCAGCAGAAGAAAGGAGGTGATAGTGCCTCTATATAAGTCTTTGTTGCAACCTCATTTGGAGTACTGTGTGCAATTCTGGAGACCGCACCCTCAAAAGAATATAAGCAGGTAGGAGTCGGTGCAGAGGGTGCTACTAAAATGTTTAGTGGTCTTCGTTATAAAGCATATGAGAGCAGACTTAAGGATCTTAATATGTATACTTTAGAGAAAAGGCAGGATAGAGGTGATATGATTGAGTCATGAAATACAAGAGATCACAGAGAGAGGAAGACAGGCATCTGTATTTGGAAAAACTTAGAGAAGCTAGCAAAGTAGTCAAGAAGGCAAAAATTCAAAAGGAGAAGGAAATAGCCAATGCAATAAAATGGGGGGATAAGACATTTTTCAGATATATTAGTGAGAAGAGGAAGGGCAAGAGTGGTATTGTCAGACTCAAGGGTGCAGGGGAGGAATATGTAGAAGCTGATAAGGATAAAGTGGAATTGCTTAACAAATATTTTTGTTCTGTGTTCACAGATGAAGAACCAGGAGCAGGACCTCAGAAAACACCCACAAATAGGAACAGAAGCAAAGGACATCTTGAACAATTTTCAAAAGACTGTGTTCGTGAGAAACTATCTCAACTTAAAGTAGACAAAGCGATGGGACCGGATGGGATACACCCGAGAATACTGAGGGAACTTGGGGACGTTCTAGCAGCTCCACTGACTGACCTTTTCAATGCCTCGTTGGAGTCGGGAGTGGTGCCAAAGGACTGGAGAGAGGCTCATGTGGTGCCTTTACACAAAAGCGGAAGTAAGGATGTGGTTGAAAACTACAGGCCGGTTAGTTTAACTTCGGTGGTGAGTAAATTATTGGAAACACTGCTGAAAGAGAAAATAGTGAGGTTTCCAGCAGATTACAGGATCCAAGGCAGCATGGATTCACCAGAGGCAGGTCTTGTCAGACAAATCTGATTGATTTCTTTGACTGGGTGACCAGGGAGTTGGACCGAGGGATAGCCCTAGATGTGGTGTATTTAGATTTCAGTAAAGCCTTTGACACTGTTCCTCACAGGCGACTTATAAACAAACTGAGCACCCTAGGATGGACCCTAAAGTTACTGCTTGGGTTAGAAATTGGTTGGGTGGGAGGCGACAAAGAGTACAAGTAAATGGAGCTCACTCTGAGGAGAAGGATGTTATCAGTGGTGTGCCCCAGGGATCTGTCATTGGTCTGATTCTTTTTAACATCTTTGTTAGTGATATAGCGGAAGGGCTTTCAGGTAAGGTTTGCCTCTTTGCGGATGATACCAAATCTGCAATAGAGTAGACACCCAGGAAGGGGTAGATAACATGAGGAGGGATCTAGCTAAGCTTGAAGAATGGTCTAGAATTTGGCAGCTGGGATTTAATGTTAAAAAATGTAAGGTCATGCATTTGGGCTGCAGCAATCCAAGCGAGCAATATAGTATAGGGGGTAAAGCACTTTTGTCCACTAAAGAAGAGCGGGACCTAGACGTGGTTGTGTCTGATGATCTTAAAGTAGCTAAACAGGTAGAAAAGGCGACGGCAAAAGCTAGAAGGATGCTTGGGTGCATACGGAGAGGAATGTCTAGCAGAAAAATGGAGGTGATAATGCATCTGTATAAGTCTTTGGTGCGACCTCATTTGGAGTATAGTGTGCAATTCTGGAGACCGCACTTACAAAAGGATGTGAACATGATGGAGTCGGTGCAGAGGGTGGCTACTAAAATGATTAGTGGTCTTCATTATAAAGCATATGAAGACAGACTGAAGGATCTTAATATGTACACCTTAGAGGAAAGGCGGGATAGAGGTGATACGATTGAGAAGTTTAAATACCTCCGTGGCATAAATGTTCAGGGAGAGAGCCTCTTTCAATTGAAAACAAGTTCTGCTACGAGGGGATATGGGATGAGGGTGAAGGGAGATAGATTCAGGAGTGATATGCGGAAATATTTCTTTACGGAAAGAGTAGTGGATCCGTGGAATAGTCTCCCAGTGGAGGTGGTAGAGATGAGGACAGTAACTGAATTCAAAAAAGTATGGGACAAACACAGAGGATCTCTAAAGGTAAAAAGGGGACTGTTGTAGTTGTTATGGAAGGACAGACTAGATAGGCCATGTGGTCTTTTTCTGTCGTCATATTTCTATGTTTCTATGAGTTATTTAAATATCTCTATGGCTTAAATGCACAGGAGGATAACCTCTTTCGATTGAAAGCAAGCTCTGCTACGAGGGGATGTTGGATGGGGTGAAGGAGGATGGACTTGGGAATAATGTGCAGGGGTGTTTCTTTGTGGAGACAGTGGTAGATGCACGGAATAGTCTCCCAGTGGAGGAGGTAGAGATGAGGACAGTATCTGAATGCAAAAAAGCATGTGACAAACATAGAGGATCTCTAAAGGAAAAATGGGGACTGCTTCCAGAGACTCCACACAGCTAAGCTTTCAGCTTTTCTATTGCCTGTTTTTGTTTCCTAATATAGTTTTAAACTGTTAGGTATACATTCATTTTTGGGAATATTCTGACTACCTACATTCCTTGTGTAGCCTTTAAATCAGATATCTGAGTGTGCCCTCAGTTCATGTAAAGCCTATTGGCCAGGGACACTTGGGTTCCCACCCACCCTGCCTTTCACCCTACCCACCCCAGGGCTGCATAGCCTATGTAGTCGTCACATACATTGACATCTATCTTTTTAATTAGGTGTTAAAACAACCTTTTCTTCTCCTTCTAGGACAGCTTAATCAGCATGTCATGTATTCAGTGCAATAACTGTGGTGCTTTCATTCTGAGAAGAATCATTTGCAACCTAAGAGCTTGCCCTATATACCTCAAGTTAGCTGCCGTGCATAAAGAAATGACTCTACTAAGGGAAGAACTAGCTGCAATGAAACACACCTCTTCTAGGATACAAACCAAACTAAGTCCACAAATAATCAAACATCCCAGGAACAAATGGATCACAGGGGCTCTGGTAGGTTGCGACCTGTAATGCAGAGACACCCTATACATCAAGAGATATCCCTGCATAATGCCTTCTCTGCCTTGGTTAATGAGGATGCCCAATCCATGGAAGCTGAAGGGCCCTTAAATGAGACAGTCAATGCCCAATCTACTGATAAAGCACCAAATATGAAGAAAAAAATCACAAAACAGAAACCTACTACTTGGAGATTCCATCATCACAGGCACCAACTTGGGAACACAGTTCAAAGGAGAGAAGATAGTCAAATGCTTCCCAGGCTCTTCAGCCAGCAGGAATACAAACCAAATTGTTGATGTACAGTAGTTAGCGCAGAAAGTGAGCACACCAAAACTGATGTTGTCATCCACTTGGATACAAATGACCTGGCTAGAAACAGTGCCTCTGCAGTTCAAAGGGACTTCCAGACTCTGGGAGAGAAACTCAAGCCCATTGTTAACACTGTAGCATTCTCAGAAGTTCTACCTGTTCTTGGTAAGGGGACAGTAAGGCTGCATCACATAAACAGCTTTACTACATGGCTCCAGACCTGGTGCAAACAAGAAGGATTCAGATTTATAGGCAACTAGGGAAACAGACGGACCAACAAGAGATTATACTGGGCTGATGGACTACATCTCTCTGTGGCAGGAAAAAGAATCGTAAGTGAAAAATTCAGGCGGTACGTGGACAGGCATTTAAACTAGAGAAAGGGGGATGGATGGGGAAGGACAAGTTCAGGACATCACTCCCAGCAAAAGCAGAATAACATCAGAAACAGCCACACTTTTAACCACACATCAATGACAAGTGGGAAAAGATGGGTAGAACAAAATCAATGCAAAATACATATAAGCCAGTTAAATGCTGGAAAGCAATCAGCACAAATGCTCGAAACTTAGCCAACAAAGTTCCTGACCTGGAAGCCCTAATGGTGGAAATGGACCTGGACATTGTGGTCATTACAGAAACATGGTTTAATGAATTGCATGAATGGGATATAGCCATAGCTGGCTATAATCTATTCAGAAGAGACAGAGTAAGTGGAAAAGGAGGAGGAGTAGCCTTATATGTCAAAAGCAATATAAAGTGACTGAAATGCAGGGGGCCTGGGGAAAAGAAGAAGCTCTCTGGATTGTGTTGGAAAGAGGAGATGGCACTGTCATCCATACTGGTGTAGTCTACAGACCGACGACTCAAATCGAAGAAATAGTGAATTGATTATAGATATTGCAAAGATAGCCACAAAGGGGGAAGTGATCATAATGGGTGACTTTAATCTACCCGATGTGGATTGGAGACTGCATAAGCTCTGGAGTGCTCACAAAGCGAAAAGCTAAGACTATAATTTTCTTTATTATCTCTGCCGGTTTCTAGCTACCAATATAGAATTTAAGTGTTTGTTTTTTGGGGATATCATTAATGTAAGGTTTAACTGTGGCTATACATTACGTTTGGGGATATTCTGACTGACTGACTGCTTTCCTGTGTAGCCTTGGAGCAGATATCTGTGGGTGCCCCAGCTCAGGAACAGCCTACTGGCCAGAGACACTTAGGTTCCCACCCACCCTACCCATCACCCCACCTACCCCAGGAGCTGCATAGCAATTATAGTGGTCACATACATTGCCATCTATCCTTTTAACTTGGGTTAAGACCCGCCCCTTCTTCTTCCTTTTTTCTTCTTCTAGGACTGCTTATTCAGCATGTCGTGTATTCAGTGCAATAACTGCGGTACATTCATTCCAAGACAAATCATTTGGAACCTGAGAGCTTGTCCTCTGTGCTTCAGGTCAGCTGCCATGCATAAAGAACTGACTCTACTATGGGAAGACCTAGCTGCCAAGCATAAAGAAGTGACCCTACTGAGGGAGGAACTGGCTGCAATGAAGCACACCTCTTCTAGGATACAAACTGAACAACGTCCACCACCGCTCCCACAAAGAATCAAACACCCCAGGGACAAATGGATCACAGTGGGTTCTGGTAGATTGTGACCTGTAACAAACAGATATCCTATGCATCAAGAAATATCCCTGCATAATGCCTCCTCTGCCTTGCCTAATGAGGACGTAGAACTGAGGGAGGAATTGGCTGCAATGAAACACACCTCTTCTAAGATACAAACTGAACAACGTCCACCACCGCTCCAACAAAGAATCAAACACCCCAGGAATAAATGGATCACAGTGGGTTCTGGTAGACTGCGACCTGTGACACAAAAACATCCTATGCATCAGGAGATATCCCTGCATAATGCCTTCTCTGCCTTCGCTAATGAGGAGACCCAATCCAAAGAAACTGAAGTGCCGTTAAATGAGACAGACAATGCCCAATCTCCTGCTAGAGTACAAAATATGAAGAAAACCTCACCAAACAGCAAACTACTAATACTTGGAGATTCCATCATCAGAGACACCAACTTGGGAACAAAGTTCAATGGAGAGAAGATAGTCAAGTGCCTCCCAGACTCTTCAGCCAGCAGGAATACAAACTAAGTTGTTGAAGTACTTAGAGCAGAAAGTGAACACAGATGCGGAAGATCAAGCTCTGGACGTCACCCCCTGCAAAAGCAGAATAACATCAGAAACAGCCACACTTATAAACCACACATCAAAAACAAGCAGGAAGATGTGGGCAGAACAAAAGCAATGCAAAATACACACAAGCCAGTTAAATCCTGGAAAGCAATGGGCACTAATGCTCGAAGCTTAGCTAACAAAGTTCCGGACCTGGAAGCCCTAATGGTGGAAATGGATTTGGACATTGTGGCCATTACAGAAACTTGGCTAAATGAATTGCATGATTGGGATATAGCCATAGCTGGCTATAATCTATTCAGAAGAGACAGAGAAAATGGAAGAGGAGGAGGAGTGGCCTTTCTACGTCAAAAGCAATATTAAAGCTACTGAAATGCAGGGAGCATGGGGAAAAGAAGAAGCACTCTGGATTGTGTTGGAAAGAGGAGATGGCACTGTCATCCATACTGCTGTAGTATACAGACCTCCGACACAAATTGAAGAGATAGATAACTAATTGATTATAGATATTGCCAAGATAGCCACAAAGGGAGAAGCGATCATATTGTGTGACTTTAATCTACCTGATGTGTATTGGATTACTCCTTCTGCAAATCTGGAAAGAAGCAAAAAAATTGTGGATGCTCTCCAAGATGCATTACTTAGACAAGTGGTGATGGAACCAACCAGGGAAAGCTCAACGCTGGATTTAGTGCTCACCAACGGTGATACCATGTCGAACGTCTGTGTGGATGCCCCTGTGAGCAGCAGCGATCATCACATGGTGTGGTTTGAGATAAAAGCCATGGAACAGCCCAAAACTTCAAAAACACAGACTTCAATAAAATGGCCGAGTACCTAAAGGAGGAGCTGACAGGGTGTAAGGAGATAAGGGAAGTGGAATTACGATGGGCTAAACTAAAGGTAGCAATAAAAGGGGCAACAGATAAATATGTAAGAAAAGCAAACAAAAACAAGAGGAGAAGAAAACCTATTTGGTTTTCCAAAGAAGTGGCTGCTCACATCAGGGAAAAAACACAGCTTTCACAAAATTCAAAAGCTTGCAAACAGAGGAACACAGAAATGAATACAGGATCAAACTCAAAGAGACAAAGAGAGAAATAAGGATAGCAAAATCAAAAGCAGAGGAAAAGATGGCTAAAGATGTGAAGTGTGGCGGCAAAACTTTATTCAGGTGTATTGGGGAAAGGAAGATCAGAGGTGGAATTGCAGGACTCAGAAGTGCTGGGAACGCACTCGTGGAAAGAGACATTGAAAAAGCGAAATTGCTAAATTAATACTTCTGCTCTGTTTTTACTAAGGAAAGTCCTGGAGAAGAACCACCTGTGACTCCCAAATATAAAACTGTGAATGAAGTAGATAACACACCATTCACAGAAGATGATGTGTTAGAACAACTTGCAAAACTGAAAGTGGACAAGGCCGTGGGACCGGATGAGATACATCCCAGGATACTGAAAGAGCTCAGAAAGGTTCTTGCAGGGCCGTTAAAGGATGTTTTCAACAGATCCTTGGAAACAGGAGAGGTTCCTCAGGACTGGAGAATGGCTGATGTCGTACCTCTACACAAAAGTGGTGACAGGGAAGAAGTGTCAAACTACAGGCCTGTGAGCCTTACCTCAGTGGCGGGAAAAGTAATGGAGGTGCTCCTGAAAGAGCGAATTGTGAACTTTCTCACAGCCAACAGGTTGCAAGATCCGAGGCAACATGGTTTTACTGAAGGACGATCTTGCCAAACAAATCTGATTGAGTTCTTTGACGGGGTGACCAGAGAACTAGATCAGGGGCATGTGATGGATGTCATCTACCTGGATTTCAGAAAAGCCTTTGATACTGTTCCTCATAGGAGGCTTATCAATAAACTCAGTAGCTTGGGGATAGATCCCAAGATTGTAAATGGGATCAGAAATTGGTTGACTGACAGACAACAGAAGGTGATGGTACAAAGAGCTCACTCGGATGAAAGGAGGGTGATTAGCGTGATGCCCCAGGGATCGGTCCTGGGCCCAGCACTGTTCAATGTATTTGTGAGTGATATTGCTGAAAGACTGAATGGAAAAGTCTATCTTTTTGCAGATGACACCAAAAATTGCAACAGAGTGGACTCCACCAAGGGAGTGGTTAACATGAGGAATGATCTACAAAAGCTGGAAGAATGGTCTAATGCTTGGCAGTTAAGATTTAATGCAAAGAAGTGCAGAGTCATGCACTTGGGTAGCAGAAATCCAAGGGAAATGTACACGATAGGGGGCGAGAGATTGGTGTGTACGGATCAGGAGAAAGACCTTGGAGTGATTATTTCTGAAGATCTCAAGGTGGCAAAACAGTGCGATAAGGCAAAAGCCAGGAGGATGTTGAGTTGCATACAAAGAGGAATTACCAGCAGAAAGGAAGAGGTTCTAATGCCATTGTATAAGTCACTGATGTGGCCTCAGTTGGAATACTATGTTCAGTTTTTGGAGACCATATGTCACAAAGGATGTAAAAAGACTGGAAACGGTTCAGAGGAAGGCGACCAAAATGATTTGGAGCCTGTGTCAGAAGCCTTATGAGAAGAGACTTGGAAACCTAAATATGTACACTCTGGAGGAGAGGAGGGATAGGAGAGATATGATTCAGACCTTCAAATACTTAAAGAGTATTAATGAACAAGCAAACCTCTTCCAAAGACGGGGAAGCTGTAAAACTAGAGGGCATAACATGAAGCTGCAAGGGGGAAAATTGAAAGGCAATGTCAGGAAATACTTTTTCAGTGAAAGGGTGGTGAATGCTTGAAACACCCTCCCGATGGAAGTGGTGGGGGAATATACAGTAACAGAATTCAAAATGGCATGGGACAGACACAGTGGATCCCTTTATAGCAACAGGATAAAATCAAAATAAACTATCTAATTTCTCAACAAACAGGGGTGCCCTACACGGAGCGGTGGGTTCACCGCTAAACAAAGACATGGGGAGGGGTGACCTGCATGGAGTGGCAGGTGCACCTACTCTTGCCACCTTGCTGGGCAGACTAGATGGACCATACTGGTCTTTATCTGCCATCATTTACTATGTTACTATGATATGAAAGGGCAGACTAGATAAGCCATGCATTCTTTTTATGCCATCATGTTTCTATGTTTCTATATCTGACTTTCGCTGAGGCTCCCTTATCCTGTGTTACAGTGACAGCTGTTTTCAGGCGTTCAGGTGCATGCTTGGCACCTTGGCACCCAGTGTCCTGTTAGCGCATGCTAAATGGGCCCTTGCGCCCTTACCGCCAGAATGCCTACTACCTGCCACGAGTCTTTATTGCACGTAAACATCATTAACGCTGTAATTATCACTTGGTGTCCTCTGCTCCCTTAACGCTTTTTAGTAAACATACCCCTTGATGTAAATGCCCATGACTATATTTGTGGAAAATGTACGTAAGGTAGGGCATTCTGTAACTTAGTGCTAAATTTGTGCTATTGTGGTATTGACAAGTTTGGCCTTGTGCTCGTTCATTCCAAAACTATGCACCATTGCCCTGAAGTACGTAGTTACAGAACAGCGCCTGCCTAAATTGCATGCTGAAGTGCCCATCCCCATGCATAGATCACTGAAAATAGGTGATTTACACACATTGATGGCACATAACTTTACCTAGCAGTTTATAGAATTACCTTCTTCATATCTGTCTCAAAGCAGGTATAAGTATCAATGGAGAAATGTTTTGAAAATATGTATGTGGTGTGGGGTTGCTAACAAGCTTCAGATGCAGTTGACAGGCTTGATCCAGTCCTGGGTTTACCCCATTGCATGCAGGGTCATGTAAACTTACTTTTCTTACAGTATGGAGTGCAATGGAGAAATCAGAACTACACATCCCTGCATGCAATGGGGTAAACTCAGGACAGGATGAAGTCTGGCAGACGCATCTGGAGCCAGTTGGCAACCCTAATGTGGTGTGGCACCAAAAGGTTCCCCTAAGGAGAAAGATAGCTAGGGGATGGCAAGGAGCTTCCCTCCATGGGTAGACCTTCCCTCAGCCCAGGGCAGAAAGAGGATAGGGCTCTTACCTACAGTTAAGGGTTAAAGATAGGGGGTTTCCCTGGGATGTGGAGGTCCAAAGCTTGCAGCCTAACCAGGAGGGATTTAAATGTCCTAAAGGGCCACTTTCAGGCTGCCAGCTTCTACCTGAGGTTTTTTTTTTTGAAGAGATGGAAGTGGAAGCCTTAGATAGGATGCCACTTGACTTACCTGCAGCAGAGGAAGAAATGGAGGATGAATGAGCCAGTAGATTCCTGATTTCTTTTTCTTGATTGCTTAAGGGCTGGTATAGGTGGAAGGCATGACGAAAGTTAGTCACGATGGTGGGGGTATCTCCCTTCCTTTCTCATCACACTGTTTGGGCCATAGTGGCCATTTTGTTGGGGGGTTGAGAAAGGGATCAAGGTTTTGTTTTGTGTCTTTTGCCGTGTGGATTAGACTAGAATGAAGCCTGTGTTTGCTGAGGACAGAAAAGGGGGATTAAGCCATAAACTGACTTTTTTTTCTTTTTGGATAAAATGAACTTTGAGATAGGAGGCATAAACAATCATATTTCTCCTTCTCCTGTGAGTCTCATCAGTTGTGGAGGGGCTGCAGCCTGGACTTCACCCTGGCTTGCTACGGGAGAGAAGGGCCAGAAAATTCAAAAAAGCTATAGGAAAAAATCTTCCACCAAGTGTTTTCACAACTTCCTATAAAAATGCTCCACTTCTACCGCATCCTGATGATTTGAAGCCTTTCTTCAAAGCATCCCAAACCCTTCCATGCTATGATCATGCTTTACTTAATTATCGAGAGCAATTTTTGAATTTTTTTCTTGAAATCCTTACAACTGCATGGTTTAAACGCTCAAGTGGATTGGAATAGTCTTTTATGAGTTAATGTCTCTTTAAAGAGGCTGAAATGGAGCTCTGAGAAGTATTTAAAAGGCACCACGGCCATGTTTTAGGTAGCTAGTTGAGCTCTGAGAAGATCTGAAGAAAGACTTCAAATCACCAGGATGCAGTAGAAGTGGACATTGATCATTCAGATATGTGCTTCTATAGTTATTAGTAAGGACCCTGAAACAGAACTAATAGCAACAGTTTGAAACGCATTGGTTATTTTTTAAGTAGTAAGCACTATTGAGCACTACAAGTCACATAAAAAAAAAAAATGACATATTGGAGGTTGCTGGTTGATAGTTAACTCACTATTTTTTGTCTAACATACTTTTTGGAACATTTTTATAGGAAGTTGTGAACACACTTAAGGGAGAGAAGGGCTGTAGGCCGAGGGGGAAGGGACTACCGTCGTGGTAGGGATTGCGCCTGTCCAAGACGGCCACAGAAGTGAGGACGGTCTTTAAAGGGCTAGGGCTCTCCGAGAGCAGGACTAGGCGTAAGCCTAGGCCCCAGCCTGCAGTGCAACAGTTTTGTTTTTCCTTTGTTTTTCTCTTGATCCTCCTGGAGATTTGTTTGGAAGTCTGCCTGATGGAACCAGTAGGATAACAACGGGCTTCGTCAGTGATTATTATTCCCGATTAGATACTGGCACTGTCGCCTACCTTTACCTGCACGAGCTTATGAGGCTTGCATGTGGACTGCCTTGAGGAACCTGCACAGCAGCAGACAGACCAGAACTTGGTTACAAGTGGTAGCAGTGATGGGATTGAAGAATCAACACACCCTTTGCAGCAGCCTCAAGGAAATGGCCCACTCTCAGCAAGGCACAGTTTGACTGCACTTCCAGGTAAGGGTACCTGGGGGTAACAGTAGCAGAAAAGTAGTAGCTAAGAGCTTTGGGGATCAAGGAGGCAGTGACTGATCAGAGAAGGGAGTGGTGGTGAGTAGAGTTGCACTTGAGATTTTTTCTTTTGGTTTATTCCAGGTGGATTTTCAAAAGATGATGGAGTGGTTTACCCAGCAGACCCAGGAGCAGCAGATGGAGACTGGGAGCTATTGCAGCAAACCTTGATGGCAGCTAGAGATCAACAGCAACTCCTGTTGGTCATCCCGAGGGAGCAAGTATAAGAGACCTGGGACTGTGTATATTGGCAAGATCGGGGAAGAAGATGACCTCGATGACTTTTTAGTGACATTACAAGTTTGATATACAAAAAACATCACTAAAAGGTTTGGGCTGTACTGTTTTATGAAGTTTCTTTGCTGGATTTAGACCATAAATCTTCTGAATGGATGAGTGAATGTTCATGTCTTCTAAAGTGCCCCATCAGGCCAAATATTTATTGTTATTTAAAAAGAAAAAGAATAATTCCAGTTTCAGTTACTTACATTATGATAAAATGAATTGATACTGTGATGCTTGCTATTTCTGAATTTATCTTAAATGGACAATCAAACTTCTGAATATAGAAAAGAAGTTTATAGACACCACACTTATTTATGCGAGTATGTTTTTATAATAGTTAATTCATTAAAGAGTACCAATTCACAGACGGTAGTGGGATGATCAGCCAACCCACCCAGATGTACACTTTCAATCTGGCATCCTTTAACATTCATAAAATATGTCCACACAATTTGGATTTAATTCATGGTTTTATGTTCCACTACTGCTATTTCCACCATACACACAAAATATTCCAAGTTCCCCAAATTTGTAACTTTGCAAAGAACAGAAGTGCTTACTTATAGAGTTGTGTAATATTATTTATTTAAAATGTGGAAAATGTACACCAAATATAGGTAATGTTAAAATGCATAGAGGAGACTAGTGGCAATATAATCATGGGGTGAGTGCAGCCCTCGTGTGCTGTTAGACGTGTGTCTGGCATGCTTCCGGCAATTAGTGCATGATTGTGAACACTAATGTGTGACACACTTAGGGGTATGTTTACTAAACCGCGCACATGTGCGCGGCGCACAAGAGCAGACGCTAATGATGCACTTAAGTGCTCTTAAGCACCGCACACGCCTGCGCGTCACATTAACAGGCCAGCGCATGCGTGCGGGGCGCTCATGTGCGATAGAGGCGGGGAAACGCTTACGGAGGGTGGAGGAAGGCTCCCGTGGGGCGGGGGGACGGGGTCAATGGGTGGAGAGTGGGAGGGGAGAGGCTCCCCGCACAGGAGTGGGGCTGAATCTGGGCATTAAAAATACCGCGAGTGAAACCCTCGCGTTAGAGCCCATTTAAAGGGAAGAGAAACCATTTCCGTCAGCAATGTACAGCAAAACCGGGGAAACCTGAAAAACGTGAGCAGTGTGATACATGTGCACAGAACAAAATAGCAAATATAATATGAAAATGACCACAAACAATTCCAAATAAATCATAATCCAGCTGGGAAACAGTGATATTAATGGGCAACCAGAAAAAACACTCCCAGGAAAGCTCCAAAAAAAAGAAATGATTTTTGGAAGGGTCTACGCTCCGTAGACTCGTTCAAAAATCACTGCATTTTAATGGAGCTTTCCTGGAAGTGTTTTTTCTGGTTGCCCATTAATATCACTGTTGCCCAGCTTGGTTTTGTTTTTTCCCCTTTTTTGGAGGTCATTTGTGAGGTTTAATTGCACCCCTGTCCCCATACAAGGTAAAAGAGCCCACAGTAAAATTGTGCAGAACAGGGTGTCTGACTCGTGTGGGCAGGTTTCCTATCTCCAGAGACTGCACTGTCTCTGTGGCCACAGTGTGGTGCAGTGGACACAGCCAGTGCCTGTAAAACCAGAGGGTCACAGGTTCAAATCCCAGCTGGGGCTCCTGCCAACCCAGTCCCCATTGTTTTACCCACCACTAAACAGTGATAGTACAGACACTCCTGTATGGCAGAGAACATAAGCATGGTTCCAACACCTATATTTTACCCCACACCGCACACAAACCATAACAATGGGCATTACCGACAGCCGAGTCCCCCAAATTCAGTCCTGGAGTGCCACAACTCAATCAGGTCACATGCTTTTTGCAGATAGGGACATGTCTGCATGTTGGCGGAAGGGTACAGGTGGTGGAGGGGGCAGTGGCTGCAAACCACAGCAAACAGTGGCCTAGGCCTGTGCAGGCTGGCATCGTCCACCGTAACAGACAGGCTCTGTCTGATGTACAGTCATGGACTCCCCAGGGAACACAGCAAATCTGTGGCAACACGGTGGTGCAATACACACAGACAGCATGTGTAGGAACAGAAGGTCATAGGTTCAAAGCCCAGCTGGGGCTACTGCCAATCCAGTCCACATATTTTTCCTACAACTAAACCATGATAGTAAGGAGAAACCTTTATGGATGAGAACATACGCATGGTTCACACACCTATATTTTACCACACCAAACACAGACACCATAAACAGCCGCATTACCCAGAGCAGAGTCCCCCAAATGCAGTCCTGGAGGGCCCCACACCATTCAGGATCCATGCTGCCTCTTCTAAAGATGCCTGTGCTGCATATCTCTGCACCACCCCCATGGTATGCTGATGTAGCTCATGCATATTTATGAGGGACAGCATGAAAACCCGAACAGTGGTTGGAACACCAGGACTAGAGTTCGGACACTCTGCCGTAAAGCAGCAGCCAACAGGGCCAGACACCCCCCCCCCCCCCCCGGCCCCATTGGCCAATGCCTCCTAGAGAGGCAGGACATTGGGCCCTGCCTGTATCCCCCAATACTAGCAGTTGCATACCTTAGCACTGCCACCCTACACCTGGGTATATGGTACACAGCTATCAAACGTTGCCCATGATAACTGGCAGATATCAATTCCTACGTTAAGCACATGTTGCTCATTGACCTCCACCATAACAATCATTGTGATGTCTGCGGTGTACGCTGCAGGTCTGGTCTCTGACAGTGTTTACCACCCTGGGGAGTGACCCCCAACAGTAGTGCGTCCCATATCCATGCCTGTACTGTGCCCAGGACTTGTGTGGTGGGTATGGCTGCTGGACTCCTCTATAGTAGCACAATGCCGGCATAGGTGTGGGGGTGGCTGTCTGCCTATCCAGTGTGTGGTGGCTGCAAACACCTTCCACAGCCCACACTGCAAGCAATGTTGCCAGTATTGGGCTGCCAATGTGCATAATGTGGAGCAGGGTACCATGGGTATAGGCTGGACAGGGTGGCCTGGCCAGGGTGCATCTGCACAGGGCATAGGGCACTGACTGGGACATATTAGTGCCCGGCCACCACCTACACAGACAGGATGACCTCAGTATGTCCTGCTGAGAGATCACTCTCACCCTGACTGTGCAGTGACCACAGCATGGCTAGGCACCCCCATAGTGCTATATAGTATTTCTCTCATGTGATAGATATGGGTTTCCTTTTGGGGCCCAGTCACTGATGTAACTGCTTGCTGTGTATGCTGACATCCCAGTTCTTGGTGCATGTTTCTCCACTGGGAACATGCACTGTGGACTAACTAGCACACTGTTTGCAGCTGGTATGTGTCTTGATGGAGAAGCTTATGGGGTGCAGTGGCTGATGACTTGCTGCAGGAGAATATCAGATAGTGGTGGGGTGCAGCTCACCATATCCAGGCCTAATGTCTGTCTGCTATTGTGGTATGGATGTGTATAGAGATGCATTGACTGCCCTGTGGGGTGTCTGTTCCTCAGCAGGACCTGTGTTGATGGTCCCCTCTACTGCCACCTTTGCAGGGAGGTAGAATGTTGTGGATCTATTGATGGGAGACCCTGTTTACCACCCTCAGCCCTGGAGGAGGAGGAGGTGGTGGTACATGGCCCACCTAGAGGTCCATAGGAGCTATACCTGACTGAAACAGACAGCAATATCCAAGATGTTTGTGCAGAAACTACATATCTCACACATTAACACTGCTTTGGACCTTTGGCGTGGCCTCTTTCAGTTATGGAAAGTGTTGTGGACCTGGTCCTAGCCGCCTCATTGCACCCTCAGGGTGAGCACAGTACCCGCACAATGTGACGGTGTGTAGCTACTCTGTGCCAGTAAAACACACGGTCAGTACCCCCTACCAGGCCGAGGTGGCTGCACATGGTCACTTCCCTCTACCGGGCCGAGGTGCTGTGGGGGTGCATTGCCCATCTTGTGTTAATCTGTGGACAGCTGATTTGCATGTGCAGTGCATCATGGGTATGGGTAGGCTAACCCTATCCTGGTGACCACAGCAGACTGTGTGGTGACATTCATGCTCTCTGCAGCCAGCCAGGAACTTGCTAGCAGCTATAGAGCTGTAGCCCAATGGTTGCTGCACTGCCTCTGAAGCCAGAAATCATGGGTTCAAACTCACAGTGGGGCTATTTGATAGGGTTGTCCAATGCATTATTTTTTTTTAATGTACATATTTTGATGCCAGCAAAAACACCCTCAGCGTACTGTACCCATAAGGTGCCTCTGAGGGTGCTTTTTAGGGCGCCCTATAGGGAACCTTATGGTTCCCGTCCATATAAGGTGCACTATACATTATCCTGTGGCGCAACCTATAGGGTGCCCTATAGGGGACATTTTAGGGTGCTGTGGCGGACAGTGCAATTTCTAATGTGCCCTATGGAGTGCCTTATAGGGTGCCTTATACGGCACCTTCAATTACGGCACGTGAGGGCGTGTTTGCTGGCAGCAATTAATAACATAAATATAAAGTGCTGCAGAATAAATTATGTACAATGCAAAGCTGATGCCACAGCCAGCCTTACGTATTAGGCACACTGGGGAGCAAACGCATGACCCCTGTATCAGCAGTCAGTGCCTTAACCATTGTGCTCCACTGCTGCTCCTCCTTGCCTGTCAGCGCACCTGCGTATGCTTTTCATTCCTTAAACTGCACAGTGCTGCCATAAAAAACAGTACACTGACCTTGCGGTACCTCATACGGCACCCTCTAAAGCGCCCTATAAGCAACAATCTAGGGTGCCTTGGCTGACAGTGCACTTTAAAATGTGCCTTATAGGGCACCTGCTGTTAACACGCTTTGGGAGTGCGTTTGCTAGTAGTGGTAATTAAAATATGCCTCCTAAAGCAATCTTCCCCATAATATGTTTTGCTTCAGCCAGCCTTGTTCATTGGGCACTTTGGGGGATTGATCCCCTGATCCCTACACTGTTGGTCAGCGTCTTCACCATTGTGCTGTGGCTCTGCTCTTTTTCTTGCACTTCAGCGCGCCACTTATACCTCTCAGTATTATACTGCCTCCATAGACATCAGCGCCTTATGCCGCCCAGTATTAATATGCCGCCAAAAACATCAGCGCGCCGCCTTATGCCGCCCAGTATTAATATGCCGCCAAAAACATCAGCGCGCTGCCTTATGACGCCCAGTATTAATATGCCACCAAAAATATCAGCGCGCTGCCTTATGATGCCCAGTATTAATATGCCGCCAAAAACATCCGCGTGCCGCCTTATGACGCCCAGTATTAATATGCCGCCAATAACATTAGCATGCTGCCTTATGATGCCCAGTATTTCTGTGCCTCATAAATTACTGCCTCAGCCAGCTGTCTTCATAGGGCACTGTGGGGGATTGAACCCCTGATCCCTGCACCATTGGTCAGTGTCTTAACCATTGTGCTGTGGCTCTGCTCTTTTTCTTGCACTTCAGCGTGCCACTTATGCCTCTCGCGCAGCTATCCCATGCGCTAAGGTGCGTGGCGAACATGGGCGCCGCGCACCTTAGCGCATATGTAAATTACGGCGTTTCTTCTTCAGCGGGGAACGCCCACTCCTTATATGGCACCCGCACACTACCGCGGCCCGCACTTTACCGGGGTTTTAGTAAACATACCCCTTAATGCGGCTGAACCTAATGATGTCCATAGAAATGTCATTAGGGCTGTTAGACTCCATTCAAAAGTGAGGGTCTTAGACTTTAGGAAGACTAACTTTGCCAAGATGGGCCAATACCTCAGGGAGTCGTTAGAAACATAGCAATATAGAAATATGACGACAGAAAAAGACCACATGGCCTATCTAGTCCATCCTTCCATATCAACAACTACAACAGTCCCCTTTTTTCCTTTAGAGATCCTCTGTGTTTGTCCCATGCTTTTTTGAATTCATTTACTGTCCTCATCTCTACCACCTCCACTGGGAGACTATTCCTCAGATCCACCACTCTTTCCGTAAAGAAATATTTCCGCATATCACTCCTGAATCTATCCCCCTTCACCCTCATCCCATGTCCCCTCATAGCAGAACTTGCTTTCAATTGAAAGAGGCTCTCGCCCTGAACATTTATGCCATGGAGGTATTTAAACATCTCAATCATATCATCTCTATCCCGCCTTTCCTCTAAGGTGTACATATTAAGATCCTTAAGTCTGTCCTCATATGTTTTATAATGAAGACCACTAACCATTTTAGTAGCCACCCTCTGCACCAACACCATCCTGTTCACATCCTTTTGAAGGTGCGGTCTCCAGGCGTGGTTGTGTCTGATGATCTTAAAGTAGCTAAACAGGTAGAAAAGGCGACGGCAAAAGCTAGAAGGATGCTTGGGTGCATAGGGAGAGGAATGGCTAGCAGAAAAAAGGAGGTGATAATGCCTCTGTATAAGTCTTTGGTGCCACCCCATTTGGAGTATAGTGTGCAATTCTGGAGACCGCACCTTCAAAAGGATAGAAACAGGATGGAGTCAGTACAGAGGATGGCTACTAAAATGGTTAGTGGTCTTCATTATAAAGCATATGAGGACAAACTTAATGATAGGTCATGTGGTCTTTTTCTGTCGTCATATTTCTATGTTTCTATGTTTCTAGGTGTACTTGTTCTAATTACAACATTGCCACTGAGCACGCAGCAATTGCTCTTGCGCTAGTGGCATTGTGCTCTCCCTGCCCATTCCCCACCCCATCGCAGGATGGCTGATTACTGAGCGCTTTAATGCGCAGTTACTGACATGCCCCCACATTACTGCTCACTGCTCCCAGCTGCTATTTGCGGCATTTTAAAATGCACATTAACCGGTTACCCCCTTCTTTGGTAAAAGGGCCCCTATATTAGAAGACTGAAAATATTTGTATGCCACAGTCTAGTATATTTAAAGATCAGTAGTTTTCTAAGCATATCTGATAGCAGACTTAAATCCTGGCAGAAGGGATATACATGGCCAAATTATTTTCCGTTCATTTTCAGAATCTTTGAAATTTTTCTCATTTATCAGCTTTGCAAGTGGCCCAGCTGCTTACTGGAAGCCTTTTATTTCCATATTACTCCTCAGCTGGAAAAGCTGTATCGGCTTCCTGTTAGAACAAATTTAAAATATGTATGTTAGTTCATTGTATGCTACCTGAAAGATGCGGGTATATTTGTATGATACAGTGAAGTTATTTGAGTCCAAATTTAATTCTCATTGCATGTTAATGATCCCCTTAGTGGCCATGAAATCATTTTTGTCCTGTTTTGTTGCATTACATACAACCTGGAATGAAAATGGAGGTTCATTTGGATGTTAGGCAATGGACCTAGCAATATATCCAAATTGGTGAAATGAAATGACAATAAAATAACTTGTATATATAAAAAAACAAGTAAAAACTGAAAAGTTGTGAGTGCATATGTGTTCATCCATTTTGCTATGAAACCCCTAAATAAGATCTGCTCCAACCAATTAACCTCGGAAGTCACAAAATTAGTTGATTAGGGTCCATCTGTGTGCAATCAGTTTCACATGATCTGTCACACGATGCCTGTATAAATATACCTGTTCTGAAAGGCCCCTGACTCTGCAACAACACTAAGCAAGCAACATGAAGACCAAGGAGCACTCCAAACAGGTCACAGACAAAGTTGCAGAGAAGTATAGATCAGGGATGGGTTATAAAATAATATCCCAAATTCTGAATATCCCACAGAGCACCATTAAATCCATTATAAGAAAATAGAAAAAATAAGGCATCACTACAAACCTGACAAGAGAAGACCAGCTACCAAAACTCACAGATCGGGCAAGGGGGGCATTAATCAGAGATGCTACAAAGACACCAAGGATAACACTGAAGGAGCTGCAAGGATGCACAGTGGAGATGGGAGTATCTGTCCATAGGACTACTTTAAGCCATACACTCTACAGAGTGGGGCTTTATGGAAGAGTGGCCAGAAAAAAGCCATTGCTTAAAGAAAGAAATAAGAAAACATGTTTGGAGTTTGCAAAACAGTATGTGGCAGAGCCCCCCCAAACACATGAAGAAGGTTCTCTGGTCAGATGAGACAAAAATTGAAATTTTTGGCCAACATGGGAAACGCCATGTGTGGTGCAAACTCAACACTTCCCATTACCCCGAGAACACCATTCCCACAGTGAAACATGGTGGTGGCAGCATCATGCTGTGGGGATGTTTTTCATTGGCAGGGACAAGAAAACTGATCAGGATTGAAGGAACGGTGGATGACACTAAATATAGGGCAATTCTTATGGAAAACCTGTTTCAGTGCCAGAGATTTGAGACTGGGATGAAGGTTCAACTTACAGCAGGACAATGACCCTAAACATACTGCTAAAGCTGGTTTAAAGGGAAACATTTAAATGTCTTGGAATGGCCTAGTCAAAGCCCATACCTCAATCCAATTGAGAATCTGTATCATGATTTGAAGATTGCTGTACACCAACGCAACACATCTAATTTGAAGAAGTTGGAGCAGTTTTGCCTTAAAGAATGGGTGAAAATCCCAGTGGCTAGATATGCTAAGCTAATAGAGACATACCCCAAGAAACCTGCTGCTGTAATTACAGCAAAAGGTGGCTCTAGAACTATTGACTTTGGGGGGATGAATGCATATGCACACTTCTGCTTTCAGGATTTTTTTTGTCTTAATTATTGTTTGTGTCACAATAAAGGATATTTTGCACCTTCAAAGTTTATTGTTTATTGTTTATTGTTTAGTACACATTTGTTATACCGCCCCCCATTACATCGGGGTGGTTTACAAAAACAACATCAATAGTAATTATAGAAAAAGAAAAAGAAATTACAAATAAGGCAAATAAGGATAGAAGGGTAAAGAGAGTAGAGTAAAGGAGTGAACACTTAAGATTCAAGGGGGAAAGGCTAGGGAGAACAGATGTGTTTTAAGGAGGGAACGGAATTTGGAGTAGGATTCTTCTGTACGGAGGGCGGTGGGCAGAGAGTTCCAGAGAGATGGGGACAGGTAGAAAAATGCTGCTTTCCTAGTCGATTGTAAGTGAGCTTTGGAGGGTGCTGGGAGGTGAAGGCGATTGATGTGAATGGACCTGAGACTGCGTGAGGGGGTATGGTAAGTGAGTAGGTCGGATAGGTAAGTAGGGGTAGATAAATAAATGGCTCTGTGGGTTAAAGTGAGAATCTTGAAAGATATCCGGAAGTCAATCGGCAGCCAGTGTAGATGATGTAATAAAGGGGTAACATGATCACGGGGGGAGGCATGTAGGATCATGCGAGCAGCGGTATTCTGAATTAATTGCAGACGGTGTTTTTGATACTTGGGAAGACCGGCAAAAATGATGTTGCAGAAATCTAGCCTGGTGATGATCAGAGAAAGCAGAAGGGTGGTAATGGCTGGAGTGGATAAGAAAGGACGAAGAGCACGGATTTGCCGAAGGCGCAGAAAGGAGCATCTAGAGACATGGGAAATATGATACTGAAAACTAAGGGCATTATCAAGAAAAACTCCGAGATAGTGAAGTTGGGAGACGACAGCAATATTAGCACCCAAAATAGATGGGGCAAGTGAGGGGACAGGGGAAGTCATAGGCATGTTGTGCATATCACATGGTGCTAACCCCCAAAACTCCATTTTAATACCAGATTGTAATGCGACAAAAACAGGACAAAGACAGAGGGGATGGATACTTTTGCAATGCTCTGTAGGTTTCAGTAACAAGGATCTCTGATTTTTCTGTTGTGGGACCTTTAATTTGGAATTCTTTGCCTGATTTTCTTAGAACTGAGAAAGAAGCATTTCTGTTCATTTAAAATTTTTGGTCTTTCCTAATCTGTTTTGTTATGCCAAGCTTTTCATTTTAGTTATATGCAGTAGTGTTCCCAATCCCCTTTGTACCTGGGGCAGGCACCCCCTCCCCCCTCCCCCCGTGCTGGCCAGCACAATGCTCACCCCTCCCCACCAGGGTCATGGAGGCAGTGCGGCAAACTTACATTTAAGTTGGCTTTGCCACGGTGCCTTGTGCCCCAAGGGTCAGTCACTCTTCCCTCCCTCCTGAAATCTCGTGAATCGTGAGACTTTGGGAGGGAGGGAAGGATGGCCGACCCCTGGAGTGCAAAGCACCGGGGCAAAGTCAGCTTAAATGTAAGTTTGCCACGCTGTCTCCATGGGCCAGGCGGGGGTGCACCGCCCTCCCAGCAGGCTCCCAGGGCGGGCCACACCCACTCTTGGTATGCCACTGCTTCTATCTGTTGATATGGTTTGTCTATTGTATATTTTAATTTAATGAAAGCATGGGTGAAACTCATTTAGGATATTTTGGGGCTAATTTTCTAAAGATTTTTCCAGATGTAAAACATACAGAAGTGTGTGCCAGATCTTCACTATTTCCTTGATTGTTTAAGAACATAAGATATGCCATACTAGGTCCATCAAGCCCAGTACCCTGTTTCCAACAGTGGCCAATCTAGGTCAAAAGTTCCTAGCAGTTTCCCCAAATGACACAGGTTCCACAATGCTTTTATTGGGGCAAGCAATAGATTTCCTGGTCTCCTTTAATAATGGCTTATGGACCTTTCCTCCAAAAACTTTTCCAAATCTTTTTTAAACCCAGCTACACTAACAACTTTTATTACATCCTCCAGTAACGAATTACAGAGTTTGATTACATGTTGAGTGAAAAAGTATTTTTTCTTATTAGTCTTAAATAGGTTACAGAGTAGCTTCATTGCATGTCCCCTTGTCTGGGTGGAGTAAACAATTGATATATATTTTGGTGGAGTAAACAATTGATATATATTTACCTGTTCCACTCCATTCATTAATTTATAGACCTCTATCATATCTTCCCTCAGCCATCTCTTTTCCAGTTGAAGAGCCCTAACCTTTTTAGCCTCTCCTCATAGGGGTATCCTTCCATCCCCTTTACCAATTTGGTGGCTCTTCTCTGTACCTTTTCTAATAATGCTATATCCTTTTTAAGATATGACAACCAGAATTTTACACAATATTCAAGGTGCAGTCACACCATGGAACAATACAGAGCCATTATAATATCCTTTGTTTTATTCTCCATGCTTTTCTAATGATTCCTAGAATTTGATTTGCTTTCTTGACCGCCACTGCACACTGGGCAGAGAATTTCAACATGTTATCCACGATGATGCCTAAATCATTTTCCTGGGTGGTGGTTCCTAATATGGAACCTTGCATCATGTAACCATAGTTTGGGTTTTTCTTTCCTAGGTGCATAACTTTGCACTTGTCCACATTAAATTTCATCTGCCATTTGAACATCCAGTCTTCTGCAAGGTCTTCTGTAATTTTTCACAATCCTCTTGGTTTTTAACAACTTTGAATAATTTTGTGTCAACTGCAAATTTGATTACCTCACACATGCCCATTTCCAAGTCATTTACAAATATGTTAAAAAGCAGCAGATCCATCACAGATCCCTGGGATACTCTACCATTCACCTTTCTCCATTGGGAAAATTGGCCATTTAGCCCTACCCTCTACTTTCTATCTTTTAACCAGCTCCTGATCCATAATAGTACACTGCCTCGTATCACATGACTTTTTAATTTTGCCAAGTCTTTGAGTGTCCTTGTCAAAGCTTTCTGAAAATCCATATACACTGTATCAACCAACTCATCTTTGTCTACCTGTTTATTCACACCTTCAAAAAAACATAACAGCTTAGTAAGACAAGACCTTCCTTGGCTAAAGCCATGTTGGCTGTCTCACATTAAGGCATGCTATCTACATATTCAGTAATTTTGTTCTTTATAATGATTTCTAACATTTTTCCTGGTACTGATGTCAGACTCACCAGTCTGTAGTTTCCCAAATCACCCCTGGAACCCTTTTTAAAAACTGGTATTACATTGGCTGTTCTCCAATCTTCAGGTATTACAGATGATTTTAATGATAGTTCACAGATTACTAATAGTAGGTCTGCAATCTCATATTTCAGTTCTTTAATCTCCCTTGTATTGTAAACGGGGGTGCTAGTTGTGAAAGTTCCACAATCTTGGCAAAGACAGGAATTTACTTGACTTGCAAAGGATTGTGGGCGTTATAGTTAAATCACACAAAACCAGCCGTTCAACAAGAATAAAGAATTGTAGTTGCTCGAGTGTAAGCAGAAAACCGATTTTATTTATGGGGAGTTATTCCCTTGCACAGATATTCTTGGTAACATCAACAGGATACTTTCTTCAGGAATTGTATTCAGGAAACAAAACAAATAAGGCAACTGAATTACTTATGCAACAACTTAGTAAAGACCTTGATGGAACAGAAAAGGTCTTTCTTCTAGCCTCTGCTAATAAACTTTCTTAGCAGTGCTGGAATGAAAAATAAACCCAAAAGGAAAATTCTCTTTATCAAAAAAAAACAACTTTCTTCCTTTCACACAGTGAAGAAGCTTTCTTTCCAAAGTCCCACATGCACTTGTGCCTTGCTCTAATCACAGGTGCTTAACCAGCTGCAAACCATTGCTGGTCCACTCTCCACGTGGCTCTAACTTTCCCCAAAGCTTTCTCTCAAAGAAACTTTTCTAGGAAGCTAAAAAAAACAGTACAGTTCCTTTTGGTGTTTGATGCTTAACTGAGGATTACTTTAGAACAGCAGCTTAGACAGAGAGCAATCCATGCATTCCACTTTCTCATTTGATATTTCCCCTTGCTCTTGAAATATCATAGGAATACTTTCATACACTGGCTCAGAGGAATTCTCTAACTGATCTCTACCAGGAAAGAAACTGTTTCCCTGCTGTCTTCCTTGTGCAAAGCTAGGGAACAGATCAGAGTTCATACCTGAGATCATGTTGTCATTAGGTTTCCTCTCTGGGTATTTTGGCCAGTAGGTAGCAAAGCTTCTGTGCCCAGCTCTCCAGTCAGAATCTCTGGACTTTAGGTCTCTTTTCCCATACCTCCTTAAATAGGTATTAGAGCTCCTTCTTTCTGTAGATGCAGCCATCTCCTTTAAAGTGCTGTCTGAGGGTCCCTGGCTGTATATCTCCAAGCCTCTGGTTTCTTCCAGTCCAATGAAGAATGCTTGCCCCAGGAATCTCTCCCAGCATACGTACTGCCTCGGGCTCCTTTCTTAAACCTCCTGGACGTCTTTCTATTCTTCCTTCTGTGTTCTCTTTGCTGTCTTTTCTGTTGCTGTCTGTCTGAAGAATTTCTTCTTCCTTTAAAGTGCCTAGATGGACACTCCACCCTAGCACAGTCCAGGTGTTCTGAATCAAGCCCTGCCCTAGGAGATGGGTGATTAGGGATTACATCATTGCTTCTCTGATTAGGCCCACGTTTCCCTATTTCAGCTCTCCTAGAGGCTTTCTGTAAACCAGTGCATTCTGGGTCTGGTAGTTTTTTAGGTAAACACTCTGTTTTTGTGCTTTTACCAGCCAGCACAGGTTGCTTATTCAGAGCCAATTCACCTCTTGTATTATTTCTTCCTGAACTATGATAAGCTTCCTTATCACAGTATGTATATCATATGGTCCAGGTGATTTTCTACTCTTCAGTTTCTCAAATATTGTAAGACATCTTCTCACTCTATCAATATTTCTTTCAATTCTTGCAGCATCACCTTTAAACCTGGGAGTACCGATGGAGTCAAAAGTGACCCCATTGCAAGTTTCACAATGCGTATCTCAGAAAGTAGTTGTTCAAGAATGCAATCTTTTATGACTTTTCACATGTCAATATTCTCTTTATATTGCGCCATGAGAGGAATAATTTTCATCTGCTAGGTGACGCTAGTGATGAATTGCAGCACAGAGTACCAGTGGTGTCATTTTTGACCCCAGTTGCTTACGTCCGGTATGGATCGTGATACAATTTGCAGTTTTGTGAATTTTTTGATCTGACAAAGGTATTTATCATTAATTATGTATCATTTATTTTTTGTACTCTTATTTCATGAAAATTACACATTTTCTGCAATTGATATCATACGTTCTCCCATTATTTCTGATGAAATCTAAAGGCTTTCAGCTTGTTCATCACGATTATTGTACACCTATAGTAAAACTGCTTTGCGTTTTATTCAACTTTATCTTTGTTTATTTATTTTAGGTTATTGTTTATGATGTCAAAACAAAAGTATTCAGCTGCCCAAGTAAGAGAAATATTGCAACGAGATGCTGACAGTGACGGCACTGAGTTGTCTGATGATGCAGCATATTCAGCAAGTGAAGAAGCACATCAGCTAAGTTTGGGCGATAAATCTGATGATGACAGTCATGATTCAGATGGCGACAGCAGTTGGTCGCCAAGTGAATGTGAGACTGATGTTGAGCCGGTAACATCGCCTGCAGCAAAGAGTCAAGTTACAGGTCGAGGCTGTGCTGGACAGGGAGGAAGGCAGGAGTCCTCAGTGTCAGTATCATCTGTGAGGAATCTTAGTTGTGGTCGTAGAGGAGCTAAGAGGTCATCAAATATAAGCACAAATGTTGCCATTGAAGCCTAAGTATCTAAGGATGCCACATCATGGAACAGGAAACCTATAAAGCAAGCTGCTGGAAGATACGCCAGAGCTAATGTCATGCCCGTACAACAAGGTCCTACAAGGTATGCTGTACGAAATGTTGATGGCCCTCTCGCAGCATTCCACTTGTTCAAGGGAAGAACTTATTGAATGAAATCATGATGTGGACGAGCAAACAAGGAAGACACATTTATGACGACACCTGGAAAGATTTGACAGATGGAGAATTTCAACGTTTTCTTGGACTTCTGATCCTCTCAGGCGTGTACAAGTCACAAAATGAATCCATAGTTCAGTTGTGGAACCTTGAAGATGGTCGTTCTGTTTTTGGCAAAAATATGGCCCGTAACCGTTTTCAGCAAATTTCTTGTGCTCTCAGATTTGATGATGCAACCAACAGACGTGAACAATGAGGAGTGGATAAGCTTGCTCCAATCAGACACGTTTTTGATACCTGGGAAGCAACTCTAAGTGACGCCTTTGTTCCTCGTGAAAATGTTACTGTGGATGAGCAACTGCTTACATTTCATGGCTCCATTTCATGTTCCATTCAGACAATATATTCCCAGCAAACCTGGGAAATATGGCATAAAGCAATGGATGTTGTGTGACAGTGCAACGTCATATGTTCGGCATCTTCAAGTATATACAGGAAGGGAACTCGGACAAAACAGGGAACAGAATCAGGGTGAAAGGATTATGCTGCAACTCACTGAAGGACAGATGCGATCTGGCAGAAATGTTACTGTTGACAATTTCTTCTGCAGTTTATCCCTGTCACGGAAATTGCTAGAAAAACAAATGACACTTTTGGGGACAATTCAAAAGAACAGAAAAGAATTACCTCCAGAATTTGTAACAGCAAAGGGCCGAGAGGTATTCACTTCACTGTTTGCGTTTCGCAATGACGCCACTCTAGTTTCCTATTGCCCGAAGAAAGGAAAAGTGGTTGTTCTTCTGAGCAGTTTGCATAATCAAGAAGAAGTAGATAACACACGTCCATACAAAAAAACACGCATGATCTTGGACTATAATTCTAGTAAAGGTGGAGTAGATACGGCAGATCAAATGTTGCACAAGTATACCACAAAAAGAATGACAAGACGATGGCCAGTGATAATCTTCTACAACATGTTGGACATCAGTGCTTTGAACGCCTTCATTGTTTGGATGTCACTAAATCCAGAATGGCAGTTCAAGTCAAAGCACAGATGTCGTCTATTCCTCTTGGAATTAGGAAAGCAGCTGCTTCAGAGTAATTGCAGCGAGACTTCTTCCAGCATTGAAGAAGCCACTGATGCTGTTTGCAATGTTGGGATCCCAAAGAAAAGGGCAAGGTGTCACTGCTGTTCCAGAGAAAAAGACAAGAAAAGCAACATAGTTTGTACCTCCTGCAAGCGCAATGTTTGCAAAGAACATTCAGAAATTGTCTGTGTCTCATGCAAATGACTGTAGTACTTTACTGTGTTCATCAAGTGCATGCAAAAACTGCTTTTATGGCAACTCTTCTTCATGTAATTTTATGATAAAGCATTACATTTCAAAACATTTAACCTTCATATAATAAATAATTAATTCAGAATAATATTTTGTCTGTTTAGTTTAAATTTTTCATGGTTAACAATTGGAATTCGTCGTGGGGTCATTTATGACCCCAACGGTATTCAGTGTGTGCAAAATATCTCGGTAATTCCAGGGTTAAATACCATTTCAATCATGGGTGACATCCCTACATCTTCCTCAGTAAAGATCGAAACAAAGAATTCATTCAGTCTCTCCGCTATGGCCTTGTCCCATCTTAGTGCCCCTTTTACCCCTCTATCATTTAATGGTCCAACTGACACTCTGACAGTTTTTTTTTCCTGCGAATGTACTTGAAAAAAGTCTTTATTATATGTTTTTGCTTCCACAGCAAGCTTCTTCTCAAATTCTCTCTTTGCCTGACTTATCAATGCCTTGTATCTAACTTGCTAGTGCTTATGTTGTTTCCAGTTGTTGTCATTTGGCTCCTTTTTCCATTTCCTGGAAGATGCTTTTTTGGCAACAACAGCCTCTCTGACCTTACCTTTAAACCATGCTGGCAGATTTTTGGACTTCCTTCCACTTTTCTTAAAGCATGGAGTAGAGCTGGTCTGGGTTTTCAGAACAGTATTTTTAAACAGCACCCATGCTTGATGCAAATCTTTAACCTTTGCAGCTTCTCCTTTTAGTTTTTTCTTAACTATTTTCCTCATTTTATCATAGTCTCCCTTTTGAAAGTTAAAAGGTAATACTGTGGATTTCCTTGCCCAAAGGTAGTACTGTGGATTTCCTTGCCGTCCTTCCTCCATTTATTAAATCAATCATGCTAAGATCACTATTGCTAAGTGGCCCCAACACCATTATTTCTTGCACCAGATCTTATGTTCCACTAAGAACTAGATCAAAAATGGCTTCCCCTCTTGTCAGTTCATGAACCAGCTGCTCCGAGAAGCAGTCATTTAGTTCATCTAGAAACTATCTCCCCAAAATGTCCTGCCATGACACTGACCGAGTCGATACCGGGATATTTGAAATCACCCATTATTATTACTGTTTTGCAACTTTTGTTAGCTTCCCTGATTTTTTTGAGCATTTCATCATCCATTTGTTCATTCTGGCCAGGTGGTTGATAGTACACTCCCTCTGCCATTGCCTTCCCCCTCCCCCCTTTTACATGGAATTTCAATCCATAGAGATTATACAGTGTATTTTGTTTCCGGCAAAACTTTAATCCTTTGTGACTCATTGCCCTCTCTAACATAGAGTGACCAACGTAGTACAAATGGGACTCCTTATCACTATTGTACAGATGTAAATAGTTACCAATGTTCTTGACCCAAGTTCTATCACCTGTTAATTGTAAACGCAGATCATCCTTGTGAAATGCGTAGTTTAATTGTTCCATGTGAACCGTACTGATGGGGAATAGCACGGTATATAAAAAATGTAAATAAATAAATAGAGTGCAATCCCTCCACCAATTTGCTCTATCATTACAATATAGTTTGCACCCAGGTATCACAGTGTCCCACTGGTTGTCCTCCTTCCACCATGTCTCTGAGATTACCAATCATATCTAACCTCTCATTTAGTGTTATATATTCTAACTCTCCCATCTTATTTTTTAGACTTCTATTATTTGCATACAAGCATTTTAGAGGCTATATTTTATTCATACTAATCGTGTTAATGGTATGCTGCTTATTTGATCTTTACCTTCTAGAGCATAAAGGAGGTAATTTTATAACTGGACATTTAGGGGCATGTTTACTAAACAGCAATAACGTTGCAGCGGCGCTGTTTGCGTAAGATACGTAACATTATCGCGTGATACATAACGTTAGCATGTGACAAAGTAACATTATCGTGTGATAAAGTAACATTATCACGCGATAGCATGAGGTTTTGCGCGAATACGTCTCCTGTGGCATTAAGGCACAAAGAGGGAGGAGTAAGGCTCCCCAGAGGGTGGAGAGAAGGGGTCAATGGGCAGAGAGTGGGCGGGGAGAGGCTCCATGCACACTAATGCTGTGAAATGAAGATCTGAAAATTAGCGCCAGTGAAAACCTCGCGCTAGAGGCACATTTGCAGAAGAGAGAAACCAGTTTAGTCAGAAATGTACAGGAAAGGCAGAGAGACCCAGAAATGTGACAGTATGATACATGTGCAACAACAGCATAGTGCCCAAGTATGAAAGGGCACTACGGTGAGGATGAAAATGGGGTACAGGGGGCTGCAGGCAGGACATGCAGTGGGGCAGCTGGGGCACAGGGTGGATTAGGCAGATGCCTAGGTGGCACATAGGAACGCAGAACCTGCAAATTATCAAGCCAGCAACTGACCAAGGTCAAACATGCCCACGAGTGTATGTCCCACAAGTGTCCCAGGGGACAGTACCCAGCAGGTACCCCCAAAGGGCACATAACATTGACAGGCGGTGCCGGGGGGATGTGCGGATGTCTATGTAGACACCCCTACCCCAGATCCCAAACCATAGGCAGCCACATACTGGCACACTGGATGGCCTGGGACTGCGCACCACCAGCACCACCAGCATAAAGGCATGTCAGCATGGTGGCAGAGGGGTGCTGGTGGTGGAGGGGGCAGTGGCATCTGCCCACAGAACACCAAGGCCAAGCCCTGTTTAGATGGATGGCATGTAGTGCAACAGACAAGGTCTGTCTGATGAACAGTAATGGCATCCCCAGGGAATGACCCCCACCCCCCCTCTGTGGCAACAATTTGGTGCAGTACATGCAGCCAGTATGTTCAGGGGCAGAAGGTCACAGGTTCAAGTCCAAGCTATGGCTCCTGCAGACCATATTTTACCATATAGCACACATACACCATAAACATGTGCAGTCCCCAGAGCAGAGCAGTCCCTGCAGTCCTGGAGGGCCAAACACCATTCAGGATTTCATGCTGTCCCTAATAAATATGCATGAGATGCATTGGTATGCAGTGCCCCATTGTATGCAAATGTATCTCATGCATATTCATTAGGGACAGCCTGAAAACCTGAATCATGTTTGGCCCACCAGGAGCGGAGGTGACCCTACGAGGACGGGCATTACGAAGGAGTGCCAGTTTCGGCGATGGAGTTGGACCCATTAGTTTGGGAGAATAGCAGAGGGTTTGCTTAGTTCCAGCCGAAGAGTTTTTTCCTTCAAGATCATCGAAGAAGTTAAGTACTTGTTCTCTGGATTGTTTTATTCACCATAGAGAATTGGACTGAGTACTAGTGATCTTCATTCGATTATGAAAGAGCTTCCAAACTCCTATTAGAGATTTCAGTAGTGGAGAGCTGACGGCGACTTGTGTTGCTAGGTCAGGTTTTAATAGCCTAAGGGAGGCTGTATTTAATTGATTAAAATGGAGGGCTCACTACGAGAACAGGATAATTCCTTTTCAAGGTAAGCGATCCGACAAAAATAATATTACTGTAAGAGACACTGGTTGGGGGCATATGGGAGCACTTTCTCCAAATTCAGTATTTATGAAGAAGTTCCAAGGAATACTGTAGTGGAATCAAGAATTTGTTTTGGTGTTTATGAGAGTTGATTTCCATGGGTGTAACTTATTGGATGGGTTCTAAATGGGCAGTGTTTGTAGTACTTCCTAATGTGCCTGGCAATTGGCAGTGGAGCATAGTAATGTAGAAATTTGGTATTCTTTCTTTATCCAGATACTCATTAAGAGGCATGTTTACTAAAAGTTAGTGCGTGTTAACATTATGCAAATATGCATGCAAATGAGGTCCCTTATGCAAATTAGACCCCACAATGAGTCTCTGCACATGGCCTCACACCCCCCTTGGGCTGCCCCTGCATACCTACTCTGTAAGTACATGCCAGCTTGCACCATACCTACTGTTACGCATAACCAACATTTATTAGAGCCCATTTACATGAGTAATACACAGTTTTATGTGCAAAAATAATTTATAAAATTATCCTCAAAGTGTGTGTGTCTGTTGCATATTTTATCTTAGCAAGTGAAAATGTTTAATTATGGATAGAATGGAATATGTCAGAGGCTGAGTGGCGCTGTATGAGTGGACATAATAGGAGTATGGTCACTGTGAATGCGGTGAGGAGGAAAAGATGCAATCTGGAGTGAAAGAAGCAAGAATGGAGAGGCAAAGTGCAAGACTGGAGAGGCAAAGTGTGAGAAGAATCAGTGAGGTAAGGGAGTAGGAAGCCAAGTTATGACTAAGCATTCATGATGCCTCTACGTTCTGAGATATCAGTAGCAAACATAAAGAGACTTCAATTTTATATTTCTTCAAGTGGGTTTATTTAGGAAAAAGAGGAAGATAGCTGAGAAACCCCAAAAGAGAAATAATATGTACAGCAAACAAAAATATTTTAAAATCTTGACTCTACCTGACTACTAACTATGTACACTGGAAGCAACATTTTAGAAAGATGGGTTTATGTGAGAAAGATACTGTTGACGTGAATGTGTCCGCAGATCTATGGCAGTTTTAGAAAGCAGGGTGTCCACATGTGTACCAACGTAAAATTGACATATCTCCGTCCTTCAGAATGTTTGTGTGGTTTTTTTTTTTTTTTTTGAAAGTTCTTTATTAAATTTTCCAAAGAAAAACCACACAGTAAACGATAAGCAAATACAAAAGCAAGAGCAATAATAAAAAGAAACAATACAGCACACCCCCCCCCACCCTCCCCCCCCCCCCCCAGGCTCTTAGGGAAAGAAAATAGCTATACATCCAAGCCAGGGAGGCCAGCCCCCATCAGCATCCCTCTCTAAATAACGGCCATGCCACCTCCACGAATTAACAGCATAGCATGGAGACAGATTACTGTGATTAGACAACAACAACAGAGCGGGCAACATATTGGTCCAGAAGAGACCATTTGTCATGGCAGAGCTCCCCTCTATCAGGGTGGTGCAGCTTATCGTATAGCCTTTCATACTTGGCATATTGACAGACCAGGCTCCACCATTCTCCCTGCCGCAGCTCCGCCAAGGACTTCCAATGAATCAGTATCAACTTGAAAGTGACAGCAACCATAAAATTCAAAAGAAAGTCCTTGGCCTTGCATCCCCCCCGGGCTAACCCCAGAGATCGAAAGAAAACAACATTTTTGGAAAGCTGATCAGGAATGTCCAGTATTACTTGAATTTTACTCCAGATCTCTGCCCAAAAGCGCTGGACATGAGGGCACTCATAAAACATATGTAGGAATGTGCCTTTTGCTGTTTGGCAGGACCAGCAAACCCCTGCAGAAGACCGGTCCCATTTAGCTACCTTCACGGGTGTGAGATGGGCCCGGTGCAACAGGAAGTACAGGGATTGAGTGATGGGTGCCGAGCGGGAGCCTCTGGTTATAGTGCTCCACAACTGCGTCCACAGGCCCTGTACTCGTGCCAAAGGCAATTCAGATTCCCAGACCTTGTATAGCCCCTTCGGATCTGTACAGGCATAGTCCCGGAACAAAGCATATATACCTGAGATCATACCCTTTTGCCCATACATAGCTTTGAGATTTTGAAGTAATGTTTCCTCCTCAACTAAATCGCGGACTGGAATCTGAGCCGCCGCAACACAGTGCTTGACCTGCAGCCATCGGAAATAGTCATTCTGAGGCACGGAAAATTCCTCCCTAAGGGAGTTGAAATCCTTCCAGCCAGAAGTCCCGATTAGCTGCCCCAGAGACCAAAGTCCCCTATCTTGCCAGCTGCGCCAGGCAAACCTCCGCCCCCTGATCTTAAGTAAAGGATTCCACCATAGCGGTGTCCGTCTGGAAGGCTGCCCATCCTTGCCCGCCAATTGCAGCAGCTGTACAAAAGCAGCTTGAGTGGCCCGGACTACCCTGCCCTGTGGCCCTTCCTCAGGATGCAACATCCCTAACAAATGTCTCAAAGGGTAGGGGCCCACCAGTTGGGCTTCTACTTGAAGCCATCTAGGGCCAAGGGTCTCCCCCCCAGTATCTAACCACACAAGTCCCTGCTTAATAAGGAGTGCGTGATGATACCATTGAAAATCAGGAAAGTGAACGCCTCCCTTCTCCTTAGGGGCTTTAAGTTTTTTGAGAGCAATACGAGGCTGGACATCCTTCCAAAGGAACCGCAAGAGACTTCTCTCAAGTTTGGTAAACACCTCTACCGGTATTATGAAAGGGAGCATACCCAGCACATAGTTAATCTGAGGAACCAGTACCATTTTAATGACTTCAAGTCTTCCCCACCAAGTAAGATATAAGGGGGACCATGCTAGTATTTTACTGTGAACTATCCGAGTGAGCTCCTCTACGTTCACTCGTATAGTATCGGTGACCGAAGCACTATACCAGGCCCCCAAATATTTAATGCCGATCGGCTCCCACCTAAAAGGAAAGGGGGCCATCATTTCGACAGTCGGGCAGCTATTTAGGGGGAAGGCCACGGACTTGTCCCAGTTTATCTTATATCCAGAAATACTAGAATAGTTATTGATTAAAGTCAGGATCTGTGGGATCTCCTCAGGTTGCGTAAATAACAACAGGTCATCCGCATACGCGGATAGCTTCACTTTCTCCCCAGCTATATGAAAACCCTGAATAGCTTCACTTTCCCGCACAGAAATAGCTAAGGGTTCGAGGGCCAGATCGAAAAGTAGCGGGGATAAAGGACAGCCCTGGCGAGTGCCCCGGTGCAGGGAGAAGGAACGATGCAGGCGGCCGTTGGCAAAAACCCTCGCACTGGTATTAGCATAAAGTAGCTTAACCTTACCTATAAACCCCTCCCCAAGGCCGAACCAAGATAATACAGAGAAAAGGAAGGGCCACTCCAGCCTATCGAATGCCTTTTCAGCATCTAGGGAGAGGGCTACATAAGGGGACGTGTCTACCGCCGCCCTGTCTATCAAGTTGCACAAGAGCCGGGGGTTATCAAACGTAGACCTGCCTGGTATAAAGCCACACTGATCAGGATGTACTAAATCAGCCATTACTAGGGCCAGCCGATTAGCCAAAATACTTGCATATATTTTATAGTCTACATTTAGCAGGGATATAGGTCGATAATTCCGGACATATTCGGGGTTTTTCCCAGGTTTCTCCAGAACCACGACAGTGGCCTCTGAAAAATTACCGGGGCGGCCAGAATCCTTTTCCAACTCCCCAAAATACAACATTAAATAGGGAATCAGCTCGTCATTCAGGACTTTATAAAGCTCTGCAGGTAACCCATCCGGGCCCGCAGCCTTTCCCCCTGCCATGGCATTAACGGCCAAGGAGACCTCCTTGCTAGAGAAAGGTCGACCAAGCTGTTTAGCTTGCTGGGCTCCTAATATGGGGTGTCTAAGTGGGTCAAGGAATCGCGCTATCTCTGTAGGGTCTGCGACTGCCTCTGAGGAATACAGCCTATCATAGAAGGAGGAAAACTCTTCCAAAATTTGATCATCCGCAACCAATCTAGACTGGTTGTCAGCCACAAGGGAAACAATTTTAGCCTTTTCCCGTCTCCCACGCAGAGCGCTAGCCAGGAGCTTGCTAGACCTATTTTGCTCGACATGATACCTAGCCGCTTGTTTCAACATTACCTGCTCTATCTCGGAGCTCAACAGCTCATTATATTGGAATCGTAGCCTCTGTAACCTAAGCAGAATCCCAGCCTCAGGCTGCCGAATCCATAACCGCTCCCCCGCTCTGATCTGACTTTCCAGGGCTGCTAACTGCTCCTTCCTCCTCTTGGCTTCCTTGATCTTGTAACTAGTGATAGTTGCCCTTAGGGAGGCTTTAAAAGCTTCCCACCAGGCCCAACAAGCAGTATCCCCTAATTTATTGTTCAAGAAATATGTCTGAATCGTGTCCCTCAATTCCAATTGGAAGGGAGGCTCCGCGAGCCAGGCCCTATTAAAGGACCACTGTGGACTACCACCAGCGGCCGCCTGCAAGGGGATTCGAAGCGTGACAGCTGAGTGATCGGACACGGTCCCACCCAATATTTCTGCAGCACAGCAACCAGACGCCAGGGACCGGGAGATTAGAAAAAAATCTATCCTGGAGAGAGAATTGTGCACTGGTGAGTGAAACGTGTAATCCTTTTCAGTAGGATGGAGCAGTCTCCAAACATCAACCAGTCCACAATCATCTTTGAGTGCTAAGAAAGCACCATCCGCCCGAGAGGGTCGACTTATTCTCATAGGGCAGCGATCTATCAAAGGCTCGTTTACCAAGTTGAAGTCCCCCCCAACAATTACCGGGGCAGTGTAATCCTTCTGTAGGGAACTGTTCAGGGCTTTAAAAAAATCGGGATCATCTTTGTTCGGGCCATACACAGTGACGAGCAGGAACCGGGCACCCCCTACTTCTATCAGGGACCGTGCCCACCTCCCATATGCATCATTGCTAGCTTGGACTACCGTTGCCCCCAACGATGTCCGCATGAGAATGGCTACTCCATTTTTTTTATGGTCCGCTGGAGAAGAGCCCGCTAGAAGATACTTCTTACCCTCAAGTTTCATTGTTTCCAGAGTAGTAAGATGTGTCTCCTGCAATAATACGACATCTGCTTGATGCCGGGCACAATACGCTAGGATTTTTTTCCTTTTCATGGGAGTTTTAATGCCTTTCACATTGAGAGATAGGACTTTTAACCAATTAGCCATTGTTATTTAGGAGGCAGCATACTTCAAATAGCAGGGCACAGCCATGGAACTTCGCATAAAAAAAAAGACCCCGGGGTTGACTATCCCTGCAAACAACCCTTAGAGTCCTTCCCTGAGAGCCAACAGAAACTCCCCAACAAAACATCCCCTGATAACAATGAAAACTGGGGTGAGTCAGCAAGGGCGTCCAACAATACGCAGCCTGGCCCCCATGAGAATTACCCACCACCCCCATTTAGCTACGCCATTAAGATACAAACATACTTATAGTTAAAGAAACAATGTGGTCACACATGTACAGCCTGTGAATTCAGCAAGGGAGCTCCCCTTTATCTAAGGCCACAACCAGCTATGTCCCCCTCGTTATGCATGACTCCCCTGCACAGGCCAACCAGACAGTAAAATTTTTATCTGCCCGCCCAGGCTCTGCGCCGCGGGAGAGCCAGGCCTGGCATCTCTAACAGCACGGAACCGCGGGGGGACCATGAACCATCAAGTCCACAACCGGTCCATTTAGAAAGCCATCTTTCAGCAGTCACTGCCGATTAACTCGACTGCATTTGTAGGGCCTCCTGGCCTTCAATATACACAGCCAGTTCTGCCGGATCCTCGAAAGTCTTGGTTTCATTGTTTAAGGTCACCTTGAACCGGGCTGGACTAAAGAGGCCATATCGTGCTTGTAGGCGCTGGAGCCGGGGCCGAAACGCCAGGAATTGCTTGCGCCGTGCAGCAGTTGGTTTGCTAAAGTCTGGGTAAAAGGCCACACGCTGACCCCCGGGCAGTAGGGGCTGGGCGGTCTTAGCTGACATAAGAATTTGGAGGGCATGTTGGTGCCGGAGCGCACAGAAAATCATCGGGCGCGGGAATTTGGAATGTTGATTAGCAGGGTTTGAAAGCCGGTGGGCCCTTTCAATTTCAAACGGGCGGGAGAACTCTACCTTCAGGAGCTTTGGGATCAAAGATTCCAGGTAGCGTATGGGGTCATTCCCCTCAGCCCCCTCCGGGATTCCGAGGACTCTAACATTATTCCGTCGGGCCCTGTTGTTCGCATCTTCGAAGTTCTTCTCTAGCCCCTCCAACTTACGGATCATCCTCGGGACGAGGGCCAGACGCTCCTCGTGGTCCGCCACGACCTTTTCCACTCTGTCAACTCTTTGCGTGATCTGTTGCATCTGCACAGTCAACTCCTTCAAACACGTTTGCATAGCATCCAGGGATTCCCCATTGGCATCCACTCGGCTGCGGACCGCCCGCACCTCCTTTAAAACTTCCTTCAATCCCTCAGATGCCTCGGACGGCGCCGCCATTTTTTGAGGAGAGAGAAGGTCAGATTTAGACCTTTTGGTGCCGGACGCTGCCGCAGCAGCAAAATCAAGTCGGGTCTGCTTACCGGTTGCCATGTGCAACCCCTGGCACTTCGAAGCGCTGTGTTTTAGACGGGTGGAAATGCTAGAGACCAGGATTCGCGATCAGGAGGCCAGGAGAGCAACTCTTATGCGGCCATGTTGGATCCTCGCAGGCTCCGCCTCCTCGAATGTTTGTGTTTTTTAAAAAATGCCCTGCATTGTGAAATAGTGCCACGTATGTGTGGATAATTTGCTAGGCAGAAGGGGTGGAATGATTTGCAACTGTGATCCAAAACGGGGGCACACAGGATCAACGCTGGTGGGCCAGATACACATGGAAAATATAGAGAACACCAATGGGGTAGATGCACGTTCAAAGCAGCATATTTCTGACTGCAGCATGTGTATCCTATACGTGAATGTTTTGTTTGGTGGCACATGTGTATGGCATGTCTTCTTCTGTAGAACCATGTTGACATGTTTCCAGACCCCCATGTATTCTCCTGTCCAATAGCATGCGTTCTTTAGAAAGCACTAAAATGGCAGCCAGGAGATAGACCAACTTCCCAGATGCCATGATCCTGGTCCTGATAAATGAGGACATATTCTACCACCCCTGGAGGATGCAGGGTGCCACAATCTGTGGCACGGAGAGTCTGGGAGATGATCCACATTGCCCTGACCTGGTTAGAAGCTTGTTTTCATACCTGCACCTATAACTTACAGGGAGCCACCTGGTTGCAGACTGACACCCATTGTGTAGGCAGGGAAACATGGAAATCAGGGATAGGCAAACCCTTAGGCAAGACTAGGCATTTACCTAGGGCAGCAGATTCTGAGGGCCAGCCAAGAACAGCAGGAGTCAAAGCCAACCAATAGATCTTGACAGTCACACAAAATCAAAGGCCCATCAGCACATTGTTGTTTAACTTGCAGAGAGAGTGGGCACACACATAGACACAAAGCAAAGTTTAAAGTCAGAAGTATGAGGTCCAAGAAGGCATTTTTACAGGATATTTTTAAGGAGTGGTGTGTTAATGATCACATAAACATTTGTTTATCAAAAAATCAAAGGAGCGGTGTAAGACTGAATGATCACCTAGGATGCCCAATCCCCTTGCATTGACTGTGATGGGAACAGCATGAATAATCTTGCCACCTGCCAAAGATCAACTTCCACCCCCAGTCACACACATACATAAATGCACACACACAGCTGCAGTGACCCATTCTATGGGATAGTCAACCAATCCATTATACAGACAAGCTGGACAAGGTTGCCACATGGAGAGAGGGAAGGTTATCCTAGGTGGTGTCATATGGCAATGTGATTAAGCGCAACAAACCACATAGTGGGGAGCTGTACCTATCAAATGCAGACCACACAGATCACATTGGCATAGGTACTGCAGGCATACAGAGCTCCACCATAAGGGTTGACCTATATAATGCACACCCACAGAGCAGAGGTAAGTGCTAGGCACAGAAGTTGTGCTGGGCACTTGGACATAGAATCTTGAGGCTAGCTGTTATGCAAGGCAGCTGTTTGTACAAAACCCTGACTGTCAAAATGCAATGTTAGAGCCCCCACTCTCTTCAATGGAATCAAACCTCTGTATGAAGATCTATCACCTCAGTATTCTAACTAGGAAATCTGGTGTGAGTATGGTAGGTCCCAAATAAGTGAACTACTTGGACATTTCATTATGTTTATCCTATTCTTCTTTTATAGACAGTTTTCCATAATGAGAGACTTGGAGGCCATCAAAACTAGGTTCAGAGCCATGCAGAAGATTCAGTCAGAAATGCTGCAGCATATTAGACAGGACCTGCATGAGCAAAAAAGTACAATACAGCTGTTTAAGCAGATAGTACATAAACAAGATAGATCTCATGGATAAGCATCTTTTCTTGGGCAGGCCATGAGAGGTATGCTAACCCCAGGCATTTACAGCACAGAGCAGCACTAGACTCAGTAGCACTCCAGATTCCTAACAGGGACTCCATTGCAAGCAACTAATCAAAGCTTCACCAACTGAACAATGACTGGGAAAAATTGTATTGTCAAAGCTGTTGCCCACCTTGCAGCTTCTGTCTCTGTCCAGACAGAGAACCCGATGCCAGTTTAAGGACCATTCCATGTGCAGGATGCCTGCAAGTTGAAGCTCTCATGAAACAAGTGGAGGAGCTCAGAGAAGAGGTGACAAGGCTGAGAAGCATTCAAGATAGTGAGAAGTACATTGATGAGATGCTTCTTGAAATATCCAAGCTCTCCGACAGAGGTGAAAACGGGAGACTACAGAATGAAGAAAGTTGGACACGAGTCACCAGAGCCTGCAGAATCAACAAGCCAACTCCTCCAGCCCTTGAATTGAAGAACCAGTATGCTGCCCTGGAAGTGGAGGAGGTGAAAGCATCCCAGGAAAGGGAAGAACCAGAGCTCAAGCACCTAAAGTGACCATAAGGAAACTAAGGGGTATGTTTACTAAAACCCCGTTAGGTGCGCGCCGCGCTAGTGTGCAGGATGCCATATAAGGAGTGGGCGTTTCAGTCTGAAAAAGCAAATCGGGATTAATCATGCGCTAATGTGCGCTGTGCACTCATGTGCGCCGTGCACATTAGCGCATGAGAAACTTGCGCGGGAAGCATAAGTGGCGCGCTGATGTGCAAGCACAGGAACAGAGCCACAGTACAATGGTGAAGACACTGACCGATGGTGCAGGGATCATGGGTTCAATCCCCCACTGTGCCCAATGAAGGCTGGCTGAGGCATTACCTGTTAAAGGTAATGTTGCAGTCTGAGGCATATTAATTCTATTTTAATTACTGCTACTAGCAAACGCACTCTGAAAGCACTGTAACATAAGGCGCCCCATAAGGTACCCCAGAGGGCACATTTTAAAGTGCACTGTCCGCCAAGGCACCCTACAATGTTGCTTATAGGGCGCTTTATAGGGTGCTGTATGAGGTACCGCAAGGTCACAGCACTGTTTTTGATGGCAGCACTGCGCAGTTTAAGGAATGAAAATCATAAGTAGGTGCGCTGACATGCAAGGAGGAGCAACAGTGTAGCACAATGGTTAAGACACTGACCAATAAAACAGGAGTCATGGGTTCAATCCCACACTGTACCTAATGAAGAAGGCTGGCTGAGGCATTACCTGTTATAGGTAATATTGCTTTAGGAGGCATTTTATTTTTATTTTAATTAGTGCTGCCAGCAAACACACCCTCAAAGTATTGTAACATAAGGTGCTGCATAAGGCGCCTCATAGGGTACCCCAGAGGGCACATTTTAAAGTGCACTGTCCGCCACGGCACCCTACAATGTTGCTGAAAGAGTGGCCTATAAGGCGCCATATAGGGTGCCCTATGAGGCACAGCAAGGTCATAGCACTGTGTTTGATGGCAGCACTGTGCATTTAAACACATGGAAATCTGAAGTAGGTGCGCTGACATACAAGGAGGAAGAGCAGTGTAGCACAATGGTTAAGGCACTGACTGCTGATACAGAGGTCATGAGTTTGATCCCCAGTGTGCCTAATATGTAAGGCTGGCTGAGGCATCAGCTTTGACATGTACATATTGTTTCCTGCAGCACTTTATTTGTATTTTATTAATTGCTGCCAGCAAACACGCCCTCACGTGCCGTAACTGAAGGTGCTGCATAAGGCACCCTATAAGGCACTCCAGAGGGCACATTATAAAGTGCACTGTCCGCCACGGCACCCTATAATGTCCACCACGGCACCCTATAATGTCCCCTATAGGGCACCCTATAAGTCGCTCCACAGGATAACTATAGTGCACCTTATATGGACGGTAACCATAAGGTGCCCTATAGGGTGCCCTATAAAGCGCCCTCTGAGGCACCTTATGGGTACAGTACGCTGAGAGATAATGCTTTGGGCAGCCCTATCAAAAAACCCCACTGTGGGTTTGAACCCATGACCTCTGGCTCCACAGGAAGTGAAGTAACCAGTAGGCTACAGCTCTATAGCTGCTAGTAAGCCCCTGGCTGGCTGCAGAGGGACTGCACGTCACCACACAGACAGTCTGCTGTGGTCACCAGGATAGGGTTAGCCCACCCATACGCATGCAAATCAGCTGTCTACAGATGAACACAAGATGGGGTATGCACCCTGTGATGCAGCGGACCCTCTTGAAGGGAGAAAAAAAGTTTTAAAACCAGAAAAAGGCAGGCATAACCTGCAATATTAGGAGGATCCATCTAGGGGGAGCAGGAGAGTCGAGAGAGAGATCGAGAAACCACGCCCCTCTGGGCGGGACGCAATCCCATCCAGCTTCTTTTTGAACAGGGGCAGGTCTGACTTAAAAAGGAAGGACCAAGGCTGAAGCAAGAGCAAGGACCAAAGCAGAAGCCAAAGCAGAAGAAGGCAGCCAGAGCCAGAGTACAGAAGGCAAAGAGGAAGGCCAAAGCATTGGCAAGAGCAGAAAGAAGCAGAGTCCTGAGCAGGAAGCAAAGCAGGAATTTCAACAAGAGTTGGAGTGGAATAAGGAACAGAGAAAAAGCCAAGAGAGGTACTGGGGCCGCAAGGGAGCACCTGGCAGAGGGTCACCACAGCAGCCGTGGAATAAAGAGGTTCGTCCATTTGCAGAGGTGGGAAATGTTTGTTTGGAGAAAAGAAAACATCCTTACCACTATGGTCTGAAGGCTAAGGAAAGACCCCAGGAGAGCCTGAGCACTGCTGCGCTGAAGACAAACCAAGGTAGGCCTCAAGCCTTATTAGAGAGAAGGAAGAGAAGCCTCAAAGGTAAAACTCTTATTACTGATAATTGCCTTCATAAGCCTAAAGTAGGGGGAAGACAGTGGGAAGAGGATTACTGTTACCCTAAACATTCTGATGAGCAAAAGTATGAAAGAAGCTTGTCTAAGAAGAGAAGTTTGAGTGGGAAATCTTTTTATGAACCTGCTTTTGAACCTCTGATCAGAGAGGGACCGTTGTACTGCAAAACTCCTAGAGACCGACGCCCAAAACTAAATGCTAGGCATTGGGACATAGTGCAACAAGTATATAAGAAACCAGACTATAATTACCTGGAGGCTACAGATTCAGAGGCTTCTGAGGTTGAATCCATGCAAGTGGAATCAGTGGGGGAAGAATCCGATAATGCAATGGATTGTACATATTGTGCCTCAGGGAGTGTTGAATCTATCCCCAGTTTATCAGATACCTAAGTGAAGGAAGTTTATTGTTTTGCACAATGTTCTGTGAAGATAACAGCCTTTACTTTATTGCTTGCTTTTATTTTTTTTCTCTATCCTGAAGTAAGGACATTTCAGTTGTTACCATAGCCAATCCTTATGAACCGTTTTGTGCAAGAAAGGGAAATAAAGCCTTTAACTTTCCCTCCACTCTGTGCATTTGTTCTTTGAGTGTTGGTTACAAGGAAGCCACAAGGAATAACCACCCTTGACCCTTGCAGCATAGGCCAACCTCAAACCTCACCTTTCTTGTGTCCGGGCCCCACCAGGATCTACTACATCTCCAAAGGGGGGTGCCCCGCGACAACCCCCACAGCACCTCGGCCTGGTAGGGGGAACTGACCATGTGTGTTACTGGCACAGAGTAGCTACACACCGTCACATTGTGCGGGTACTGTGCTCACCCTGAGTGTGCGGTGGGGTGCCCAGCACCAGGTCCACAGCACCTTCCATGGCAGAAATAGGCCATGCTGCAGGTCCCCAACAGTGCTAATGTGTGAGATAGGTAGTTTCTGCAGAAACACCTTGGATATATCTGTATGTCTCAGTCAGATATAGCCTCTATGGACCCCTTGGAGGATTATGTACCACCACCCTCCTCCTCCAGGGCTGAGGGTGGTAAACAGGATCTCCCATCAACAGATCCACATTCTACCTCCCTGCAATGGTGGCAGTAGAGGGGACCATCAACCACGGTCCTGCTGGGGAACAGACACCTACAGGGCAGTCAATGCAGCTCTGTACACATCCATAACACAATAGCAGACAAACATGCCTGGATATGCTAAGCTGCACCCCACCACTATCTGATATTCTCCTGCAGCAAGCCTTCAGCCGCTGCACCCTGCAAGGCGCTGTAAACAGGGGCACTGGGCGTGAATGTCCATAGTCTTGGCAAAGGCAAAATACTATTATGACTTGCAAAGGATTGTGGAGAATGTAGTCCATTCATACCAGAATCAGCCGTTCACAAAATAATGAGTTGTGTTGCTCGAGTGTAAGCAAAGAAAATATATTTTATTTATGGGGTTAATTCTCCCACACAGATTTACTTGGTAACACAAAAGGACACTTGCTTTCAGTATTATACTTAGGAAAAACAAATCATGATATAAGCAACTGAGCTTCTTAAGCAATCAATCAAACAATAAAGACCATGATGGGAAACAGAAAGGTCTTTCTGAGGGCTCCTGCTAATACCTTTTAGCAGTGCTCCAAAAGCAAAAACAAAACCCAAAAAGTAACCAAAAACTGTTCTTTTTCAAGGATAACTTTCTTGTATTTTCACACACAAACAGTAGTTTCCTTTCAGAGCTCACGTGCAACTGTGCATGGCTTAATTACCAATAATTAGCCAGCTGCAAACCCCTTTGCTGGTTCACTTTCTCTACGTGGCTCAAATCCTACCCTAAAGCTTTCTTGTAAACTTTTCTGGGTAGATAAAAGAACAAGTTATATTTCCTTTTGATGGTTGTTGTATTTCTGAAAGTATTTTACCACAGCAGCTTATTCAGAGAGCAATCCATGTATTCATTCTGATCATTTAAAATATCTCCTTCTTCTTCAACTATCATAGAATCAATATCATGGTCTGGCTCAGAGGAATTCCTTAATGGAGCACTCTCAGGACAATACTTGTTTCCCTGCTGTCTTCCAAGTGAAGAGCTAGGGCATAGATCAGTGTTCATACCTGAGCTTCCTTTGTTGTTAGGTTTCCTCTCCAGATATCCTGGCCAGTAAGTAATCCAGCTTTTATGTCCAGCCTTCCAATCGAGATCCCTGGACACTGGGTCTCTCTTCACATACCTTCTTGCACTGGTCATAGGGCCCCTTCCAAATGCAGCCGTCTCCCTCACAGGTGCCGTCCGGGAATTCCTGGCTCTGTAACCCCACTCCTCTGGCTTCCTCCAGTCCAATGGAGTATGCTTGCCTCTGGAATGACTCCCAACACACGTACTGCTATGGGCTCCTTCTTTAGACCTCCAAGATGTTTTCCTTTTCTTCCTTCCACGTTGATTCTGCTGCTTCCTCTCTCTGTCCTTGAGCTCTGAGTTCCTCATCTGATTCTGTGTAGAATATGTTTTACTTTTAACTTGTTTAGAGGGATACTCCATCCTAGCACAGCTCAGCTGTGCTGAATCAAGCCCTGTCCTTGGAGATGAGTGATTGGGGATTACCTCATAGCTCTCCTGATTGAACACACGTTTCCCCACTTCAGCTCTTCTAGAGGCTGTTTGAAACCTGGTGCATTCTGGGACTGGTAGTCTTTTATGAAAACATTCTGTTTTAGTATTTCTACCAGCAAAGACAGGTTGCTTATTCAGAGCCAATTCACCTCTATTATAGCTCCTTCCTGAACTATGATAAGCTTCCTTATCACAGCGCTCCATCAAGACACATACCAGCTACAAACAGTCTGCTAGCTAGTCCATAGTGCATGTTCCTGGTGGAAATGCGTGCACCCAGAACTGGGATGTCAGCATACACAACAAGCAGATAAGTCAGTGACTGGGCCCCAAAAGGAAACCCATAAATATCACATGAAAAAAATACTATATAGCACTATGGGGGTGCCTAGCCATGCTGTGGTCACTGCACAGTTAGGGTGAGAGTGATCTCCCAGCAGTGCAGTGCAGTGCTGAGGCCACCCTGTCTGTGTAGGTGGTGGCCGGGCACTACAATGTCCCAGCCAGTGCCCTATGCCCTGTGCAGATGCATCCTGGCCAAGCCACCCTGTCCGGGCTATACCCATGGTACCTTGCTCCTCATTATGCACATTGGCAGGCCAATACTGGCAACAGTGCTGGCAGTGTGGGCTGTGGAGGGTGTTTGCAGCCACCACACACTGGATAGACAGACACACACTCCCACACCTATGCCAGCATTGTGCTACTATAGAGGAGTTTAGCAGCCCTGGCCACCACACCAGTCCTGGGCACAGTGCAGGCATGGATATGGTACGCAATACTGTTGGGGGTCACTCCCCAGGGTGGTAAACATTGTCAGAGACCAGACCTGAAGCACACTCCACAGACATCAGAAAGGTTGTTATGATGGAGCTCAATCAACAAACTGTGCTTAACGTAGGAATTGCTATCTGCCAGTAATCATAGCAAACGTTTGATAGCTGTGTATCGTATACCCAGGTGTAGGGTGGCATTGCTAAGGTATGCAAGTGCTAGTATTGGGAGATGCACGCAGGGCCCAATGTCCTGCCTCTCAAGGAGGCATTGGCTAATGGAGCCTGTGGGTGTGGGTGTGGGTGAGGGTGTGTCTGCCCCTGTTGGCTGCTGCTTTACGGCAGAGGTTCCCAACTCCAGTCCTGGTGTGCCAAACACTGTTCGGGTTTTCATGCTGTCCCTCATGAATATGCATGAGACACATCTGCATACCATGGGGGTGGTGCATAGATATGCAGCACAGGCATCTTTATTAGAGGCAGCATGGAACCTGAATGGTGTTTGGTCCTCCAGGACTGTATTTGGGAGACTCTGCTCTAGGTAATGCACCTATTTATGGTGTCTTTGCTCTGTAGGGTAAAATGTAGGTGTTTTGGGCAGGTTTAAGTCATCTGCAATAAACGTTCTGTCTGTATTAGCACGTTGTAGTAGTGGGTAAAATATGGGGACTGGGTTGGCAGGCACCACAGCTGGGACTTGAACCTGTGACCTTCTGCTTCCAAACACACTGGTTGCGTGCACTGCACCACTGTGTTGCCACAGAGACAGTGCATTACCTGTTGATAGCATGACTGTTTGTCAGACAGAGCCTGTCTGTTGCAGTGCATTGCACCCACCTACACAGGGCTAGGCCATGGTCTGCTCTGGGCAGCTGCCACTGCCCCCTCCAACACCAGTACCCCTCCGCCACCATGCTGACATGGCCTTATATTGGAGACAGCATAAAACCTGAATGATTTGTGGCCCTCCAGGCCTGCATTTGGGGGACTCTGGTCTAGGTAATGCATATTTTATTATTTATTATTTATTATTTAACAAGCGCTTATATACCGCAGCTTCCAGAGATCAGCTGCGGTTCACAATTAACAACAGTCAACAAAAGCATAGTTTGTTTTACATGTAACGTCATATAACTATATACAATGTAAATTTAACAGAAAATGTTGAACAAATTGGCACATAACGGTGCAACACTTTATACATTATATATACATATATATTTTATGTGAGGTATAACCGTATTGAGTTCTGATTCAATTGGGGGGGATTATCTTTTCTGATATAGTGGGATGTTGAGCATAGAGTTAGTGATTATCCATTATCTAGTTCTTTTAAGGGTTGGTCTATGCTATTGTAGTGAATTGTGAAAAGGTGTGTTTTCAGTTTTTTACGGAAATCATTAATCTCTGTTGACATTCTTAGTTCAACATGGAGGGCATTCCAGGCTATTGGGGCTGCATGAGAGAACGCTCTGTTGTTTGTTGATTTTTTGTTTTTATGAAGTCATTGGGGGTTTTGAGTTTATTCAGATGACCTTTTCTTTGAGTAGGTTTTGGATTTTCTTTGGTAATTAAGTTACTTAATGTTCTTGGTGCCATGTCAAATAGTGTTTTAAATGCAGTTATTAGTGTTTTGTATGTTATTCGGCTTTGAATTGGTAGCCAGTGAAGTGAAGCTAGTATTGGTGTTATATGTTGATGAGAGTGTGTTTTTGTTATAATCCTCGCTGCTGAGTTTTGTGCAATTTGCAGTCTTTTAATGTTATGTTTTGATGTACCTAATAATATAAGATTAGCAAAGTCAAAGTGAGGGGTTATGGTGGCTTGGATTATACTGATGAAATCATGTATGTATACAAGCGGTCTAAGTTGTTTCAGTGTTTTGAGTTTGAAATAGATTTTCTTTGTGATGTTCCTGATATGGGTATCTAATGTGAGGTGTTTGTCTATAATGACCCCTAAGTATCTCACTTCATTTTTTATTTTAATTTCTTGGTTTTGAAGTGTTATATGTGTAGGTGGGGTGTAGTCTTGATTTTTAGTGACAATTAGCACTTCGGTTTTTGAATGGTTTATTTGAAGATTGTGGGCATTTAGCCATAAAGTTATTTCATTAAAACAATCTGATAGTAGCTGCAACGGTATGTTAGGAATTGTGAAAGGGATGTACATCATAATATCATCTGCATATAGATGATAGAGTACACCATATTTTTTAAAGATGTCGCAAACAGGTTTTATATATATATTAAATAGCAGAGCTGAGAGCGCTGAGCCCTGTGGTAAACCTGTTTCAAATTTATATGATTCCGATGTTTGATTGCCTATTCTGACATTTTGGGTTCTATTGCTCAGATAAGACGTGAACCATTTATGCACTGTAGAGTATATTCCTATGTATCTTAAGTTGTTCAGTATTATTGAATGGTGAACACTATCAAAAGCGGCTGATATGTCTATAAATAAGAGGATGAAAGCTTTTTTGTGGTTGTCAATTCCTCTTAGGAGTGTATCGGTCAGAACAGTCAAAAGTGTTTCCACTCCATGCTTAGGACGAAATCCATATTGTTGGTCGTCAAGAGGGTAGGATGAATCAAGGAAATCTTGTGTCTGTATTTGTACGGTTTTTTCTATGACTTTAGCTAAGAAAGGTATGCTTGATATAGGTCGGTAAGATTTCGGGGCAGTTTTGTCAAGTGAGTTATTCTTCAGTATTGGTCTGATTTGTACATGTTTAAGTGATGGTGGGAGATATCCTTGGAGTAGTGATAGATTAACCATGGAGAGTATGAAGGGTAGAAGAGTTGGGAGTGTGTTTTTTATCCAGGTTACTGGGCAGGGGTCGAGGTAAGAGGTTGTAGTATTGAGGTTGAGAATGATATTTTTAATGATGTTTTGGATATGGAGTGAAATTCTGGCCATTCATTTAGCATGTGGAGGGGTTTGTAGATAGGGTCTAGTGTCATTGGTGAGTGTTTTGTTTTGTTTTGGTAATAATTGGCTAGAGTTTGTACTGAGATGTCAGTGATTTCCTTGCTAGTATTTTGGGAAGTGTTTGTTAGGTTGTTAACAATTGAAAAAGTTCCCTTGGTCTATTATATGATTTTGATAGGATTGTAGCGTAATAATTTTTCTTTGAGGTATCGATAGCATCTTTATAAAGTGTAAGGTGGTTGTAGTATATTTCCTTTTCGATGGTAGATTTAGTTTTACGCCATTTGCGTTCAAGGTTTCTAAGTTCTCTTTTCATTTGTTTTAATGTGCTATTAAACCATGGTGTACGGTTGGTTTTTGAGTGAGTTTGTTTTTTATTAAGTTGAGTTATTTTGGCTGCATTGTTTATGGTAGTGTGCCAGGTATGTTTCTGGTGTCTGTGCTCGGTGGGGTAAAATATAGGCATATTGACCATGCGTATGTTCTCTGCAAAACAGGTTTGTCCTTACTATCACGGTTTAGTAGCGGGTAAAATATGGGGACTGGATTGGCAGTAGCCCCAGTTGGGACTTGAACTTGTGACCTTCTGCTCATGAACACACTGGCTGTGTTTATCGCACCACGCTGTGCTCACAGAGACAGTGCAGTCCCTGGAGATACCATGGTTGTTTGTCAGACAGAGCCTGTCTGTTGCAGTGCATGGCACCCACCTACACAGGGCTAGGCCATGGTCTGCTCTGGGCAGCTGCCACTGCCCCCCTCCACCTCCAGTACCCCTGTGCCACCATGCTGACATGCCCTTCTGCTGGTGGTGCTGGTGGTATGCAGTCTCAGGCCATCCTGTGTGCGGGTAGGTGGCTGCCTATGGTGCAGGTTCTGGGGTAGGGGTGCCTGCATATTTGTCTGCATGTCCCCCAATCACTGCCTGCCAAGGTTCTGTGCCCTTGGGGGTACTTGCTGGGTACTATCCCCTGTGACACTGTGATAAACACTCTCGTGCCCATGTTGGGCCCTCATCAGTTGCTGTCTGGCTGCTGTTCAGTTTCAGCATTCCTTAGTGCCACCTAGGCATCTGCCTAGTCCGCACGGTGCCCCAGCTGCACCACAGCATGTGCTGCCTGCAGCCCTCTGTATCCCCTTTCCCAGCATCTGTCCAGTTGCCCATTCCGACCTGCCCGCCCTGCTGTTGTGGAACATGTGAATGCCATAGGTAACCTGTCCAATGGAGAGGGAAACCCTGATCAGTGCTATTTCACTGTGGGATCATTCACCTTGTATGGGGACGGAGTGTAGGCCCTTCCAAAATTCATATGTATTTTTTGCGGCTTTCTTGGGAGTGTTTTTTGATGTTTCCCATTACTATCACTTTTGCCCAGCTTGATTATAATTTTGTTTTATTTTTTTGGGGTCATTTTCAATATTTATGTGCACTTTTGTACCATGCACATGTATCACACTTATCACTGTTTTGTAGGTTTCCCTGGTTTTGCTGTACATTGCTGACATAAATGGTTTCTCTTCCCTTTAAATCGGCTCTACCGCGAGGTTTTCACTCGCGGTATTTTTTGCCTTGAATTTCAGCCCCGCTAGTGTGCGGGGAGCCTCTCCCCTCCCACTCTCCACCCATTGACCCCTTCTCTCCACCCATTGACCCCTTCTCTCCGCCCCTGGGGAGCCTTCCTCCGCCCTCCGGGAGCCTTTCCACGCCTTTATCACACATTAGCGCGCCGCGCACATGAGCGTGCACTTTAGTGTGCTGCGCACCTGTGTGGGGCACATTTGTGCCCCATAACGCGACATTAGCATGCGCTAAGGTACCTTAGCGCACGCTAATGTGCGCCACGCACATTAGCGCAGTTTAGTAAACATACCCCTAAGAGTAGTGGTGGTTGGTGACTCTCTTCTAAGAGGTACTGAGGCATCCATCTGTTGAGCAGACTTGATATCCAGAAAGGTGTGCTCTCTGCCAGGTGCCAAAATTTGATGTTACAGAGAGTTTGCTGAGACTCATCAAATCTACTGACTATTATCTGATGTTGCTCATCCATGTCGGCACAAATGATATTGCCAGGTATCCCTCTGAGTGTATCAAAAGTGACTTAATGGCTATGGATCAGAGGATGAAGCATATAGGGTACTTTGTTGAAATCACCAACTGTTAAACTGTGTTCCATGTAATAATGTTGTTTAAAATGTAAACCACCCCTGATCTTGGGAAGGGGCGGTATATAAGAAATGACAAATAAATAAAATAAATAAAAATAAATATAGGTACGCAAGTGGTGTTCTCTTCAATCCTCCCTGCTGAGGGTAAAGGTTGAAGCAGAGAAACTTGCATCCTGGAGATGAGTGCATGGCTATGTGGATGGTGTCATCAAGAGCGTTTTGGTTTCCTGGACCATGGGGTGATGTTCCAAGGGCTATAGAGTAGAGATGGCGACCCTCTGTCCAAGAAGAGTCGAAGTGTCTTTTGCAGCAAACTGGCTAACCTACTGAAGAAGACTTTAAACTGGATTGGTTGGGAGTGGATACAGAAAGCCACCAGGTAAGGTTCTCAGAAGAAGTAACTGAAAAGATGAAGAAAAAGAGGGAAGCCTTCATAAAAAAAGAGATCACAGAGGAAGACAGGTATCTATATTTGGGAAAACTTAGGGAAGCTAGCAAAGTAGTCAGGAAAGCAAAGATACAAAAAGAAGAAGAAATAGTTGTTTAATGTTTCTCATACTAAGTTTTTGTTCTTTGTACAACAGCTGTCTCCACACTATTACAAGATGAGTTCTATGTAAACCGTCTTGAATTGTAGAAAGATGGTATATAAAAAAGTTTAAATAAATATATAAATAAATAAATAGCCAATGCAATAAAATGGGGGAATAAGGCATTTTTCAGATATGTTAGTGAGAGGAGGCAGGGCAAAAGTGGTATTGTCAGACTCAAGGGTTAAAGGGAGGAATATGTAGAAGCTGATGAGGATAAATCTGAATTGCTTAACAAATATTTCTGTTCTGTGTTCACAGATAAAGTGCCAGAAGTGGGACCTCAGAAAACACCCACAAATAAGAGCAGAAGTGATGGTCTTATGGAACAAATGGTCTCTGGAACAATTTTCAGAAGACTGTGTTCATGAGGAACTAGCTAAATTAAAAATAGACAAAGCAATGGGACCGGATGAGATACATCCAAGAATACTGAAGGAACTTGGGGACATTCCAGCAGTTCCACTGACTGACCTTTTCAATGTTTCTTTGGAGTTGGGAATGGTCCCAGAGGACTGGAGAAAGGTACATGTGGTCCCTTTACACAAAAGTGGAAGTAAGGATAAGGTTGAAAATTACAGGCCAGTTAGTCTAACCTCTGTGGTGAGTAAAATTATTGGAAATGCTGCTATAAGAAAGAATAATGAGGTTTCTGGAATCCAATGAAGTGCAAGATCTGAGGCAGCATGGATTTTACCAGAGGCAGGTCTTGCCATACAAATCTGATTGATTTCTTTGACTGGGTGACCGGGGAGTTGGACCAAGGAAAAACCCTAGATGTGGTGTACTTTGATTCCAGTAAAGCATTTGACACCATTCCGCACAGGCAAATTATAAACAAACTGAGCACCCTTAGGGATGGACCTTAAGTGACTGACTGGATTAGAAATTGGTTGAGTGGGATATGACAAAGGGTACAGGTAGATGGAGCTCACTCTGAGGAGAAGGAAGTTATCAGTGGTGTGCCACAGGTTCTGTCCTTGGTCTGATTCTTTTTAACATCTTTGTTAATGATATTGTGGAAGGGATGTTGGGTAAGTTTTGCCTTTTGGCAGATGATATCAAAATCTGCAATAAAGTAGACACCCAGGAAGGGGTAGATAACATGAGGAGGGTTGTAGCTTAGCTCAAAGAATGGTCAAGAATTTGGCAGCTGAGATTTAATGCTAAAAAATGCAGGGACATGCACTTGGGCTGTAAAAATCCAAGGGGCAAAGTACTTCTGTTCATGAAAGAAGAGCGGTACCTGGGCATGATTGTTTCTGATGATCTTAAAGCAGCTAAACAGGTAGAAAAGGTGATGGCAAAATCCAGAAGGATGCTTGGGTCATAGGCAAAGGAATGGCCAGCAGAAAAAAGGAGGTGATAGTGTCTCTGTATAAATCTTTAGTGTGACCTCATTTGGAGTATTGTATGCAATTCTGGAGACAGTTCCTTTCAAAGGAGGAGGAATAGTGTAATGGCTAGCACACTGGTTTGAGGACCATAAGACCACAGTTTCATTCCCACTCTAACTCCTTGTGGCCTTCAGCAAGACACTTAACCCTCCATTGCTTTAGAAAATTCCAAGTTATCAGTGTCCCTTTTAATTGTACTGTACATTACCAAGTTCAACAAAAACATGTTAACCACTTTGACTGAAATGATAAAGCCGTATAAAAAAACTTAAATAAATAAACATGATGAAGTAGGTGTAGAGAGTGGCTACTAAAATGGTTAGTGGTTTTCATAATAAAGCATATGAGGACAGACTTAAAGATCTTAATATGTATAGTTTAGAGCAGGGGTCTCCAAATCCAGTCCTGGAGGGCCGCAAACCAGTCAGGGTTTCCAGATATCCCTAAGGAATATGCAAAAGATAAATTCAAATGCAATTACAGTGCATGCAGATATATATCATGCATATTCACTAGGTATATCCTGAAAACCTGGCAGGATTGTAGTCCTCCAGGACTCGTTTGGATAATCCTGGTTTAGAGGAAAGGTGGGATAAAGGATATATGGTAGAGATGTTTAAATACCCCCGTGGCATAAATGCACAAGAGGAGACCCTCTTTCTATTGAAAGCAAGCTCTGCTACAAGGGGACATAGGATGAGGGTGAAAGGGGATAGACTCAGGTGTAATATGTAGAAATATTTCTTTGCAGAAAGAGTGGTAGATGCATGCAACAGTCTCCCAGTGGATGTAGTAGAAACAAGGGCTGTATCTGAATTCAAAAAAAGCATGGGACAAACACAGAAGATCTCTTAAGGGAAAATAGGAGACTATTGTAGTTGATATGGAAGGGCAGACTAGACAGGCCATGTGATCTTTTTCTACTGTCATTTTATATGATCAATAAGGGTGGTGTATCTGAGTTGGAATGGGGTATGGTGGTCCATACAAGGCACTCTTCAGGCCTGCTGGTATGAGAGTTTGAGAGTGCTAATCATGTCTAACAGAAATATCTGCCCGTAGTGACTGTACTCTGCCCAAGCGCATTACCTCCCTCTTGTCCAACAGCAGTTTCCACACTTGAGTGTCCTGCTGTAGGATGCATCATAAATCCTGAGTTGAGAATCACACAGGCTCTAAGGGGTATGTCTAATAAAATGTGTTAGCTGCTACAGTGGGAGCTAACTTATCTCTCACACAGGTCACATGCCCACTAACCTCAAAACCACCTCCGTAAGACCCATCCTAAAGAACACTTCTCTCAATGCCACCCTCCCAAGATCCTACAGACCAATTGCAAGCATACCCTTTCTTGCCAAAATAATTGGAAAAAGGGTACAACTTCAACTATAAAAATACCTTAATACATCTGCCCTCCTCGATCCACAGCAACATGGGCTTAGATCTGGTCATAGCATAGAAATCCTGCTCACCTCACTACTGAACATCCTAATCAAAGGAGTGGAAAAAACACAATAAGGCTTTATACTAATATTCATAGTTACCTCAGCAGCATTTGACTCCATAAATCATAACAAACTCATTGAACACCTTAAGGAAATTTCAATATCAAAAGCTCCACTAGCATGGTTCTGCTCCTACCTCACAGATCGCACCCAACAAATCAAGATGGGAACCCAAACATCACCCAACACCCAAGTTCAACCATCTTCAAGGAATACCCGAAGGCTCCTCACTATCTCCAGTCCTATTCAACCTCTGCCTACAACCAATCTGTAAACTCATAAAGCAGCACAACATGCTTTACCACTCTACGCAGATGACCTGATGGTATACACTTCCTTCTCCACAAAAAACCCAGTCCACATGACAATCAAAGAGTGCTTCAAGGTGATAACACAGTGGCTAACTGACCACACACTCAATATCAACTACACCAAAACCGAAATTCTGCACAAATCCAACGACCCAACCTACACATGCCCAGCAAGCATCACGATCAACAACAACAAAATAAAAATAAAACCAGAAGTCAAATATCTGGGAGTCACATTGGACCAACAAATAAACTTCCAACCCTACATCAAAAATACTACCTCAATAGCATATCACAAAATCAAGACCCTCCACTTCAGAACTATGTCAAGCACTAATATCTCCACACCTCGACTATTGTAATTCAATTCTCCATGGACTCCCAAAACATACATTACATCCACTTCAACTAGCCCAAAATACAGCAGCTCGCCTAGTCACCAGAACACAAAGACAAGACCACATCATGCCCACCCTTAAGAGATAACACTGGCTCTGCTTCTCTGTGAATTCCTTCCTTTCCACCTTCATTCTAGCACTTCCTAATCCTGGCCCATCTTTCATACTTGTGCACTCTGGAGAGTGACTCAGTAAGTCCTCTGAATCACAGGTGAACCCCCTAATGACCAGCTACCTTGGTTCCAAGGACTTTACTTGCCAATTGGGAACATAGCCTCTCTTATGGGAATATTACAGGGAAAGGAGAAGAGGACAGAGACTGAGATAAAGGGGCTTGTTTACAAAGCCGCGGTAGCAGTTTCCGATCATTATCAGAGCCGCGGCCCCATTGATTTCAATAGAAAATATCATGAATCTATCCTGTCAATATTTGAATAACTAGATTATCGGGCCGCAGCTCTGATAACGATCGGAAACCGCTACCGCGGCTTTGTAAACAAGCCCCAAAGAAGCTGAATATTGAGATAATTTAGGTAGAGGAGGAAGGAAAGAGTCCACAAGGTGCCACAGTAGTCTATAAGAGGATGAACTTAGAAGAAGAACGTGGAGAAGGGAACAGGATAAACACTTAATGAGACAGGAAGTCCCCACTGTATGGACCACGGCCATAAGTGAAAGAGGGTGCAATAACAATTACTAGAAGAGTACAACAAGACCCCGCTTCCAGATTAGGAAATACAACTGTGGAACCATCTTGGAAAAGCATCTTGAGCTTTTCATATCTAGGATGGGACAGAATTTCCCTATTTTCTTTGGTATCAGGAAATAATTTAAGTAAAATGCCCATTGCTGAATTTGTAAGCCAAATTGAAGTGGAACTGTGTAGCCAGAAGAGGGGATGGGTAAGCCACGGACAAGAGCAACAGGAGCAGAAGGGCTGTATTAGGGAGTAGAGTGACTGTTTATTTATTTATTTATTTATTTATTTGGAAAACTTTTATATACCGCCACTTCCCAAGATCAGTGGCGGTTTACAGGGAACAAAGGTAATAAGGTAATAAGTACATGGAACATTATGCAACATTGCGTCTATATACAAAGAACAGTATAAACCAAAGTAATTATTTACAACTTATAACAAAAACTTTTGAATATTTAAACCAAAGTAATTATTTAAAACTTATAACAAAAACTTTTGAATATTTACAAACTGCGACATTTACAACCTGTGATATCAATGTTCTCTGCTTTTCTACAGTCTCACCCCCTCCTCTCTTCTTTTCTGCAGGCTGCCTGGAAGGGATGGACTAGAGCAAAACAACCATGTTGCTCTGAGTCTGAAAATAATCAACAGACTACATTCCAGGCTGTTCCCCTAGAAGTTAAGCCTTGAAAATGCCTATCCTCTTTTCCACAAATGGAACAATTTTGACTACATTGTTTTATTTATTTATTTTATTTAAACTTATTTCTATACCACTCTTTAGATAGAATAAAACAAACCAGAGCAAAATCATGCAATCTGTTGTTCAGTGCATGGAACAGTAAAATATGTTAACAGAACTACGTATAGCTGGTGAGAACGTAACTATGTACAGGGAGTATGGGGATTGAATGATCTACAGTTGAAAGAGGGAATTCTTGAGTAAGTCTAGGGAGGAGTCCAGGGATGAGTTGTGATGCTGCACGCCAACCTAAGTTTCTGGTATTGAATGTATGTTATAGCTGTCATGGAAGAGTTAAGTTTTTAATTTCTTCCGGAACGGGCTCAGGTCAGTACATGCCCTTATGTCTGGCAGTAGAGAGTTCCACAATGTGGATGCAACCAGGGAGGAGGCCCAGTTGCAGGTGGACTTTTTAGTCTTGGTCCTCTGAGAGGGGATGTAGAGAAGGTTGTTGGTGCAGTGGCGTCATGAACTAGCATTTTCAGGTCTGGTTATCAGGTCCGTAAGCAGTCAGCAGATTCCTTGTGTAGGACTTTGAAAGTAATGTGATCATGACAGAAGGCTCCATAGATTAACCTAGCCACTAATTTTTGGACCATTTGTAAGGGATAGAGAGAGTATTTGGGAAGACCTTGGTAAATGATAGTGCAATAGTCGAGAATAGATATAGTCATGGCTTGGGTGACTTTTCGGAAGAGATCTGGTGATAATAGAGGTCAGAGGTTCTTCAGTATTCTTAGTTTGTGATAGATGGAAGAGGTGACCTTCTTTATATGGCTTTGGAAATTCAGTTGCTGATCTATTATTATGCCTAGGTATCTAACTTCAGCTGAAACTCTGATGTCTATGTTGTCCAGTTTCAGAGTAGACGGTGGGGAGAAGGATGAAATAGAGAAGATGAATAAAGCTTCTGTCTTATCCATATTGATGTGAAGATTATGTGACTTGAGCCATCTTTTCACTTCTGTGAAGCAATTCTGTAAGGTTGTGAAGTCTGGGGGTGAGGTTTTGAATGGGGTAAAAAAAATGATGTCATCGGCGTAGAGTTGATAAGGTATTTTATGTGAATGGAAAATCTTACATATTGGCTGAATGAATATAGTGAATAGGAGGGCCAAAAGACATGAACTTGGGATACTCCTGTGCACTGGGTGAATGGAAGTGATGACTTCTGTCTGATTTTCACTTGTCTTCTGTCTTGAAGGTAGGTAGCAGAACCATTTAACTGTAGTGTCCCTGAAACCAATATCTGATAGTTGTTGCAATAGTAGGTGACGAGGGAAGGATTCGAAGGCAGAGTATATGTAAAGGAATATGAGTATGAATCCTTGAGAGATGTTCTGGATACAGGTTATACTTTGTTCAGGAGAGAAGTGATGAGTGTCTCGACTCCATGATTCTGATGGAACCTGTGTTAGTGTGCATCCAGGGGGGCGAAGGTAGTCTTGGAGTTGGAGCTGGATTATTTTTTAGATTATTTTTAAGATGAATGGTATACTGGATATGGGCCTGTAGGAGTTGGGCGATGTGGTGTCCAGATTAGTACCCTTCATGAGTGGGTGGATTAAGCTTCATTTTAGGGATGTGGGCATAAGAGTGGAGGGGTAGCCTAATGATTAAGAGCACTGGCTTAGAACCCAGAGACCAAGGTTCAATTCCCACTAGCACTCCTTGTGGCCTTGGGCAAGTCACTTAACCCTCCATTGCCTCAGATATATCCAAGTTATCAATGTCCCTGTGTAATGTACATTACAAAGTTTAAGCTTCAATGTAAACCACTTTGATTTAAATGATAAAGTAGTATATAAGACTTGTTAAATAAATAAATAAAATAAATAAGGCCTTGAATTAGAGACATGTGAACAATGGCCATCAAGTAGGAGCTAAGATGTGCTCTGGCTATCTTGATAGAAGAGACTGGACAGGGGTCCAGAGGGGAGGTATCTATTTATTTAATATGTTTTCTATGCTGCCTTATCTTGTATTCAAAGTGGTTTACAGTGAACAGATAAAATAAAAACTTTACATGGAACAAGGGAGTTAAACTGGGATGTTAACAGGGTCAACAAACAATATTATTGTTGCATTAATATTCTTTATTGTGTCCTCAATATTTGTCAGGGAAGGCAACTAGAAGTATGACCATGTGTTTAGAGGCTGGACCTGAGAAGTCATAGGCAATGGGAAGTGGCTTTCAGGGTGGGACGGCATTTATTTAGAGGGAAGGTTGTTAGCTATACTCTGTGAGTAAATTTTGTCCGAGGATTCTCTGTGCTTGGATCTCTGAGTAAAGATTTGGCAACTTCGAAGAGCTCTCTTGGCTTATTTATTGCACTCATGATGATGTTGCAGTGGTGCTGTCTCTTGTGCCTCAAAGGTGAGTTGGTTGATATAGTGTATTTGGACTTTCAGAAAACCTTTGACAAGGGAGCTCCCTCGCACACGCCGCCAACGAAGGATCAAAGGGCAAGAGGCCCTTTAAAAGCGGCGTGCTCCATCGGGAGCTCCCTCACACACACTGCCAACGAAGGATCAAAGGGCAAGCAGCCCTTTAAAAGCGGCATGCTCCATCAGGCACGCCCACGCCTGGCGGGCCCGTGCCTGAGGGCCCTTTGGCGTGGCCCTTAGGCGTGGGCCTGGGAGCGCCCTGGTGTGAGCCGTGAACCCTGCTCCTCCTAATCAACGTAGCTACCTGGAGCCAGCCCTGGAACCGAGTAGGCTCAATTGCTCCTCCACACTGCGCCTCCTGACCCCAACCATCTCACCAACACCACCTTTACCTTCAAGTAACTTTCCTTGACTTGCTGCCCACTGTTGGCATTGATCTGCCCTTCCATTACCTGCCTAGATCTTGCTACCCATTGTCTGCATAGAACTGCTACCCATTGCCTGCACAGAACTGTTACCCTCTGCCTGCACAGAACTGTTACCCACTGCCTGCACAGAACTGCTACCCACTGCCTGCACTGAACTGCCTGCATAGCACCACTACCCTCTGCTTACTTAGCACCGCTCCCACTGCCTGTATCCTACCGCTACCCATCGCTGGACATAGAACTGCTACCCATCGCTGCGAAAAACTGTTATCCATTGCTTATCCATTGCTTGCATAGTACTGCTACCCATTGTTTTACATACTGTTGCCACCCATTGTTGCGTAGAACTGCTACCCATTATTTTGCATACTGTTGCCACCCATTGTTGCTTAGAACTGGTACCCATTGTTTTGCATAGTGTTGCTACCCACTGTTGCATAGAACTGTTATCCATTGCTTATCCATTGTTGCATAGTACTGCTACCCATTGTTTGCATACTGTTGCCTCCCACTGTTGCTTACTGCTGCCACCCATTGTTGCATAGCACTGCTACCCATTGTTGCATAGAACTGTTATCCATTGCTTACCCTCTGCTTGCTACCCATTGCCAGTGCTTGCATTGAACTGCTACCCGCTGTCTGTTTGTTTGCCTATCACTTGCTACCCGCTGTTTGCCTAGAACTTGCTACCCATTGTTTGCTCAGACCTTGCTGCCCACTACCATGGCCCCGCATCTCATTGTCCCCCTCCTCATTATCCTCCCCAACTGCCTCTCCTCCTACCAACACCCTCCCTCCTCTTCCCCCTACCCTCCCCCTACCTGCCTCACTTCTCCCTCCACTCTGCCCCCTAGCCTAGCACCTGCTCTTGAGCTTGTTCACACCATCCCATGCATTCAATCAAACCCCCTCTCTTTAAGGCAACCCCACCCTCGCTTCTGCCGTACTATCTCCACTTTACCCCACTCTCTAATACTCCTTCTCCTTCTCTCATCAGGTAATATCAACCCCAACCCGGACCCCCTCCCCGATTTCCTTCTCACACTAAAAAGTTCCTTACGTACCCAATCTCATCCACATCCCGCTCCTCCCTCCTTCCGCCCTCCCTCATTCATCCACAATCACTCATCCATAGATACCAACTCCAACCCTTCCCCCAAAAATAATCCCTCACATAACCTATCCGATAGCATCAATTTACATAACCTACCCGATACCATCAATTTACCCCTCATTTCCCCTCCCTCTTGTCCCTCTTGGAGAGCACACTCACCCAGACATACCCACCCACACCCTTCTCCCTCTAAGTCTCGGCATTATCCTAGAAATAGACCCCTATGCTACTCTCATAAGAAATCTACACGCAACTTATCCAACCTTATCCACATCCCTCTCCTCCTCTCCTCCACTCTCCTGTTTTCATGCGCCCTATGGAACGCATGCTCAGTCATTAAAAAAAACTCTTTTATTCATGACCTTCTTATCTCCAATGCCCTACACCTTCTTGCCTTGACCGAGACCTGGCTCCCCCCAGAGGACACCGCATCCATTGCCTCTCTCTGCTATGGGGGCTACCAGTTCTCCCATACACCTCGATCTACTGGTCACGGTGGTGGTGGTGGTGGTGTTGGCCTCCTACTCTCTCCCTCTTGCCAATTCCAACCCCTCCTGCCACCCCAATCACACTTCCCCTTCTCCTTCGAAGTCCACTCCATTTGCCTCCTCTCACCACTTCCCCTCCGAATAGCTGTTATTTATCGCCCACCGGACAAATCCAAATCTACCTTCCTTACCGACTTCAACTCCTGGCTTTCTGCCTTTATGGATCCCTCCTCTCCCAATCTTGTTCTTGGCAATTTCAACATTCACATCGACAACCCCCCTTACCCCCCATGCCTCAAAGTTCCTCGCTCTTACCTCCTCGTTCGACCTCCAACTTTGCTCCACTGCCCCCACACATCTACACGGCCACTGCCTTGACCTAATACTCTTCTCCAACTCCTCTCCTTCAAACGTCTGCAAATCAATCCTTCCCTCATCTGACCATCACCTCTTAACATTTACTCTTCAGCTTCCGCCGTCCCAACCTCATCCTTTCTCCTCCGACCTATTTAGAAACCTTCATAATATTGATCCCCTGACTCTCTCCTCCACCATCTCTCCATCTCTTTCCTCCATTTTATCCTCCAAGTCCGTCGATGAGGCATTATCCTCATACAATGCTACATTATCCTCAGCCCTTGACACTCTTGCCCCTCCCACCCCACGTCCTGTCAAACGATCTACTCCCCAACCCTGGCTTTCACCCACAATCTGTTACCTACGAATCTGCGCCCGTTCTGCCGAACGAGCTTGGTCCAAATCCTGCTCCCAAGAAGACCTTCTACACTTCAAATTTATGCTTGGCTCCTTCCAGTCAGCCTTAGCACTTGCCAAACAAGATTACTACATCCATCTGACCAACTCCCTTGCCTCTGAACCTCGCCGTCTCTTTAATACCCTCAATTCTCTCCTCAAGGTCCCCCCGCCCCCGATCCTGCCCACCCTTTCTGCCCAAACCCTAGCCGACTACTTCCACGACAAAATCCACAAGATTACCCTCCAATTCCCTACCCCCCCATCTACCTCGCCTCCTCCCCAATTCTCCTCCCCCATCCATACTCCCTCTGCCACCATGTCCTCCTTCCCCCGATCTCTGAGGAAGAAACCACACTCCTTCTGTCCTCCTCCAAACCCACCACCTGTTCATCAGACCCTATCCCCACCCATCTCCTACGTTCCATCTCCCTCACCATGGTCCCGTCCATCACTCATATCCTCAACCTTTCACTCTCCACTGCAACTGTCCCCGTTGACTTCAAACATGCTGTTGTCACACCCCTCCTCAAGAAACCCTCACTTGATCCCACATGCCCTTCTAACTATCGACCCATCTCCCTCCTTCCCTTCATATCCAAACTATTAGAACGAGCAGTACACCATCGCTGCCTCGACTTCCTCACCTCCCAGGCCCTCCTGGACCCACTTCAATCTGGCTTCCGTCCCCTACACTCCACTGAAACGGCACTCACAAAAGTCACAAACAACCTGTTCCTGGCTAAATCCAAGGGCTTCTATTCTATCCTCATCCTTCTTGACCTTTCTGCTGCCTTTGACACCATTTGACCACAACCTTCTCATCACCCTCTCCTTACTTGGCTTCAAGGACTCCGTACTATCCTGGTTCTCCTCCTACTTCTCCCATCGCTCATTCAGTGTTTGCTCTGGTGTCTTCTCCTCCTCCCCTACCCTGTTCCATTTAGGTATACCCCAGGGATCTGTCTTGGGCCCCCTCCTCTTCTCTCTCTATACCCAAGGCCTGGCATGCTTATCTCCTCCCATGGCTTTCAATACCATCTCTATGCCGAAGACTCCCAAATCTACCTCTCTACACCTAATATTTCTCCGGTAACCCAGTCCAAGATCTCTGCCTGTCTTTCGGACATCGCTACCTGGATGTCTCATCGCCGATTGAAATTGAACATGGTCAAGACTGAACTCCTTGTCTTTCCACCTAACTCCTCCCCCGAAGACCTGTTGCTTCTTTCTCTACAACATCAGCAAAATCCACCCCTTCCTCTCTGAACACACTACCAAAACGCATATCCACTCCTTAATCTCCTCTCGCCTCAATTACTGCAACCTACTCCTCGCTGGTCTTCCCGTGAGCCACCTCCTTCCCTTTAAATCTATACAAAATCATGCTGCTCGACTAATCTTCTGCCAGCCTTGCCATGCCCACATTACTCCTCTTCTCAAGTGACTTCACTGGCTCCCTGTCCAGATCCGCATCCAGTTCAAGCTTCTCCTGCTAACCTATAAATGCATTCACTCTATGGCCCCTCAATACCTCTTATCTCTTATCTCTCCCTATGTCCCCTCTCGAAATTTGCGCTCCACTAACAAATTACTTCTTTCAATGCCTTTCACCCGCACCGCGAACTCCTGACTGCGCTTTCACCTTGCTGAACCTTACGCCTGGAACAGCCTACCTGCGTCTGTGCACCAGGCATCCTCCCTGGCCATCTTCAAATCCAGGTTGAAGACCCACCTCTTCACCATTGCATTCAGATCCTGACTCCTTCCTCATCTTACCCTAACCCCCATCAACGTTTATGACCAAACTACAGACCAAACTGCAGACCAAACTGTACCTTGCGCAGAACTGACTAATGCTTTGCTCTGTACTGTTCTAACTAATGTACTGTTCTAACTAGATTGTAAGCTCCGATGAGCATGACTCTGATGGGCAGGGACTGTCTCTTGTATGTTGGCTACCTCTTGTAGGTTAGCTGTACAGCGTTGCATGCGTGGCGCTTTACAAGTGCTGAATAGTAGTAGTAGTAGAGACTTTTGGCAAAACTAGAGTCTTGGGATAGGAGGCAGTGTACTATTGTGGATCTGGAATTGGTTAAAAGATAGAAAGCAGAGGGTAGGGCTAAATAGCCAATTTCCCCAATGGAGAAACGTGAATAGTGGTGTACCCCAGGGATCTGTGCTGGTCCGCTGCTTTTTGACATACTCATAAATGACCTGGAAAAGGGAATAACGAGTGAGGTTATCAGATATACAGATGACACAAAATTATTTAAAGTTGTTAAAACCCAAGAGGATTGTGGAAAATTGCAAGAGGATCTTGATAAATTGGAAGACTGGGCATCAAAATGGCAGATGAAATTTAATGTGGACAGGTGCAAAGTTATGCACATAGGGAAGAACAACCCAAACTATGGTTACACGATGCAAGGTTCCACATTAGGAACCACCACCCAGGAAAAAGATTTAGGTGTCATTGTGGATAAGATGTTAAAACCCTCCGTCCAAAATGCAGCGGTGGCCAAGAGAGCAAATAGAATGCTAGGTATCATAAGGAAAGGAATGGGAAATAAAACAAAGGATATTAGAATGCCTCTATATCGTTCCATGGTGAGACCGCACCTTTTTTATTTTATTTATTTAACAATCACTTATATACCGCACTTTCCATATATCAGGTGCGGTTTACAATAAACAAGTTAAGAGACAGAGCAATAAGTCTGTTTTTACATGAAACATCACTAAACTATGTACAGAATTCTGTTTTTTACCTTGAATATTGTGTTTAATTCTAGTCGCCATATCTTAAAAAGGATATAGCGTTATTAGAAAAGGTTCAGAGAAGAGCCACCAAAATGGTAAAGGGGATGGAAGGATACCCCTATGAAGAAAGGCTAAAAAGGTTAGGGCTCTTTAACCCGGAAAAGATACGGCTGAGGGGAGATATGATAGAAGTCTATAAATTAATGAACAGAGTGGAACAGGTAAAAGTAGATCAATTGTACATGTTATCAGAATATAGAAAGACTGGGGGACATGCAATGAAGCTACAGGGTAAACTATTTTAAGACTAATAAAAGAAAATATTTTTTCACTCAACGTGTAATCAAACTCTGGAATTTGCTACCAGAGGATGTAGTGAGGATGAGGCTGTTAGTGTAGCTGGGTTTAAAAAAGGTTTGGACAAGTTCCTGGAGGAAAAGTCCATAAACCATTATTTAAAAGGGACCCAGGATATCAGTGCTTGACCCAATACAAGCATTGTGGAACCTGTGTCTTTTGGGGAAACTGCTAGGTACGTATGACCTAGATTGGCCATTGCTGGAAACAGGAATTTGAGAAGAAACTTGCTACGGAAGCAAAAACACAAAATAAAGACTTTTTCAAGTACATTCGTAGCAAAAGGCCTGTGAGAGAGTCAATTGGACCGTTAGATGATAGAGGGGTAAAAGGGGCAGTAAGAGGAGACAAGGCTATAGCAGAGAGACTGAATGAATTCTTTGCTTCGGTCTTTACTGAGGAAGATGTAGGGATGTTACCCATGACTGAAGTGGTATTTAAAGGTGATACTGCAGAGGAATTGAGAGAAATATCACTACACCGGGAAGATATATTACAACTATTTGATAAACTGAATAGTAGCAAATCACCTGGACTGGATGGTATACATCCCAGAGTGTTGAAACAACTGAAATATGAGATTGCAGACCTGCTATTGGTAATCTGTGAACTTTCATTAAAATCATCTGTAATACCTGAAGATTGGAGGGTCGCCAACGTAACACCAATTTTTAAAAAAGGTTCCAGGGGTGACCCGGGAAATTACAGACCGGTGAGCCTGACGTCAGTACCAGGGAAAATGGTAGAAACCATCATAAAGAACAAAATTACACAACATGTAGATAGTCATGGCCTAATGGGAGACAGCCAACATGGCTTTAGACAAGGAAGATCTTGTCTTACTAATCTGATATGTTTCTTTGAAGGTGTGCATAAACAGGTAGACAAAGGTGAGTCGGTTGATATAGTGTATCTGGACTTCCAGAAAGCTTTTGACAAGGTCCCCCATCAGAGACTTTTGGCAAAGCTAAAAAGTCATGGGATAGGAGGCAGTGTACTATTGTGGATCGGGAACTGGTTAAAAGATAGAAAGCAGAGGGTAGGGCTAAATGGCCAATATTCCCAATGGAAAAAAGTGAATAGTGGAGTACCCCAGGGATCTGTACTGGGTCCGCTACTTTTTGACATATTCATAAATGACCTGGAAAAGGGAATAACTAGTCAGGTTATCAAATTTGCAGATGACACAAAACTGTTTAAAGTTGTTAAAACCCAAGAGGATTGTGGAAAACTGCAGGAGGATCTGGATAAATTGGAAGACTGGGCATCCAAATGGCAGATGAAATTTAATGTGGACAAATGCAAAGTTATGCACCTAGGAAAAAAACAACCCACACTATAGTTACACGATGCAAGGCTCCACATTAGAAACCACCACCCAGGAAAAGGACTTAGGAGTCATCGTGGATAACATGTTAAAACCCTCCGCCCAGTGTGCAGCGGCGGCCAAGAAAGCAAATAGAATGCTAGGTATCATAAAGAAAGGGATGGAGAATAAAACAAAGGATATTATAATGCCTCTGTATCGCTCCATGGTACGACCGCACCTTGAATATTGTGTGCAATTCTGGTCGCCGTATCTTAAAAAGGACATAGCATTATTAGAAAAAGTACAGAGAAGAGCCACCAAATTGGTGAAGGGGATGGAAGGCTACTCCTATGAAGAGAGGCTAAAAATGTTAGGGCTCTTTAACCTGGAAAAGAGACGGCTGAGGGGAGATATGATAGAGGTCTATAAATTAATGAATGGAGTGGAACGGATAAACGTGGATCAATTGTTTACGCTATCAGAATATAGAAAGACTAGGGGACATGTAATGAAGCTACAGGGTAAACTAATTAAGACAAATAAGAGAAAATATTTTTTCACTCAACGTGTAATCAAACTCTGGAATCTGTTACCGGAGGATGTAGTAAGGGCTGTTAGTATAGCTGGGTTTAAAAAAGGTTTGGACAAGTTCCTGGAGGAAAGGTCCATAAACCACTATTAAAAAGGGACCCAGGATATCAATGCTTGACCCAGTACAAGCATTATGGAACCTGTGTCTTTTGGGGACATTGCTAGGTACGTAGGACCTAGATTGGCCACTGTTGGAAACAGGATACTGGGCTTGATGGACCTCGGTCTGACCCAGTATGGCATGTCTTATGTTCTTATGTTCTTAGGATACTGGGCTTGATACTGACCCAGTATGGCATATCTTATGTTCTTAAGGTTTCTTTAGAGTATAATCTAAGTTGCTCCATGTAAGTTGCATGCATGCTTGGATCCCTGGAGGTTTGTCATTTTTGTTTTGAGTCGGTGTAGCTCATTCTTCTGCTTTTGTAAGGAAGCAGAGAACCAGAGAGTGATGTTTTGGACTCTTTTTGAAGGCATCTTAGGGGTGTAAGGGCTGCCTTAAACATGATACAGTTCCATCTATTTATCCTGTCTTCAAGGTCTCCATCCTTGAGTTGTTAGATGATCTCCTGTTGGAAACAGTCCAGGTTGAATTTGTGGAATCTATGAGTTAAGGTGGGTTGGAAGATAAGCTTGGTTGGTGATCATCATAGGGCATGGGGAAGAATATTTATTTATTTATATTCTCTTATATATCACACTATTATGCATCAGTGCGGTTTACATTGTATAAACTGAAATTACATTGAACAGGGCATTATAACTTGGAAATAACTATTTTACAGGGAACATGGGCTATGGAGGGTTAGGTGGCTTGCCCAAGACCACAAGGAGCACCTGTGGGACTAGAAACCCCAGTCCTTCCGGCCCAAGGTTGCTGTCCTCTAGTGGGATTTGAACCCCTGACCTTCCAGCCTGAAATACCTTGCCCCAACCACTAGGCCACTCCTCCACTCCGATATTGCTGCATGATCAAACCAGGCACTGGAAGAATAGTGTGGGGTGGATGGCTGGGGCCTGATAGGATGTTGATGGGGATAAATATGAGATCAGGTGTATTTCTTTTATTGTGAGCATTAATCTCTAAATGGAGGAGAACTCCTTTATAAGTACATCCTGAGGCTAAGATTTTGACCTTGATACTCTTTGTGAGCAATCTGGCAAGGTTGCAAATAGACATGATTTGTATCCATTCTAAATTATCTGAGAGCCATATTGTTTGATTTTATATTAGACCAATGACTGTGTAAAAACTCTGTTTTTCTCCAACAAGCAGACTCTCTGGAACAGATACTGGAATACTGACTTTGTGTGTCTGGGTTTAGTCAATACTCTGGTTTTGGCTGGGGAGCCAGCTGTGGCTTTTGGGCCCTTGGCTGTCTGGGGCAAGTATAAGGTCCCTCTTTTTGGTGGAATTGAGAGGGTGGAGAATATTGTTGCTCCATTTAATAGAAGTGTCTCTTGGGACCCCCACTTGGTTACATCTCCTGGAAGATATGGATGGTGGGTCAGACGTGATTCTAGAGGAGGTCTAAAGCATGGTACTGTGACTTTTGATTTAACTTTATCTCCAATGAGATTATCTCCCTTTCAGGGAACCTCAGTGAGCCTTTCTTGGACATTATGCTTTAAATTTGAGGACTGAAACCATGAGAGTCTGTGGATACCAATACCCATAACAGAGGCTCTTGATGCATATTCTAGATTATCACAGACTGACCTGAACAGGTTTTCCACACTCCCTTGCCCTGTTCACTAGTGATCTAAGATCACCATGTTTGTCCTGAGGAAGAGAACAAGACAGATTTTCCACCTTACACAGAATATTTCATATATATATTCACCAACAAAGAACTGGTGAGAAACTATGTGGGAAGTGAGTATACATTTTGGAATACCTTCTTCCTAAGAAGATCCCAGATAAATGTATCCCTTGATTTCAACCATTATTGACTATTGTAGTAGCTACTACCTTTTTTTAATCTGGGAGCCTTTTGGATTCTGTACATGGAATCTACTTTCTTATTCCAAGTTTATTTATTTATTTGCAGGATTTCTATACCGTTAAAGGTACACAACATCTTAGTGGTTTACAGTCATTTTGGAGAGCTGATTCACCAAAACAAACACATTCAAACATTCCTATTTGACAGTTGAATAGAGAGAGGGATCCCTACATTTTTATCTATACATCCTTCAGGATCTTATGAATAATTAGTCACACCTTCCTTAGGGTAAAGAAACTTGAAGAAGTCTAATATTTTGTTGCCCCCACCTGGCCGGGCATATAGCCAGGCACCAGGATGGAGTCGCCTTGCTGCCCTAGAATAAGTCCTCCCAATATGGCTGCCAGGAGGGCTGCTGGGATATGTAGTTTCACTTATCCTTATTAGGCAAAAGTAGTTGTGCAGACAAGTGGTCAGGCGAAACAGAGAAATATTTATTTGTTGTGTTCTGGGGTTTCCATCATATTCACAAGTAACAGGCTGAATAAACAATAATGGGATTCTTCTCCAAAGCAAAGGTATAACTTTTACAAAAGTATGCACAGGATTACTGGTATCAGCAATAAATAGCTTCTTAGGAACTTGCTTTCAAAGCTCAGATTATAAAGCTTCTCATGGGCATATTAGCTTCTTATGGGAGTGTTTACTTCACAGCTCCTTTATAACAGAAACAGCTTTAAAAATGTCCACTGAGGTTTCCCTTCAGTTTCAGGCCTTACACAGCAACAGCTTGATTAAGAATGTTCAGCTGTTCTCTGTGCTGCGTCCTTCAATCAGGTAAGTTCCTTACGATGGCATTCACTCATTCAAACAGGTTTTAAGCTTACCACACTTCTAATTCATTAGCTTTACAATAAGAACACTGCATCTCATCGGAGCTATCTTCATAGTCTTCATAGCAGCTTCCTATATCCATTTCCTCAATGGCATCCTCACAATATTCTTCAGAGGGTACCTGGCTGTAGAGCTGGCTAGTTTGTTTCTGGAGCATTTCATTCAACCTCTCTAATAGAACCTTTTTCTGCTCTATTTCTTCAGAGAGCTGGGGTTGCTGACATGCAGACAAGCTATTGTTTCTACTGCTAGAGCTTAGCTGGCTATTATAATTATTTCTTCTATCAGGAACTAATTCTCTTAACTTTCTTTCAGGCAGGAATTCTGGAAGACACACTTGCCTTAGTTCAGGGCCGTTTAGTAGCTCTCCTCTTTCCTTGCCAGAGCCATGCTGCTTTCTCTCTGCAGACACTTCTCTCCGTTGTAGCAAACTTCCTTTCTGCTGAGACTGCCTTGGACCGGTTCCAAGCAGATCCCACTGCTTGTCGTTGAGCTTGAGCCCAGCACTTCTCGTGCCTCCTTGGGCCCCTTCTCCTCTAGCTCCAGTTCCTCTGGATTCTCTTCCAGGTCCTCTGGGTTCACTGCCACTCCTTCTTCTCTCCTCTCCTCGTCTTCCTCCTTCACTTTCCGGTCCTCGTCTCCCTGACTTTCCAAACACAGGAGTTTTAAATTGATCCCTCTCAGGGACCACGCCTCTTTCCCAGCACACGTGGGAGCTGCTAGGCTTCACTCCAGCCCTGACGTGCTGAAGTGGGCGGGGCTTAATGGTGACTGTGCTATGAGTCAAAGGTTCTCGGTTGCTGGGGAAACCCTGAATGCTCTCACTCTTAAAGGCACAGAGTTCATTCTCCTGGCATTCCATAGCCTCTGAACTGCCTTCATCATCACAATTTCTATCTTGTGCTCCTCCTCTTTCTCCGTCTGAAAGGGAACAGTGTCTCATTTTTTTAATAAAATTAATAAAGGATTGGCCTTCTGAAGGAGATTTTCTCCTGTTGTGAAAAGGAAAGGGGTGAGATAGGAGGCAAGTAGACTTCTCATGATCAAAGGAGTCCTCTGACCTGTAGAACTGACCCCACCTCTCAGACCCTGAGTCAGGGTAGTACTGACCTGGTGAAATTTGACTCAGTACCTAGCTGGTGAGCAAGGTCTCTGAAGGGGGTTGCTTTACCATTTGGTGTCTAAACATCAGTGCAGTTTGATTCTCTAAAGCAGGGGTCCTCAAACTACGGCCCGTGAGCCACATGCGGCCCTCCGAGGACAATTATCCGGCCCGCCGGGTGTTTTTGCAGCCGCTGCCTGTCCTCAGGGGCGGCTCTACCATGAGGCGAAATGAGGCGGCTGCAGTTGCTGGTTGTGTGGCAGGCTTTCCCTTCATGCCTAGAGGCGCTTTGCCTTTCTTTGGTGTTACGGTGGCCTGATTGGTCTTGTGAGGGTGATCAGGGAGGGGTTTTGTTTCCCACTCACCTCCCTGATGCCGATCGGGACTGCTGCAGTTGCTGGTTATGTGGCGGGATTTCCCTTCACGCCTAGAGGTACTTTGACTTTCTTTGGTGTTCCGGTGGCCCGATTGGTCTTGCGAGGGTGATCGGGGAGGGGCTCCACTTCCCGCTCACCTCCCCGATGCCGACCATAAAAAAGGTAGGGGGTATTAGAATACCTTCTTGTCTATGGCAGAATGAGAACTTTTCTGATGTGTATTCATGTCCTGGAGGAGGTACTGTATAAACTTGGATTCAATATGTGAAGGGCATTGCTGAAATTGGGTGTGGACATCCAAGGTCTTGGGAAAGCCCCAAACATGCCTCTATTCAGCCTTGGATGTTTTCGCGCTGGTGACATCCTTAGAACTGCTTTATAAAATGGCTCCAGGGATACCTCTATGCTTTGAACATCTGTATGTCCATTTTCAAAGCAAGAATAGTGTTCCTAAAATACTCCCCCCTCCCCTGATATTTATCATCTTGATTCAAAACATCTCTTTCGAGTTTATTTCAGAAGTAAAAATACAATTAGGCCATACTTCTCCCTAAAGAAGGACTCTAGCTTCCTCTTTCCTATAGAATTTATTAGTTGACTGGAGAGCAAAAGTGGGCAACAAAGTTGGCAAAGTGGTTGGAAAATTTGGACTTGGTAACAGAAATGAAACTAGAGAAGGACTGATAGAATTCTGCAAGACCAAAGATCTATTCATCTCAAATACCTTCTTCCAGTAACACAAACTGTACACATAGACTTTCCTCAATGGATTGCACAAATATCAAACTGACTACATCTGTGGACGTCAATGTTGGAAAAGCTCAATAACATTAACAAAGATAAAACCTGGAGCCAACTATGGTACAGATCACCAAAATAAGATATGTGCAGTGTGCATAGGAATTTGTTCATATTTTTTTTTTAAACTATAGTCCGGCCCTTCAACGGTCTGAGGGACAGTGAACTTGCCCCCTGTTTAAAAAGTTTGAGGACCACTGCTCTAAAGGAACTTCCTCCCCAGATGCACTCATCTTTGACACTAGTGGCTGACATTGAATCTGGAGCCTTTTTTTTTTGCCACTGTCTAAGTACTGTCCCTCCTTGTAGGATCCAAACCTGAGTATAAGTTTGATGTCCTGCATCAGTGTTGCCACAGTTGGTGTTGGTGTAAAGTACTGAGGCAGTAGACCTTTGAACATATTCATCTGCTTAACCAGGTTTGCTGTAGCCAAGTATGACTAGTTGCAGGATGAGTAGTGACATCCTGTTGAGCAAACTGATGGATGGACTCCAGAAGTGGCTGAGGATCTGCATTCCTCTCTGTGGTGGTATTTGGCAGGAACGGAGAAAGACAAAAGGCTTAATCTAATGATTCAGACAAAAGGCTAAGTATATATTCTGGGAGACATTGACCATCTCATGGTGACTTGGTATCTTCATGCTGCTGTAAGTGCCCTTAATCTCCCTTTTGGTGTCATGGAATCTTCATACCACTCTTGATGTCTTGTAGCACTGTTGCCTTTTCGGAAAATTCCTACCAGCAAGTTTCATTAAAAATGGATGGAAAGGAGGTGTTTCTCCTTCTGCAATTTGTTTCCTGACTGCTTATTGGGCCCTGGTGCCTGCGAGACCTGCGCTGACTGGCTGGTGCAGATTGGGAGGGCTATAAACTATCTAGCCCCACCATGGGACACTGAGATGTTTCTTCTTCTACAATTTGTTTCCTGGCTGCTTATTAGGTCCTGGTGCCTGCGAGACCTGCGCTGACTGGCCGGTGCAGATTGGGAGGGCTATAAACTATCTAGTACCACCGCGGGACACTGAGGTGTTTCTCCTTATGTAATTTGTTTCCTGGCTGCTTACTGGGTCCTGATGCCTGCAAGACCTGCGTTGACTGGCTGATGCAGATTGGGAGGGCTATAAACTATCTAGCCCACCGCAGGATGCTGAGGTGTTTCTCTTTCTGCAATTTGTTTCCTGGCTGCTTATTGGGTCCTGGTGCCTGCGAGACCTGTGCTGACTGGCTGGTGCAGATTGGGAGGGCTATAAACTATCTAACCCCACCATGGGACGCTGAGGTGTTTCGCCTTCTGTAATTTGTTTCCTCGCTGCTTATTGGGTCCTGGTGCCTGCAAGACCTGTGCTGACTGGTCGATGCAGATTGGGAGGGCTATAAACTATCTAGTCCCAATGCGGGACGCGGTCACGGGCACGTGCCCAAAGGAGTATGACCAAAGGGGTAGGTTCTGCCTCTTTGGTGCCCCTTTGGCACACATTGGCGTAGGGAGAGTTTCCCTGTAATGGGGAAAAGAAAGAAGAGGAGTGTGTTGGCTTCCCAGACCAAGGCTGTTGAGGTTGTGGAGCCGATGGATGCCCATCTTAGGGGTATGTTTACTAAACTGCGTTAGTGTGATTCGCGTTAGGAGCCGCGTTAGTGGAAGAAATGCCAAAAAAGGACATGGGCGGTACATCGTTACCAATAACGCGCGATATATGGCGCCACGCAGCAACGATCGTTACAGGGCGTGTTACTGTGCGTTAAGCTTAAGAAGGCGCGCAGACACCCAAACACAGAAACAGAGCTGTAGCACAATGGGTACTACACAGACTGATGGTACAAGGGTCATGGGTTTGATTCCCCAGTGTGCCTAATGAATAAGGCTGGCTGAGGCATCATGTGTAATCCTTTGAAGGCCTGCTATAATATTTTAATCCACATTCTGCAGCCAGGTTAATGTTTGCATATGTCAGGAAAATTGTACCCGTCTTATTCAATATGTTCCAATAGTGACGTTCCCTCTGCCATGGTCATGTATTATATACCATTTGATAGGAATATTTAGGCAGAAGTTTGGATCCCGAAAGTTTTGGGCTTGGCCTGGAAAGGGTTAAGTTTTGGGCTGTGAGGAAGTTTAGTTGTACTTTAATAGTGCTGCCAGCAAACACACCCTCACAGTGGCGTAACCTAATGTGCCACATAAGGCACCCTAAAAGGCACTCCATAGGGCACATTATAAAGTGCGCTGTCTGCCAAGGCACCCTATAATGTCCCCTATAGGACACCATATAAGGCACCTTATAAGGCGCTTTATAGGGCACCCTATAGGGCTCCTTATGAGCCACCCTAAGGTGACAGTACCCTGAGGGTGTTTCTGCTGGCAGCACTAATATACAATAAAAATAGACAATGTCTAAGATAGCCCTATCGATGAACCCCACTGTGGGTTTTGAACCCATGATCTCAGGCTCCACAGGCAGTGAAGTAACCAGTGGGCTAAATCTGCTAACAAACACCTGGCTGGCTACAGGAGGACTGCACGGCACCACACCCACATTCTGCTGTGGTTACCAGGATAGGGTCAACCCATCCGTACCCAGGATGCACAGCACATGTAAATCAGCAGTCTACAGATGATCACAAGATGGGGTATGCACCCCACAGCACCTCAGCCTGGTAGGGGGTGCCGACGGTGTGTTTTAGTGGCACAGAGTAGCTACAGACCGTCACAGTGTGCGGGTCCTGTGCTCACCCTGAGGGAGAGGTATGGTGCCCAGCACCATTCTCACAGCACTTGGCTTTGCTGAGATAGGCTATGCTGCAGGTCCCCATCAGTGCCAATGTGTGATAGGTAGTCCTTGCAAACACCCCTATGATATGCCTGTGTTCATCTGTAGGTCACATCTAGCCCTTGTGGACTATGATGCACCCAGAAAAGAGCATACCCTGTGTGGGTGCCATGGTCACATGATGTAAGTGAATGGGGGTGCTGGGACCCACAGGGAGATTACATACCACCACCCAACGCACCCTCTGGGGCTCAGGGTGGGGGACAGGATCTCCCACCAACAGATCCACTTTCTACCCCCCTGCAATGGTGGCAGTAGAGGGGACCATCACCCCAGACCTGCTAGGGATCAAACACCCTACAGGGCAGGCAATGCAGAGCTGTACACATCCATAAAGCAATAGCAGACAGAAGGCCTGGAAACTCAAAGCTGCCCCCCACCCCCTATCTGACATTCTCCAGCAGCAAGCCTCCAACCTGCAAGGTGTTCCAGCAACACACATACTAGCTGCAAACAGTCTGCTAGCTAGTCCATAATGCATGGGCCTGGAAAAGATGCATGTAACCAAAACTGGGAGGTCAGCATACACACCAAGCAAATAAGTCAGTGATCAGGCCCCAAAAGAGAACCCATAAATATCACATGAAAAAAACAGTACACAGCACTATGGGGGAACCTAGCCATGCCGTGGTCACTGCTCAGTCAGGGTGAGAGTAACCTCCCAGCAGGACATGTTGTGGCCACTCTGTCCGTGCAGGTGGTACCGGGCACTACAATGTCCAAGCCATTGCCCTATGCCCTGTGCAGATGCGGCCAGGCTAGGCCACCCTATCCAGGCTATTCCCACAGTACCTTGCTTCTCATTATGCACATTATATAAGATATGCCATACTGGGTCAGACCTAGGTCCATCAAGCCCAGTATTCTGTTTCCAACAGTGGCCAAACTAGGTCATATGTACCTAGCAGTTTCCCCAAGAGACACAAATTCCACAATGCTTGTACTCGGTCAAGCATTGATATCTTCGGTCACTTCTTAATAATGGTTTATGGACCTTTCCTCCAGGAACTTGTCCAAACCTTTTTTAAACCCAGCTACACTAACAGCCTTTACTACATCCTCCGGTAACAAATTCCAGAGTTTGATTATACATTGAGTGAAAAAATATTTTATTTTATTGGTCTTAAATAGTTTACCCTGTAGCTTCATTGCATGTCCCCTAGTCTTTCTATATTCTGATAACGTAAACAATCGATCTACGTTTACCCGTTCCATTCCATTCATTAATTTATAAACTTCTATCATATCTCCCCTCAGCCGTCTCTTTTCCAGTTTAAAGAACCCTAACCTTTTTAGCCTTTCTTCATAGGAGTATCCTTCCATCCCCTTTACCATTTTGGTGGCTCTTCTCTGAACCTTTTCTAAAATCGCTATATCCTTTTTAAGATACGGCGACCAGAATTGCACACAATATTCAAGGTGCGGTCTCACCATGGAATGATATAGAGGCATTATAATGCTGGCAATACTGACAACAGTGCTAGCAGTGTGGGCTGTGGAGGGTGTTGGCAGCCACCACACACTGGATAGACCAGGGGTGGGCACCTCCGGTCCTGGAGGGCCGCAGACCAGTCAGGTTTTCGGGATATCCCTAATGAACATGCATGAGATATATATGCATTAGAGATATCCTGCCAACCTGACTGGTTTGTGGCCCTCCAGGGCTGGATTTGGAGACCCCTGCCTTACACCTCTGTCATTTAAGATCGTGAGTGGGCAAGGTACAGATGTCCTAGACATCGAAAGGGTATATAGAATGTGTCACATTCCTCTTCGATTCTCACCACCACCAAAACGTTGTCTAATAGACAATTTTTTGGTGGTGGTGAGAAGTGAGGAGGACTGTGACAAATTCTCTCTAACCTTTTTGATGTCTTGGACATCTGCACCTTGTCCACTCACAATCTTAAATGACAGAGGTGTAAGGCAGGGGTATCCAGATCCAGCCCTGGAGGGCCACAAACCAGTCAGGTTGGCAGGATATCTCTAATGCATATATATCTCATGCATATTCATTAGAGATATCCCGAAAACCTGACTGGTCTGCGGCCCTCCAGGACCAGGTTTGCCCACCCCTGGGATAGACAGACACACACTTCCCACACCTATGCCAGCATTGTGCAACTATAGAGGTGTTGGGCAGCCCAGGCCACCACATCAGTCCTGGGCACAGTGCAGGCATGGCTATGGTACGCAATACTGTAGGAGTCACTCCCCAGGTTGGTAAACACTGTCAGACACAAGACCTGTAGCACACTCCACAGACATCAGAAAGGTTGCTATGATGCAGCTCACTCAGAAAATTGTACTTAACCTAGGAATTGCTATCTGCCAGTAATCATAGCAACCTTTTGATAGCTGTGTACCATATTCCCAGGTTTAGGGTGGCATTACTAAGGTATGCAAGTGCTAGTATTGGGAGATGTACGCAGAGCCCAAAGTCCTGCCTCTCCAGGAGGCTTTGGATAATGGATCCTGTGGGTGCGGGTGTGTCTGCTCCTGGTGGCTGCTGCTTTACGGCAGAGGTTCCCAACTCCAGTCCTGCGGTGCCAAACACTGTTCGGGTTTTCATGCTGTCCCTCATGAATATGCATGAGATACATCTGCATACTATGGAGGTGGCGCATAGAAATGCAGCACAGGCATCTTTATCAGAGGCAGCATGGAACCGGAATGGTGTTTGGCCCTCCAGGACTGCATTTGGGAGGCTCTGCTCTAGGTAATGTGCATGTTTATGGTGCCTGTGCTCTGTAGGGTAAAATGTAGGTGTTTTGGGCATGTTTATGTCATCTGCAAGAAAGGTTCTGTCTGTATTAGCACGTTATAGTAGTGGGTAAAATATGAGGACTGGGTTGGCGGAAACCAAAGCTGGGACTTGAACCTGTGACCTTCTGCTTCTAAATAGAATGGTTTTGTACATTGCACCACCATGTTATCACAGAGATGGTGCATTCCCTGGTGATACCATGACTGTTAGTCAGACAGGGCCTGTCTGTTGCAGTGCATGGCACCCACCTACACAGGGCTAGGCCACAGTCTGCTCTGGCCAGCTGCCACTGCCCCCTCAACCACCAGTATCCCTCAGCCACCATGCTGACATGCCCTTCTGCTGGTGGAGCTGGTGGTGTGCAGTCTCAGGCCATCGAGTGTGCAGCTAGGTGGCTGCCTATGGTGCGGGTTCTGGGGTAGGGGTGCCTGCATAGACGTCCACGCTCCCCCCCAGCCCCGCCTGCCAATGTTCCGTGCCCTTGGGGGTAGCTGTTGGGTACTATCCCCTGTGACACTTTGGGAAACACACTCGTGCCCATGTTGGGCCTTCAGCAGTTGCTGTCTGGCTGCTCCGCTGTTTCAGCATTCCTATGGGCCACCTAGGCATCACCCTAGTCCGCACTGTGGCCCAGCTCCACCACAGCATGTGCCGCCTGCGGCCCTCTGTATCCCCTTCTCCGGCATCAGTCCAGTTGCCGTTCTGACATGCCCGCCCTGATGTTGCGGGACATGTGCACGCCATAGGGGGGGAGGGAGAGAGGGGGGGAGGGGGGAGGGAGAGGGGGGAAGGGGAGCGGAGGGGAGGGGGGAGAGTGGGGGGAGTGGAGGGGGAGGGGGAGAGAGGGTGGGGGAGGGGGAGGGGAGGGAGAGGGGGGAAGGGGGAGAGGGGAGGGGAGGGAGAGGGGGGAGGGGGGGGAGGGGGAGGCAGGAGGGGAAGGGGTGGGGAAGGGGAAGGGGAGGGGAGGGGGAGGGGGAGGGGGAGTGGAGGGGGGAGGGGGAGAGGGAGAGGGAGAGGGGAGGGGAGGGGGGAAGAGGGGGGGAGAGGGAGGGGGCAGAGGGGAGAGGGGGGAGGGGGAAGAAGAAGGGGGAGAGGGGAGGGAGTGGGGGGGAAGGAGGTGGGAGGGGGGGAAGGAGGGGAGGGAGGGAGGGAAGGGAGGGGGGTGTTTGTACCCATAGGCGGATTATGTACCACCACACAACCCACTCTCTAGGGCTCAGGGTGGAAAACAGGATTGCCCACCAATAGATGTACATTCTACCTCCCTGAAATGATGGCAGTAGAGGGGACCATCAACCCCAGTCCTTCTGGGGAAACAGACACCCTACAGGGCAGGCAATGCTGAGCTCAACACATCCATAAAGCAATAGCAGACAGACAGAAGGCCTGGAAATGCTCAGCTGCTCCCCACCACTATCTGACATTCTCCAGCAGCAAGCCTCCAGCCACTGCACCCAGCAAGATGTTCCAGCAAGACACATACTAGCTGCAGACAGTCTGCTAGCTAGTCCATAGTGCATGGTCCTGGAGGAGATGCATGTACCCAGAACTGGGATGTCAGCATACACAACAAGCAGATAAGTCAGTGATTGGGTCCCAAAAGAGAACCCATAAACATCACATGAGAAAAAGGCTGTATACCACTATGGGGGAACCTAGCCATGCCGTGGTCACTGCTCAGTCAGCATGAGAGTGACCTCCCAGCAGGACATGCTGTGGCCACCCTGTCCGTGCAGGTGGTGGCCGGCCACTACAATGTCCGAGCCATTGCCCTATGCTCTGTACAGATGAATCCAGGCCAGGCCACCCTATCCAGGCTATTCCCACAGTACCTTGCTCCTCATTATGCACCTTGGCAGGTCAATACTGGCAACAGTGCTAGCAGTGTGGGCTGAGGAAGGTGTTAGCAGCCACCACACACTGGATAGACAGATACACACTCCCCACACCTATGCCAGCATTGTGCAACTATAGAGGTGTTTGGCAGCCCTGGCCACCACACCAGTCCTGGGCACAGTGCAGGCATGGCTATGGTATGCAATACTGTTGGGGTCACTCCGTCAGACACCAGACCTGAGGCACACTCCACAGGCATCAGAAAGGTTGCTATGATGCAGCTCAATCAGTCAATTGTGCTTAACGTAGGAATTGCTATCTGCCAGTTATCATAGCAACCTTTTGATAGCTGTGTACAGTTTTCCCATGTTTAAGGTGGCATTGCTAAGGTATGCAAGTGCTAGTATTGGGAGATACACGCAGGGCCCAACATCCTGCCTCTCCAGGCGGCTTTGGATAATGGAGCCTGTGGGTGCATGTGTGTCTGCCCCTGTTGGCCGCTGCTCTAGGGCAGAGGTTCCCAACTTCAGTCCTGGAGGGCCATACACTGTTCGGGTTTTCATACTGTCCCTAATGAATATGCATGAGATACATCTGCATACCATGGGGTGGTGCAAAGAAATGCAGCACAGCCATATTTATTAGAGGCAGCATGGAACCTGAATGGTGTTTGGCCCTCCAGGACTGCATTTGGGAGACTCTGCTCTAGGTAATGCACATGTTTATGGTTTCTGTGCTCTGTAGGGTAAAACGTAGGTGTTTTGGGCATGTTTACATCATCTGAAATAAAGGTTCTGTCTGTATTAGCACATTTCAGTAGTGGGTAAAATAGGGGGACTGGGTTGGCAGGAACCACAGCTCAGACTTGAACCTGTGACCTTCTGCTTCTGAGCACACTGGCTGTGCACACTGCACCACCTTGCTGCCAAAGAGATGGTGCGTTCTCTGGTGATACCATGACTGTTCGTCAGACAGGGCCTGTCTGTTGCAGTGCATGGCACCCACCTACACAGGGCTAGGCCATGGTCTGCTCTGGGCAGCTGCCACTGCCCCTCCCCCACCAGTACCCCTCTGCCACCCTGCTGACATGCCCTTCTGCTGGTAGTGCTGGTGGAGCGCAGTCTCAGGCCATCCAGTGTGTGGGTAGTCGGCTGCCTATTGTGCGGGTTCTGGGGTAGGGGTGCCTGCATAGCTGTCCACGCTTCTCCCCAGCACCGCCTGCCAATGTTCTGTGCCCTCGGGGGTACCTGCTGGGTACTATCCCCTGTGACACTGTGGGAAGCACACTCGTGCCCATGTTGGGCCTTCATCAGTTACTGTCTGGCTGCACTACAGTTTCAGCATTCCTATGGGCCACCTAGGCATCACCCTAGTCTGCACTGTGGCCCAGCTGCACCACAGCATGTGCCGCCTGCAGCCCTCTGTGTCCCCTTTTCAAGCATCTGTCCAGTTGCTCGTTCCGACATGCCCGCCCTGCTGTTGTGGAACATGTGCACGACATAGGAAACCTGCCCAATGGAGAGGGAAAACCCTGCTCAGTGCAGTTTCACTGTGGGATCGTTCACCTTGTATGGGGACCAGGGCCGGCCCGTCCATTGAGCGAGAATGTTTTTTGCACAGGGCCCCGCGTTTCAGGGGGCCCCGCGCAAAAAACATTCTGATCCAAAAGTAAAATTAAAAAAAAAAATTAAAAAAAGCTGTCTGCTGCCGCTTCTGGGGCCGCCGCAGCAGAATCGAGTGTGCCGCAGGGCCCCCCCTGCCCAGCAGAGCCTGCCCTCCCCTGTATCCACCTCTCTCTTTCAGCTGCAGTCAGTCACACGCGCCGGCTTTCAGAGCGCGAGGGGAGAGTTTCTCCCTCGCTGCTCTGTTAAGCCCGCGGGGGCTGATGGGAAGTTCCCATCAGCCCCCGCGGGCTTAACAGAGCCGCGAAAGGGAAACTAGTCCCCAGAAGTGGCAGCAGACAGCTTTTTTTATTTTAAATATTTCCTGGGCTGGGCTGGGCTGGGGGGGGGGGGTGGTTAGAAGTGGTGATGGGCACTGGGCTGGGGGGGGTTAGGAGTGGTGATGGGCACTGGGCTGGGGGGGTTAGGAGTGGTGATGGGCACTGGGCTGGCTTGGGGGGGTTAGGAGTGGTGATGGGCACTGGGCTTGCTGGGGGGGTTAGGAGTGGTGATGGCACTGGGCTGGCTGGGGGGGTTAGGAGTGGTGATGGGCACTGGGCTGGGGGGGTTAGGAGTGGTGATGGGCTATGGGGGGGCTTAAACTAAAAATTGGTTGATGTGGGATAAGGACTGGAAATGGGCTGGTGGGATTAGGACTGGAAGTGGGTTGATGGGGGTTAGGACTGGTGATGGGCTCTGGGGGGGCTTAAACTAAAAATTGGGTGAAGGGGATTAGGACTGGGAGAGGGCTGATGGAGAGGTTAGGACTGGTAATGGGCTATGGGGGGGCTTAAACTGAAAATTGGGTGATGGGGATTAGGACTGTAAATGGGCTGGTGGATTAGGACTGGGAGTGGGCTATGGGGGGCTAGGACTGGTAATGGGTTGGGGGGGTTGCTAGGACTGGACATGGTCTGCGTGGACGGGGCCTTGAACTGCAAATAGCTGTTGGGGACGGGGCTTGGAATGGAAATGGGCTGAGGGGAAGTGGGGGGCTTGAACTGCAAATAGCTGATGGGGACGGGGCTTGGAATGGAAATGGGCTGAGGGGAAGTGGGGGGCTTGAACTGCAAATAGCTGATGGGGAGGGGGACTTGGAATGGAAATGGACTGAGTGGAAGGGGGCTTGAACTGCCAATAGCTGATGGGACGGGGGGCTTGGAATGGGCTCTTAGGGGAGGGAGCTAGGACAGGAAATGGGCTGATGGAGGGGCTAGGATAGGACTGGGAATTGGGTGTTGGGGGAGCTAAGTTTGGAAATGGGCTGTGGTGGGGGCTTGGATTGAAATGAACTCATGGAGGGGCTAGAACTGGAAGTAGGCTCATGGGGGGCTTGGATTAGAAATGGGCTGAGTGATGGTGGGGCTAGGAAAGGACTAGAAATGGGCTGATGGGAGGCTGGTATTGGAAATGAGCTGATGAAGGGACTCGGATAGGATTGGAAATGGACTGATGGGGGGCCAGGACTGGAAATGGACTGATGTGGGGACTAGAAGGGAGCGGATACTGGGTGGGGCTGGAATTAAAAGGGAGCTGATGTTGGGGGAGATTAGAAGGGGATGGGGCTGGTAGAGTGAAATGGAGAGGGGAAAAATATTTTGTGTGGGAGGGAAGAAAAATGTACAATTGGCCGGGTATTGGGAGACTAAAAAAGGAGAAAGATTATTATGTTAAAGCAGATGAAGAGAGAGAATGGAAAAAATCTAGAAGAGAAGAAAGGAGAAATGGACAGCAGACGATGGAGAGATAGCAGAAGACACAAATAAACCAGAAGAAAGTGGCTGGAACAATTGCAACTGAAAAAAATGCACAAAAGGTACAAAGATATCTCTTTATTTTGAATTTATTAACTGGAATATGTCAGCTCTGGGAAATGTGCATCATTAGTGTCTGTGCTTTGTTTAGTACAAGAGGAAATTAATTTATAGTTTTATTTCTACAGTGTTGTACATTCCAAGTTTGGCTTTTGGGGTTCCCAGTTTAATTATTGCCTTCCTGTTTCTAAATTGAATGAAATCATTAAAACATTATAAATTGCCAATAAATTGAAATGAAAACCAAAGGATTGTGAATCAAATTGATTCTCTGACAATACAAAGATTCCAAACTTTACAAATGATGTTACATAGTTCAGGCAACTTTATAAAGAGTTTTTAGATACTAAAATCTTGTTAAGGTTTAATTGACGTGCTGGCACTTTGAGGAAATTCTTTGGTTTTGTGCGGCAGTTTGGGCACTCGGGCTCAAAAAGGTTAGCCATCACTGGCCTAGGGCTTATTTAAGCTGTAAGGCAGGTCTCAGTATACAGCAGGGGTCTCAAACTCAAATTGCTTTGAGGGCCAAATGAGGATTTGTAAAGTAACCCGGGGGCCGCATAAGACGCGGGGCCTCATTTGCATAAGGGGCCTCATTTGCATAAATATTTGCATAATGTTACCATACACTAACTTTTAGTAAACATGCCTCTTTAATGAGTATGGATAAAGAAAGACTAAAAGATTTAGAAAGAAGAAGACAATAATTAAACTGGGAACCCCAAAAGCCAAACTTGGAATGTACAACAACACTGTAGAAATAAAACTATAAATTAATTTCCTCTTGTACTAAACAAAGCGCAAACATTAATGATGCACATTTCCCAGAGCTGACATATTCCAGTTAATAAATTCAAAATAAAGAGATATTTTTCTACCTTTTGTGCATTTTTTTCAGTTGTAATTGTTCCAGCCACTTTCTTCTGGTTTCTTCATGTCTTCTGCTAACTCTCCATCATCTGCTGTCCATTTGCCCTTTCTTCTCTCCTAGTTTTTTTTCCATTCTCTCTCTACATCTGCTTTAACATACTAATCTTTCTCCTTTTTCTCTTTCCTCATTCCTATTTCATCCACTCAAATTTTACCCCTCCATCCTCAATCCCCACTTACTCTCCCAATACCTGGCCAATTGTAGATTTGTCTTCTCTCCCAGACAAAATATTTTTCCCCTCTCCATTTCACTTTCCCAGCTCCATCCCATTCTAATCCTCCCCCAACATCAGCTCCCTTCTAGTTCCAGCCCCACCCAGCATCCGCTCCCTTCTAGTCCCCCCATTAGTCCATTTCCAGTCCTATCCTAGCCTCACCATCAGCCCATTTCCAATCCTAGCCCCCATCAGCCCATTTCCAATCCTAGCTCCCTCCCCTCACAGCCCATTTCCATTCCAAGCCCCCCTCCCCATCAGCCATTTGCAGTTCAAGCCCCCCTTCCACTCAGCCCATTTCCAGTCCTAGCAACCCCCCCCCCAGCCCATTACCAGTCCTAGACACCCCATAGCCCATTACCAGTCCTAACCTCCTCATAGCGCACTTCCAGTTGTACCCCCATCACCCCATTTTCAGTCGTACCCCCCCCATAGCCCATTACCAGTCATAACCCCCCCTGCCAATAGCCCACTTCCAGCCCTAACCCCCATTACCCCATTTCAGTCAGCCCCTCCATAGCTCATTACCAGTCCTAACTCGCCCCATCAGCCCACCTCCAGTCCTTCCTAACCCCCACCTGCCCATTTCAAGTCCTAGCCCCCACCATAGCCCATTACCAGTCATAACCCCCCTGCCAATAGCCCATCTCCAGTCATAACCCCCCTGCCAATAGCCCATCTCCAGTCATACCCCCCTCTGCCAATAGCCCATCTCCACTCATAACCCCCCCCTGCCAATATCCCAACTCCCCTCATACCCCCCCCTGCCAATAGCCCATCTCCAGTCATAACCCCCCCCCCTGCCAATAGCCCATCTCCAGTCATAACCCCCCCTGCCAATAGCCCATCTCCAGTCATAAACCCCCCCCTGCCAATAGCCCATTTCCAGTCATACCCCCCCCTGCCAATCGCCCATTTCCATTCCTACACCCCCCCCCTTGCCAATAGCCCATTTCCAGTCCTACACCCCCCCCCCCCCAGGTAAATTAAAAAAAAACCTGGCTTCTGCTGCTGCAGCAGAAAATCAGCTGTCCCGCGGCCCCTTCCCCTCTGCGCGGAGAGCCCTGAGTGTGCTTCATCTGCGGCGTGCTTTTTAAGCCGCGAAGAGAGTATTTCCCTCTCGCGCGGCTTAAACCTAGTCACTTTTCAAGCCTCGCGAGAGGGAAATACTCTCTTCGCGGCTTGAAAAGCACCCGCTGATGGAGCACTCTCGGGGATCTCCGGGCAGAGAGGAAGGGGCCGCAGGACAGCTGATTTTGCTGCTTGAGCAGCAGAAGCCAGTTTTTTTTTTTTTTAAAATTGACCGTCGATTCTGCCGTTGCCACGGCGGCAACGGCAGCAGCAGCAGAAGCCGTCGCGGGCCGCACAACGTTCTCTCGCGGGCCGCGTGTTTGAGACCCCTGGTATACAGTATGCTTCATAAGAAGTCTATTCTTACTTCAAATAGAACTGAAATTTCTCTTTTAGAATAATCCTTTTCTGTCAGAGTTTTAATTTGTTTCCATATAATGATGATACAATTTTCAATGTTTGAAAAATTTTATGGGACCTAGATATAGGGAAAGTAATGTAATAAAGTTCCACCTACAGTTCTGGTCAATATTATTGGCACCTTGAAGTTCAAGGAGAAAAAGAGAGTGCGTTCTCCGCAAAAGGGTATAGTTCAAGAACGAGGCAAAGAAGAAGGACCAAGCCACACTGGGAAAAAAGCTTTTAAAAAGCCTTTATTGAGGACCCAACTTTAAAACGTTAAGAACATAAGAACATAAGATATGCCATACTGGGTCAGACCAAGGTCCATCAAGCCCAGTATTCTGTTTCCAACAGTGGCCAATCTAGGTCATACGTACCTAGCAGTTTCCCCAAGGGACACAGGTTCCACAATGCTTGTATTGGTTCAAGCATTGATATCCTGGGTCCCTTCTTAATAATGGTTTATGGACCTTTCCTCCAGGAACTTGTCCAAACCTTTTTTAAACCCAGCTACACTAACAGCCTTTACTACATCCTCCGGTAACAAATTCCAGAGTTTGATTACACGTTGAGTGAAAAAATATTTTCTTTTATTAGTCTTAAATAGTTTACCCTGTAGCTTCATTGCATGTCCCCTAGTCTTTCTATATTCTGATAAGGTAAACAATCGATCTACGTTTACCCGTTCCACTCCGTTCATTAATTTATAGACTTCTATCATATCTCCCCTCAGCCGTCTCTTTTCCAGGTTAAAGAGCCCCAACCTTTTTAGCCTTTCTTCATAGGAGTAGCCTTCCATCCCCTTTACCATTTTGGTGGCTCTTCTTAGATAAAACCAAAAGCAAATTATAGAACAGTACATAAGTATAAAAAAGGAAGAGTATCAAATAATAATATATCGGGTAAAAAATAAAAGTACAGGTACATTACCAACAACTGATAGGGGGCCATCTCGAGGAGAACCATCAGAAAAGCCATTATCACCAAACATCAAACTTCAAAGGGGGTACAAAGCCATCTCTTGGGATGCCTGTTTCTACAGTTTGCAATGTTATTAAGACGTTTTCTGCTCATGGAAGAGGAAAACTAATCTAAGAAGTCTTTGAAGGTTAGTGCAGACTGTTGGAAAAACACCACATACAACCCAAAGAGCTTAAGACTGACCTGGAGCAATCTGGAGTGGTGGTTTCAAAACATACCATACGCTGTGCAATAAACGAAGTAGGACTTCATGGGCAAAGGTCAAGGAGAACTACATTGCTCAAAGACAGACATAAAAAGGCATGCCTGATCTTTGCCCAAACCCACCTTGAGAAACCACAATCCTTCTGGGAAAATGTTCTGTGAACAGATGAAACCAAACTTGAGCTCTTTGGCAATGCAGACCAGTGATATATTTATAGGCGAAGAAATGAAGCTTATAAGGAGAAAAACACCCTTCCTGCAGTTAAATATGGTGGAGGTTCCATAATGTTGTGGGACTGTTTGGCTGCCTAAGGAACTGGAGGTCTGGAACATACAGTATTAAAGGAATCCTGAAGGCAGAGGACTACCAAGGTATTTTGGAGCGAAATGTGCTATCTAGTATCAGAAATCTTGGTCTGGGTTGAAGGTCATGGTTTCTCCAGCAGGACAGTGACAGAAAACATACATCCAAAAGTATAAAAGAATGGTAAAAAGGAATAAGTGGACTGTTTCAAACTGGCCAGCAATGAGTTTTGATATCAATTCAATCAAGAACATTTGGAAAGAGCTGAAATCTGCAAGTGGTAAAAGGAATCCTGAAAACATTCATGAGCTGGAACAAACCACAGTTGAAGAGTAGGAGAAACTATCCATAGATAGATGTATGAAATTTAGAGATGGATACAAGAAATGAGATGGCTACAAGAAATGTTTGGAGGTTGTAATCACTGTGAAGGGTTGTGCAACCAAATATTAGTAAAGCATGCCATTAATTCTGTCCAGGTCATTTTTTTTCTCAGAAATTACTATGTCTAAGGAGTATGTTTACTAAACTGCAGTAACGTTACATACCGCGTGTTATGTAATGTTAGCGATCGTTAACGTTACATAATGTGCGGTATGTAACGTTAACACACGTTAACGTTACTTAACGATCATTAACGTACCCAGCCGCGGTAAACACCGCAGAAGGTGGAGAGAGGGCGGAGAGAAGGGGTCAATGGGTGGAGAGTGGGCGGGGAGAGGCCCCTTTCACACTAACGCGCTGAACTGAAGGGCTGAATCCTACCGCAAATGAACACCTGCAGTTAGATGCACATTTGCAGGAGAGAGAAACCATTTAAGCGTCAGCAATCTACAGCCAAGACAGAGAGCCCAAGAAATGTGATAGTAGTGCTCCATTTTCAGCAACACCATAGTGCCAAAGTATGAATGGCCACTATGGCGATGGTGCAAATGGTGCATAGGGGGCCGTAGGCGGGACATGTAGCATGGGCAGCTGGGGCACAGGGTGGACCAGGCAGGTGCCTAGGTGACACATAGGAACATAGAAACCGGAAATCAGCAAGATAGCAGCTGACCAAGGCCAAACACAATCCACCTATATCTACCTGGTCCACCCTAGCCAATAGTTGCTAGGGCACAGACCTGACATCCCCCCAGCCATCCCGCCTCCATATGGAAGGGACATAATATTGGTAGGCAGTGATGGGGGGGGGGATGTGAGGATGTCCATGTATGGCCCCCCACCCCGGGATCCGTTCCCTACGTGGGCGCCTACCTACACATTGGATGGCCTGGGACTGCGCACTACCAGCACCGACAGCAAATGGTCATGTCAGATTGGCAGGGGGGGGGGGGGTGTGCCTGTGCTGGAGGGGGCAGTGCCACCTCCCTGCAGTGGACCTAGGCCATGCCCTGCATCAGTACGTGGTGTGCAGTGCAACATACAAAGTCTGGCTGAGGAAAAGTACAGGTAGCCCCAGGGACTATTGTGCATCTGTGGCAACAGTGTGGTGCAGTACACCCAGCCAGTGTGTCCAGAAGCAGAGGGTCACAGGTTCAAGCCCCAGCTTTGATTCCTGCAGAGAATGTCCCTATGTTTTTCCCTACAATGCAGATACAACAGCAAGATGTGCAAAGCCCAAAGCAGCGGCGAACAGGGGTACAAACATCCACCTACACAGGCTCCACAACCCAAAGATTCATGGAGAGTCAGGCTGTTGGCCCCAGCATTGAGCTGAAGTTATCACCAGAGTACTACTACTACCCCCTGCACAGTTTAGCAATGTCGGCACTGTGATCAGGACCAGTGTGGCGGGCAGGGTTGCCAACCATCCCTATCTTTGTGCAATGCTGCAATAGGAGTGAGCGTGTGTGTATGTCTATCCATTGTTCTGTGGCTGCCCACCATTTACTGGACCCAAAATGTCCCACTGTTACCAGTGTTAGCCTGAATAGGTGCATAATGAGGAGCAAGGTATTTTGGGTATGGCCTGGACAGGGCAGATTGGCCCGGATGCATCTTCACAGGGTGTGGGGCAATGGCTGGGACATTGCAGTGCCTGACCACCACCTGCATGGACAGGCTGGCCACAGCATGGCATGCTGGGAGGGCACTCAATCTGACCGTGCAGTGACCATGGCAGGTCTAGGTTCCCACATAGTGCTCTACACAATCTGCCGCCAGTAATATATTTGTGTTCCCCAGTCCTGGAATCCCAATCACTGAATTGCCTGCTTGCTGCACGTAGTTCCTCTGTGAGCAGGTTGGTGGACTATCTGCAGTTAGACTGTGCATGGTCAGAACACCTTTAAGGTACAGTCTGACTGTGTTGTCTGCTGGTGACTGGCAGACAGTGGTGGGAGGCAGTTGGGGTTTTCCAGGCCTAACCCCAGCATTGCTGCTGGTCTGCCACTGCTCCAGCCATAGGTAGGGCTCTGGCCCACCAACCCTGGAGGGCTGTCTCGTACAAACAGGATCGAGGTTGCTTCCCCAGGGCAGGGGCACCTGTTCTTTACCTACAAAAAGGGTGATAGGGGCCTTTGAGGGGAATGTAGTATATACCACTACAACCTGTAAAGGCACTGCTACACACCTCATGCAATTCTAGGAACCCCTCTGCCCTGAAAACAGTTGCCCATGTCAGCCAGACCCTAACATGGCATACACACCAATCTGGCTGGTGTCTGGTCCCACAGGGCCACATGTGACTGCAGAATACAGATGGACACCAAATTACCTTTGGCTGCACTGCAAGGAACACCTGTCACACACTGGTAGTGATGGGGATGTACAGCAGGACCTATCTCTAGCACCACATGTACTACGGACCTAGTGCTGGGCACCCATCCTATCCCTCAGGGTGAACACAGACCTGCACAATGGCATGGTCTGTAGCTACTCTGTGCCAGTATCACGCACTGTCAGTTCGTCTTTCCAAGCTGAGGTACCGGAGAGGTGCAGACCCCATTTGGTGATCAGCTGTAGACTGCTATTAAGCATGTGCATTGCATCAAGGGTACTGGTGGGGTTACCCTATCCTGGCACTCAGAGCAGACAGTTTGTGCAGTGACCTGCAGTCCTTCTGTACCCAGACATTGCTGTGACATACACCATGGAGGTATAGCCTACTGGTTAATACAATGCTATTCTTGGCAGTGTTCATGGGTTCAGTTCCTCATTGTTCCCTCCTCTCATGCCTGTCCTACTCAAATAGTGTGCATGCCTGTAGAGGTCATATATTTGCAGATCTGTGCTTCCAGCCCATAATACCCTTGCCACAATTGCCAACATTCTGTCGGTCCGTCTATCTGCATCTGTCAGCTGTGTAGAGTCCTGTCTGCCAGTGCAGGCTGCCACCCTATGTCATGCACTGCTACCTTTTCCTGCATTGCGCCTCTTCATGCTTGCCTCGCCTGTGCCTGATCTGCATGGCACCACCACTCCTCTGTCCACCCATCATTATGACTATCATGCCACCTCCGCCTCCACTGGGGGACGCATATTCCCATCGTGTGTCACCAACTGTTTTTACGGTACTTTACATTGCCAACACCCTGTGCTGTGGTACAGTTGCCCCACCATGTTTGTCATCAGTACTAGCAGACACATGGGATGCCTGCAGATATGGCAGGTCCAGCAGCTCCCACTTCTCCCTCCTTCACTGACCTGTTCATTGCCTTTCCTGAGTGCTCTATCTAGTGTTAGGGCTATATCTGTCTCTGTTCCGCACAGGTCATGCATATCATCCTGAGGCACCTTGCAGTCCCTAGGGCACACTAACCTAGGACACCATAACCTTGTTAGGCCACCTTAACCTATGGTTCCGTAGCCCAGGCTGCTTTCTGCGGTGCCTTGTCCAAGGGTGCCTAATATGGCGCTTAGCCAAGGAGGCCCTTTAGGGCGCCTTATGAGGCACCTTACAGGGCACCTTACTAGGCACCTTACAAGGCACCTTACTGGGCACCTTGTAAGGCACCTTGCAAGGCACCCTGTAAGGCGCCTTGCAAGGCACCTTATAGGGCACCTTACAAGGTGCCTTGCAAGGTGCCTTACAAGGTGCCTTGTAACGCTCGTTAGCCTAAGGCGCCTTGTAACGCGCGTTAGCTGCTACAGCTTGCTGTAACGATGCAATGCCCAACCTTTATAAGCAGTAATAGGTCAGCTCGTAAACGCTGTACAATATACTTCAAAAAATCAGGCGTTCAATATAACAAAAATGGGAAATACATCCAAAAGCAATCGCTTGTTTGAGCAAAAAATATATAGTTAAATAAACTATATCTAACAACTACCGGGTGGTCTCAGAACTTCATAGCTTCTATCCCAAAGACTCAAAGGTCAAACTCAAGGGAACAGAAGCTAAATAACATCAACGACCCCCATTGGTAGCTAGCAGTGATATAGTTAAATAACCTGCCCCATATGTATCAATCCAACTCTCTTCTTCACTAATGATAGCACTGGACCAGGTATATAGCATTCTTCTTCTACTAGCGGTGTGAAGAAGAACGCTATATACCTGGTCCAGTGCTATCATTAGTGAAGAAGAGAGTTGGATTGATACATATGGGGCAGGTTATTTAACTATATCACTGCTAGCTACCAATGGGGGTCGTTGATGTTACTTAGCTTCTGTTCCCTTGAGTTTGACCTTTGAGTCTTTGGGATAGAAGCTATGAAGTTCTGAGATCACCCGGTAGTTGTTAGATATAGTTTATTTAACTATATTTTTTGCTCAAACAAGCGATTGCTTTTGGATGTATTTCCCATTTTTGTTATATTGAACAACCTTTATATGGGCATCTGTACCTTTACCGCGGAACCTAATGCGAATTACATTACCGCAGTTTAGTAAACATACCCCTAAGTTGCACGGACATCTTTTATTGTAATTGTATACCTTTGAACATACCATTCAGATATTATGATGACATACAGATGGAATATGGAGGAGTGGCCTAGTGGTTGGGACAAGTTACCTCAGGTTGAAGGTTTGATTCCCACTCAGCACTGGGGTCTCTAGTTCCAACTAGGTGCTCTTTGTGGCCTTGGGAAAGCCACTTAACCCTCTGTTGCCTCAGGTACTCCTGTAGATTGTAAACTCTTTGGGGATGAGGGAATATATACAGCACCTGATTTTAAACTACCTAGATAGTGTTGCTTTGCAGATGGGTGGTATATAAATGCTTCAAATAAATAAAGATATTTCTCAAGATATTGCACACAACGTACTTAAAATGCAAGGGTGCTAATAATGTTGACCACAACTGTAGTCAAACAGGATAAAAGTTATGCAGGAAACAAAATGTGCAATCTTTATGGATAGAAATTCAATGTGTGATGGAGAGGAGCATAATGATGATGGTATAAGTATACCTGTGAGGGTATACCTCCCTCTACCTGGACAAACGAGCCCCAAAGTTTCTGAATACCCTAATGACTGCTTAATGGAACTGTTGGTTAAAAAATCAATCAGAGGTAAAAGTACTTAAATCTGTGTGAAGAGGCACTCCAGGGGTCACTAGACAATAGTGATTTCAAATGCAATCACATTTATCATCAATGAAAGAGCTTAAACATGAAATTGCTAACCTCTTACTAGTAACCTAACAGTGTTCAAAATGGCACAATACCTGAGGATTCAATAGTGGCCATTGTAATGCCAGTTTTTTTAAAAAGGACTCAAAGGTGATTCTGGAAACTATACATTGGTGAGCCTGATATTGTTGCAAGCCAAAATGGTTGAAGCTATACTAAAAAATTAAATTACTGACAATATAAGGGGTATGTTTACTAAACCATCTTAACGTCGCAGCGGTGGTATTATCACGCGATAAGTGACGTTATCGCGTGATAATGTAACATTATCGCGCGATAACGTCACTTATTGTGCGATAATGCAGTGGCGGCGTTAAGGCACACTAATGCTGTGAAATCCAGGCCTGAAGGGTGGAGTAAGACTTCCCAGAGGGCGGAGAGAAGGGGTGAATGGGCGGAGAGTGGGCGGGGAGAGGCTCCATGCACACTAACGCTGTGAAATCAGGGTCTGAAAATTAGCGCCAGTGAAAACCTTGCGCTAGAGGCACATTTGCAGGAGAGAGAAACAATTTCAGTCAGCAATGTGCAGCAAAGGCAGGGAAACCCAGAAAAGTGATAGTTGTGATACATGTGCAGGGACCGAAAAGGCAAATAAACATATTGTCACACCTCATCCGCCCCAGCCGTGACTCCTGGTATTGTTGGGCTTTTATGAGGGTGGTAGTTGTGCCTTGCTTCTATATATAAATCACACAGAAGAACTTTCTTTTCTTTTAGGGTTTTATTCCCCGTCCCTTGAGGTTTCTTCTTTTCAAACAGAAATTAATAGCCCACTTGGCTTCAAACAAAAGATAACTATGTAACAAAAGTAGCTTCCTTCAGCTGATAACTTTAAACCAAAGGTAAATAATAAACAGCCTAACTGACTGCTTGGCTTGGAGAGAGGGAGAGATTTGCAGCTCTGCCACTTGTATACTGGAATTTAAGGTTACACAAATCACATTTACCTTAATGATATCTCTGGCTCTATCACAGAGAAAGAACAGTCCATCAATTCTGTATTTGTTAATACTTCAGAATTCTCATATTCCATTATTTCTTGCTCATTGGTATCTCCACTATCCACTTCCAACGTGGAATAAAAATATGGAAGGCTTGCCTCGTCAGTCAAGAAGTTTCTCTTCCTGTGAACAGCACTGCCTCTCTGGGGAGTATCACCAAACTCTGAGTGATGTCTTTCAGAGCCCTGCCCCCACTGGTGCCTCAATGCATAGCTCAGCTCCTTGTTTGACCTGCTAGCTGGGTAATTTTGATAGGGTCCCTGCCGGGTCTGCCCTAGCTTTCCAGGCCCAACTGTGCCTGATTGCAGCCGGTGTAACGGTGTTTCCCTAGAAGCTGGGAACTCACCGTGAGAAGGGATTTCTTCAGCTTTTCTAGGTAAGTGAAGCCCTCTTCTTTTAACACTTCTATAATCAGGAGAAAAGCTATTATTAGCCTCTGAATATCTGGGCTTTATATGGCTATTTCTAAGCCTCCAGGGCCCTTCCCTTTTCAAATGGCAAATAGCCCTTGTGCCTACTCTTTGCCCCTGTACCTGCTGTTGCAGTCTTCCTGTATTCTTCTTGCTTTCCAAACACATTCACGCTGTCAGGGTGTTGCCTTCTCCCAGAACCACACAGGTCTCTGGACTCTTTCCAACATTCACACCGGCTCCCCTGCTGCCTTTCAGCTTGTGACCTCTGCTGCTTTAATTCCTCTCTCAGGGATTCTCTCCTCGGCTCATCTCTCCAGGATTCCCTCCTTGACTCCTTTCTCCAGGATTCCCTCCTTGGCTCCTCTCTCCAGGATTCCCTCCTTGGCTCCTTTCTCCAGGATTCCCTCCTTGGCTCCTCTCTCCAGGATTCCCTCCTTGGCTCCTCTCTCCAGGATTCCCTATCTCCAAATGTTTGGTAGTCTGTTTTATCTGTGTATTTCCTGACTCCACCTTCCCTCAGGTGCACTCTATTAGGTAAAGCAGACTCCCTTACTTTGCTCTCTGGGTGTGTCTTTCCGGGCTCTGTGCACGTGTGCTTAGGTTGTCGCTGGCAACCAATAAACATTCTCCTGTTTATTCTGTCACTTTCACCGTGATCACTCACACTGCTCTGCACCTTCTCAGGCTGCCCTATGTCCACCCTGTGGCAATATAAAAGGACCAGAACCACATCTAAAATCCCAATAACCAAGCTGGCTAATAGTGATATTAATGATAAACATTAAGCAACATTACTGACAAAGCATATAAATTAAGATTTCATGTTTGGAAGGGTCTATGCTCTGTCCCCCTACAAAGTGAATGATCCCACATTGAAATAGCACTGATCAGGGTTTCTGTCGTTTAGATTGGGCAGATTTGTTATAGCGTGCACATGTGCAGCAACAGCAGAGTGGGCACGTAGGAAACGGCAACTGTACTGATGCTGTAAATGGGATACAGGGGTCTGCAGGCGGCACAAGCTGTGGTCCAGCTGGGGCACAGTGCGGGCTAGGCAGATGCCTAGGTGGCACATAGGAATGCCGAAACTGTAAAGCAGCAAGACAGCAACTGACAAGGGTCCAACATGGGCACGAGCATGTGTCCCACAGTGTCACAGGGGAGATTACCCAGCAGGTACCCCCAAGGGCACATAACATTGGCAGGCGATGCGGGGGGGGGGGGGGGGGGAAGCGCGCATGTCCATGTAGGCACCCCTACCCAAGATCCCACACCATAGGCAGCTGCCTACCGGCATATTGGATGGCCTGGGACTGCGCACCACCAGCAGTGGAGGTGGAGGGGGCAGTGGCATCTGCCCACAGCAGACCATGGCCTAGCCCAGTTTAGGTGGGTGCCGTGCAATGCAACAGACAGGGTCTGTCTGACGAACAGTCATAGTATCCCCAGGGAATGAACTGTCCCTGTGGCAACAGTGTGGTGCAGTACACACAGCCAGTGTGTTCAGGAGCAGAAGATCAGAAGTTCAAGTTCCAGCTGTGGCTCCTGCCAACCATTTCCCCATATTTTACCCAGTATTAAACCGTGGTAATAAAGACGGAACCTTTATTGCAGAAAAAATAAACATGCCTGAACGCCTATATATTACTCTACAGAGTACAGACACCATAAACATGTGCAATCCCTAGAGCAGAGTTTCCCAAATGCAGTCCTGGAGGGCCAAACACCATTCATGTTTCATGCTGTCCCTAATAAATATGCCTGTGCTGCATTAGTATGCGTCGCCCCCATTGTATTCAGATGTATCTCATGCATAATCATTAGGGACAGCATGAAAACCTGAACAGTGTTTGGCCTACCAGGACCGGAGTTGGGAACCTCTGCCCTAGAGCAATGGCCAACAGGGGCATAAGCACCCACACCCACAGGCTCCTATCCAAAGCCTCATGGAGAGTCAGGCTGTTGGGCCCTGCGCGCAGCAGCATCTCCCAATACTAGCACTTGCATACCTTAGCAATGCCGCCCTAAACTTGGGAATACGTTACACATATATCAAAATGTTGCTATGATTAATGGCCGATAACAATTCCTAAGTTAAGCACAATTTGCTGATAGAGCTGCATCATAGCAACCTTTCTGATATCTGTGGAGTGTGTTTCAATTTTGGTTTCTGACAGTGTTTACCACCCCGGGGAGTGACCCCAACAGTATTGTGCACCATAGCCATGCCTGCACCTTGCTCAGGACTGGTGTGGTGGCCAGGGCTGCCAAAAGCCTCTATATTTGCACAATACTGGTATAGGTGTGGGAGTGTGTGTCTGTCTATCCAGTGTGTTGTGGCTGCCTACACCTTAATCAGCCCACACTGCTTGCACTGTTTCCAGTGTAGCCTGTCAATGTGCATAATGAGGAGCAAGTTGTTTTGATTTTTATTGCAAAGGTTTATTTACGTGGTTACTTAATTATTGATTTTAGGTACCCTTTAAGGTTATGTTCATTTTGTTTGTAGTTGACGTGGGTTGTGATTATGGATTGACATAGTTACATGTTTTCACAATATTTATCATCACACTGTTTTTACATGTTTTTGTTTAATCCAGGATGTTATCAATTATGATTTATTTATTCATTTTTAGTTATTTATGGACTTATCTATTTATTTATTTATTTATTCATCTATGTTTTTATGATTTTATACTGTGCTTTGATGACCCCTGACGAAGTGTAATACGAAACACAGCTTGTGTAGGGTTTTTGACCGCTATTTTTAAAGATGATTAATAAAAATTTGTGTGGACCCTCTGCCCACTCGTCCCAGGTTGTTTTTTTTCTCTGCTTCTTCGTGTGGCAGTTTTTGCTGTTTTTTTGCTTGGTGGACCGTCCCTTATAGAAATACATGGCTTACTGGGAATGAGTGAGCATAGGTTCAGCCAAAGCAAGTATTTCCTTATCAATTTGCTTGATTTTTTTGAAGCTATAATCAAACAAAGGTATAACAGTGAGCTGGTTAATATATAATACATTTGGATTTTCAGAAGGCATTTCGCAAAGTTCCACATGCGAGGCTTCTTAGGAAATTAGGGATAGGAGGTAACGCCCTCATGTGGATTGCAAACTTGCTAAAGACAGAAAACAGAGAATGAGACTATATGGTCACTTATCCACATGGAAAAGGATCGGTAATGGAGTACCCCAAGGATCTGTACTGGGGCCTGTGTTGTTTAACATATTTACAGATAATCTGGATATAGGAGTGATGAGTGAGCTGATTAAATTTGAAGATGACACAAAATTATTCGACGTTTTTTTGGAAAAGGATAGCTAACTCCCGAAGACGTGGGCAGCATCGTCTTTGCTGACACTGGACAACAAATTGGGGGCCACGAGAAGCAGGAGCTTTTCTCTATGATTCTGACTGGCAGAGCCAGTGGTTTCGAGACAAGAGCTAATTGATATCTCCCTTGAAGGAAGCAAACTGAAATCTCCCTTGAAGCATTTTGTTCAAAATTCCCCTGAAGAACCCCATGTGGGAGAAACGTGTGGAAGCGCTACAACGACAGTGTTGGGAACATTCATCTGGACTTTGGGAACATTCATTTGGACTTTGGGAACATTTATCTGGACTTTGAGAAAATCGTTGGGAACCTTCATTTTGACTTTGATGCATTTTAGATTTGTTATATACTATTTGTTTGTACACTTTGGTAGGGTTGGCGGTTGAGCCATTTTTGAAGATAATTGGCTGCACTGTAATTATATTGTGTTTTAAGTATGTTAAGTAGTCTTTACATATATTGTCAACTGTTCACCATTCTGGCAGGTCGTTGATGCTAGTTGGCACGGCTCTGTTGGTTTACTGACAGAATGCCAAAAAAGTGCCGGGAAGTCTGAGACCTAGCCATATTTTTGATGAACAGTTAAGTTGAGAAAGGTTTTGAAACTGTTGGGGTACTAAGATTTGGAGCGCAAAATTGGCTTATTAATACAATAGTATACGCTCTATAAATACACCTTTATTTAACGTCGTGATTTTCTATGTTAACAATCGTTTAATATACATAGGGGAATGTTTACTAAACTGCGGTAATCGTACATAATGCGCGTTATGTAACGTTAACGATCGTAAGCGCATCATAACGCGCGTTATGATGCGCTTACGATCATTAACGTTACATAACACACGTTAATTGTAGTTAACAATCGTAAACTCACGCGGCGCGGTAAAACTCCGCAGAAGGTGGAGAGAGGGCGGAGAGAAGGGGTCAATGGGCGGAGAGTGGGCGGGGAGAGGCTCCTTTCACACTAACGCACTGATCTGAAGAGCTCAATTCCAACGCGAATGAAAACCTGCCGTTAAATGCACATTACAGGGGAGAGAAACTATTTCAGTGTCAGCAATGTACAGCCCAGGCAGGGAAACAAAAAAAAAGTGATAAGTGTGATATATGTGCACAGAACAAAAGTGCACATAAACACTGAAAATGACCCCAACAAACTGGAAAAAAAACATAACCAAGCAGGCCAATAGTGGTATCAATGAGAAACATCAACCCCTCCCCCCCGAGTAAGCTCCATAGAACAGATATAAATCGTGGAAGGGTCTATAATCTGTCCCCATACAAGGTGAATGAGCCCACAGTGAAATAGCGCTGCTCAGGGTTTACCCCACCATTGGACAGGGTTCCTATGGTGTGCACATGTCCCGCAACATCAGGGCGGGCATGTCGGAACGGCAACTGGACAGATGCCGGAGAAGGGGGTACAGAGGGCCGCAGGCGGCACATGCTGTGGTGCAGCTGGGCCACAGTGCAGACTAGGGCGATGCCTAGGTGGCCCATACAAATGCTGAAGCAGCAGAGCAGCCAGACAGCAACTGCTGAAGGCCCAACATGGGCACGACTGTGTTTCCCACAGTGTCACAGGGGATAGTACCCAGCAGCTACCCCCAAGGGCACGGAACATTGTCAGGCGGTGCTGGGGGGAAGCGTGGACACCTATGCAGGCACCCCTACCCCAGAACCCGCACCATAGGCAGCCGCCTACCTGCACACTGGATGGCCTGAGACTGCGCACCACCAGCACCACCAGCAGAAGGGCATGTCAGCATGGTGGCTGAGGGATACTGGTGGTGGAGGGGGCAGTGGCAACTGCCCAGAGCAGACCGTGGCCTAGCCCTGTGTGTGTGGGTGCCGTGTACTGCAACAGATGGGCCCTGTCTGATGAACAGTCATGGTATCACCAAGGAATGTACTGACTCTGTGACCACAAGGTGGTGCAGTGCACAAAACCAGTGTATTCAGAAGCAGAGGGTCACAGGTTCAAGTCCCAGCTGTGGTTCCCGCCAACCCAGTCCCCATATTTTACCCACTACTACAGCGTGCTAATATAGACAGCACCTTTATTGCAGATGACGTAAACATGCCCAAGACAACTACATTTTACCCTACAGAGCACAGACACCATAAACATGCACATTACCTAGAGCAGAGCCTCCCAAATGCAGTGCTGGAGGGCCAAACACCATTCTGGTTCCATACTGCCTCTGATAAAGATGCCTGTGCTGCATTTCTATGCGCCACCCCCATGGTATGCAGATGTATCTCATGCATATTCATGAGGGACAGCATGAAAACCCGAACAGTGTTTTGCACCGCAGGTCTGGAGTTGGGAACCTCTGCCGTAAAGCAGCAGCCAACAGGGGCAGACACACCCGCCCCCACAGGCCCCATTATTCAAAGCCTCCTGGGGAGGCAGGACATTGGGCTCTGCGTGCATCTCCCAATACTAGCACTTGCATACCTTAGTAATGCCACCCTAAACTGGGGAATATGGTACACATCTATCAAAAGGTTGCTATGAGTACTGGCAGATAGCAATTCCTAGGTTAAGTACACTTTTCTGAGTTAGCTGCATCATAGCAACCTTTCTGATGTCTGTGGAGTGTACTACAGGTCTTGTGTCTGACAGTGTTTACCAACCTGGGGAGTGACTCCTACAGTATTGCGTACCATAGCCATGCCTGCACTGTGCCCAGGACTTGTGTGGTGGCCTGGGTTGCCCAAAACCTCTATAGTTGCACAATGCTGGCATAGGTGTGGGGAGTGTGTGTCTGTCTATCCAGTGTGTGGTGGCTGCCAACACCCTCCACAGCCCACACTGCTCGCACTGTTGCCAGTATTGTCCTGCCAATGTGCATAATGAGGAGCAAGATACTGTGGGAATAGCCTGGATAGAATGGCCTGGCCTGGATGCATCTGCACACGGCATAGGGCAATGGCTCGGACATTGTAGTGCCTGGCCACTACCTGCACGGACAGGGTGGTCATAGCATGTCCTGTTGGGAGGTCACTCTCACCCTGACTGAGCAGTGACCATGGCATGGCTAGGTTCCCCCATAGTGCTCTTTAGCATTTTTCTCATGTGATATTTGTGGGTTTCCTTTTGGGGCCCAATCACTGATTTATCTGCTTAGTGTGTATGCTGACATCCCTGTTCTGGGTACATGCATTTTCTCCAGGACCTTGCACTATAGACTAGCTGGCGGATTGTCTGCAGCTAGTATGTGTCTTGCTGGAACACCTTGCAGGGTGCAGCGGCTGGAGGCTTGCTGCTGGAGAATGTCAGATAATGGTGGGGGCAGCTGAGCATTTCCAGGCCTGCTGTTTGTCTGCTTTTGTGTTATGGATGTGTACTGCTCTGTCTGTTCCCCAGCAGGACTGGGTTTGCTGGTCCCCCTCTACTGCTGCCATTGCAGGGAGGTAGACTGTGGATCTATTGGTGGGTGATCCTGTTTCCCACCTTGAGCCCCAGAGGGTGGGATGTGTGCTGGTACATAATCTGCCTATGGGTCCATACACCTCCCCTTCACCTACAGCAGGTAACAATGGCACCAACACAGGATATGCACTATTCTGGGTGCAGCATCGCCCATAGGGACTAGACATGACTGAGACATACAGCAGGACACAGACATATCCTAGGTGTGTCTAACTGAACTACCTATCACACACTAATGGGGTCCTGCAGCATGGCGTATTTCAGCCATGAAAGGTGCTGTGGACCTGGTGCTGGGCACCCCACCTCAACCTCAGGGTGGGCACTGTACCCGCACAATGTTACTGTCTGTGGCTACTCTGTGGCAGTGCCACACACGGTCTGTTCCGCCTACAAGGCTGAGGTGCTGTGGGGGTGCATACCCGATCTTGTGCCCATCTGTCGACTGCTGATTTGCATGTGCAGTGCATCATGGGTACGGGTGGGTTACCCCTATCCTGGTAACCACAGCAGACAGTTTGTGTGGTGACGTGCAGTCCTGCAGTCAGCCAGGGCTCTGTTCACATCCTTATAAGGTGTCCTATAGGGGACATTATAGGGTGCCTTGGCGGACAGTACACTTTATAATGTGCCCTATGGAGTGCGTTTTGGGGTGCCTTATGCGGCACCTTAGGTTATGCTACCGTGAGGGTGTGTTTGCTGGCAGCACTAATTAAAATACACATCACATGTCTCACCAATCGCTACTTAAATGTAAAGGGTGCTGCCTCAGCCAGCCTTATACATTAGGCCCACTGGGGAATCGAACCCATGACCCCTGTACCATCAGTCAGTGTTGTAACCATTGTGCTACAGCTCTGTTGCTGTGTTTGTATGCCTGCACGCCTTCTTAAGATTAACACGCGGTAACGTGCCCTGTAGCGCTTGTTCATTTATGGCGCCTTGTAACGCGCGTTCTCGGCGTGTTCTCGGAAACGATGTACCGCCCATGTCCTTATTTGGGGTTTCTGTCTCTACCGTGGCTCCTAACGTGAATCGCACTAATGCAGTTTAGTAAACATACCCCATAGTTTCCAACAAACGTTAGATTTAATTACCAGGATCTATTCATTGTAAAACAGCATGTATATCCATGAACTGTTAGTTGTTGGTTACATGTAAACTGCTTTGAATGGCAGAAAGGCGGCATAGAAATAAATTTAAATAAATAAAAGCTCAGATGACAAGACTTCGACTTTCATACTTTGGACACATCATGCAGAGAGAGAGATCATTAGAGAAAGACATCATGCTTGGCAAGATAGAAGGTCAACGCAAAAGAGGAAGGCCAGCAATGAGATGGATTGATACAATAACAGCAGCTACGGGTACCAGTCTATCAACAATGAGCTGCCTGACTGAAGACCGAACACAATTTAGGATAGCTATCCAGAGGGTCGCCATGAGTCGACTCCGACTCGACGGCACTTAACAACAACAACATATGCAGGCTATAGCAGATCTAGAAAAGATTCAGAGAACCACAAAAATGATAAAGGGGATAAGACATCTCCCTTGAGAAGAAAGGCTAAATAGGTTAGAGTTCTTCAGCTTGAATAAAAGATGACTGAGAGGGGATGTGCTAGAAGTTTATAAAATTACGAGTAATGGTTAAACAGGGCACAGTTGTTTAACCTTTTAAACAACACAAAAACAAGAGAGCACTCCATGAAACTGATGTTGAGCAGATTGAAAACAAATCACTATTTTTTTAATGCAATGCATAATCTAGCTGTGGAATCTGTTACTGGAGGGTACATTCAAGGTGACTAACATAACAGGAATCAAAAGAGGTTTGGACAAGTTCCTGGAGGAAAAGTCCATAAAAAATTATTAGAGAGGTAGACCTGAGAGAGCCATTGCTCATTCCTGGAAATGAACTATGATAAATAGGTCTACTTTTTGGGATCTATTGGGCACTTGTGAGCCGGGTTGACCACTGCTGGAAACAGGAATTTAGGTTCAATGAACCTTGGTCTGACTCAGTGTGGCTTTTCTTATGTTCTTATGCTCATGTTTATTATATAGTGTTCCGAAGTCCATGAGGTGTCAAAAAAAGACAGGAATGTTGTCTTCCAAAATGTTTTATCCTAGCAAGCGAGAGACCAGCAGCACCTGTTGCCCAGAATCATCAATTCCCAGGTTTAACAGGAAAGAGAATATACAGGTGACAAACTATGGGGGCTTGTATACAAAAGAAGGCAAACGGTAGCACATGTTAGGACCACAAATCTAATGTGGAGACCCACGCCAACTTTAGGGGGCATGTGGATCCATCTCCTTGCCGTTGTGAGTTGTTAATGTGTGGCATCATGCAATCTAGCACAAGGGTGCACTTACCACTACCCATTGAAGTGGCATTAAGTGCACCTGTGCTAAGGAGCAGCATTTGTGGTTAGTGCGAGCACGTAATGCCCATGCTAACTGTCTTCAAAACCGATGTTCTACCCCAACTTGCCCAGTCTTTGCCCAGTCACATGCTACTCAGTTAGTACAGGACTTTTTAGCAGCTAAACCCCACGATAATGATTAGTGCAGTTACGCCTATATCTTCGCCAAAGATGAGCAGGCACATCTGAGCTAGCAGCACCAATTCACACTTCTTTTCAGAAAACAATCTTCTGCTCATCTGTTTCTCAGTCAGATGAGCAGAAAATTGGTATGAAGGATTATGTGCTCTTGAGTGCACCTGCGGTACCTGGTTAGTACTTACAGTACCTGATTGTAGCTCAACTTGGACTACTGCTGGAAAGGCGTGCGATAAATACTTTTTTTAAGAGGAAGAGAGACAGAGAGAAAGCATTGGACAAGAGAATGCTTCTCCTAGAATTACTGGCTATTGTCCTTCCCAAGGTGAATGTTTTGTGATGCTGTCTGCTGGGGAGTGTAATATGAATAGTAATCACAAATCTGGATAGCAGAACTGTGATGTCATTAGGTGAGGCTAATGACATCACAGTTCTGCTATCCAGTTTTAAGTCCTTACCTACTTTTCTGTGAGACTTATTAAAACCAGATACTTTTCTAGTTTACATAAAAATAATTCCAGTTTCTTTATTCCAATAGCACATTGTTTATCATTGGCTTAGCTTTAAATGTCATCTATTAATACAGTTTCTAGATACTGATGAGTCAATATTAATATTGATGAGATGATGTTATCATCACTGACAACTTTGACTAATTCAGTAAATATGTCTATCATGGTAAACATTAGCTATATTGTCATTGTTAATACAAAGCAGGTAATTTGATTGACATATATGTTTATGTATATCCTGTAGGTCTTCAGGAGTCTGTAGATCAGCAGTTTCCTGGTGAAAACTTATATTTATGTTGGTCTGGCGGGGCAGTGTTTGGCAGCAGTTGTCTCTTTGTGCATTACAATTTATTTTAATTCTTAATTTTATTTTTATTTTGGGGGTACTTTGGGGATCCTGCTGGGAGGGGCCGGTGGAGGAATATTGTGTTAGTGTTTTATCAGCTGTACATTGCTTTGAATGCCTTGTGCATAAGGTGGTTAACAAATGTTTTAAAATAAATAATATAATAAAACAATTTAATTGCTAATGCTTAGATAAATAAAAAGTTTCAAGGCTGCTGTTTTTCAGTCTGTCAATGCCTGCCACTTCATCAAAAAAATCAGCAGACATTAATGTTAACAGTGGATAAAGTCACCTACAAAAAATATTTTATCAAATGCAAGAAACCTAATACTATCTCAATAAATTAATGACTAGACATGAGATTGCTCTTTGTTAAAGTAGAACAAGAAGTCCTTGGAAAAAGGTGCTCAACGAATGATTTTTTTTAATCATCTGTTGAGATATCAAAAAATATAATTCATACCTATTTATCAGAAAACGGAAGTCAAAGCGAACACTGAGGGTGGAATGCGTAAAGGTCTTATAGCAGTATCGCAACTGACATTTTTGTGTGCACAAAGCATAAAGCCTGGCCACTTCCTTTTTCAAATGCTGAAACCCTTCTTTACTTCATATAGAAGGTGTAAGCGTGCCAACATATTTCACATGAATGAGGCCTAAACCTCCACTGCCGCTTCTAGTTCCCATGAATCCTAGGCAAGAGCATGTCTAAAATCCATCTTTCCCAGAAAAATCTGAAAAGCTGTGCCATTCTGCTCATTAATTTTAAAACTGAATAATTGGTATCACCATGATACACTCATGTTTGAGTGGGTCAGGTCAATTATTCCTTATATGAATACAGCCAGTTTGAATGATCGTTTGATTGAGGCCTCCAATTTGTTAATGATCTGGAAATTCACACTTCACCACTAATTAGTAAGAAATTAAAAGATGATTTTCTACTATTACAAGGATGTATGCAACAAGAACTTAGCATATGATAGAATATTGGAACTATTGGGGAATATTCTTTTCTTTTATTTTTATTTATTTAACAGATCTGTGTCACATTTTTCCAGATTTTTTTAAGGCATACAGACAATGGAAGCATCTTATAGACTGTTAATTGTGCACCATGAGAATCAAATGTTGTTGAATTCTTTCATTTGGGCCTCAAGAAAATAATATTGTCCTGGCTAAATAAGAACTTAAGAATGTTTTGAACAAAACCATTCCAGAGAATAGGTTTCATGATTATTTCATCATTCAAAATGGTTCATAGCATGAGCATAAAATACAATTAAAACAGGATTAAAAGTAGTCTAAAAGCACATTGAAAAAAGATGTTTTCAATTCATTATGCAAAATGAATAAAGCAACTTATACCCATTGCTAAACTATGCAATCTCTGTTATTCATTAAAAGTTAGCAACACCAATGCTTTGGACGAGCAATTTCAAGCAGCTGACACAGTGAAGAAACTTGTTTCCCAATCCTCAATTCCTTATGGAATACGAGCACCTCCCAGACCCACAACTAACCCCCGAGCCTTACAAAGATAGAGATCCTCTTCCGGTACCCTCTATCCATGAATTTCTTAAAAATTCAGTCTTCCCAAACCTCCAAACTATCCTGATGCCTTACAATACTCTACTCCCAAGCACCTGATGCTTTTCACAAAAAAAAGGGTGGCCCTATGATACTCTCCACTGCCCAATCCCTTTGTAAGAAAATCAACATTTCCCTTGCCCCAACTCCTCCCATTCACAATACTCCAGCACTTCTCTAGCAATCCCTGTTAGGTAGTAGGGGGCAGGAGAAGGCCCCCTAGTGGTATTATTACAGTACTACCACAAGGAGCAGGCTGCTGAATAAAAGACTGTGGGGAGTACTGGGGGAACTGTTTGTTTTTGGTAAGACAATGTGATGGTTCAGAGGCTGAGGAGTATTTCATTTTTAAGAGATCAGAAGGGTTGCCATGGGGAGGTGGGCAGCTCTTAGTTTTGTAAGGCATTTGAGGTGGGCTCTGGGTCCAGTGGGGCATTTTTGTTTGATAAAAAATGGGAGGGTGGAACACCTATTATTCTTACATAGTGGCACATCCCTTTCAAAGTAGCAAACTCAATTTGCGGTACTACTACTACTTCTTATCATTTGTGTAGCGCTACATGGCGTATACAGAGCTGTACCGACACATGTAAGAGACAATCCCTGCTAATCAGAGCTTACAGTCTAGTCAAGACAGACAACAAAACAACTGGGGAATAGGATATATCTAGAGGAATGGTAAGGAAACACATAGGAGGTGAACTGCAGGCCGAGGGGATCAGGATCCAAAAGCAGTCTCAAAGAGGTGAGTTTTTAGCCTGGATTTGAACAGAGCCAGAGATGGAGCCTGACAGACTGACTCGGGTAGATTGTTTCAGGCATAAGGGACAGCAATATGGAAAGAGTGAGGTTTGGAACTGGTAGTAAAAGAGAAGGGCAGAGATAAAGGGAACTGCCAGAAGAGCGTAGCTCCTGAGGAAGGGTATAGGGGGAGATAAGAGAGGAAATATATTGAGGAGCAGCCGAATAAAGGCACTTATAGGTCGGTAATAGAAATCTGAATGGGATATGGAAATGGATAGGGAGCCAATGTAGGGACTTGAGAACTGGGGTGACGTGAGCATAGCAACACTGGCAGAAAATTAGCCAAGCACCTGAGTTCTGAACAGAGAGATCATACAAAGGAAGAGCAGCAATAGTCTAGATGGGAGGTGAATAGAGAATGGATAAGGTTCTTAGGGGTATGTTTACTAAACTGCGGTAAACGTACATAGCGCAAGTTATGTAACGTTAACGATCGTTAGCGTGTCATAACGCGCGTTATGACGCGCTAATGATCTTAATGCTCCGCGGCGCGGTAAAACACCGCAGAAGGTGCAGAGAGGGTGGAGAGAAGGGGTCAATGGGCGGAGAGTGGGCGGGGAGAGGCTCCCCTCACACTAACGCGCTGAATTTCAGGGCTGAATTCCAACGCGAATGAAAACCTGCCGTTAAAGGCACATTACAGGGGAGAGAAACCATTTCAGTGTCAGCAATGTACAGCCCAGGCAGGGAAACCAAAAAACAGTGATAAGTGTGATACATGTGCACAGAACAAAAGGGCACAGAAACACTGAAAATGACCCCAACAAACTGGAAAAAAACAATAACCAAGCTGGCCAATAGTGGTATCAATGAGAAACATCAACCCCTTCCCCCCCCCCCCCCGAGTAAGCTCCATAGAACAGATATAAATCGTGGAAGGGTCTATACGCTGTCCCCATACAAGGTGAATGAGCCCACAGTGACATAGCGCTGCTCAGGGTTTTCCCCACCATCGGACAGGTGCACATGTCCCGCAACATCAGGGTGGGCATGTCGGAACGGCAACTGGACAGATGCCGGAGAAGGGGATACAGAGGGCCACAGGCGACACATGCTGTGGTGGAGCTGGACCACAATGCAGACTAGGGTGATGCCTAGGTGGCCCATACGAATGCTGAAACAGCGGAGCAGCCAGACAGCAACTGCTGAATGTCCAACATGGGCACGAGTGGGTTTCCCAAAGTGTCACAGGGGATAGTACCCAACAGCTACCCCCAAGGGCACAGAACATTGGCAGGCGGGGCTGGGGGGGAGCATGGACGTCTATGCAGGCACCCCTACCCCAGAACCCGCACCATAGGCAGCCGCCTACCTGCACACTGGATGGCCTGAGACTGCGCACTACCAGCTCCACCAGCAGAAGGGCATGTCGGCATGGTGGCTGAGGGATCCTGGTGGTGGAGGGGGCAGTGGCAGCTGCCCAGAGCAGATCGTGGCCTAGCCCTGTGTAGGTGGGTGCCATGCACTGCAACAGACAGGCCCTGTCTGACCAACAGTCATGGTATCACCAGGGAATGCACCATCTCTGTGAGAACATGGTGGTGCAGTGCACAAAACCAGTGTATTCAGAAGCAGAAGGTCACAGGTTCAAATCCCAGCTGTGGTTTCCGCCAACCCAGTCCTCATATTTTACCCACTACTATAACATGCTAATACACACAGAACCTTTCTTGAAGATGACGTAAACATGCCCAAAACACCTACATTTTACCCTACAGAGCACAGACACCATAAACATGCACATTACCCAGAGCAGAGCCTCCCAAATGCAGTCCTGGAGGGCCAAACACCATTCAGGTTCCTTGCTGCCTCTGATAAAGATGCCTGTGCTGCATTTCTATGCGCCACCCCCATGGTATGCAGATGTATCTCATGCATATTCATGAGGGACAGCATGAAAACCCGAACAGTGTTTGGCACCGCAGGACTGGAGTTGGGAACCTCTGCCGTAAAGCAGCAGCCAACAGGGGCAGACACACCCGCACCCACAGGCCCCATTATCCAAAGCCTCCTGGAGAGGCAGGACTTTGGGCTCTTTGTGCAGCTCCCAATACTAGCACTTGCATACCTTAGTAATGCCACCCTAAACCTGGGAATATGATACACAGCTATCACAAGGTTGCTATGATTACTGGCAGATAGCAATTCCTAGGTTAAGTACAATTATCAGAGTGAGCTGCATCATAGCAACCTTTCTGATGTCTGTGGAGTGTGCTACAGGTCTTGTGTCTGACAGTGTTTACCAATCTGGGGGGTGACTCCTACAGTATTGCGTACCATAGCCATGCCTGCACTGTGCCCAGGACTGGTGTGGTGGCCTGGGCTGCCCAACACCTCTATAGTTGCACAATGCTGGCATAGGTGTGGGGAGTGTGTGTCTGTCTATCCAGTGTGTGGTGGCTGCCAACACCCTCCAATGTGCATAATGAGGAGCAAGTTACCGTGGGAATTGCCTGGATAGGGTGGCCTGGCCTGGCCGCTTCTGCACAGGGCATAGGGCAATGGCTCGGACATTGTAGTGCCCAGTACCACCTGCACGGACAGGGTGGCCATAGCATGTCCTGCTGGGAGGTCACTCTCACCCTGACTGAGCAGTGACCATAGCATGGCTAGGTTCCCCCATAGTGCTATATAGTAATTCTTTTATGTGATATTTATGGGTTTTCTTTTGGGGCCCAATCACTGACTTATCTGCTTGGTGTGTATGCTGATATCCCCGTTCTGGGTACATGCATCTCCTCCAGGACCATGCACTATGGACTAGCTGGCGGACTGTCTGCAGCACTTTCTACCCCCTTGCAATGGTGGCAGTAGAGGGGACCATCACCCCAGTCCTGCTAGGGATCAAACGCCCTACAGGGCAGGCATTGCAGAGCAGTACACATCCATAACGCAATAGCAGACAGACGGCAGGTCTGGAAATGCTCAGCTGCCCCCCACCATTATCTGATATTCTCCAGCAGCAAGCCTCCAGCCGCTGCACCCTGCACGGTGTTCCATCAAGAGACATACTAGCTGCAGACAGTCCGCCAGCTAGTCCATAGTGCTGCAGAGGATGCATTGGGTGGTGGTATGTAATCTCCCTGGTAACCACAGCAGAATGTGGGTGTGGTGCCGTGAAGTCCTCCTGTAGCCAGCCAGGTGTTTATTAGCAGCTCTAGCCCACTGGTTACTTCACTGCCCATGGAGCCAGAGGTCATGGGTTCACAACCCTGTGGCTTCTGGTTCTCACAAGCAGTTGCCCAAATATCACCAATCAAAGAATTACTTAGACGGCAGTTGCTACAAAAATCTTTTATTTCAGCATAACAGCAAAATAATATTGTCATGCAGAACAGCAAAAGCCTATCTAGGGATGGCAGATAGTACTTTCTCTCTCTCTCTCTCTCTGTGAAGGGGGAGAAAATACTGCCCGCCCTTACCTGAAAAATAACTGCCTTATATACATTTCTCCCCGTCTCAAATGTCTGTTTCAAATTAATTTTCAGTGAATCCATCATACATTCTTAAGTGTCAGCAGGGCCTCAGGATCCTACAACACTTTTCCCAGGGGAGAATCTCCTTACATTTGTACATCTGGACCTGCTCTTGGATCTGCTCATTTATGCATGACCTGTGACCTCTATACATCTGGATTTGCTTTTAGGTCTGTTTATCTATGCATGGCCTGTGACCTTTGACCCTTCCTGTATTTTTCCTTCTTCTTGGCACTAATTGAAACCAGGCAGAGAGTATTTTGTGCTCATTAGTTTGAATTCTTTGCTTGACCTGCACTTTTTGCTGATATTAATTACTAGGCCCAATATTCTGCATACTCCTCTCCAGAATATGGTTTCCCAGAATCCTCCATAACAGGCCGCATCCATTTTCTTATGGCAAGCATATACTCTCATATAGCTATTGTCTTCTGTGCCATTCATCCTCCTGTGTAGTTTCACCAGGCAAGAGTTCAGTCATACAAAGCCAATATGTACATATATAAGCAGACCCAAGGCAGACCTTAAATCAAATTCCCCAACAATCCACAGTGGGGTTCATCGATAGGGCTGTCTTAGGCATTGTCTATTTTTATTGTATATTACTGCTGCCAGCAGAACCACCCTCAGGGTACTGTCACCTTAGGGTGTCTCATAAGGCGCCCTATAGGGCGCCTTATACGTTGCCCTATAGGGTGCCTTATACGGCGTCCTATAAAGCGTCTTATAAGGTGCCTTATATGGTGTCCTATAGGGGATATTATAGGGTGCCTTGGCAGACAGCGCACTTTATAATGTGCCCTATGGAGTGCCTTCTAGGGTGCCTTATGTGGCACCTTAGGTAACGCCACTGTGAGGGTGTGTTTGCTGGCAGCACTATTAAAGTACAACTAAACTTCCTCACAGCCCAATACTTAACCCTTTCCAGGCCAAGCCCAAAACTTTTGGGATCCAAACATCTGCCTAAATATTCCTATCAAATGGTATATAATACATGACCATGGCAGAGGGAACCTCACTATTGGAACATATTGAATAAGACGGGTACAATTTTCCTAACATATGCAAACATTAACCCGGCTGCAGACTATGGATTAAAGTATTATAGTAGGCTTTCAGAGGGTTACACATGATGCCTCAGCCAGCCTTATTCATTAGGCACACTGGGGAATCAAACCCATGACCCTTGTATTATTGGTTTGTGTAGTAACCATTGTGCTACAGCTTTGTTTCTGCATTTGGGTGTCTGCGCGCCTTCTTATGCTTAAAGCGCAGTAACGCGCCCTGTAATGATCGTTGCTGCGCAGCGCGTTATAACGCGCGTTATCACTAACGATGTACCGCCCATGCCCTTTTTTGGTATTTCTTCCACTAATGCGGCTCCTAACGCGAATCACACTAACGCAGTTTAGTAAACATACCCCTTAGTAGTGGAAGGGAAGGGACACATTTAACTGATGTTATAGAGAAAGAAATGTCAGGTTTTAGCTCTGTTGAATGTGTGTGGAGAAGGAGATGGAAGAGTCAGAGATGACTCCAAGGTTGTGAGCCATGGAAAGTGGGTATCTTAGCTTTTGCTGTAACAAAAAGCGCACAATATTTCTGACTGCAGCAACACAAAACAAAATTACTATGTGATTTTCTGTCATTAAAGACCTGCTTTGCATGATTTTGCAAAGTGGACTACATGAGTTAATAACGGCAATAATAAACACTTAGGCCTTTTCTTATTAACCTGCAGAAAAATAGTGCATTTGTGTACTCTTTTACCAAAGGATATTTACCACGGGATTCAGTCTGCATCATACATCAGTGCTAAGTGTTAGAAAATCCCATAGTAATTTTATTTTGTGTTGCTGCAATCTATAAATATTGTGTATTCCTTGCTAAAGCAAAACTAAGGTACTCGGTTTCCATGGCACGCAACCTTGTAGTCATCCTTGACTCCTCCTTCTCCAGAGCTCTGCTAATGGTTACTGTGGGTTCATGGTATCTGCTCCCTTCCCACATCAGACCCCCTCCTGAGAGCACAAACCCCACTCCCTTGTAGCCCCCCCCCCCCCCTTGGCAATAAAGGGTATTGCCAGGGCTAATTCCCTCTGGACTCTTCCCAAAAGATTTCCCCCCCCCCCCCATACACAAAGCCATAATCCTGACCCTCCTGCACACCTCATTGAATCTCTGGTCCCTAGTATTCTTTGAGGCAGACGTAGTATCCCTCTGCCTTGGCTGGCAAGGGATCCAAAATAGTGTCCAACATCCTAGATTTAGTACTGCAAGACTATTGCTAAGGGTAACAGCTGCCATTTGTGATCCCTTGCCAGCCAAGGCAAGAGTGGATGGAAACCGCTCCTGCCCTGATGACCATTAGGGACCAGGGATCCAATGGTAAGATCCCAGGGGAAGGGAAGCAGGAAGGTCAGGATTAGGTCTGTGTGTCCAGGGGGGACTTAATTCTGACATTACACTTGGTTGCCAGAGAGAGGGAGATAAAGGGTGGGGCCTAGAGGGGGGTGGGGGTTGTGCTCCTACAGGAGGGGCAGGAGAGGGTTGGAGTTATAGCTGAGTGTGCAGGAAGGGTCTTTTGGGAGTGCTCCAGGATGACTTAGCCATTAAGATACCCTTTTTTCCAGAAGGGGTCCTGAAGGGGGGACTTACATGAGAGGTGGGGGGGTTGTACTCCAGGAAGAGGTCTGATTGAGAGGAAGATCAGTCAGGGGCAATCCTTTGGGGGGGGGGTAAGGGGGTTGTGATCAGGTGATGGATTTGTTCTATGGGAAGATGGGGATCGGGGTGGGATCTGAGCTGGTGGGGTGGTGATCGGTGGTGACTGTGTCTTGGGGTTAGAGCACCACTCTACCTGCTGCATAGATTTATTTTTCATTCAGTGCTGAACAGTTGATATATTGCCTGCCCCATCAGGTACCTGCCGAGACAAATAACATGGCTCCCCCATGCAGTGTATGTGCCCTATCTTGACATGCCCCCTGCATTTACCACATAGGCTTTGCAACTACTGAACCTTAACATTGTCAATTAAGGTGCTGTAAGTGTAGACATACTGAGTGGAAGAAAGGCCATGCAATCTACTTTTGGTTGCACCTTGCCATGAAAACCCAGCTGATAGTTCCAACTATCCACATGGTCGCCAGGAGTTTGCACCAACTCAGCGGCACGCAACAAAGTGTAAACACTTTCCACACTTTAGTAAAAGGAGCTCTAGGGGGTATGTTTACTAAACTGCGATAATGTCATTCGCATTAGGTTCCACGGTAAAGGTACAGATGCCCATATAAAGGCGTGGGCGGTGCATCATTACAGCAAGCCGTATCAGGCAACGCATGTTACAAACTAACGTGCGTTACAAGGCGCCTTCTGGCGCCTTGTAAGGTGCCTTGTAGGGCGCCTAGTAAGGTGCCTTATAAGTAAATCATCAGTACTGGCAGCCACATGGGCTGTCCGCACATATGGCGGGTCCAGCGGCTCCCAGCTCTCCCTCCTTCATTCACCTATTCATTGCCTTTCCTGAGTGCTCTATCTAGTGTTAGGGCTACATCTGTCTCTGTTCCTCACAGGTCATGCATGTCATCCTGAAGCACCTTGCAGCCCTTAGGCCACACTAACCTAGGGCACCATAATCTTGTTAGGCCATCTTAACCTATGGTTCCGTAACCTAGGGTGCCCTCTACGGTGCCTTGTCCAGGGGTGCCTAATATGGCGCTTAGCCTAAGGAGCCCTACTGTATAGGGCACCTTACAAAGTGCCTTATGAGGCACCTTACAAGGCACCTTATAGGGCACCTACTAAGGCACCTTATAAGGCACCTAACAAGGCACCTTATAAGGCACCTCATAGGGCACCTAACAAGGCACCTTTTAAGGCACCTTATAGGGCACCTTACTTAAAAGGCACCTTTCAGAGCACCTTACAAGGCACCTTACAAGGCCTTGTAATGTGCCTTATAAGGTGCCTTGTATGGTGCCTTATGAGGCGCCTTGTAGCGCGCTTTAGTTTGTAACATGCGTTAGCTGATACGGCTTGCTGTAACGATGCACCACCCACGCCTTTAAATAGGCATCTGTACCTTTACCACAGAACCTAACGCAAATGACATTACCGCAGTTTAATAAACATACCCCTAAGAGTGCTAAAAAGGCATTGTGATCTCTTTTTGCAAAAAAACCCCCACATAAATAAATAAAAAATGAAGTCCTACAACCCAATGAGGTATAATAATTTTTAACTGAAGATCCACACAGTCCCTGTGAATGTGTTGGCAGTGATAGTTTAAAGAGGTCATGTGGCCCTTGTCTGAGGTTCTTAGAGGACCTTGATCCTTTGGAATCCCATGCATCCCTTTGCCAACCAAAATTTTAAAAAAGTGCTCAAACCAATTTCCATTCCCTTTGAGGGCCCACATTTTAAAAACGAATGGTATAGAGTGATAAAAGGCATACCTTTTAAGGAGCTTCCATCGTCTTTCTTTTCTAACCGTTCAATTAAATTGAAAGAATCATATTTTAACTGCATCTATAAAACATAGATATATGTAGATTGAAAATATTATTCTGGTATTGAGTTTTCAATTTACTAATTCAGCGTTTGGATTTTATGAAATTACACATGAAACATACAGATTTTTCCTTGTAGAATAAGGGTCAACGAATGCATTGTAAATGATTCTAATTCTAATGCAAACAATGCATTTATCCTTAAAAAAGAACGAGTATCTTACATTTTACTGAAGAAATATCGGTGAAGTGTTTAATCTGACTAGTAAATTGTTAATCATATGAGAATTTAGTCAGGTTAGTAACAGCACAAACTGGAGAGATTTAAGAGACTATAAATATAAAAATATATATTGTTACAAACCATCAAATAAGGAACATTCAAGTGATTTCTCAGCCCTGCTGTGGGGGCAAAAATGTCACGGAGAGAAGCTACAGGGTAGGGAAAGACCAGGAGTAAAGAAAGACATTCATGTTCTAAGAACTAAGGGGGGTGTCTTTTCTGGTTATTATCTATAATTTTCCCCTTTCCCCCTTCATTATAAAGATTCAGTTCCTGCTGGTCACCCACTGACAATGAAACAGACAATTCTGTGCCTAGATTTTGTTTCAAAATTCATCTTTGTTCATTCTGGGTTACCATTTTAGTTTCCCCTTCAAACCATGCTTTGTCAAAGCTTTTTGTACCTGCAGTATTATAATCCAGTTAAACAGGATGAAGGTGCTTCTATTACCATTTCCCCACTCCACAAGATATTTCAATTACTTTCTTCTTCTCTCTTTTTCAGCTTATTGTTAAGTAAAGCACTACGTGAACTAGCTGCATCTTTCCGCTGCTGAGCTGCTTAGCTCCGACTTGTCCTAGTATTAGACTAGGTGTGGGGGGGGGGGGGGAGGTGGGAGACAAATGCAGTCTCATGCTAAGTTACAATGACAATGATATAGTAATGATTAAAGCCTAAACTATGATTTGTCAAACACCAAAATAGATTGCATCCAAAGGTTTGCAATAATCTGCAGCCATGTATAAAAACGTAAAGGGTCGTTCAGTGTAGTGCTATTACTATTGCAAACCACATTAACATTGGCCTGTTCCTGAATAATTCACAGCCTGCAATTACTTCCAGATAATTCAGGTCATCTGCTTTGAAAGCTACCCAGAGCACCAGGAATTAGCCAAAAATTTAAACTGGTGATAACCAGAAACAAAACGAAGATTAAATTGTTCATCAGTTTACACCTGTGCCGCTATTGAACCACAAGCCAGCACTGTGTCGTGTCTGCTCAGAATATGATGCATCAAATATACCATTCAGTCACAATGCATCAGAAAGGCTTTATAAATTCTTTGGGATCTGCCACCAGCTATCAATTTTGATAGGGAGTATCAGATCCAGCTTTATTAAAGTGGATGAAAGCAGGGCAAATGGGTCAGTTGCTGCGGAGATTGCGTACCAGTGCCAAGCTCTCTAGATCAGTCATCTGCAGTTTGTTTAGGTAATGGGGCGCATCTTCAGTCATAAGGTTTCTCTCGACACAGTTTGACAGATACTGCTTATTTCTCCATGGCAAATAGTGCAATAAGGATAGATATGATTAGAGTGGCATTGGGATTCAGATCATGTGATCTGCAGGTGTTCCAGCACTACAAGGATAATTTGTAATTCTTTATATCTCTTTTTTTGAAATATTAGCATCTTGACCTTTTGAAATATAGAAAGGCAATGTGTTTAGCTAGGACTGTTTATTGGCTATCCGTTATTAAAACAACCTCAATGGGCTTTTATCATAACAAATCTCTTTGTAATAAAGAAGGCTTCTCTCCCAAAGCTATTCTTGCATGGTGCAGCCTTGATAAAGCAATCAAATTCTGCTTTACTACATCTCTTTTTGAACAGTCTTCTTGATTATATTTATATACTTCACACAAAGAAGCAAAACAAGAGAGGTATTTAGCAATCTATGCCCATCACCAACTCATGAGGTTAAATACGTTGATGTATGAACATAATTGCAAGACAGTTTCCAAACAGTGAGAACACAGCAAAACAATTTTAAAAAGGTAGACTTTACATTGTTTCATACTTTTACCTTTATTATGCATTTTTTTAAGATTCAGTTCAAGCCCATATATTAGGGAAAACAGCTTGAGAGCCAGGAAGACCAGGGTTCGAATCCCACTGACATTCCTTGTGGCCTTGGGCAAGTCACTTAACCTTCCACTGCCTCAGGTACAAACATAGATTGTAAGCCCTCTGGGGACAGGGAAATATTATTGGAAAGGCATGAGCTAAATAATAATATAGAAATGCATTAATTTATAGACCACATATTAAATATACCTAGGTGGTTTACATAACCAACAATCAAAATAATAAAAATAAAATTATAAAATACATACATGAATTAAAATAATACCATGAAATATAAAAATATCAAGTTAACAGATGCAATGAATTTCCTTTCAGTTTGTTTCTTATCTTATATATACACACACACCAATAAAGAAAGGTTAGCACATTTTCCATAAGTATGAGTATTTTTCCTCTGTATACCCATAAAATATTAATAATATGGAGGCAAGGGGTAGTGCAGTAAAATCCTGTGCTAATGGATTAGTACATGAATGAATTTATTAAACTGAGTTTGTGCCAATAAACCAAATGCTTGCTAACAAATACACAACCCTAACAAATAAATAAAACTTCATCTCTCATGAGAACATAAGATATGCCATACTGGGTCAGACCAAGGTCAATCAAGCCCAGTATCCTGTTTCCAAAAGTGGCCAATCCAGGTCACAAGTACCTAGCAGGTTCGCAAAAAGACACACAGGTCCCACAATACTTGGACCTGAATTTCCCAGGTCCTTTTTAATAATGGTTTATGGACTTGTCTAAATCTTTTTTAAACCCAGCTACACTAACAGTTTTTACTACATCCTCCAGTAACGAATTCCAGAGTTTGATTACGCATTTAGTGAAAAAAAATATTTTCTCTTATTAATCTTAAATGGGTTACTTTGTAGTTTCATTGTGTGTCCCCTAGTCTTTCTACTCTTTGGTGGCGTAAGCAACCGATCTATGTTCACCCATTCCATTCATTAATTTATAGACTTCTATCATATTTCCCCTCAGCCATCTCTTTTCCAAGCTGAAGAACCCTAACCTTTTAACCCTTTCCTCATAGGGGTATCCTTCCATCCTCTTTACCCTTTTGGTGGCACTTCTCTGTACCTTTTCTAATTCTGCTATATCCTTTTTAGGATACAGCAACCAGAATTTCAGACAATATTCAAGGTGCGGTCGCACCATGGGATGATACAGAGGCATTATAATATCCTTGGTTTTATTCTCCATTCCTTTCCTTATGATTCCTCTTATTCTCTTTGCTTTCTTGGCCACCGCTGCACACTGGGTGGAGAGTTTCAATGAGTTATCCATGATGATGCCTGAATCTTTCTTGGGTGGAACCTTGCATCACGAAACCATAGTTTGAGTTATTCTTTCCTAGGTGCTTAACTTAAAATTTCATCTGCCATTTGAACAGCCAGTCTTCCTATTTATCAAGATCCTCCTGCAATTTTTCACATACTCTTGGGTTTTAACAACGTCTAATAATTTTGTGTCAACTGCAAATTTGATCACCTCACTCATTATTCCCATTTACAGGTCATTTATGAATATGTTAAAAAGCAGTGAACCCAACATAGATCACTATTTGCCTTTCTCCATTGGGAAAATCAGTAATTTAGCTCTACTCTCTGTTCTCTTTTAAAGAGTTTCTTTCTCCTATCCCATAACTTTATAATTTCACCAAGGGGTATGTTTACTAAACCGCGCAATTGTGCGGGGCGCACTTGAGCGTGCGCTAAGGTACCTTAGCGCACGCTAATAGTGTGTTTTTGTGCCCCGCACATGTGCGCATCACACTAATGGGCCCGCACAAGTGCGCGGCACGCTGATGTGCGATAGGGGCGTGGAAAGGCATTCCGAGGACGGAGGAAGGCCCCCGAGGGGCGGAGGGACGGGATAAATGGGTGGAGAGTGGGAGGGGAGAGGCTCCCCGCACAGGAGCGGGGCTGAAAATCAACCTAAAAAATACCGCGAGTGAAAACTTCGCGTAAGAGCCGATTTAAAGGGAAGAGAAACCATTTCCGTCAGCAATATACAGCAAAACCGGGGAAACCTACAAAACGTGAGCAGTGTGATACATGTGCACAGAACAAACTTGCAAATAAAACTTGAAAATAACCACAACAAAAATTCCAGAAATTATAATTCAGCTGGGCAACAGTGACAGAAATGGGCAACAATAAAAAACACTCCCAGGAAAGCTCCAAAAAAAAGAAATGATTTGTGGAAGGGTCTACGCTCCGTAGACCCTTCCAAAAATCATATTTTTTTATTGGAGCTTTCCTGGGAGTGTTTTTTAATGTTGCCCAGCTTGGTTATTGGCTCTTTCCCCTTTTTTCGATGTCATATTTGAGGTTTATTTGCCCTTTGTCTCCAAACAAGGTAAATGAGGCCACAGTAAAATTGTGCAGAGCAGGGTTTCTGACTCGTCCGGCCAGGTTTCCTATCTCCAGGGACTGCACTGTCTCTGTGGCCACAGTGTGGTGCAGCAGACACAGCCAGTGCCTGTAGAACCAGAGGGTCACAGGTTCAAATCCCAGCTGGTGCTCCTGCCAACCCTGTCCCCATAGTTTTACCTACCACTAAACAGTGATAGTAAAGACACTCCTTTATTGCAGTGAACATACGCATGGTTCAAACACCTATATTTTACCCTACACCGCCCACACACCATAACAATGGGCATTACCTACAGCCGAGTCCCCCAAATTCAGTCCTGGAGTGCCACAACTCAACCAGGTCATATGCTTTTTCCAAGATAAGGACATGTCTGGATGTTGGCGGAAGGGTATAGGTGGTGGAGGGGGCAGTGGCTGCAATCCACAGCAGACAGTGGCCTAGGCCTGTGCAGGCTGGCACCATCCACCGCAACAGACAGGCTCTGTCAGATGTACAGTCATGAACTCCCCAGGGAATGCAGCATATCTATGGCAACACGGTGGTGCAGTGCACACAGACAGTGTGTGCAAGAGCAGAAAGTCACAGGTTCAAAGCCCAGCTGGGGCTACTGTCAATCCAGTCCACATATTTTTCCCACAACTAAACCGTGCTAGTAAGGACAAACCTTTATTGCTGAGAACATACGCATGGTTAATACGCCTATATTTTACCACACCAAACACAGACACCATAAACAGGCGCATTACCTAGAGCAGAGTCTCCCAAATGCAGTCCTGGAGGGCCCCACACCATTCAGGTTCCATGCCGCCTCTAATAAAGATGCCTGTGCTGCATATCTATGCACCACCCCCATGGTATGCAGATGTAGCTCATGCATATTTATGAGGGACAGCATGAAAACCCGAACAGTGTTTGGAACACCAGGACTGGAGTTGGGAAACCCTGCCGTAAAGCAGCAGCCAACAGGGCCAGACACACCCACACCCACAGGCCCCATTGGCCAATGCCTCCTGGAGAGGCAGGACATTGGGCCCTGCGTGCATCTCCCAATACTAGCACTTGCATGCCTTAGCAATGCCACCCGACACCTGGGTATACGGTATACAGCTCTCAAACGTTTCCTATGATTACTGGCAGATAGAAGTCCTACGTTAAGCACAGTTTGCTGATTGAGCTCCATCATAACAATCATTCTGATATCTGCGGTGTGTGCTTCAGGTCTGGTCTCTGACAGTGTTTACCACCCTGGGGAGTGACCCCCAACAGTATTGCGTAGCATATCCATGCCTGTACTGTGGCCAGGACTGGTGTGGTGGGCAAGGCTGCTAAACTCCTCTATAGCAGCACAATGCTGGCATAAGTGTGGGAGTGTGTGTCTGTCTATACCAGGGGTGGGCAAACCTGGTCCTGGAGGGCCGCAGACCAGTCAGGTTTTCGGGATATCTCTAATGAATATGCATGAGATATATATGCACTAGAGATATCCTGCCAACTTGACTGGTTTGTGACCCTCCAGGGCTGGATCTGGAGACCCCTGCCTTAAACCTCTGTCATTTAAGATTGCGAGTGGACAAGGTGCAGATGTCCAAGACATCAAAAAGGTTAGATAGAATTTGTCACAGTCCTCCTCACTTCTCACCACCACCAAAAAATTGTCTATTAGACAACTTTTTGGTGGTGGTGAGAATCGAGGAGGAATGTGACATATTCTATATACCCTTTCGATGTCTAGGACATCTGTACCTTGCCCACTCACGATCTTAAATGACAGAGGTGTAAGGCAGGGGTCTCCAAATCCAGCCCTGGAGGGCCACAAACCAGTCAGGTTGGCAGGATATCTCTAATGCATATATATCTCATGCATGTTCATTAGGGATATCCCGAAAACCTGACTGGTCTGCGGCTCTCCAGGACCGGAGGTGCCCACCCCTGGTCTATACAGTGTGTGGTGGCTGCAAACACCTTCCACAGCCCACACTGCCAGCACTGTTGCCAGTATTGGCCTGCCAATGTGCATAATGAGGAGCAAGGTACCATGGGTATAGCCCGGACAGTATGGGCTGGCCAGGATGCATCTGCACAGGGCATAGGGCACTGGCTGGGACATTGTAGTGCCCGGCCACCACCTACACAGACAGGGTGACCTCTGTATGTCCTGCTGGGGGATCACTATCACCCTGACTGTTTAGTGATGACAGCATGGCTAGGCACCCCCATAGTGCTACATGCTATTTCTCTTGTGTGATATATATGGGTTTCCTTTTTGGGCCCAGTCACTGATTTATGTGCTTGCTGTGTATGCTGACATCCCAATTCTGGGTGCAAGCATCTCCACTTGGTACATGCACTATGAGCTAGCTAGCAGACTGTTTGCAGCTGGTATGTGTCTTGATGGAGCAGCTTGTAGGGTGCAGTGGCTGATGGCTTGCTGCAGGAGAATATCAGATAGTGGTGGGGTGCAGCTTAGCATATCCAGGCCTAATGTCTGTATGCTATTGTATTATGGATGTGTATAGAGCTGCATTGACTGTCCTCTGGGGTGTCTGTTCCTCAGCAGGACTGGGGTTGCTGTTCCCCCTCTACTGCCACCTTTGCAGGGAGGTAGAATGTGGATCTGTTGATGGGAGACCCTGTTTGCTGCCCTCAGCCCTGGAGGAGAGGGATGGTGGTACATAGCCCACCTAGGGGTCCATGGAGGCTACACCTGACTGAGTCAGACAGAAATATCCAAGGTGTTTCTGCAGAAACTACCTATCTCACACATTAACACTGCTTTGGACATCCGGCATGGCCTCTTTCAGCCATGGAAGGTGTTGTGGATCTGGTCCTGGGCGCCTCATCGCACCCTCAGGGTGAGCACAGTACCTGCACAATGTGACAGTGTGTAGCTACTCTGTGCCAGTAAAACGCACGGTCAGTACCCCCTACCAGGCCGAGGTGCTGTGTGGGTGCACATGGTCACCTCCCCCTACCAGGCCGAGGTGCTGTGGGGGTGCATTCCCCATCTTGTGTTCATCTGTGGACAGCTGATTTGCATGTGCAGTGCATCATGGGTATGGGTGGGCTAACCCTATCCTGGTGACCACAGCAGACTGTCTGTGTGGTGACATGCAGGCTCTCTGCAGCCAGCCTGGGGCTTGCTAGCAGCTGAAGCCCAATGGTTACTTCACTGCTTGTGAAGCCAGAAGTCATGGGTTCAAACCCACAGTGGGGTTATTTGATAGGGTTGTCCAAAGCATTATCTGTTTTTTAATGTACATATTTTGATGCCAGCAAAAACACCCTCAGCATACTGTACCCATGAGGTGGCTCTGAGGGAGCTTTATAGGGCGCCCTATAGGGCACCTTATGGTTCCCGTCCATATAAGGTGCACTATATATCATCCTGTGATGCAACTTATAGGGTGCCCTATAGGGGACATTTTAGGGTGCCGTGGTGGACAGTGCACTTTATAATGTGCCCTATGGAGTGCCTTATAGGGTGCCTTATACGGCACCCTCAATTACGGCACGTGAGGGCGTGTTTGCTGGCAGCAATTAATAACATATAAATAAAGTGCTGCAGGAAAAAATATGTACATTGCAAAGCTGATGCCACAGCCAGGCTTACGTAGTAGACACCCTGGGGAGCAAACTCATGACCCATGTATCAGCAGTCAGTGCCTTAACCATTCTGCTCCACTGCTGCTCCTCCTTGCATGTCAGCGCACCTACTTATGCTTTTCATTCCTTAAACTGCACAGTGCTGCCATAAAAAACAGTACTCTGACCTTGCGGTACCTCATACGCCTATAAGCAACATTCTAGGGTGCCTTGGTGGACAGTGCACTTTAAAATGTGCCTTATAGGGCGACTTATGTTAACACGCTTTGAGAGTGTGTTTGCTAGTAGTGATAATTAAACTACACATAAAATGACTCCTAAAGCAATCTTCCCCATAATATGTAATGCCTCAGCCAGCCTTGTTCATTGAGCACTGTGGGGATTGAACCTTTGATCCCTGCATCATTGGACAGTGTCTTAACCATTGTGCTGTGGTTTTGTTTCTGTGCTTGCACATCAGCGTGCCGCCTTATGCCGCCCAATATTAAAAAGCCTCCTAAATCAATAGCGCGCCGCCTTATGCCCATCAGCGTGCCGCCTTATGCCACCCATTATTTATATGCCTCCTAAAATAATGTCTCAGCCAGTTGTTTTCATTGGGCACTGTGGGGGATTGAACCCCTGATCCCTGCACCATTGGCAAGTGCTTTAACCATTGTGCTGTGGCTCTGCTCTTCTGCTTGTACATCAGCGCACCACTTATGCCTCCCGCGCAGCTATCTCATGCGCTAATGTGCGGGGCGCACATGGACGCCACGCACCTTAGCACATATGTAAATTCCGGATTTTCTTTTTCAGCAAGAAACGCCCACTCCTTATATGGCACCCGCACACTAGCGCGGCCCGCACATTAGCGGGGTTTTAGTAAACATACCCCCAAGAGTCTCTCATGAGGGACCTTGTCAAAGGCTTTCTGAAAATCAAGATATACCATATCAACTGGCTCATCTTTGTCTACCTGCTTATTCATACCTTCAAAAAAATATAACAGATCAGTAAAATAAGATCTTTCTTGGCTAAAGCCATTTTGGCTTTCTCCCATTAAACCATGACTATTTATATGTTCAGTAATTTTGTTCTTTATAATGATTTCTACCATTTTGCCCAGTACTGACGTTAGGCTCACCAGTCTGTAGTTTCCTGGATCACTCCTTGAACCCTTTTTAAAAATTGATGTTTCATTGGCCATTCGCCAATCTTCAGGTACTACAGATGATTTTAATGATAGTTCACAGATTACTAATAATAGACCTACAATCTTATATTTCAGTTCTTGCAACACCCTCGGATGTATGCCATCTGGTGCAGGTGATTTTTATCTTTATTTATTTATTTGTAAACCTTTATATACCGCCCCTTCCAAAGATCAGGGGTGGTTCACATTGAACAACAGGAAACATACATTGAACTTCTGAACATTATAACATTATATATAACATTATAACATTATAATTATAACATTATAATTATATAATTATAATTATAATGTTATAATTATAATTATAGTTATAATTATAACATTATAACATTATATTATAACATTATAACGTTATATATTTTTAACTTTATTGCATCATTTAATATACTGGTCAGACTTGCATACCAGAGTGGTATGCAGTAAACTTTGCTGTTATGAAAAGAGGAAAGGAGCACCATTAGTTGACAGAAAAATATAGAAACAGTCACATTAGAAAAAGAAAGGGGACAAGGAGGGGAGTGGGCTAGGACTGGGGGAAGGGGAGTTCAAAGGCAGAGTATGGCCTTGTCCCTCTTAGTGCCCCTTTTACCCCTCTATCATCCAATGGTTCAACTAACTCTCTCACAGAGTTTTTGGTAAGAATGTTCTTGAAATAGTTTGTATTATGCGTTTTTGCTTCCATGGCAAAACGTTTATTCAAACTCTCTCTTTGCTTGCCTTTTCAATACCTTGCATCTAACTTGCCAGTGCTTATGTTGTTTTCAGTTTTCATCATTTGGCTCCTGTTTCCATTTCCTTTGGTTACAACAGCCTCTCTGACCTCCCCTTCAAACCATGCTGGAAGTTTTTTTGGATTTCCTTCCACTTTTCTTAAAGCATGGAATACATCTGGTCTGGGGTTCCAAGATAGTTTTTTTAAACAATGCCCATATTTGTTATAAATCTTTAACTTTTGCAGCTGAACTTTTTATTTTTTTCTTGACTATTTTCCTCAAATTTATCATAATCTCTCTTTTGAAAGTTAAAAGCTAATACTGTGAATTTCTTTGCAGTCCTTCCTCCGTTTATTAAATCAAATGTAATCATGCTATGATCACTATTGCCAAGAGACCCCAACACCCTTATCGCTTGCACCAGATCTTGTGTACCACTAAGGACTAGGTCCAAAATAGCTTCCCCTCTTGTCAGTTCATAAACTAGCTGCTTCAAGAAGCAGTCATTTATTTCATCTAGAAACTTTATCTCCCTAGCATGTCCTGCTATGTCACTGACCCAGTTGATATTGGGGTAATTGAAATCACCCATTATTATTACTGTGTTATAACTTTTGTTAGCTTCCCTGATTTCTTTTAGCATCTCATCATTGATTTGTTCATTCTGGCCAGGCAGTCGGTAGTATACCCCCACTGCCATCCCCTTCCCTTTTTGACATGGAATTTCTATCCATAGAGATTCTACAGTGTAATTTGTTTCCTGCAAAACTTTAAGCCTGTGTGACTCAATGCCTTCCCTAACACAGAGTACAACCCTCCACCAATTTGTTCTACTCTATTATTGCGATATATTTTACAGCAACATCCCATTGGTTGTCCTCCTTCTTTCAGGTCTCTTAGATACCAATCATATCTAACCTTTCATTTAGTGCTATATATTTTAACTCTCCAATCTTAATTTTTAGACTTTTAGCATTTTCATAAAGGCATTTTAGAGGTTGTATTTTATTCATTTTATTCTGGTTATCAATAGACAGGGGTAATTTGGAATCTTCAAGCGCTGTCTGCTCTGTGCTTAAGGGCATCTGGGTTACTTTTATCTTCATTGAAATCTCTCTGTCGGGATGCCCTAACATCCCTCATTTGCTAATATCCTTCAGGGATAGATCCTTCTGAAGTACTTGCTCTTGGGTGATTATTGACTTTCCTCTATTATCTAGTTTAAAAGCTGCTCTATCTCCTTTTTAAAGGTTAATGTCAACAGCCAGGTTTCATCTTGGTTAAGGAGGAGTCCCTCCTTTCCCCAGAATGTTGCCCAGTTCCTAACAAATCCAAAACCCTCTTCTTTGCACCATTGTCTCATCCACACATTGAGACTCCAGAGTTCTACTTCCCTTTTGGGTCCTGCACGTTGAATGGGAAGCATTTCAGAGAATGCAAGCCCAGAATTTCTGGATTTCAACTTCCTACCTAAAAGCCTAAATTTTGCCTCCAGAACCTCCCTCCCATAGTGTATACATCCGCATCAGCATCCTGACCTCCTCCATCCTCTTAATGAAGCTCTTGGAACACTCCCACCCACATGGTGAAGTTATAGACCCTCCCATCACCCCCCAGTTCCCCTGGCACTTACTGTGAATGCCTCTGGTGGGTTAAGGGAGGTGGGTGTAGGAGCAAACCCTGAATGTTCCTGGGCGATGGCCAACTTAGTTCAGAATGGTGGCTCTGATCCCTAACAGTAGTTCTGTAAGACTATCATGAGGGTCAAAGTTGCCATTTTGAACCTTAGCTGGCAACAGTGAAAGAGTGTCCAGGGATCACTCCTGCCCCACTACTAACTCACAAGGACATTCCTCGTTAGCACCAGTGGAGATCAGAGGAGTGGAAAAGGCTCTAGAATCTCATCTAGGGATGGCAAGAGATTCTTAAGCCTCTTCATGGGTGGGAGGGGGTCAGGATACTGATCGGGGGGGGATCTTTTTTTTTCACAGTGGGCCACTGTAACTGCCTGCCAGTAGTGTGGGTATACTAAAAGCCTGCTTTTGAGCAGGCATTGTGTACCAGTACTAGTTGAAACCTTAAGAGCTAGGGCCCATTTCCTCCTACAACTCACTAGTTTCTACTAGAGATGCCAACTGGCTCCAGATGTGCTTGACCAGTTTGATCCAGTCCTGGGTTTACTCCATTGCATGCAGGGATATGTAGTTCTTATTTCTCTATTGCACTCTGTAAGAAAAGCAAGACTACAAGCCCTTGCATGCAATGGGGTAAACCTAGGACTGGATCAAGCCTTCGGGCGCTTCTGGAGTCAGTTGGCAACACCTAATTTCTACCCCATAACATGACATGCAGTCAGTCGGTGAATTAGGCTGCACTGTCTTGACTGCACAACAAGTTATTAAGTTTGCGTGCTAACAGCACGTGCTAATTCAAATGCTACCCGCTTAGTGCATTTTAGTGAACAGGCCCCCTAAATTATTTATTATTATATATTGGTATTTTGTCTATTGTTTTTTATGTCCGGTGTTTTAGGTACTCTGATTAGGATATATGATGGGCACGTTATGGAGCTAATTATATAACATTATGCACCATCAGTGGGAGTAAATCACATATTTTGAGTGATTTACATGCATGGGTACTTTAGCTAGTATGTGCGTCGGGTTCATGGCTCGTACATTTACTGTGAGAGTGCACAGAGGTGGAGCATGGGCAGAGAATAGATGGAGCACAAATCTACACAGGTAAGTTATAAAATACTAGAACTTACTCAACATGGGAATTTGCCACATATATCCCACCACTTACACCACTGTTTTATAAAGTTAAGTATGCGCATACTTGACTTCATAAAATAGGTGCAATAGACACACTGCAACCTGTATGTTAACTATTTGCAACTTCAAAAATTATCCTCCAGGAGTTTAAATAAATAAATACATAAGTAAGATATAATCAATCCACTTTATGCTCTTTCTGAGTTTTGGAATGGTATATTTACCATATGCTTGAATATTGCAGTTTAACTTTACAAGTAAGATTTTTGTTCTGCAAAACAAGAATGCTATTTTACCAGTCCGCCAGCATAGTTCATGGCCTATTATTCCTGTGGGTCTAAAGGTGACTTTCATTTAATCTAGGCATGTTTGCCTTACAATTATTTCCATTTAACAAAATATGACAGCTAGAATTTTTATGTTAATTAATCCCTTGGATTTTTTTTTTATTTTATTATTGTTCTGTGACTACCTGTCATAAATCGCTGTGCAATTCTGCTTTAATATATTCTGTAAAGTACTGCCATTTATTCATGGCTCTGTAGTGTTCACTAAGGATATTTGTGGTAGGCACAACATGCTCTAAGAAGAAGCCTGCAATAGGCAAGGTTGTTTGGCTAAGATTATGTGCTATGCAGAGTATATCATCTGAATTTAATTGGGGATTAATTAGGTTAGATTAACCAAAATTTCAGAAAAACAGTTAAAGTGAAACATTTTTTAATGTACATCCTTTGTATCCATTATTACCTGAATTTTATTTTTGCAAAAAGATTAAATAAATGTTATAAGAAACACCCCTCATATCTAGAACTGTTTTACATACGAAATGTGAGTGCAGATAATGTTCAATTGGTAGATGTTTAGATAACCAGTTCTAAGAGATGTATGTTTAGTAAGCCGGGTTAACAGTTAAAGCGCACTGTTTGCAATTAGGTTCCATACCATTCAATAGGATCTAATTACAAACAGCATATCTTAACCATTAGCCAGACTTGGTAAACATACCCTAAGGGTTATGCTTATTAAAGTGCACTAATGGTTTGCAATTAACATGCATTTAAAGGGCAAGTTTACTAAAGTCCACACTGGTAACGCATTTGCAGTGCAAAATTAGCACAGAAGGCCATGCTAATTTTTGGGTGTGTGTGCATCCATCCCTCTGCTGTAAGCATGTAGCCAATATGTGGCACTATGCTAACTGACACACAAGTGCATCTATCACCACCCACTGAGGTGACGTTAAGTGGACCCACGTTGACGGCAACAGATGCGGTTAGTATGTGTCCAAAATGCCCTTGCTGTTTCACATCCAAAAAACTCAAGTTACACCCCTGACCTGCCCAGTCTCTACCCAATCATACACTAACCAGTTAGTGCAGGAATTTTAGGTGAGATGGCCCTGCGCTAACTGTTGGAGGCTTGCCCAATATGTTCCCAGGAGTTACCACATTGAACAGCTCCTTAATTAGTCTTAAATGTGCTAAAATGTAGCTTCATAGTGTATCTCCTAGTCTTTCTACTTTTTGAAGGAGTAAACAACCTATTCATGTTTATTCCTTAAACTCCACTCATTTTTTTGATAGACCTTTATTATATCGCCCCTCATCCATTTCTTTTCCAAGCTGAAGAACCCTAAACTTTTAAGCCTTTCCACATAGGGGTATCCTTCCATCCCTTTTATCATTTTGGTCGCTCTTCTCTGTACCTTTTCTAATTCTGCTACATATTTTTTTAGATATGTCGACTAGAATTGCAAACAGTATTGAAGGTTGCACTATGGAGAAATACAGAGGTATTATAATATCCTTTGTTTTATTCTCCACTCCTTTCGTTATGGTACCTAGCATTCTATATCCTTTTTTGGCCACTGCTGCATACGTACTAAGCAGAGGGTTTCAACGTATTATCCACGATGATGCCTAGATCCTTTTCCTGAATGGTGGTTTTTAATGTGCATTCTGTAACTGTAGTTTGGGTTGTTCTTCCCTAAGGGCTTGATATTCTAAAAGCATTTACATGGTTTACCGATCTGTAAACTGTATAAATGCTGCTGAATGGGATATTCAACGGAATTAACACGGTTAGTGCCACTGAATATCTCAAAGTAACACTAACCACTTAGCATTGAGGCTTGTTGTGGGCATTCCAGGGCATGTCATGAGCAGTGACAATCGCTAACCAGATAGTGGCAATATTGGACCGCTACCCGCTTAGTGACCTGTGAATAAAACTAGGCAAAGCAAAAACTGGCTAAGTTTTACCTGTGGGAGCTAACCGGATAGCGGTACAATATCGTCGCTTCCTGGTTAGCTTCTGTGGCATTGGAGGCTGTGCGGTGACCCCAGACATTCAATGCCATGGCCGCATATGAACCTGGCATTGAATATCCAGGGTTAGAGGTTGGCGGCAATAGCTATGTCCCAGTTGAATATTGGGCCCTAAGTGTATAACCTTGCACTTGTCAACATTAAATTTTGGAGCATGTCTACTAAAGGGTGTTAGCTGCTACTGTGGGGCTAATGCAGGCACTTTTCTGCATTTCACAAGTTGTACGTTTTTGTGTGATGGCTGCCAAAATCGGGCCTCATCGCAGCTGTAGATAGTGCCACCTCAAGATGTACCATTATCTGCATGCGATCTTATTTGGCAGAAATCATGGCTGCTGATGAACCCTCTACCCTGGAAGCAAGCAGCTCCCCTAAGCACCAATCCAGCCCCCCAATAACAGGGGAAAGCCAACAGTCGCCCAAGAATACATGGTTAGGAACAATGTATACTTGAAGGATACTAACAAAACAGGGAAGTCAGGACATCCAAATGCCCTTAAGTACAGAGCTGAAAGATTCCAAATTACCCTATCAACTGATAACCAGATTAATATGATTGAAATAAACCTCTAAAATGCCTGTATGCTAATGCTAGAAGTCTAAAAAATAAGATGGGAGAGTTAGAATATATAGCTCTAAATGACAGGTTAAATATGATTGGTATCTCAGAGGCCCGGTAGAAGGAGGATCACCAATGGGACACTGTAATACCTGGGTATAAACTATATTGCAATGACAGAGTAGGTCAAATTCATGGAGGGGTTGCGCTCTGTTAGAGAAGGTATTGAGTCACATAGAATTAAAGTTTTGCAGTAAACAAAATATGCTGTAGAATCTCTATGGATATAAATTCCATGTAAAAAGGGGAAGGCAATGGCAGTGGGGGTGTACTATCGACCACCTGGCCAGAATGAACAGATGGATAATGAAATGCTGAAAGAAATCAAAGAAGCTAACAAAAGTTACAACACAGTAATAATGGGTGATTTCAATTACTCTGATATCGACTGGGTCAGTGACATGGAAGGACATGTTAGGGAGTTAAAGTTTCTAGATGACTGCTTCTTGGAGCAGCTGGTTTATGAACCGGCAAGAGGTGAAGCTATTTGCTGTTTTGGACCTAGTCCTTACTGGCATACAAGATCTGGTGCAAGAGATAAGGGTGTTGAGGCCACTTGGCAATAGTGACCATAACATGATCACATTTGGTTTAATAAATATAGTAACATAGTATATGACGGCAGATAGAGACAGTATGGTCTATCTAGTCTTCCCAGCAAGGTGGCAAGAGTAGATGCATCTGCCTCTCCGTGTAGGTCACCCCTATTTGTTGAGCTATAAGAGATAGTTATTTTTATATTGATTTTATCCTGTTGCTATAAAGGGATCCACTGTGTCTGTCCCATGCCATTTTGAATTCTGTCACTGTATTTGCCCCCACCACTTCCATTGGGAGGGCATTCCAAGCATCCACCACCCTTTCAGTGAAAAAGTATTTCCTGACATTGCCTTTCAGTTTACCCCCTTGCAGCTTCATGTTATGCCCTCTAGTTTTACAGCATCCCCTTCTTTGGAAGAGGTTTGTATGTTCATTAATACTTTTTAAGTAGTTAAAGGTCTATGTCATATATCCCCTGTCCCTCCATTCCTCCAGAGTGTACATATTTAGATCTTTAAGTCTCTTCTCATAAGTCTTCTGACGCAGGCAAATCATTTTGATTGCCTTCCTCGTAACCATTTCCAGTCTTTTTATAACCTTTGCGAGATATGGTCTCCAAAACTGAACACAATATTCCAAGTGAGGCCTCACCAGCAACTTGTACAGTGGCATTAGTGTCTCTTCCTTTCTGCTGGTAATTCCTCTTTGTATGCAACCCAGCATCCTTCTGGCTTTCGCCACCACCTTGTCACACTGTTTCGCCACCTTGAGATCCTCAGAAACAATCACTCCAAGGTCCTTCTCCTGGTCTATGCACACCAACCGCTCGGCCCTATCGCATACAATTCCCTTGGATTTCTGCTTCCCAAGTGCATGACACGCACTACTTCATATTAAATCTTAATTGTCAAGCATTAGACCATTCTTCCAGCTTTTGTAGATCTTTCCTCATGGTCCCAACTCCCTCAGGGATGTCCACTCTGTTGCAGATTTTTGTGTCATCTGCAAAAACTCAGACTTTTCCATTCAGTCCTTCAGCAATATCACTCACAAATACATTGAACAGTATCGGACCCAGGACCAAACCCTGGGGCATGCTGCTCATCACCTTCCTTTCATCCAAGTGAGTTCTGTTTACCATCACCTTCTATCGCCTATCAGTCAACACATTTTTTATCCAGTTCACCACCTTGGGACTCATCCCCAAGCTGTTGAGTTAATTGATAAACTTCCTATGAGGAACAGTATCAAAGGCTTTATTGAAATCTAGGTAGATCACAATCATCGCATGCCCTTGATCTAGTTCTCTGGTCACCCAGTCAAAGAACTCAATCAGATTATTTGGCAAGATCGTCCATTGGGAAAACCATGTTACCTTGGATCATACAAACTGCTGGTTTCGAGAAAGTCCACTATAGGCTCTTTTATGAGCACCTCCAATACTTTTCCTGCCACTGAGGTAAGGCTTACTGGCCTGTAGTTTGTTACTTCTTCCCAGTTACCACTTTTGTGAAGAGGAACCACATCAGCCCTTCTCCAGTCCTGTGGAACGTCTCCTGCCTCCAAGGATCTATTAAAAACATCCTTTTATGGCCCTGCAAGAATCTCTCAGAGCTCTTTCAGTATTCTGGGATGTATCCCATCTGGTCCCATTGCCTTGTCCACTTTCAGTTTTGCAAGCTGTTCTAACACATCATCTTCTGTGAATGGTGTTATATCTACTCCATTCTCATTTGTATATTTGTCAATCACAGAAGGTCCTTCTCCAGGATTTTCTTTAGTAAAAACAGAACAGAAGTATTTGTTTAACATTTTCGCTTTTTCAATGTCACTTTCCACAAATCTGTTCCCAGCACTTTTGAGTCCTGAAATTCCAACTCTGATTTTCCTCCTCTCCTGAATATACCTGAAAAAGGTTTTGTTGCCACACTTCACATTTTTAGTCATCTTTTCTTCTGCCTTTGAGTTTGCTATCCTTATTTCTATTCTTTTATTTATTTATTTATTTATGTAATTCTCTTATATACCACGCTATTCTGCATCAGTGCGGTTTACATTGAACAAACTGAAATTACATTGAACAGGGCATTATAACTTGGAGATAACTATTTTACAGGGAACATGGGCTATGGAGGGTTAAGTGGCTTGCCCAGGACCACAAGGAGCACCTGTGGGACTAGAAACCCCAGTCCTTCTGGCCCAAGGTTGCTGTCCTCTAGTGGGATTTGAACCCCTGACCTTCCGGCCTGAAGTACCTTGCCCCAACCACTAGGCCACTCCTCCACTTTTTTTAGTTTAATCCTCCACTTTTTTTAGTTTAATCCTGTATTCTTTTTTGTGTTCCTCTGTTTTTGAACTTCTGAATTTTGTAAAAGCTATCTTTTTTGCCTTTATTTGCTACCCTGTAGCTTGACTGCATGTCCCCTAGTCTTTCTATAGTCTCATGATGTAAACAAACGATCTACATTTAACCGTTCCACTCCATTCATTAATTTATAGACCTCTAACATATCTCCCCTCAGTCGTCTCTTTTCCAGGTTGAAGAGCCCTATTAGGTACACTTTTATTAGTATAAGTATCCACAGCAACCCTTAGTAATGTGACCTTTAGATTAGATTAGAACCCAGCAGAGAGCTTGTAGTTTAAATTTCATAATAAGTTAGAGCCTAGCAGCAGCAAAGAGCTATAATTTAAATCAAATAAGAATATAGCTTACCTCAGCAGCACAGGACAGGGTACTGTGTAGCAGCCCTCTTTTAATAAGTGTTATTTCCCTCCCTCCCTCCCCAACACCCACCCACCCCTGGGATTATCGTAGCTTTATAGGTACTGTCGTGACCCCCTGCCTGCGCCAGAGGCTTACAGGCAAAGGGCTGCCATATTTGTCCTTAAATAAAGATTTGCAACTTTGTCTCCAGCAGGGAATCCTGGGACTTGTAGTTCTTTTTCGTTTACCCAAAGACAAAGTACTATGTGTCCACTGGGGGGTTGTTAAGGCAAAACAAGAATTTTATTTTGGGTTTCCTTCCAAGCATTAAATTCAAATGCAGGCAAAAAGGATCACTCTAAATGAAAAGCTTACAGGAAACAAAAGTACAACTGGAGCTGCAGAACTGAAAACACTTTTAAATGTTTTCAGCAAACATTTCAGCACATATATTACAGCTTCTTTTCCATTCATTCAGCACAGGTAAATTCTTGTCATTTATCCAAATGCTGCTTTACTTATCAAACTCTGGTTTTAGCAAAGTTCTTTACCTTAATGGAAGCTCTTAGCATTCTCCTGGCTAGGTGAAAGATTGCTCTTAAAAACTTCTTTTCACAGTCCTTTTCTAGCAACTTTCAAGCTTCCCTCTTGCATAAAGAACAATCCATTGGAGATTCATCACAAACAGAATCTGGCTCAAAAGAGTTAATTTGCATTCCTTCCTGCCTTACAAATTGTTTGTCTCTTTCTGGGTTCTCAGTAATTCCTTTCAACATACTATTCTGTAGAAACTTCAGGAGTTCTTTCCAGAGCTGCTCTCCCTGGTAAGAAATGGTTGTATCTTGAGAGTGGGGCTTCTTTCCCTGGAATAACTGCCTTAATGCTTCACCTGTGTTCAGCTCTGTTTCTCTGCCCTTGGCTGGGTTCTGGTCACCTCCGTTTGTAACTGTGTTCACCCACCTTCTGGCAGCTTGGGTTCTCTGAACTGGCTCTTGAACACTCTGCACTGCACTTAGTTCCACCTCGTCAGCAACCTTCCCAGCTACCCATCTGCTGGTCTCCTGTTGAAGCGTACCTCTCACACAAGGACTGCTTCCTCTGTTGCTGGAACTGTTCTCCCCCGTGGAGTTAAGCTTCCCACGTCTCCCTTCTCTCCTTTTCCTTCTTTCTCTCCTTCCTCCTTCCGCTCTCCCTTTTCTCTGCACTGAAGCAGGATTAAAAAGCTGCTTCCTAGCTACCACACCCTTATCTCTGCACAGGTGGTTGTCATTAGAGTCTAAGCCTGCACCTACGTTACGGCTTGGGTGTGGCTTAGCCTCAGCAAGTACGTGCTTCTTTTGCTTGGCTGTAGTTTTAGCCATGTGAAAACCTTGCCTGTCTCTTGTCTTAAAGGCATATTCACTGTTTTCCTGTTTCCATTGGCTCAGCACAGCTCTCATTGTCACAGTACTTGCACATCTTAAAGGACAGGAGGTGCTCTCAGGTGAAGATCATTACCCAAATCAGTCATACACTAAGGACCTGAGATTAATTAAGCTTCAGGTGAACAAGGTATATTAAACATATTAGGTACAGTTTTAATAGTATAAATATCCATAGCAACTCTTAGTAAGTAAAGAACTTAAAGATCTAAATACAAGCTTAAAAGTAAGATGCAGAACAGCAGTCCAGCAGCGAGATGGGGGCTTTCCAGTCTTTTGCACTGAGTGTCGCATGTGTGATTTTCTCCCAGTTGGTGAGCGGTCTTACGTGTGCACTAAGTGCAAGGAGCTCTTTGCTCTCAGGGAACGAGTCCGTTCTCTAGAGGCTAGAGTAGCAGACTTGGAAAACATAAGAAAGACAGAGAGCTACATAGACGAGACCTACAGGGATATAGTCCTGAAGTCCCACCTCCAGTCTGGCAGCATCCCTGTTGCCTGAAAAAAACTCCATGATCTGACCACAATACCACGGCTCTTCAGGTCTCTGGTCCATCAAGCAGTGAGAAACAGGCAGAGAGTAATACATAATACAATCACACACAAAGTGCTATTTTCTTTGAGCTCAGAGGGAAGATGGCAACAGACGGTCTATGGACACGCATAGTTCCACGCCTGCCGAATTCAAATTCTTCCTTCTAAAAGCTCCTTTTTATTAGAGAAAAATAGGAAGTAACAGTCATTTATTATAACCATGAAATAACACAAGGTGTCACCAAAGTTCTTTTTACAGAGTAAGATCTGATTACAGTATATTAGATGAAATTTATAATTGCAAAAGTTGCAAAAATTATGTTTTGTCAGCAGGGACTTCCAGTTGACTGTACAATGAACTTTATGCTTGCACAGTTCATAGCCTATGTTCTTTTTGCTTGCGTTAACACTGTTCCATCTATTTTAAAGACGGTTACAGAGAACTCATGATCATGACATCCTATTCTATTTAAAAGGAAGTAGGTGAAAAGTCAAACTCCTAAACACATTTTGTATCAAGAACTTCATCCATCTTCAATTACATATTGGGGATTCTGGTATCCCTTTATCTGTCCATCTCTACAGTCCTCCCTGTGATTCTAGAAAGAATCATTACAAAAGAACAGTAGCTGAAACATGTCCAATTCCGGAATAATCTTCTACAATAGGCTTCATTTCGGAGATGTTCTTTCAAAGTCCTAGGCACATCTGGTCCATAGGTGAGCTCCATCTTGTTCATTGGAAGAAATAATTATACAAAATCATGTGACATTGTTTACCTTTGCTTAGCCTCAATAAAAATGTGTACAGAGAGCAAGACTTTACCAATTATTCTTGTAAGCACTACCTCATCCAGCAGTGGCCAACTGCTTCTCGTAGATCTAGCAATAATTCAAAGATTAGTCCCTCATATCATGACACTAGTCATCACTCCAGATTCGTCAGCAGCATCCTTTCACACCATGGGCTGTGCTATGCACATCTGAGATCAATCTTTTTCAGTGACCATCCACCCAGGCTTCACTGCTGCGCATACATGAGTAGTTCCGCTGGAATCGCTGATCTTTATCAGGTGTCTCCATATCCAGTAGCATTTCATTCAGTAGTTTTCCTCTTCGACCCATAGGATTCAGTGCATACAATATATAATTTGTAAAAATCCAATTCTCTACTACAGCATCTCTCTTGATTCCACACAATTGCAAACAAGCACAATTATTCATCACTAACGACAGTCTTAAATTGTTGAACAGAATTATATTATCTATTGTTAATTACAATACATCCATAGCTAGCACTAAACTATTACATAGCTAGTCTGTAACATACTCATTATTTTCATCTACATTCCTAAACTTATTCTGTCTACTTGCCAAATCAAATGTTAGCATGTGGCCTGATAGACACATTGCTTTTTCCTGTCAGGAACACAATTGTACATATTCATATCACTAATTATGTTTGTGATGTATTCTCCAGCTTTAACAATATACAAGATATAGTCAATCTGGTTTATTCAAGGGGTAACAAACATTAAAACATAACTAGCAGTTTATGACAAATAATCTAAACTCATTTCAATTGTTTGTCAATGATTATTAGGAAGGCTGTCTTATCTTAGGTGATGATTCAACTCACATTACTTTAAACATTATCACCACGTCCTGCACACACAAACACCCCAGTATCTCACTGGTCTTCTCCACTTCCATATCCCTACACGTAGTCTTCATTCTCTTCACATTAATCGACTTCACTTCCCCCCACCATCTCGTGCACACTTACAGTCTACCCGTCATTCTGCCTTTTTCTTCCTTGGTCCAGCTCTGTGGAACTCTCTTCCCACTCCACTCCATCTGGAAGATAACTACACCAGTTTCAGGCCCCTACTGTTCACCTCAGCATATAACCTCCCAGCAACACCCAGCTGACCTGGTTTATCTATTTTTGCACTTTTCTTTGTTTTTTTTTTGTTTGTTTTTTTAATACTACTTTCCCCACTAATCACAGCAGTTCACATTGCAACTAAACTTGGTACAGCACATTAAACAGGAACATTGATAACTTGAAATTTTTCTTTGTAAGACAATGAGGGTTAAGTGACTTATCCAAGGTCACAAGGAGTGCTAGTACTCTTCTCTATTCCAGTCTAATTCACATAGACATCTAAGCTCACAAAGAAGGAACATTTATATAAGGGTGTGTACATTCATAAACTATAAAACTTTTTAACACCAAATTTGAACCAATTAAAACTGTTAATTACCACTTCTTTTCAGAACAAAACAGCATAGTAGTAGAATATCAGCACATAGAGCTCCTCATGCAAGAAGCCTGAGGCAAAATCAGTATTAATCAAGTGAGCAGATAACTCAAGAGCTCTAGAAAGAGCGAAGACTCCAGCTAGTTGAGCATTAGCAAATAGTAAAGCAGCCACTGTCACAGAATCAGCTCTTACAATTGCATCAGTTTTCCTTATTCATTGCACAAAGCAGAACCATCAGTACAGTGTAAGGTCAAACAGTAGCAATCTAGAGCTGAAAGGAAGCTGGGTTTTTTTTATTCCAAGTGTAGAAGACGCAAAAACTTAATGAGAGACATGTCAAAGTACTAGAAAATCAGTAATTTGGATTGCAAAGACTACTGCTGCCAGAGCCTAAAAACATGGAGGCATTCCTGCTACAAAAGTCTGAAAAATAACCCAGTGGCTTAAGTCTAGTGGGAAATTTCTGAGCAAAAACACAAACAGCAGCAATAGAAGAGGTAAGCATATTGGATCACACTTGCAATTAACAACATCAATTCTGCAGAGGTCTTTCCATATATGGCTAATCTTGTTGATCCATACTTGCACACTCTACCCATACTGTTTTTATACTTTACTGTAATTTTATCTGTTTATCTACCATGTAGTTTACTCAAAATTGCCATGTACATAGTTAACCCTATTCGCATCCAAGTTTTTTGTATATAGTTAACCCTGTTACTTCCTAGTTTTTGTACCCTGTTCAATGTAAAAAACCAATGCTGACTGTACCATTGTGTTTAAATTTGTTCATTTGTAAACCGCACTGATTAAAAGAGCGCGGTATATAAGAAATAAAAATAAATAAATAAATAAATAAAACATACAAGACATGAGAATTTAAGATCACTCCTCCAATCGACTCCTGCAGATTAGTTTAAAAGAGACTAAGGGGGATGTTTACTAAAGTGCGATAATCGTGAATAACACGCGTAAAGTACGTTTAATGATCGTTCGCACGTCCGAACGCGCATTCTGACGTGCGAACGATCGTTAAACGTACTTTACGTGCGTTAACCGCAGTTAACGATCGTAAACCTCCGCGGCGCGTTAAAACAGCGCAGAAGGTGGAGAGTGGGCGGAGAGAAGGGGTCAATGGGCGGAGAGTGGGCGGGGAGAGGCTCCCCTCACACTAACGCACTGAATTCCTGAGCTCAATTCCAACGCGAATGAAAACCTGTCGTTAAAGGCATATTAAAGGGAAGAGAAACCATTTACGTCAGCAATGTACAGCAAAACCGCGGAAACCCACAAAACGTGAGCAGTGTGATACATGTGCACAGAACAAATTTTCACATAAAACGTTAAAAATGACCACAAGAAACATTGTAAAAAGCATAATTCAGCTGGGCAACAGTGATAGCAATGGGCAACAAGGAACAACACTCCCTGGAAAGCACCAAAAAAATGAAATGATGTTTGGAAGGGTCTACGCTCCGCAGACCCTTTCAAAGATCATTTCATTGTAATGGAGCTGTCCTGGGAGTGTTGTGTAATGCTGCCCAATGATATCATTGTTGCCCAGCTTGGTTATGGGTGTGTGCCCCTTTTTTGAGGTCTTTTCTGAGGTTTATGTGCACCTTTGTCTCCATACAAGGTAACTGAGCCCACAGTAAACTTGTGCAGAGCAGGGCTTGTGACTCGTCAGGCCGGTTTAACTAACTCCAGGGACTACACTGTCTCTGTGACTACAGTGTGGTGCAACAGACACAGCCAGTGCCTGTAAGACCAGAGGGTCACAGGTTCAAATCCCAGCTGGGGCTCCTGCCAACCCAGTCTCCATAGTTTTACCCACCACTAAACAGTGATAGTAAAGACACCCCTTTATTGCAGAGAACATACACATGGTTCATACACCTATATTTTACCACACCAAACACAGACACCAGAAACAGGTGCATTACCCAGAGCAGAGTCTCGCAAATGCAGTCCTGGAGGGCCCCACACAATTCAGGTCCCATGCTGCCTCTAATAAAGATGCCTGTGCTGCATATCTATGCACCACCCCCATGCATATTTATGAGGGACAGCATGAAAACCCGAACAGTGTTTGGAACACCAGGACCGGAGTTGGGGAACTCTGCCGTAAAGCAGCAGCCAACAGGGCCAGACACACCCACACACACACCCACAGGCCCCATTGGCCAATGCCTCCTGGAGAAGCAGGACATTGGGCCCTGCCTGTATCTCCCAATACTAGCAGTTGCATACCTTAGCAATGCCACCCTACAACTGGGTATATGGTACACAGCTATCAAACGTTTCCTGTGATAACTGGCAGATATCAATTCCTACGTTAAGCACAGTTTGCTCAGTGAGCTCCACCGAAACAAGCATTCTGATGTCTGCGGTGTGTGCTGCAGGTATGGTCTCTGACAGTGCGTACCACCCTGGGGAGTGACCCCCAACAGTCTTGCGTACCATATCCATGCCTGAACTGTGCCCAGGACTGCTGTGGTGGGTATGGATGCTGAACACCTCTATAGTTGCACAATGCTGGCATAGGTGTGGGGGTGGCTGTCTGTCAATCCAGTGTGTGGTGGCTGCAAACACCTTCCACAGCCCACACTGCCAGCAATGTTGCCAGTATTGAGCTGCCAATGTGCATAATGAGGAGCAAGGTACCATGGGTATAGGCCGGACAGGGTGGCCTGGCCAGGGTGCATCTGCACAGGGCATAGGGCAGTGACAGGCACATTTTAGTGCCCGGCCACCACCTACACAGACAGGGTGACCTCAGTATGTCCTGCTGGGAGATCACTCTCACCCTGACTGTGCAGTGACGACAGCATGGCTAGGCACCCCCATAGTGCTATATAGTATTTCTCTTATGTGATAGATATGGGTTTCCTTTTTGGGGCCCAGTCACTGATTTATCTGCTTGCTGTGTATGCTGACATCCCAGTTCTGGGTGCATGCATCTCCACTGGGCACATGCATTATGGACTAACTAGCAGACTGTTTGCAGCTGGTATGTGTCTTGATGGAGTGGCTTGCAGTGGCTGATGGCTTGCTGCAGGAGAATATCATAGAGTGGTGGGGTGCAGCTTACCATATCCAGGCATAATGTCTGTCTGCTCTACTGCCACCTTTGCAGGGAGGTAGAATGTGCATCTATTGTTGGGGGACCCTGTTTGCTGTGCGGGGGGGGGAGAAACATGGGCCACCTAGGGGTCCATGGGGGCTACACCTGACTGCAAGGTGTTTGTGCAGAAACTACCTATCTCACACATTAACACTGCTTTGGACCTGCGCCATGGCCTACTTTCAGCCATGGACGGTGCTGTGGACCTGGTGCTGGGCGCCTCACTGCACCCTCAGGGTGAGCACAGTATCCGCACAATGTGACGGTGTGTAGCTACTCTGTGCCAGTACAACACACGGTCAGTACCCCCTACCAGGCCGAGGTGCTGTGGGGGTGCACATGGTCACTTCCCCCTACCAGGCCGAGGTGCTGTGGGGGTGCATTCCCCATGGTGTGTATCTGTGGACAGCTGATTTGCATGTGCAGTGCATCATGGGTGTGACTGGCATGATCCAACCCTGGGAGGATCTTGCGCCTGCTCACAGGCTCTGATAAACCATAGGCCATCACACGTACATCTGTTAGCATAATGCATAGGTGCAAGACACCCTAAAGCAGGGGTTTCCAACTCCAGTCCTGGAGGGCCGCAAACCAGTCAGGTTTTCAGGGTATCCCTAATGAATATGCATGAGATATATATGCATTAGAAATAGCCTGTCAAACTGACTGGTTTGTGGCCCTCCAGTGCTGGATTTGGGGACCCCACCTTACACCTCTGCCATTTAAGATTGTGAGTGGGCAAGGTACAGATGTCCTCGCCATCAAAAGAGTAGATAGAATGTGTCACAGACCTCCTCGCTTCTCACCACCACCAAAATATCGTCTATTAGACAACTTTTTGGTGGTGGTGAGAAACGAGGAGGGATGTGACACATTCTATCTACCCTTTTGATGTCGAGGACATCTGTACCTTGCCCACTCACAATCATACATGACAGAGGTGTACGGCAGGGGTCCCCAAATCCAGCACTGGAGGGCCACAAACCAGTCAGTATGGCAGGCTATTTCTAATGCATATATATCTCATGCATATTCATTAGGGATACCCTGAAAACCTGACTGGTTTGCGGCCCTCCAGGACTGGAGTTGGAGACCCCTGCCCTAAAGTGTCTGTACTATAAGATGCCCACGCTAGTAAAAACACAAGTACCCACGCACGATTGTACGCACACACCAACGCACGTAGCTATGCACGGGGCTACGCCCATAACAACGCACGCAGCCACGCACGCACCAACGTACATGGCTACGTGCACTGCGAGAGTGTGTTTCAGTAACCACTACTGAACGTAAAGAAAAACAAGCCTCCTCATTCCCTATGTGATGTACAGGGTGATGCCTGGGACAGCCTTTTGCGTTAGGCACACTGGGGACTCAAACCCATGCTGCCTGTATGAGCGGTGAGTACACTAACCATTGTGCTACAGCTCTGTTTCAGTGATTTGTGTCTGTACGCCTTCATACGATTAATGTGCAGTAACACGCCACGGCGCCCTGTAACGCTTGTTAGTTTTTGGAACGCGCGTTAGTGGTTACGATGTCCCGCCCATGTTCTTTTTTGGCTTTCCTTTCACTAACGCGGCTCCTAACGCGATTTGCACTAATGCAGTTTAGTAAACATACCCCTAAGAGAAATATCAGCATTTTTCTTCAGACATTTACTCATACACTATCATAGTTGAACTTTCAACACTATACATATATTCACCATACTGTTTTAATTACTTAATTCACTTGTTTGAATATAATTGTATCATTCACTTTTTCCCTTTAAGTAAACAAACTTGCTTGACTTAACTTGACTAGCAATTCAATTTTTTTCCAGTTAAGTTACTAACTTCTCTTTCCTTTAAAACTATTTTATAAACCTTTATTACATCACATAATTTTATCAAATATCTAAATATATCAAAGCATGGAAGATCTTCCCGTTCATTCACATCAATTATAACTAGAAATACAATTTGGAGAATATATCATCATTTTTTCCCAAAGCATCCAGAGACATAAGAAACACCAAAGTGTAATATTTCTAATAATATTTTTCAGCATTTGCATTATTACACATAGAATAGAATCAGTAAATAAATTCTCATAACCCAAAATAAGTTCAGATCCAGACCTAAAAAACAAAACTTATTTACTATACATACACAAGTAAGAGAAATGGTTAATCACATTCGGAGGTTTTTTTTAACTTCCCCAATAAGGCTAAGAAAGAAAAGCTTACCACAGTTGCTCAAGACGTTCTTTCCTGCTAATATTGCAGTTATGCCAAGCCATTATCTTTGCCGGAAACCTCTACAATATTACTGCAATAAATATCAGAACTTATACTGCACAGCACACTTAATCACTAAAGTAGAGAAAACAAACTTCATACTACAATTGTGACATGAAAATCAGTCCTTCAAAACTTTGTTTGATTAATTCGATTTTTTTCATAGAGCAATGACTTAAGATTTTCCCTGTAAGTTTCAGTTTCTTTTATATTTACACTATCCATCCTAAACACTGGATTTTTAAACACAAAGTCAGTGACTTGCTGCACATTTTCAGCCTTAAACCATTCACGGCACATTCATGACTGGTATGAAATTCACTTCAAAAGCCATTTCATACTGTAACTAACCTCAATTTGCTCCACTGAAATGTTCCACAAAGGAGGAACGGCAAACTGGTTACTGGCAGTCATCGAATGTTAACATAAGGGCGCTTCACCAAAATTTGCGCCTCATTTCACAATTAGGGCTTCCTTTCTCTGCCCTATATCACGAGCCTTCTCGCTCCACTTATCTAACTGAGATCTCTAATTAACCTTACCAACTTTACATTATAATCACAATATACACACAGATATCTGTCAATTCTTTAGTATACTCACTCACGGCAACCACTGCCTGTGTCCTTGAGACTTGTCTACTGTTTCCAACTGCTGAAGGAACACAGAAATCCGAGTCCAGCACCAACTGAAGAAAACTCCATGATCTGACCACAATACCACAGCTCTTCAGGTCTCTGGTCCATCAAGCAGTGAGAAACAGGCAGAGAGTAATACATAATACAATCACACACAAAGTGCTATTTTCTTTGAGCTCAGAGGGAAGACGGCAACAGACGGTCTATGGACACGCATAGTTCCACACCTGCCGAATTCAAATTCTTCCTTCTAAAAGCTCCTTTTTATTAGAGAAAAAGAGGAAGTAACAGTCATTTATTATAACCATGAAATAACACAAGGTGTCGCCAAAGTTCTTTTTACAGAGTAAGATCTGATTACAGTATATTAGATGAAATTTATAATTGCAAAAGTTGCAAAAATTATGTTTTGTCAGCAGGGACTTCCAGTTGACTGTACAATGAACTTTATGCTTGCACAGTTCATAGCCTATGTTCTTTTTGCTTGCGTTAACACTGCTCCATCTATTTTAAAGACGGTTACAGAGAATTCATGATCATGACATCGTATTCTATTTAAAAGGAAGTAGGTGAAAAGTCAAACTTCTAAACACATTTTGTATCAAGAACTTCATCCATCTTCAATTACATATTGGGGATTCTGGTATTCCTTTATCTGTCCATCTCTACATTGCCATGGAGGAGAGAGGTCACGTGACAGGAGAGCATCACCCTGTTGTGGCAGGAAGTGATCCTGTAACTAAGACCTGTCCTCCAGGTGATGTAAAACCCTATCGCACTGAGGAAGTTTCTCCAGGGCCATGTGTCCATGAGGGAAGGGTTAGGACAGCCGTTATAGTTGGTGATTCGATCATTAGGCATATAGATAGCTGAGTAGCTGGTGGACATGAGGATCACCTGGTAACATGCCTGCCTGGTGCGAAGGTAGCGGACCTCACGCACCACCTAGATAAGGTCTTACATAGTGCTGGGGAGGAGTCTGCTGTCTTGGTACATGTCGGTACCAATGACATAGGAAAATGTGGTAGGGAGGTTCTGGAGGCCAAATTTAGGCTTTTAGGTAGGAAGTTGAAATCCAGAACTTCCAGGGTAGCGTTCTCTGAAATGCTTCCTGTTCCACGCGCAGGACCCAAAAGGCAGGCAGAGCTCCAGAGTCTCAATGCGTGGATGAGACAATGGTGCAGAGATGAGGGTTTTGGATTTGTTAGGAACTGGGGAACATTCTGGGGAAAGGAGGGTCTCTTCCGAAGGGATGGGCTTCACCTTAACTGGGATGGAACCAGGCTGCTGGCATTAACCTTTAAAAAGGAGATAGAGCAGCTTTTAAACTAGATAATAGGGGAAAGCTGACAGTTGCCCAAAAGCGGATGGTTTGGAAGAATGTATCCTTGAAGGATACTACCAAAGCAGAGAGGTTCCAAAAAAGAGTAAAGTAGCCCAAATGTCCTCGAGTATGGAGCAGACAGAGCTTAAAGATCCCAAATTACCCATGTCTACCAATAGCCAAATTAATATGAATAAAATGCAGTCTCTAAAATGCTTGTATGCAAATGCTAGAAGTCTAAAAAATAAGATGGGAGAGTTAGAATATATAGCACTAAATGCGAGGTTAGATATCATTGGAATATCATAGACATGGTGGAAGGAGGACAACCAGTGGGACACTGTGATACCTGGGTACAAACTATATCGTAATAATAGAGCTGATCAAATTGGTGGAGGGTTGCACTCTATGTTAGAGAGGGCATTGAGTCAGAAAGGATTAAAGTTTTGCAGGAAACAACATTTGCTGAAGAATCTCTATGGATTGAAATTCCATGTAAAAAGGGGAAGGCGATGGCAGTGGGAGTGTAATATCGACCGCCTGGCCAGAATGAACAAATGGATGATGAAATGCTCAAAGAAATCAAGGAAGCTAACAAACGTTACAGCACAGTAATATTAATGGGTGATTTCAATTACCCCGGTATTGACTGGGTCAGTATCACATCAGGACATGCTAGGGAGATAAAGTTCCTAGATGAAATAAATGACTGCTTCTTGGAGCAGTTGGTTCATGAACCGACCAGAGGGGAAGCCATATTAGACCAAGGGGTATGTTTACTAAAACCCCGTTATGGTGCACGGCGCACTAGTGTGCGGATGCCATATAAGGAGTGGGCGTTTCAGGCTGAAAAAAGCAAAACCGGGATTAATCATGCGCTAATGTGCGCTGCGCTCATGTGCGCCCCGCACATTAGCGCATGAGAAAGTTGCGCGGGAAGCAGAAGTGGCGCGCTGATGCACAAGTACAGGAACAGAGCCACAGTACAATGGTTAAGACACTGACCAATGGTGCAGAGATCAAGGGTTCAATCCCCCACTGTGCCCAATGAAAAAGGCTGGCTGAGGCATTACCTATTATTGGGAAGATTGCTTTAGGAGGCATTTTATTTTTATTTTAATTATCACTACTAGCAAACGCACTCTCAAAGCGTGTTAACATAAGGCGCCCCATAAGGCACATTTCAAAGTGCACTGTCTGCCAAGGCACCCTAGAATGTTGCTTATAGGGCGCCTTATAGGGTGCCGTATGAGGTACCGCAAGGTCACAGCACTGTTTTTGATGGCAGCACTGTGCAGTTTAAGGAATGAAAAGCATAAGTAAGTGTGCTGACAAACAAGGAGGAGCAGCAGTGGAGCACAATGGTTAAGACACTGACCAATGATGCAGAAGTCATGGCTTCAATCCCCCCACTGTGCCAAATGAAGAAGGCTGGCTGAGGCATTACCTGTTATAGGTAATATTGCTGTAGGGGGCATTTTATTTTTATTTTAATTAGTGCTGCCAGCAAACACACCCTCAAAGTATTGTAACATAAGGTGCTGCATAAGGTGCCTCATAGGGTACCCCAGAGGGCACATTTTAAAGTGCACTGTCCGCCACGGCACCCTACAATGTTGCTGAAAGGGCGGCCTATAGGGCGCCATATAGGGTGCCCTATGAGGCACAGCAAGGTCATAGCACTGTGTTTGATGGCAGCACTGTGCATTTAAACGCATGAAAATCTTAAGTAGGTGTGCTGACATGCAAGGAGGAGCAGCAGTGTAGCACAGTGGTTAAGGCACTGATTGCTGATACAGGGGTCATGAGTTTGCTCCCCAGTGTGCCTAATACATAAAGCTGGCTGAGGCATCAACTTTGCAATGTACATATTGTTTCCTGCAGCACTTTATTTGTATTTTATTAATTGCTGCCAGCAAACACGCCCTCACGTGCCGTAATTGAAGATGCCGCATAAGGCACCCTATAAGGCACTCCATAGGGCTCATTATAAAGTGCACTGTCCGCCACAGCACCCTAAAATGTCCCCTATAGGGCACCCTATAAGTTGCTCCATGGGATAACGTATAGTGCACCTTATATGGACGGTAACCATAAGGTGACCTATAAGGCGCCCTATAAAGCACCCTCTGAGGCACCTTATGGGTACAGTACGATAAGGGTGTTTTTGCTGGCAGCAATAATGTACATTAAAAATAGATAATTCTTTGGGCAGCCCTATCAAATAACCCCACTGTGGATTTGAACCCAAGACCTCTGGCTCCACAGGCAGTGAAGTAACCATTGTATTACAGCTCTATAGCTGCTAGCATGCCCCTGGCTGGCTGCAGAGGGCGTGCACGTCACCACACAGACAGTCTGCTGTGGTCACCAGGATAGGATTAGCACACCCATACCCATGATGCACTGCACATGCAAATCAGCTGTCCACAGATAAACACAAGATGGGGTATGCACCCCCATAGCACCTCGGCCTGGTAGGGGGAAGTGACCATGTGCACCCCCACAGCATCTCGGCCTGGTAGGGGGTACTGACCATGTGTTTTACTGGCACAGAGTAGCTACACACCATCACATTGTGCGGGTACTGTGCTCACCCTGAGGGTGCGGTGAGGCGCCCAGCACCAGGTCCACAGCACCTTCCATAGCAGAAATAGGCCATGCTGGAGGTCTAAAGCAGTGTTTAAGTGTGAGATAGGTAGGTTCTGCAGAAACACCTTGGATATATCTGTCTGTCTCAGTCAGGTGTAGCCACCCATGGACCCCCAGAAAGATTATGTACCACCACTCTCCTCCTCCAGGACTGAGGGTGGTAAACAGCATCTCCCATCAACAGATCCACATTCTACCTCCCTGCAATGGTGGTAGTAGAGAGGACCATCAACCCCAGTCCTGCTGGGGAACAGACACCCTACAGGGCAGTCAATGCAGCTCTGTACCCATACATAACACAACAGTAGACAGACATTAGGCCTGGATATGCTAAGCTGCAACCCACCACTATCTGATATTCTCCTGCAGCAAGCCTTCAGCCGCTGCACCCTGCAAGGCGCTCCATCAAGACACATACCAGCTGCAGACAGTCTGCAAGCTAGTCCATAGTGCATGTTCCTGGTGGAAATGCGTGCACCCAGAACTGGGATGTCAGCATACACAACAAGCAGATAAATCAGTGACTGGGCCCCAAAAGGAAACCCATAAATATCAAATGACAGAAATACTATATAGCACTATGGGGATGCCTAGCCATGCTGTCGTCACTGCACAGTCAGGGTGAGAGTGATCTCCCAGCAGGACACACACTCCCACACCTATGCCAGCATTGTGCTACTATAGAGGAGTTTAGCAGCCCTGCCCACCACACCAGTCCTGGGCACAGTACAGGCATGGATATGGTACGCAATACTGTTGGGGGTCACTCCCCAGGATGGTAAACACTGTCAGAGACCAGACCTGAAGCATACACCGCAGACATCACAAAGATTGTTATGATGGCGCTCAATGAGCAAACTGTGCTTAACGTAGGACTTGCTATCTGCCAGTAATCATAGGAAACGTTTGATAGCTGTGTACCATATACCCAGGTGTAGGGTGGCATTGCTAAGGTATGCAAGTGCTAGTATTGGGAGATGCACGCAGGGCCCAATGTCCTGCCTCTCCAGGAGGCATTGGCCAATGGGGCCTGTGGGTGTGGGTGTGTTTGTGTCTGCCCCTGTTGGCTGCTGCTTTACGGCAGAGGTTCCCAACTCCAGCCCTGGTGTGCCAAACACTGTTCAGGTTTCATGCTGTCCCTCATGAATATGCATGAGCTACATCTGCATACCATGGGGGTGGTGCATAGATATGCAGCACAGGCATCTTTATTAGAGGCAGCATGGAACCTGAATGGTGTGGGGCCCTCCAGGACTGCATTTGGGAGACTCTGCTCTAGGTAATGCGCCTGTTTATGGTGTCTGTGCTCGGTGGGGTAAAATATAGGCGTATTAACCATGCGTATGTTCTCAGCAATAAAGGTTTGTCCTTACTAGCACGGTTTAGTTGTGGGAAAAATATGCAGACTGGATTGACAGTAGCCCCAGCTGGGCTTTGAACCTGTGACCTTCTGTTCTTGCACACACTGTCTGTGTGCACTGCACCACCATGTTACCACAGATATGCTGCATGCCCTGGGGAGTCCATGACTGTATATCCGACAGGGCCTGTTTGTTGCAGTGCACGGCACCCACCTGGACAGGGGCTAGGCCATGGTCTGCTGTGGCCACCAACTGCTGCCACCTCCACCACCAGTACCGCTCCATCCTTAGATTGGAGACAGCATAAACCCTGAAGGATTTGTGGCCCTCCAGGACTGCATTAGGGGTAATCTGCTCTAGGTAATGTGCATGTTTCTGGTGTCTGTGCTCTGTAGGGTAAAATAGAGGTGTTTGAGCCATGCTTATGTTCTCTGCAATAAAGGTTCGTCTTTACTATCACGATATAGTTTTGGCTAAAGTATGGGGACTGGATTGGCAGGAGCCTCAGCTGGGGCTTGAACCTGTGACCTTCTGTCTCTAAACACACTGGTTGTGTGCACTGCACCACTGTGTTGCCACAGAGACAGTGCATTCCCTGATGATACCATGACTGTTTGTCCGGCAGGGCCTGTCTGTTGCAGTGCATTGCACCCACCTACACAGGGCTAGGCCATGGTCTGCTCTGGGCAGCTGCCACTGCCCCCCTCCACCTCCAGTACCCCTGTGCCACCATACTGACATGCCCTTCTGCTGGTGGTGCTGGTGGTATGAAGTCTCAGGCCATCCTGTGTGCGGGTAGGCGGCTGCCTATGGTGCAGGTTCTGGGGTAGGGGTGCCTGCATATCTGTCCGCACGTCCCCCAATCACCACCTGCCAATGTTCCGTGCCCTTGGGGCTACCTGCTGGGTACTATCCCCTGTGACACTGTGATAAACACTCTTATGCCCATGTTGGGCCCTCATCAGTTGCTGTCTGGCTGCTGTTCAGTTTCAGCATTCCTAGGTGCCATCTAGGCATCTGCCTAGTCCACACTGTGCCCCAGCTGCACCACAGCATGTAACGCCTGCAGCCCTCTGTATCCCCTTTCCCAGCATCTGTCCAATTGCCCATTCCGACCTGCCCGCCCTGCTGTTGTGGAAATGTGCATGCCATAGGTAACCTGTCCAATGGAGATGGAAACCCTGATCAGTGCTATTTCACTGTGGGATCATTCACCTTGTATGGGGACGGAGCGTAGACCCTTCTAAAATTCATATTTATTTTTGGGGGCTTTCTTGGGAGTGTTTTTTGATGTTTCCCATTACTATCACTATTGCCCAGCTTGATTATAATTTTATTATATTTTGTTGGGGTCATTTTTAATGTTTATTTGCCCTTTTGTTCCGTGCACATGTATCAAACTGCTCACTTTTTGTAGGTTTCCCTGGTTTTGCTGTACATTGCTGACAGAAATGGTTTCTCTTCCCTTTAAATCGGCTCTACCGCGAGGTTTTCACTCGCGGTATTTTTGTACTCGAATTTCAGCCCCGCTCCTGTGCAGGGAGCCTCTCCCCTCCCACTCTCCACCCATTGACCCCGTCTCTCCGCCCCTGGGGAGCCTTCCTCCGCCCTCCGGGAGCCTTTCCACACCTCTATCACACATCAGCGCGCCGCGCACATGAGCGGGGCACAAAAACGCATCATTAGTGTGCACTAAGGTACCTTAGCGCACGCTATTGTGCGCCACGCACTTGTGCGCCGTTTAGTAAACATACCCCCTTGTCTTTAGTGGAATACCAGATCTAGTGCAAGGGATAAGGGTGTTGGGGCCACTTGGCAATAGTGATCATAGCTTGATCGCCTTTGATTTAATTAGTGGAGGAGGGAAAGTAAGGAAATCCACAGTACTACCTTTTAACTTTCGAAAGGGAGACTATGATAAAATGAGGAAAATAGTAAAGAAAAAACTAAAAGGAGCAGTTGCAAAGGTTAAAAACTTACATCAAGCTTGGGTTTTGTTGAAAAATACTATCTTGGAAGCCCAGAGCACCTCTATTCCATGCTTTAAGAAAAGTGGAAGGAAGTCCAAACAACTGCCAGCATGGTTTAAAGGTGAGGTCAGAGAGGCTGCTGTTGCCAAAAAAGCATCTTTCAGGAACTGGAAAAAAGAACCAAACGACGAAACCTGGAAACAGCACAAGCACTGGCAAGTCAAATGCAAGGCATTGATAAGGCAGGCAAAGGGAGAATTTGAGAAGAAGTTTGCTGCGGAAGCAAAAACGCGAAATAAAGACTTTTCAAGTACATTCGTAGCAAACAACCTGTGAGAGAGTCAGTTGGTCCATTAGATGATAGAGGGGTTAAAGGGGCACTAAGAGGCGACAAGGCGATAGCGGAGAGACTGAATGAATTCTTTGCTTCGGTCTTTACTGAGGAAGATATAGGGATGTTACCAATGACTGAAGTGGTATTTAAAGGTGCGGAAGAATTTAAGGAAATATTGATACATCAGCAAGATGTATTGCAACTATTAGATAAACTGAAGAGTAGCAAATCACCTGGGACGGATGGTATACATCCAAGGGTGTTGAAAGAACTGAAACATGAGATTGCAGACCTGCTGTTAGTAATCTGTGAACTATCATTAAAATCATCTCTAATACCTGAAGATTGGAGGATCGCCAATGTAACACCAATTTTTAAAAAGGGTTCCAGGGGTGATCCGGGAAACTACAGACCGGTGAGCCTGACATCAGTACCAGGAAAAATTGTAGAAACCATCATAAAAATAAAATTACTCAGCATGTAGATAGTCATGGCCTAATGGGAGACAGCCAACATGGCTTTAGACAAGGAAGATCTTGTCTTACTAATCTGTTATGTTTTTTTGAAGGTGTGAATAAACAGGTGGACAAAGGTGAGTCAGTTGATATAGTATATCTGGACTTTCAGAAAGCCTTTGACAAGGTCCCTCATCAGAGACGTTTGGCAAAACTAAAGAGTCATGGGATGGGAGGCAGTGTACTATTGTGGATCAGGAACTGTTTAAAAGATAGAAAGCAGAGGGTAGGGCTAAATGACCAATTTTCCCAATGGAGAAGGTTGAATAGAGGTGTACCCCAGGGATCTGTGCTGGGTCCGTTGCTTTTTGACATATTCATAAATGACCTGGAAAGTGGAATAACGAGTGAGGTTATCAAATTTGCAGATGACACAAAACTATTTAAAGTTGTTAAAACCCAAGAGGATTGTGGAAAATTGCAAGAGGATCTTGATAAATTGGAAGACTGGGCATCAAAATGGCAGATGAAATTTAATGTGGACAAGTGCAAAGTTATGCACCTAGTGCCTCTATATCGTTCCATGGTGAGACCGCCCCTTGAATATTGTGTGCAATTCTGGTCGCCGTATCTTAAAAAGGATATAGCGATTTTAGAAAAGGTTCAGAGAAGAGCCACCAAAATGGTAAAGGGGATGGAAGGATACTCCTATGAAGAAAGGCTAAAAAGGTTGGGGCTCTTTAACCTGGAAAAGAGACGGCTGAGGGGAGATATGATAGAAGTCTATAAATTAATGAACGGAGTGGAACGGGTAAACGTAGATCGATTGTTTACCATATCAGAATATAGAAAGACTAGGAGACATGCAATGAAGCTACAGGGTAAACTATTTAAGACTAATAAAAGAAAATATTTTTTCACTCAACGTGTAATCAAACTCTGGAATTTGTTACCGGAGGATGTAGTAAAGGCTGTTAGTGTAGCTGGGTTTAAAAAAGGTTTGGACAAGTTCCTGGAGGAAAAGGTCCATAAACCATTATTAAGAAGGGACCCAGGATATCAATGCTTGAACCAATACAAGCATTGTGGAACCTGTGTCCCTTGGGGAAACTGCTAGGTACGTATGACCTAGATTGGCCACTGTTGGAAACAGAATACTGGGCTTGTTGGACCTTGGTCTGACCCAGTATGGCATATTTTATGTTATGTTCTTATGTAGTGAAGAACAACCCACACTATGGTTACATGATGCAAGGTTCCACATTAGAACCACTACCCAGGAAAAATATTTAGGCGTCATTGTGGATGACATGTTAAAACCCTCGGCCCAGTGTGCAGCGGCGGCCAAGAGAGCAAATGGAATGCTAGGTATCATAAGGAAAGGAATGGAAAATAAAACAAAAGATATTATAATGCCTCTATATCGTTCCATGGTGAGACCACACCTTGAATATTGTGTGCAATTCTGGTCGCCGTATCTTAAAAAGGATATAGTGTTATTAGAAAAGGTTCAGAGAAGAGCCACCAAAATGGTAAAGGGGATGGAAGGATACTCCTATGAAGAAAGGCTAAAAAGGTTAGGGCTCTTTAAACCTGGAAAAGAGACGGCTGAGGGGAGATATGATAGAAGTCTATAAATTAATGAACGGAGAGGAACGGGTAAACGTAGATCAATTGTTTACGTTATCAGAATATAGAAAGACTAGAGGACATGCAATGAAGCTACAGGGTAAATTATTTAAGACTAATAAAAGAAAATATTTTTTCACTCAACATGTAATCAAACTCTGGAATTTGTTACCGGAGGATGTGGTAAAGGCTGTTAGTGTTGCTGGGTTTAAAAAAGGTTTGGACAAGTTCCTGGAGGAAAGGTCCATAAACCATTATTAAGAAGGGACCCAGGATATCAATGCTTGACCCAGTACAAGCCTTGTAGAATCTGTGTCTTTTGGGGAAACTGCTAGATATGTATGACCTAGATTGGCCACTGTGGGAAACAGGATACTGGGCTTGATGGACTTTGGTCTGACCCAGTATGGCATATCTTATGTTCTTATGTTCTTGTTATGTTAGAAAACACCTTAAAAACAGGGGGGTATGAGCTGGGATAATAAAATATAATCAGAATCAGAGAGCCAGATCTCAGTGATACAAAGAACATCTAGAGCATGAGACGACAGCATATCATACAAAATTGAAAGCTTATTATGAATAGATTGGGCATTAACCAGCCAAACATTCAACATAGTAAATCTATCTCTCTTAACAAGAACAGGACATGATGCTACAGACAAACCTATCTGATAAAGCTGTCAGGGATGAAACACCCTCCTAGGGATTTGAAATGTTATTTACTAGCTATATTTTCATATGGCGATACAATCCTTCACTTGATTATGGTAATATTATTATTTAGGGATACCCGATAGTTCACTCTGCTCTTTGCAAGTGATTCAAAAATCTTCTATTCAAGTTATTTTTAATCTATGAAAGATGGATCCTGTTTCTGAGTATTTTATGGTGTTGTATTGGTTATGTATCAATGTCTTTGTATGATATATCGAATGTTACATTCTGAATATTCTATTGAATGTTTTGTTTCACAGACTCCTTATTTACCATCTAGGGTGCTTCACTCAAGCCAGGGCAATTTATTGAATGTTCTTTCTGTCCCTCTTGTGTGTCTCTTGTGTGTGAAACTACTGCTAGAGCATGGGCTTTTCAGTAGTTGACTCCTGCCAAGTGGAATGTCCTTTCATTGAATCTTTGACAATTACACGATTATTTGTCCTTTTGGAAAGTTTTGAAGGAATGTCTATGCAATTGTTTTTTTTTCTTTATTTTAATAAGTTGCCTGTTAGTTTTAACTGTTTGTGGTTTTAGTAAGTGTGTATTGTTTAACTCGCTCAGAAACTGTATGATGAGCAGGAGATATATATGAATGCATGAAATGAGAGCCTAAAGCTCTGCTCTGGGACACCTATATAACTGAGCTAAACTGAAACAGACTCGCAACCATACCTGGAGGATTTAGATTAATCCTCAGGGATCTACAATGGGGTTGCTTGCATCAAGAAATCGTTGCTCACAAGTTGAAGACTGTGAGTCATGCTGTGGCTCTCAGATAATGGAGAACCATAATCCTGCAGCATCTTTCTACTACTGCTACTACTACTACTACAAGTATGCAAACTCAAGCTAAAGTTGAAAAAGAGCAAGTCACTCATGAATGTAGCAAAATATGACCTTGAGAACATACCATGAAATTTAAACTGCTGGCAAAATTAATTTGCTGATTTATATACAAATGGCAGAGCTCCAGAAGAGTTATAGGATGACATTAAGTAGGTTGTATTGGAAGAAAGTGAGAAGTCTCTACAAAATATGAAAAAGCAAAAACAACCAAAATAGATTACTGAAGAAACTTTGAAAATTGTCCAGAAACACAGAGAAGCTAAAGCCAGAGAAGAAAAAGAGGCACTCACAGAACATAACAGAGTTTTCCAATGTGTCAAAGAGAGGACAATGTATCAAAGAGAAGGCGGTGGTCAATGGTGCCAAAAGCAGCAGAAAGGTCAAGAAGGACTGAAGGTTTGTGGGACTTATATTTCATTTTTCAGATGTTGAATACTAAATACCAACTCTATCATGTAGATTTCATAACCACTCCATTTTTTCAATACTCGGTAAATATCAAATGCTTAGCTTCTGCTTTGATTCCTTCTTCCCACTCGCCCTACGTTTCTCCGAGAGAAATATAAGTCCCACAAACCTTCAGTCTTGGCTATAGAAGATTATAATAGAAATAGGTAGGGTGTTGGAGGTCATTGATGCTATTAGGCATTAATGTTGGACATATTGTAAGTCTGAAAAGAAGTGCCAAAAAAGTCTGAGACCTCTAGCAATAATAAGAATGATTCAGTAAGTAACCATATGTGATAATATGATTTAAAAAAATTTTTTTTTGTTCTATGCTGATAGAATTGAGCGTCTTTTGCATTTGAATTTTTGACCCATTCAGACCTGGACAACCACAGACCCGACTTCTAAAATGGCTCTAGAGACCTCTGTGCTTTGGATGGCTCTACACCCATTTCCAGGTGTCCAAAGCATGAATAGGGCTTCAGAATGACCCCACGGAGCCTGAAAGTTTTTTTTTAATGCATTTCTTTTTGCCTCTAGGACAGATACAGTGCTACATGTTTATCTCTCTGAGCCTATTTTAATCTGTGGATGATTTCTGCCTATTCTTTATATCTTTTTCACTTCAGCAATGTAAATTTATGAGGCAGTAATTTGCATTCACCTGTGTCTGAATGAAGAAGAGAAAATGGGGATCTGCTGGAACTATTAAGCTGCTGATGACATCAGCCATGGAATCTGAGAGTAGGGAGTCTGGGATAAGCTTGCTTCGCTTCTTGACAAAAACTTTAAATATGATTCATGAACTGCCTCATGCTTCTGACTTCTTCCCCACCCCCCCCCCCCCAAGTGGTTCTGCTTTGTCTACCTCCTCCCCCTCCCCTCAGCTCCATTGCTGATGAAAATGAATAGAACAAATGAAGATTTGGCTCATTCTATCCTCAGTCAATTGGTTCATTTAAAGGCATGTGAAATGAAAATGCCTCCATTCCTTGATTTTATCATTTGTCCAAAAATGAATGCACATCCCCATAGTATGTACATAAGTCCAAACCTTGTCCCAGTGTTTCATGCCTCCTGGGGATATCTCTGGTTGCTGTGGGTAACAGTATCTGTAAAATGGAAGATGCATACTTCACTCGCATAAAGTCTAGAAAACACTTTAACAAGCTATTCCATGCACCATTGTTTTATGCATGGAACTAGTCTGAAAATTATTCCCTAAATAATTACATGGTTAAATTCCCACAATTGAAAATTTACCTTCCCTCAATCAGTAAAATTGATCTTCCCGCAGTAGGCAAAAATATGTATGTTTTCACAACTTACACACAAATGCAGTGAAAGCATATGTTGTTGTTAAGTGCCGTCAAGTCAGTTCTAACTTATGATGACCCTCTGGATAGTTTTCCTAAACTGTGTTTGGTCTTCAGGCAGGTGGCAAATTGTTGATAGAGTGGCTTCAATAGCTGCTGTTATTTTATACATCCATCACATTGATGGCTTCCTCTTTTGTGCTGACCTTCAACCTTGTCAAGCATAATGTCTTACTTGAATGATCTCTCTCATCGTAGGATGTGTTCAAAGTAGGAAAGTCAAAGTAATGTTATCTGAGCTTCTACTGAAAGCTTAGGTTTTATCTTCTCTAGTACCGACTGATATATTCTTCCAGCAATCTATGGTATGCACAGTATTCTTCACGAGCACCATAATTCGGCTTTGATTTTCTTCTTGTCTTTCTTCTTCACTGTCCGACTTTCACATCCATATAATGTTACTAAGGGGTATGTTTACTAAACTGCGGTAATGTCACTCATGTTAGGATCCGCGGTAAAGGTACAGATGCCCATATAAAGGCATGGACGGTGCATCGTTACAGCAAGCCGTATCAGCTAACGTACGTTACAAGGCGCCTTAGACTAACGCTCATTACAAAGCGCCTTATAAGGCACCTTTACAAGGCACCTTACAAGGCGCCTTGTAAGACGCTTTGTAAGGTGCGTTGTAAGGTGCCTTGTAAGGTGCCTCATAAGGCGCCCTATAGGGCTCCTTAGGCTAAGCGCCTGGACAAGGCACTGTAGAAGGCACCCTGGGCTATGGAACCATAGGTTAAGGTGGCCTAACAAGGTTATGGTGCCCTAGGATAGTGTGCCCTAAGGCAGTGTTTCCCAACCCAGTCCTACGGGGCACACCGGCCAGTCAGGTTTTCGGGATATCCCTAATGACTATGCATGAGATATATATGCATTAGAGATATCCTGCCAACCTGACTGGTTTGTGGCCCTCCAGGGCTGGATTTGGAGACCCCTACCTAACACCTCTGTCATCTAAGATTGTGAGTGGGCAAGGTGCAGATGTCCAAGACATCAAAAAGGTATATAGAATGTGTCACATTCCTCCTCACTTCTCACCACCACCAAAATATTGTCTATTAGACAACTTTTTGGTGGTGGTGAGAATCGAGGAGGAATGTGTCACATTCTATATACCCTTTTGATGTCTAGGACATCTGCACCTTGCCCACTCACAATCTTAGATGACAGAGGTGTTAGGCAGGGGTCTCCAAATCCAGCCCTGGAGGGCCACAAACCAGTCAGGTTGGCAGGATATCTCTAATGCATATATATCTCATGCATAGTCATTAGGGATATCCCGAAAACCTGACTGGCCGGTGTGCCCCGTAGGACTGGGTTGGGAAACACTGCCCTAAGGGTTGCAAGGTGCCACAGGATGACATGCATGACCTGTGAGGAACAGAGACAGATGTAGCCCTAACACTAGATAGAGCACTCAGTAAAGGCAAAGAACAGGTGAGTGAAGGAGGGAGAGCTGGGAGCCGCTGGACCCGCCATATCTGCGGGCATCCCATGTGGCTGCCAGTACTGATGACAAACATGGTGGGGGCAACTGTACCACAGCACAGGGTGTTGTCAATGTAAAGTACTGGAAAGACAGTTGGTGGCAGACGATGGGAATACGTGTCCCCCAGTGGAGGCGGAGGTGGCAGGATAGTTACAATGATGGGTGGACAGAGGAGTGGTGGTGCCATGCAAATCAGGCACAGGGAAGGTAAGCACGATGAGGCACAATGCAGGAAAGGGTAGCAGTGCAGGACATGGGGTGGCAGCCTGCACAGGCAGACAGGACTCTACACAGCTGGCAGACGCAGATAGACAGACTGAGGGAATGTTGGCAATTGTGGCGAGGGTATTATGGGCTGGCAGCACAGATCTGCAAAAATATGAATGTTACAGGCATGCACACTATTTGAGTAAGACAGGCATGAGAGGAGGGAACAATGAGGAATTGAACCCATGAACACTGCCGAGAATGGCATTGTATTAATCAGTAGGCTATACCTCCGTGGTGTATGTCACAGCAATGGCTGGGTACAGAAGGACTGCAGGTCACCGCACAAACTGTCTGCTCTGAGTGCCAGGATAGGGTAACCCCACCAGTACCCATGATGCAATGCACATGCTGAATAGCTGTCTACAACTGATCACCAAATGGGGTCTGCACCTCTCCGGTACCTCAGCTTGGAAAGACGAACTGACAGTGTGTGATACTGACACAGTGTAGCTACAGACCATGCCATTGTGCAGGTTCTGTGTTCACCCTGAGGGATAGGATGGGTGCCCAGCACTAGGTCCGCAGTACATGTGGTGCTAAAGCTAGGTCCTGCTGTACATCCCTATCACTACCAGTGTGTGACAGATGTTCCTTGAAGTGCAGCTGAAGGTACTTTGGTGTCCATCTGTATCCTGCAGTCACATGTGGTCCTCTGGGACCAGACACCACCAAGATTAGTGTGTACCCCGTGTTAGGGTCTGGCTGACATGGGCACGTGTTATCAGAGCAGAGGGGTTTCTAGACTTGCATGAGGTTTGTGTAGTAATGGCTTTATTAGGTCAAAGTGGAATACACTACATACCCAAAGGGCCCACATCACCCCTTTTTGTAGATAAGGGACGGGTACCCCAGTCCCGGTGAAGCAACCTCCATACTGCTGGTATAAGACAGTCCTCCAGGATTAGTGGGCCAGAACCATACCTGTGACTGGGGCAGTGGCAGACTAGCAGCAATATTGGGGTTAGGTCTGGAAAACCCCAACTGCCTCCCACCACTGTCTGCCAGTCACCAGCAAACAGCACACTCAGACTGCACCTTATAGGATTTCCAACCATGCACAGTCTAACTACAGACAATTCACTAACCAGTTCATAGTGCATGCTCACAGAGGAACTATGTGCACCAAGCAGGCATCTCAGTGATTAGAGCACCAGAGCTGGGAATGCAAAAGTGTCACTGGACGTAAACAGTGCAGAGCGCTATGTGGGAACTTAGACATGCCATGGTCACTGCTTGGTCAGAGTGAGTGCCCTCCCAGCATGCCATGCTATCACCACCCTGTCCATGCAGGCGGTGGTCGGGCACTACAGTGTCCCAGCCATTGCCCCACACCCTGTGAAGATGCATCCTGGCCTATCCACCCTGTCTGGGCCATACCAATACCTTGCTCCTCATTATGCACATAACACTGGTAACAGTGGGACATTTTGGACCCAGTGAGGGGTGGGCAGCCACAGAACAATGGATAGACATACACACACACACTCCTATTGCATCATTCTGCAAATATAGGGGTGGTTGGCAACCCTGCCTGCCACACTGGTCCTGATCACAGTGCCGACATTGCTAAACTGTGCAGGAGGTAGTAGTAGTGCTCTGGTGATAACTGCAGCTCAATGCTGGGGCCAACAGCCTGACTCTCCATGCATCTTTGGATTGTGGAGCCTGTGTGAGTGGGTGTTTGTACCCCTGTTCGCCGCTGCTTTGGGTTTTGCACATGTTGCTGTTGTATCTGCATTGTAGGGTAAAATATAGGGACATGCCTTGCAGGAACCACAGCTGACACTTGAACCTGTGACCTTCTGCTTCTGGACACACTGGTTGGGTGTACTGCACCACACTATTGCCACAGATGCATGGTAGTCCCTGGAGCTACCTGTACTTTTCCTCAGCCAGACCTTTTATGTTGCACTGCACACCATGTACTGGTACAGGGCATGGCCTAGGTCCACTGCAGGCAGGTGCCACTGCCCCCTCCAGCACGGGCACACACCCCCTACCATGCTGACATGACCATATGCTGTCGGTGCTGGTAGTGCGCAGTCCCAGGCCATCCACTGTGTGGGCAGGTGGTTGCCTAGGGAGCGGTGTCTGGGGCAGGGGGCAAGTGCTAGTATGCAAGTGCTAGTATTGGGAGATGCACGCAGGGCCCAATGTCCTGCCTCTCCAGGAGGCATTGCCCAATGGGGCCTGTGGGTGTGGGTGTGTTTGTGTCTGCCCCTGTTGGCTGCTGCTTTACGGCAGAGGTTCCCAACTCCAGCCCTGGTGTGCCAAACACTGTTCAGGTTTCATGCTGTCCCTCATGAGTATGCATGAGCTACATCTGCATACCATGGGGGTGGTGCATAGATATGCAGCACAGGCATCTTTATTAGAGGCAGCATGGAACCTGAATGGTGTGGGGCCCTCCAGGACTGCATTTGGGAGACTCTGCTCTAGGTAATGCGTCTGTTTATGGTGTCTGTGCTCGGTGGGGTAAAATATAGGCGTATTAACCATGCGTATGTTCTCAGCAATAAAGGTTTGTCCTTACTAGCACGGTTTAGTTGTGGGAAAAATATGCAGACTGGATTGACAGTAGCCCCAGCTGGGCTTTGAACCTGTGACCTTCTGTTCTTGCACACACTGTCTGTGTGCACTGCACCACCATGTTACCACAGATATGCTGCATTCCCTGGGGAGTCCATGACTGTATATCCGACAGGGCCTGTTTGTTGCAGTGCACGGCACCCACCTGGACAGGGGCTAGGCCATGGTCTGCTGTGGCCACCAGCTGCTGCCACCTCCACCACCAGTACCGCTCCATCCTTAGATTGGAGACAGCATAAACCCTGAAGGATTTGTGGCCCTCCAGGACTGCATTAGGGGTAATCTGCTCTAGGTAATGTGCATGTTTCTGGTGTCTGTGCTCTGTAGGGTAAAATAGAGGTGTTTGAGCCATGCTTATGTTCTCTGCAATAAAGGTTCGTCTTTACTATCACGATATAGTTTTGGCTAAAGTATGGGGACTGGATTGGCAGGAGCCTCAGCTGGGGCTTGAACCTGTGACCTTCTGTCTCTAAACACACTGGTTGTGTGCACTGCACCACCGTGTTGCCACAGAGACAGTGCATTCCCTGATGATACCATGACTGTTTGTCCGGCAGGGCCTGTCTGTTGCAGTGCATTGCACCCACCTACACAGGGCTAGGCCATGGTCTGCTCTGGGCAGCTGCCACTGCCCCCCTCCACCTCCAGTACCCCTGTGCCACCATACTGACATGCCCTTCTGCTGGTGGTGCTGGTGGTATGAAGTCTCAGGCCATCCTGTGTGCGGGTAGGCGGCTGCCTATGGTGCAGGTTCTGGGGTAGGGGTGCCTGCATATCTGTCCGCACGTCCCCCAATCACCACCTGCCAATGTTCCGTGCCCTTGGGGCTACCTGCTGGGTACTATCCCCTGTGACACTGTGATAAACACTCTCATGCCCATGTTGGGCCCTCATCAGTTGCTGTCTGGCTGCTGTTCAGTTTCAGCATTCCTAGGTGCCATCTAGGCATCTGCCTAGTCCACACTGTGCCCCAGCTGCACCACAGCATGTAACGCCTGCAGCCCTCTGTATCCCCTTTCCCAGCATCTGTCCAATTGCCCATTCCGACCTGCCCGCCCTGCTGTTGTGGAAATGTGCATGCCATAGGTAACCTGTCCAATGGAGATGGAAACCCTGATCAGTGCTATTTCACTGTGGGATCATTCACCTTGTATGGGGACGGAGCGTAGACCCTTCTAAAATTCATATTTATTTTTGGGGGCTTTCTTGGGAGTGTTTTTTGATGTTTCCCATTACTATCACTATTGCCCAGCTTGATTATAATTTTATTATATTTTGTTGGGGTCATTTTTAATGTTTATTTGCCCTTTTGTTCCGTGCACATGTATCAAACTGCTCACTTTTTGTAGGTTTCCCTGGTTTTGCTGTACATTGCTGACAGAAATGGTTTCTCTTCCCTTTAAATCGGCTCTACCGCGAGGTTTTCACTCGCGGTATTTTTGTACTCGAATTTCAGCCCCGCTCCTGTGCAGGGAGCCTCTCCCCTCCCACTCTCCACCCATTGACCCCGTCTCTCCGCCCCTGGGGAGCCTTCCTCCGCCCTCCGGGAGCCTTTCCACACCTCTATCACACATCAGCGCGCCGCGCACATGAGCGGGGCACAAAAACGCATCATTAGTGTGCACTAAGGTACCTTAGCGCACGCTATTGTGCGCCACGCACTTGTGCGCCGTTTAGTAAACATACCCCCTTGTCTTTAGTGGAATACCAGATCTAGTGCAAGGGATAAGGGTGTTGGGGCCACTTGGCAATAGTGATCATAGCTTGATCGCCTTTGATTTAATTAGTGGAGGAGGGAAAGTAAGGAAATCCACAGTACTACCTTTTAACTTTCGAAAGGGAGACTATGATAAAATGAGGAAAATAGTAAAGAAAAAACTAAAAGGAGCAGTTGCAAAGGTTAAAAACTTACATCAAGCTTGGGTTTTGTTGAAAAATACTATCTTGGAAGCCCAGAGCACCTCTATTCCATGCTTTAAGAAAAGTGGAAGGAAGTCCAAACAACTGCCAGCATGGTTTAAAGGTGAGGTCAGAGAGGCTGCTGTTGCCAAAAAAGCATCTTTCAGGAACTGGAAAAAAGAACCAAACGACGAAACCTGGAAACAGCACAAGCACTGGCAAGTCAAATGCAAGGCATTGATAAGGCAGGCAAAGGGAGAATTTGAGAAGAAGTTTGCTGCGGAAGCAAAAACGCGAAATAAAGACTTTTCAAGTACATTCGTAGCAAACAACCTGTGAGAGAGTCAGTTGGTCCATTAGATGATAGAGGGGTTAAAGGGGCACTAAGAGGCGACAAGGCGATAGCGGAGAGACTGAATGAATTCTTTGCTTCGGTCTTTACTGAGGAAGATATAGGGATGTTACCAATGACTGAAGTGGTATTTAAAGGTGCGGAAGAATTTAAGGAAATATTGATACATCAGCAAGATGTATTGCAACTATTAGATAAACTGAAGAGTAGCAAATCACCTGGGACGGATGGTATACATCCAAGGGTGTTGAAAGAACTGAAACATGAGATTGCAGACCTGCTGTTAGTAATCTGTGAACTATCATTAAAATCATCTCTAATACCTGAAGATTGGAGGATCGCCAATGTAACACCAATTTTTAAAAAGGGTTCCAGGGGTGATCCGGGAAACTACAGACCGGTGAGCCTGACATCAGTACCGGGAAAAATTGTAGAAACCATCATAAAAATAAAATTACTCAGCATGTAGATAGTCATGGCCTAATGGGAGACAGCCAACATGGCTTTAGACAAGGAAGATCTTGTCTTACTAATCTGTTATGTTTTTTTGAAGGTGTGAATAAACAGGTGGACAAAGGTGAGTCAGTTGATATAGTATATCTGGACTTTCAGAAAGCCTTTGACAAAGTCCCTCATCAGAGACGTTTGGCAAAACTAAAGAGTCATGGGATGGGAGGCAGTGTACTATTGTGGATCAGGAACTGTTTAAAAGATAGAAAGCAGAGGGTAGGGCTAAATGACCAATTTTCCCAATGGAGAAGGTTGAATAGAGGTGTACCCCAGGGATCTGTGCTGGGTCCGTTGCTTTTTGACATATTCATAAATGACCTGGAAAGTGGAATAACGAGTGAGGTTATCAAATTTGCAGATGACACAAAACTATTTAAAGTTGTTAAAACCCAAGAGGATTGTGGAAAATTGCAAGAGGATCTTGATAAATTGGAAGACTGGGCATCAAAATGGCAGATGAAATTTAATGTGGACAAGTGCAAAGTTATGCACCTAGTGCCTCTATATCGTTCCATGGTGAGACCGCCCCTTGAATATTGTGTGCAATTCTGGTCGCCGTATCTTAAAAAGGATATAGCGATTTTAGAAAAGGTTCAGAGAAGAGCCACCAAAATGGTAAAGGGGATGGAAGGATACTCCTATGAAGAAAGGCTAAAAAGGTTGGGGCTCTTTAACCTGGAAAAGAGACGGCTGAGGGGAGATATGATAGAAGTCTATAAATTAATGAACGGAGTGGAACGGGTAAACGTAGATCGATTGTTTACCTTATCAGAATATAGAAAGACTAGGAGACATGCAATGAAGCTACAGGGTAAACTATTTAAGACTAATAAAAGAAAATATTTTTTCACTCAACGTGTAATCAAACTCTGGAATTTGTTACCGGAGGATGTAGTAAAGGCTGTTAGTGTAGCTGGGTTTAAAAAAGGTTTGGACAAGTTCCTGGAGGAAAGGTCCATAAACCATTATTAAGAAGGGACCCAGGATATCAATGCTTGAACCAATACAAGCATTGTGGAACCTGTGTCCCTTGGGGAAACTGCTAGGTACGTATGACCTAGATTGGCCACTGTTGGAAACAGAATACTGGGCTTGTTGGACCTTGGTCTGACCCAGTATGGCATATTTTATGTTATGTTCTTATGTAGTGAAGAACAACCCACACTATGGTTACATGATGCAAGGTTCCACATTAGAACCACTACCCAGGAAAAATATTTAGGCGTCATTGTGGATGACATGTTAAAACCCTCGGCCCAGTGTGCAGCGGCGGCCAAGAGAGCAAATGGAATGCTAGGTATCATAAGGAAAGGAATGGAAAATAAAACAAAAGATATTATAATGCCTCTATATCGTTCCATGGTGAGACCACACCTTGAATATTGTGTGCAATTCTGGTCGCCGTATCTTAAAAAGGATATAGTGTTATTAGAAAAGGTTCAGAGAAGAGCCACCAAAATGGTAAAGGGGATGGAAGGATACTCCTATGAAGAAAGGCTAAAAAGGTTAGGGCTCTTTAACCTGGAAAAGAGACGGCTGAGGGGAGATATGATAGAAGTCTATAAATTAATGAACGGAGAGGAACGGGTAAACGTAGATCAATTGTTTACGTTATCAGAATATAGAAAGACTAGAGGACATGCAATGAAGCTACAGGGTAAATTATTTAAGACTAATAAAAGAAAATATTTTTTCACTCAACATGTAATCAAACTCTGGAATTTGTTACCGGAGGATGTGGTAAAGGCTGTTAGTGTTGCTGGGTTTAAAAAAGGTTTGGACAAGTTCCTGGAGGAAAGGTCCATAAACCATTATTAAGAAGGGACCCAGGATATCAATGCTTGACCCAGTACAAGCCTTGTAGAATCTGTGTCTTTTGGGGAAACTGCTAGATATGTATGACCTAGATTGGCCACTGTGGGAAACAGGATACTGGGCTTGATGGACTTTGGTCTGACCCAGTATGGCATATCTTATGTTCTTATGTTCTTGTTATGTTAGAAAACACCTTAAAAACAGGGGGGTATGAGCTGGGATAATAAAATATAATCAGAATCAGAGAGCCAGATCTCAGTGATACAAAGAACATCTAGAGCATGAGACGACAGCATATCATACAAAATTGAAAGCTTATTATGAATAGATTGGGCATTAACCAGCCAAACATTCAACATAGTAAATCTATCTCTCTTAACAAGAACAGGACATGATGCTACAGACAAACCTACCTGATAAAGCTGTCAGGGATGAAACACCCTCCTAGGGATTTGAAATGTTATTTACTAGCTATATTTTCATATGGCGATACAATCCTTCACTTGATTATGGTAATATTATTATTTAGGGATACCCGATAGTTCACTCTGCTCTTTGCAAGTGATTCAAAAATCTTCTATTCAAGTTATTTTTAATCTATGAAAGATGGATCCTGTTTCTGAGTATTTTATGGTGTTGTATTGGTTATGTATCAATGTCTTTGTATGATATATCGAATGTTACATTCTGAATATTCTATTGAATGTTTTGTTTCACAGACTCCTTATTTACCATCTAGGGTGCTTCACTCAAGCCAGGGCAATTTATTGAATGTTCTTTCTGTCCCTCTTGTGTGTCTCTTGTGTGTGAAACTACTGCTAGAGCATGGGCTTTTCAGTAGTTGACTCCTGCCAAGTGGAATGTCCTTTCATTGAATCTTTGACAATTACACGATTATTTGTCCTTTTGGAAAGTTTTGAAGGAATGTCTATGCAATTGTTTTTTTTTCTTTATTTTAATAAGTTGCCTGTTAGTTTTAACTGTTTGTGGTTTTAGTAAGTGTGTATTGTTTAACTCGCTCAGAAACTGTATGATGAGCAGGAGATATATGAATGCATGAAATGAGAGCCTAAAGCTCTGCTCTGGGACACCTATATAACTGAGCTAAACTGAAACAGACTCGCAACCATACCTGGAGGATTTAGATTAATCCTCAGGGATCTACAATGGGGTTGCTTGCATCAAGAAATCGTTGCTCACAAGTTGAAGACTGTGAGTCATGCTGTGGCTCTCAGATAATGGAGAACCATAATCCTGCAGCATCTTTCTACTACTGCTACTACTACTACTACAAGTATGCAAACTCAAGCTAAAGTTGAAAAAGAGCAAGTCACTCATGAATGTAGCAAAATATGACCTTGAGAACATACCATGAAATTTAAACTGCTGGCAAAATTAATTTGCTGATTTATATACAAATGGCAGAGCTCCAGAAGAGTTATAGGATGACATTAAGTAGGTTGTATTGGAAGAAAGTGAGAAGTCTCTACAAAATATGAAAAAGCAAAAACAACCAAAATAGATTACTGAAGAAACTTTGAAAATTGTCCAGAAACACAGAGAAGCTAAAGCCAGAGAAGAAAAAGAGGCACTCACAGAACATAACAGAGTTTTCCAATGTGTCAAAGAGAGGACAATGTATCAAAGAGAAGGCGGTGGTCAATGGTGCCAAAAGCAGCAGAAAGGTCAAGAAGGACTGAAGGTTTGTGGGACTTATATTTCATTTTTCAGATGTTGAATACTAAATACCAACTCTATCATGTAGATTTCATAACCACTCCATTTTTTCAATACTCGGTAAATATCAAATGCTTAGCTTCTGCTTTGATTCCTTCTTCCCACTCGCCCTACGTTTCTCCGAGAGAAATATAAGTCCCACAAACCTTCAGTCTTGGCTATAGAAGATTATAATAGAAATAGGTAGGGTGTTGGAGGTCATTGATGCTATTAGGCATTAATGTTGGACATATTGTAAGTCTGAAAAGAAGTGCCAAAAAAGTCTGAGACCTCTAGCAATAATAAGAATGATTCAGTAAGTAACCATATGTGATAATATGATTTAAAAAAATTTTTTTTTTGTTCTATGCTGATAGAATTGAGCGTCTTTTGCATTTGAATTTTTGACCCATTCAGACCTGGACAACCACAGACCCGACTTCTAAAATGGCTCTAGAGACCTCTGTGCTTTGGATGGCTCTACACCCATTTCCAGGTGTCCAAAGCATGAATAGGGCTTCAGAATGACCCCACGGAGCCTGAAAGTTTTTTTTTTAATGCATTTCTTTTTGCCTCTAGGACAGATACAGTGCTACATGTTTATCTCTCTGAGCCTATTTTAATCTGTGGATGATTTCTGCCTATTCTTTATATCTTTTTCACTTCAGCAATGTAAATTTATGAGGCAGTAATTTGCATTCACCTGTGTCTGAATGAAGAAGAGAAAATGGGGATCTGCTGGAACTATTAAGCTGCTGATGACATCAGCCATGGAATCTGAGAGTAGGGAGTCTGGGATAAGCTTGCTTCGCTTCTTGACAAAAACTTTAAATATGATTCATGAACTGCCTCATGCTTCTGACTTCTTCCCCCCCCCCCCCCAAGTGGTTCTGCTTTGTCTACCTCCTCCCCCTCCCCTCAGCTCCATTGCTGATGAAAATGAATAGAACAAATGAAGATTTGGCTCATTCTATCCTCAGTCAATTGGTTCATTTAAAGGCATGTGAAATGAAAATGCCTCCATTCCTTGATTTTATCATTTGTCCAAAAATGAATGCACATCCCCCTAGTATGTACATAAGTCCAAACCTTGTCCCAGTGTTTCATGCCTCCTGGGGATATCTCTGGTTGCTGTGGGTAACAGTATCTGTAAAATGGAAGATGCATACTTCACTCGCATAAAGTCTAGAAAACACTTTAACAAGCTATTCCATGCACCATTGTTTTATGCATGGAACTAGTATGAAAATTATTCCCTAAATAATTACATGGTTAAATTCCCACAATTGAAAATTTACCTTCCCTCAATCAGTAAAATTGATCTTCCCGCAGTAGGCAAAATATGTATGTTTTCACAACTTACACACAAATGCAGTGAAAGCATATGTTGTTGTTAAGTGCCGTCAAGTCAGTTCTAACTTATGATGACCCTCTGGATAGTTTTCCTAAACTGTGTTTGGTCTTCAGGCAGGTGGCAAATTGTTGATAGAGTGGCTTCAATAGCTGCTGTTATTTTATCCATCCATCACATTGATGGCTTCCTCTTTTGTGCTGACCTTCAACCTTGTCAAGCATGATGTCTTACTTGAATGACCTCTCTCATCGTAGGATGTGTTCAAAGTAGGAAAGTCAAAGTAATGTTATCTGAGCTTCTATTGAAAGCTTAGGTTTTATCTTCTCTAGTACCGACTGATATATTCTTCCAGCAATCTATGGTATGCACAGTATTCTTCACGAGCACCATAATTCGGCATTGATTTTCTTCTTGTCTTTCTTCTTCACTGTCCGACTTTCACATCCATATAATGTTACTAAGGGGTATGTTTACTAAACTGCGGTAATGTCACTCATGTTAGGATCCGCGGTAAAGGTACAGATGCCCATATAAAGGCATGGACGGTGCATCGTTACAGCAAGCCGTATTAGCTAACGTACGTTACAAGGCGCCTTAGACTAACGCTCATTACAAAGCGCCTTATAAGGCACCTTTACAAGGCACCTTACAAGGCGCCTTGTAAGACGCTTTGTAAGGTGCGTTGTAAGGTGCCTTGTAAGGTGCCTCATAAGGCGCCCTATAGGGCTCCTTAGGCTAAGCGCCTGGACAAGGCACTGTAGAAGGGACCCTGGGCTATGGAACCATAGGTTAAGGTGGCCTAACAAGGTTATGGTGCCCTAGGATAGTGTGCCCTAAGGGTTGCAAGGTGCCACAGGATGACATGCATGACCTGTGAGGAACAGAGACAGATGTAGCCCTAACACTAGATAGAGCACTCAGGAAAGGCAAAGAACAGGTGAGTGAAGGAGGGAGAGCTGGGAGCCGCTGGACCCGCCATATCTGCGGGCATCCCATGTGGTTGCCAGTACTGATGACAAACATGGTGGGGGCAACTGTACCACAGCACAGGGTGTTGGCAATGTAAAGTACTGGAAAGACAGTTGGTGGCAGACGATGGGAATACGTGTCCCCCAGTGGAGGCGGAGGTGGCAGGATAGTTACAATGATGGGTGGACAGAGGAGTGGTGGTGCCATGCAAATCAGGCACAGGGAAGGTAAGCACGATGAGGCACAATGCAGGAAAGGGTAGCAGTGCAGGACATGGGGTGGCAGCCTGCACAGGCAGACAGGACTCTACACAGCTGGCAGACGCAGATAGACAGACTGAGGGAATGTTGGCAATTGTGGCGAGGGTATTATGGGCTGGCAGCACAGATCTGCAAAAATATGAATGTTACAGGCATGCACACTATTTGAGTAAGACAGGCATGAGAGGAGGGAACAATGAGGAATTGAACCCATGAACACTGCCGAGAATGGCATTGTATTAATCAGTAGGCTATACCTCCGTGGTGTATGTCACAGCAATGGCTGGGTACAGAAGGACTGCAGGTCACCGCACAAACTGTCTGCTCTGAGTGCCAGGATAGGGTAACCCCACCAGTACCCATGATGCAATGCACATGCTGAATAGCTGTCTACAGCTGATCACCAAATGGGGTCTGCACCTCTCCGGTACCTCAGCTTGGAAAGACGAACTGACAGTGCGTGATACTGACACAGTGTAGCTACAGACCATGCCATTGTGCAGGTTCTGTGTTCACCCTGAGGGATAGGATGGGTGCCCAGCACTAGGTCCGCAGTACATGTGGTGCTAAAGCTAGGTCCTGCTGTACATCCCTATCACTACCAGTGTGTGACAGATGTTCCTTGAAGTGCAGCTGAAGGTACTTTGGTGTCCATCTGTATCCTGCAGTCACATGTGGTCCTCTGGGACCAGACACCACCAAGATTAGTGTGTACCCCGTGTTAGGGTCTGGCTGACATGGGCACCTGTTATCAGGGCAGAGGGGTTTCTAGACTTGCATGAGGTTTGTGTAGTAATGGCTTTATTAGGTCAAAGTGGAATACACTACATACCCAAAGGGCCCACATCACCCCTTTTTGTAGATAAGGGACGGGTACCCCAGTCCCGGTGAAGCAACCTCCATACTGCTGGTATAAGACAGTCCTCCAGGATTAGTGGGCCAGAACCATACCTGTGACTGGGGCAGTGGCAGACTAGCAGCAATATTGGGGTTAGGTCTGGAAAACCCCAACTGCCTCCCACCACTGTCTGCCAGTCACCAGCAAACAGCACACTCAGACTGCACCTTATAGGATTTCCAACCATGCACAGTCTAACTACAGACAATTCACTAACCAGTTCATAGTGCATGCTCACAGAGGAACTATGTGCACCAAGCAGGCATCTCAGTGATTAGAGCACCAGAGCTGGGAATGCAAAAGTGTCACTGGACGTAAACAGTGCAGAGCGCTATGTGGGAACTTAGACATGCCATGGTCACTGCTTGGTCAGAGTGAGTGCCCTCCCAGCATGCCATGCTATTGCCACCCTGTCCATGCAGGCGGTGGTCGGGCACTACAGTGTCCCAGCCATTGCCCCACACCCTGTGAAGATGCATCCTGGCCTATCCACCCTGTCTGGGCCATACCAATACCTTGCTCCTCATTATGCACATAACACTGGTAACAGTGGGACATTTTGGACCCAGTGAGGGGTGGGCAGCCACAGAACAATGGATAGACATACACACACACACTCCTATTGCATCATTCTGCAAATATAGGGGTGGTTGGCAACCCTGCCTGCCACACTGGTCCTGATCACAGTGCCGACATTGCTAAACTGTGCAGGAGGTAGTAGTAGTGCTCTGGTGATAACTGCAGCTCAATGCTGGGGCCAACAGCCTGACTCTCCATGCATCTTTGGATTGTGGAGCCTGTGTGAGTGGGTGTTTGTACCCCTGTTCGCCGCTGCTTTGGGTTTTGCACATGTTGCTGTTGTATCTGCATTGTAGGGTAAAATATAGGGACATGCCTTGCAGGAACCACAGCTGACACTTGAACCTGTGACCTTCTGCTTCTGGACACACTGGTTGGGTGTACTGCACCACACTATTGCCACAGATGCATGGTAGTCCCTGGAGCTACCTGTACTTTTCCTCAGCCAGACCTTTTATGTTGCACTGCACACCATGTACTGGTACAGGGCATGGCCTAGGTCCACTGCAGGCAGGTGCCACTGCCCCCTCCAGCACGGGCACACACCCCCTACCATGCTGACATGACCATATGCTGTCGGTGCTGGTAGTGCGCAGTCCCAGGCCATCCACTGTGTGGGTAGGTGGTTGCCTAGGGAGCGGGGTCTGGGGCAGGGGGCATACATGAGCATCCTCACATCCCCCCATTACCGCCTACCAATAGTATGTCCCTTCCGCTTCGGGGAGGGTTGGCTGGGGGTATGTCAAGTCAGTGCCCTGGTAACTGTTAGCTCGGGTGGACCAGGTAGATGTGGGTGGATTGTGTTTGACTTTTGTCAGCTGCTGTCTTGCTGGTTTCCGGTTTCTATGTTCCTATATGCCACCTAGGCACCCACCTAGTCCACCCTGTGCCCCAGCTGCCCCTGCTACATGTCCCACCTGCAGCCCCCTATGCCCCATTTGCACATTTGCCATAGTGGCCTTTCATACTTGGGAACTATGCTGTTGCTGCAAATGGAGCACTACTATCACGTTTCTTGGGCTCCCTGCCTATGCTGTACATTGCTGTACATTGCTGACACTGAAATGGTTTCTCTCTCCTGCAAATGTGCATCTAAGTGCAGGTGTTCATTTGCGGTAGGATTCAGCCCTTCAGTTCAGCACGTTAGTGTGCAGGGAGCCTCTCCCTGCCCACTCTCTGCCCATTGACCCCTTCTCTCCGCCCTCTCTCCACCCTCTGCGGTGTTTACCGAGGACGGGAACGTTAACGCTCGTTAGGTAACGCTAATGCACATTAACATTACATACCGCGTGTTAACGTTACCTAACGCTCGGAAACGTTACCTACCGCGCGGTATGTAACGTTACCGCAGTTTAGTAAACATACCCCTAAATATGCCATGGCTTGGGTAAGTTGAATCTTTGTATGCAGAGATAACATCTCTGCATTTGAGAATCTTGCCTAGGTCCTTCATAGCCACTCTACCAAGAGCAATGCATCATCAAATTTCTTGACTGCTTGTCATTTCTTTATTGATTATTGATACAAGTAGGTTAAAGTAATCTCTATTTCTACTTCTTCTCCATCAAGGATTAAATTATTGATTTTCTCAGTTGTTGGGATCTTTGTCTTCTTCGTGTTAACGTGCAGGCACATTTTAAGACTATGGGATATGTTTACTAAACTGCGGTAATGCCATTCGCGTTAGGTTTCGCGTTGATGATACAGATGCCCATATAAAGGAGTGGGCGGGGAAGCATTAAAGCTGTGTCAGATAAGGCGCGTTATAAGGCATGTTATAAGGCACGTTAGAAGGCACCTTATTAGGCGCAGTACAAGGCACGTTAGAAGGTACCTTATGAGGCACAGTACAAGGCACATTAGAAGGCACCTTATGAGACGCAGTACAAGACACGTTAGAAGGCACCTTATTAGGCACAGTACAAGGCGCAGTACACGCGCCTTGTACTGTGCCTAATTAGGAGCCTTGTAACGCCTTATAAGGATTGTTGCCAACTGTGGCGAGGGTACTATGGGCTGGCAGTACAGATCTGCAAAGATATGACTGTCACAGGCAAGCAAAATATCTGCCTTGGATAGGAGAGAACAACAAGGACTTGAACCCATGACCTCTGCCTAAAACGTCAGCATACTAACCAGTAGGCTATACCTCTTTGGCTTGCTGTATAGCAATGGCTGGGTATGGAAGGACTGCAGGTCACGGCACAAACTGTCTGCTCCGTGCACCAGGATAGGGTAACCCCACCAGCACCCATGATGCATTGCAAATGCAGAACAGCGGCCTACAGCTGACCACCAAATGGGGTCTGTACCTCTCCGGGATGCACTGACAGTATGTGATACTGGCACAGAGTAGCTAGAGACCATGCCATTATGCAGGTTCTGTGTTCACCCTGAGGGATGGGATGGGCACCCAGCACTAAGTCCACAGTACATATGGTGCTAGAGATAGGTTTTGCTGCACATCCCTAGCAGTGCCAGTGTGTGATAGGTGTTCCCAGCAGTGCAGTCAAAGGTACATCTGTCCCAGCTGTGTGCTGCAGTCATATGTGGCCCTGTGGGATCGGACACCACCCAGATTAGTGTATACCTGGTGTTAAGGTCTGGTTATTTATATTTATTATATTTATTTATTTATTTGCATCTCTTATATACCGCGCTATTACAATCAGTGTGGTTTACAGTGGAACAGAACATAAAACAATGTAGCAGTTACATTGGGTTTACAATAAAACATGGGATACAAACTTGGAAAAACAGGGGGAAAAACTATGTACAGTGTTATAGAAGTGGAGGATTAAAGATCAAATGAGGGCATGGTTAAGGGTTGCAATGTGAAGAGTGGATATGTACAAGAGGGGTATCAGGCTAACGGTTTTTGTAGTTGGGGTTGCGTTAATTGTGAATCTTGGAGAGTACGTGTATTATGTAGTTGGGGTTGCGTTAATTGTGAATCTTGGAGAGTACGTGTATTATGTCGGGGTTGGCTAGGGGGGATAAGATCGGAATAGTGTTTTAGGAAAAGATGGTGTTTGATAGCCTTTTTGAACGAGATTATATTGGTAATGGAACGAATTTCTGGGGGGAGGGAGTTCCATGCTCCTGGTACAAATAGTGAAAAGGCTCTATCGGATGTTGTCTTTGAACATTTTGTGATTGCTTTAGGCACTTCTAATTTGTTCAAGCATGACGAGCGTCTGTATCTGTTTGGTGGTGTATGTTGGATAAGCTTGGTAAGCGGGGTGGTGGGCTGATTTCTTGAGGCCTTGAAGGTTAGTACGAGGGCTTTGTAGACAATTCTAGCTTGTAAAGGCAGCCAGTGTAGGTTCATCAGCACTGGAGTTATGTGCTCCGATCTAGATATTCCGGAAAGTATTCTTGCAGCGGAGTTCATGGCTAACCTCAGGGGGTTCAATGTTGCTTGTGGGAGCCCAAGGAGGATGATGTTAGCGAAGTCAAGGTGGGGGGTTACCAGTGCTTGGAATATGGTGCGGAAATCAGACGGATCAAGTAGTGGTCGTAGGTGTCGTAGTGAACGTATCTTGTGGTAAATAGATTTGGCAGTATTTTTGATATGCGGTGACATGTCCAGCTTCTGGTCGAGGATGATGCCCAAGTACCGGATGGTAGGTTTGACTGTGAGGTCGTAGTTGTTGACTCGCAGGGATGTCGGTGGTATGAAGTTCTGATTGCGAGTGATAAAAAGGACGTCAGTCTTGCTGTGATTAATGCGCAGGTTTTGGGATAGGAGCCATTCAGAGACAGCATTGAAGCATTTTATTATTGCTGAGAAATCTGGTCGGTCAAGCTTGAAGGATGAGTACATCAGGATGTCGTCTGCATATGCTAAGCACTGACTATTGAAAGAACGGATCAGGTCGCAGATGGGTTGCATATAAATATTAAACATGAGAGATGAAAGGGAAGAGCCTTGGGGGACTCCTTGTTTGAGTGTGAATGGATCGGATGTAGTGGATCCTACTCTGACTTGTTGTGACCTGTCGCTCAAATATGACCTGCACCATGCTAAGGCTGTTCCTTGTATACCTTTTTCTTTGAGGCGGATTAAGAGTGTCTCGTGGTTCACAGAATCAAACGCGGCTGCAATGTCCATAAAAATAAGGATGAATCCTTGGTGTATATCATCGATTCCCATGACCAGGTTGTTGAATAATGTAGTAAGGATGGTCTCTATACCGTGTGCTTCTCTGAATCCATGTTGTGAATGGTCCAGTGGTGCTTCAGTGTCAATGTGCTGTTGGATTTGTAATTGAACTACCTTTTCTGTAATTTTTGCAAGTAGAGGGATGCTTGAGATGGGTCTGAACGACTCGACTTTAGATGGGTCGAGTTTGCAGTTTTTTAATAGTGGGCGGATTGATGTGAACTTTAAGCTTTGCGGGAAGTAGCCTTTTATGAAGGATTGGTTGAGGATTCTACTGATGGTTGGGCTGAGGGTGGTTCGCAGCTCTTTTATCCAGCTGGAGGGACAGGGGTCATTAGGTGCTGTAGTGAGGTTGATAGATGAGATGATTTCCTCAATTTGTTTGGTGGAGACCTCTTGGAATTGAGACAGCGCCGCTGGTTGAAGGGTGAGGTCTGCAGGGACGAGGGGTGTGGGGGAAGTGTTAAAGTTTGTTTGGATTATTTTTGACTGAAGGTAGTTTGAGTAGATTTGTGGGTGAGGCATTTGGTCTTGGGGAGGGGTAGGGTCGCCTGTGAGCGTTCTAACAATGGAGAATAGTTCACGGGGCCTGTTCATGGATCTTTTTAGAGTTTCAGAGTGGTGTTGCTTTCTCTTTTCCATTGTCATTTGTCTGTGAGCTTGTAGGTGGGCAGAGTATGTGCAGAGAGCCTCAGGAGTCCGTGAGCGGCGCCATTGTCTTTCAAGTTTGCGGAGCTGGATTAGGGACATTCGTATATCTGGTTGCCATGGGTACCTATTATCCAGGCAGTTGGGAGTCTAGACTCGCATGAGGATGATGTAGCACTGTCACTATGGGTTTAAGTTTCCCCCCATCTCTAGGGCTGGATTCGGAGACCCCTGCCTTACATCTCTGTCATTTAAGAATGTGAGTGAGCAAGGTGCAGATCTCCAAGACATCAAAAAGATTAGATAGAATTTGTCACATGCCTCTTTGCTTCTCACCACCACCAAAATATTGTCTATTAGACAACTTTTTGGTGGTAGTGAGAATTGAGGAGGCATGTGACACATTCTATTCACCCTTTTGATGTCTAGAACATCTGCACCTTGCCCACTCACAATCTTAAATGACAGAGGTGTAAGGCAGGGGTCTCTAAATCCAGCCCTAGAGGGCCACAAACCAGTCAGGTTGGCAGGATATCTCTAATGCATATATATCTCATGCATATTCATTAGGGCTATCCTGAACACCCGACTGGCCTAGGGGTTCAAGGAGAACTGGTTAAGAACCACTGTATTAGTGTATGTGTCTCATATCCCCTCGTGTTAAATGTATTCCCCAATTGACCGCTTTGACCTGGTGAAAAGTGGGATATAAATACAGCTAAATAAATAAATAAATAAATTGCAGATGAACAATGATGCTTGGGGTAGGCTCAACTGCCCCACGCCACAGTCTTCCATTCATCAACAGACAGCACCTGCAGCATCCTACAAGGTGTTCCCACCATGCACAGGCAAACTACAGACAGCCCACTAACCAGTCCATAGCGCATACTCACAAAGGAACCCTGTGCACAGCACAGACACCAAGCAGGTATCTCCATGATTAAGCCCCAAAACCAGGAACACACAGGCATCATTTGTTTGTTTCCAGTGATGCCTGTGTGTTCCTGGTTTTGGGGCTTAATCATGGAGATACCTGCTTGGTCAGAGTGAGAGTGACCCCCTCCCCCCAGTGTGACATGCTGTGGCCACCCTGTCCATGCAGGTGGTGGTCGGCCACAACAGTGTCCTAGCCATTGCCCTCCACCCTGTGCAGATGCATCCTGGCCAGTCCGCCCTATCTTGACCATACCCACAATACCTTGCTGCTCATATGCACATTTGCAGGCTAATGCTGGATGCAGTGTGAGCAATGTGGGCTCTGTGAGGTGTTGGCAGACACAAAACAATGGAGAAACATACGCACACTTCCACACCTATCTCAGCATTTTGCAGAGATGGTGGTGGTTGCCAACCCTACCCCCTGCACTGTTCCTGATCACAGTGCCGACATTGCTAATCTGTGCAGGGGGTAGTAGTAGTGCTCTAGTGATAACTGCAGCTCTGTGCTGGGGCCAACAGCCTGACACTCCATGAAGATGTGGATAGTGGAGCCTATTTAAGTGAGTGTCCATACCCCTGTGCACCACTGCATTGTGGTTTGCCCATATTGTTGTTGTGGCTGCATTGTGGGCTATAACTATGGGGATATGCTCTGCAGGATCCAGAGATGGGACCTGAACCTCTGACCCTCTGTTCTTGGACATGCTGGTTGAGTGTACTGCACCACACTGTTGCCACAGCAGCACAGTGGTCCCTGGGGCTACCCTTATGTTCCTCGGCCAGACCTCTTCTGTTGCAACACGTACTGGTACAGGGCATGGCCTAGGTCCACTGCAGGCTAGTGCCACTGCTCCCTCCAGCACAATCACCCACCCTCTCTCCCATGCCGCCATGACCATATGCTGTTGGTGCTGGTTGTGTGCCATCCCAGGCCATCCAGGGGGCAAGTAGGCAGCTGCCTATGGTGTGGGATCTGGGGTAGGGGTGCCTACATAGATGTCCACGCTTCCCCCAGCACCGCCTGTCAATGTTATGCACCCCTTGGGGTGCCTGCTGGGTGATGTCTCCTGGATGGGACACTGTGGGACACAGACTCATGGGCATGTCTGACCCTGGCCAGTTGCTGTCTTGCTGGTTTCCATTTTCTGCGTTCCTATGTGCCACCTAGGCAACCGCCTAGTCCACCCTATGCCCCAGTAGCCCCCACTGCAGGTCCCACCTGCAACCCCCATGCCCCATTTGCGCCATCACCATAGTGGCCTTTCATACCAGAGCACTATGCTGTTGCTGTAAATGAAGCACTACTATCACCTTTCTTGGGCTCCCTGCCTATGCTGTACATTGTTGACACTGAAATGGTTTCTCTTTCTTGCAAATGTGTGCTAACGCCAGGTTTTCAGTTGCGTTATGATTCAGCCCTTAATTTCTCCGCGTTAGTGTGAAGGGGCCTCTCCCCGCTCACTCCCCGCCCATTGACCCCTTCTTTCCGCCCTCTCTCCACCCTTTTCTGGCCTTAATGCGGCCAGGAACGTTAAGGTGCGTTATGTGCCATTAAGGCGCCTTAACGTTACAGAATGTAATGTTAAGGCGCCTTAACGGCACATAACACGCCTTAACATAGCTGCTGCTACGTTAATGCAGTTTAGTAAACATGCCCCTATGTTTCTTGATCTTGATAAGCAAATGTTTTAGATTGTCTTCACTTCCAGCCAGTAATGTGAGTCTTCCACCAATCTTCACACCTCAGTTATCTTCATACAGTCCTGCTTCTCTTTTGATCTGTTCAGCATATACATTAAACAGGTAGGGGGGAAAGTATAGAGCCTGATTTTAAACCATTTTGTTTCTCCTTTTTCCGTTCTAGCCGTTGCTTGATCAATGTAAAGTTTGTTCATGAGAACTATCAGGTGTTCTGTTATACCCGTGCTTCTTAATGTGGCCCAGAGTTTTCATGTTTTACATAGTCAAAGGCCTTGCTGAGGTCAATAAACACATATAGATATCCTTTTGGTATTCTTTTGTCTTTTCAATGATCCATCTTACATCCGCGATGATGCCTTTCGTTCCTCTCCCTTTCCTGAACCCTGCTTGCACTTCAGTTTGTAAGTCTGCAAGATGTTGTGCTTTTAGCACAATTACTCAAAAGAAAATTAGATCCTAATCTAAACACAGAGAGAAAAATAACCCCACTGAATAAATAGATCAGACAAGAAGATATATTTTAACTATTTATTTAGCATCAAGATTCAACAGTAAATATTTTTGTGTGAAAAAGTATGTGAACTCTTCAGTCAGCAAATGGTGGTAGCGTTAACTTCAATTAAACACCTTGTGTAACTGCTGATCATCTTGGTCTTTTCTTCCATACAGAACTGTTTTAAGCTTGTGATTTTTAAAACCTTCTTTGCACAAGCAATTCACTTCTCATCTTGCCCCAATATTTCAACAGGGGTTGAGAGTTAGGACTTTGACTTAGCCAACCTAAAACATGTAATCTCTTCTTCTATGGCCTTTCTGTAGTAGATTTACTTAAATGTTTAGGGTTGTGGTCTTGCTGTATAATATGGTTAGCTTGGATGCTGCCACATTTGCCACCCTCTGCATACTACCCCACCCCATAATACTTTCCCAACATCCTCCCCTGCACCATACAACCCCATTCATAAACCAAACTGACACCAGCACTTGGAAAAACATTTGGCCACAGATTTATTACACAGCAAGTCATCACCATAGAACACAGTAACCCAAGCCAATAAAAGATACAAAAATGTTACTCGACCCCTTTGTTATTTCCTCCCACCCCACTGGACTGAATAAGATTGCTACCTGCCATATGATGAACCAGGTAGCTCCCCCATCCGATCTTCAGCAGCACTGCTCAAGTCCAAATTGAATCCCCCCCACTGCCGGCCTCACCATATTACTAGCAATGGACCCCTCAACTGGACATTCTCAATGTCCAACCCAAAACTGAGCTGCAATTCACCTGCTCACAGCCCACACCTTCCAGCTATGGAACCACTTGCACTACACTTTGACTCAGGTAATGCCACCCATCTGGCAGGAACAAGAACCAATAACCTAAACTTGTAACCCTCTGAAGCTAAGCACAACAAATAGGATGAGAAGGGAGGGAGGAAATGGCTGTTGCTTGCTGAGAGTCCAAAGAAGGTGAGTTCTGCAGGCAAAGTTGGAGAGAAATCTCATATCTTATTTATTTACATTCTCTTATATATTATTCTCTTATATATATTCTGCATCAGTTCAGTTTACATTGAACAAACTGAAATTACATTGAACAGGGCATTATAACTTGGAGATAACTATTTTACAGGGAACATGGGCTATGGAGGGTTAAGTGGTTTGCCCAAGACCACAAGGAGTACCTGTGGGACTAGAAACCCCTGTCCTTCCGGCCCAAGGTTGCTGTCCTCTAGTGGGATTTGAACCCCCTGACCTTCCGGCCTGAAGTACCTTGCCCCAAACACTAGGCCACTCCTCCACTCGTTATCTGTCTCACTGAGTCCCTTCCCAGCCCCCTGATGTCAGATAAGCACATTTCCTTATTATAAGCATCGCACTGAATTTCAATATAAATATGCTTAAGTAGATAAGACTGTCAAATGGTGGATAAGCAGTTATATCAATATTACACCACTCTCTAGAGGTCGTTGATGCAACTTCACGCTGAGGCTAAGGACTGAGTCCGTTGTAGCCAGCGCTGGTTTAAGTCTGAGACCTCAAGAAGATATACACCTGGAATAAGAGTTTTTATAAAAAAATTTTATAAAAAATTACTTAAGAAAAAATAGCAATTTTTGTTGGTACATAGCCAATTAATTTATTGGAGGGACATTTTCAATTTTTCTGTGGATAATTACCCTCTGTTAAATTGACTACATATTAAAGGTGCAGAAACAGTAGAGCAGCCAGACAGCAACTGCTGAGGGCCCAACATGGGCAAGAGTGTGCTTCCCACAGTGTCACAGGGAATAGTACCCAGCAGGTACCCCCAGTGGCACGGAACATTGGCAAGTGGTGCTGGGGGAAAGCGTGGACAGCTATGCAGGCACCCCTACCCCAGAACCCGCACCATAGGCAGCCACCTACCTGCACACTGGATGACCTGGGACTGCGCACCACCAGCTCCACCAGCAGACGGGCATGTCAGCATGGTGGCTGAGGGATACTGGTGGTGGAGGGGGCAGTGGCAGCTGCCCACAGCAGACCGTGGCCTAGCCCTGTGTAGGTGGGTGCCGTGCACTGCAGCAGACAGGTCCTGTCTGACCAACAGTCATGGTAGCACCAGGGAATGCACCGTCTCAGTGAGAACATGGTGGTGCAGTGCACAGAACCAGTGTATTCAGAAGCAGAAGGTCACAGGTTCAAGTCCCAGCTGTGGTTTCCGCCAACCAGTCCTCATATTTTACCCACTACTATAACGTGCTAATACAGACAGAACCGTTCTTGCAGATGACGTAAACATGCCCAAAACACCCACATTTTACCCTACAGAGCACAGACACCATAAACATGCACATTACCTAGAGCAGAGCCTCCCAAATGCAGTCCTGGAGGGCCAAACACCATTCTGGTTCCATGCTGCCTCTGATGAAGATGCCTGTGCTGCATTTCTATGCGCCACCCCCATGGTATGCAGATGTATCTCATGAGGGACAGCATGAAAACCCGAACAGTGTTTGGCACCGCAGGAATGGAGTTGGGAACCTCTGCCGTAAAGCAGCAGCCAACAGGGGCAGACACACCCGCACCCGCACCCGCAGGCCCCATTATCCAAAGCCTCCTGGAGAGGCAGGACTTTGGGCTCTGCATGCATCTCCCAATACTAGCACATGCATACCGTAGTAATGCCACCCTAAACCTGGGAATATGGTACACATCTATCAAAAGGTTGCTATGATTACTGGCAGATAGCAATTCCTAGGTTAAGTACAATTTCCTGAGTGAGCTGCATCATAGCAACCTTTCTGATGTCTGTGGAGTGTGCTACAGGTCCTGTGTCTGACAGTGTTTACCAACCTGGGGAGTGACTCCTAGAGTATTGCGTACCATAGCCATGCCTGCACTGTGCCCAGGACTGGTGTGGTGGCCTGGGCTGCCCAACACCTCTATAGTTGCACAATGCTGGCATAGGTGTGGGGAGTGTGTGTCTGTCTATCCAGTGTGTGGTGGCTTCCAACACCCTCCACAGCCCACACTGCTAGCACTGTTCCCAGTATTGGCCTGCCAATGTGCATAATGAGGCGCAAGGTACCATGGGAATAGCCTGGATAGGGTGGCCTGGCCTTGCCGCATCTGCGCAGGGCATAGGGCAATAGCTCGGACATTGTAGTGCCTGGTACCACCTGCACGGACAGACTGGCCACAGCATGTCCTGCTGGGAGGTCACTCTCACCCTGACTGAGCAGTGACCACGGCATGGCAAGGTTCCCCCATAGTGCTATATAGCATTTCTCTCATGTGATATATATGGGTTCCTTTTGGGGTCTGATCTCTGACTTATCTGCTTGGTGTGTATACTGACATCCCTGTTCCGGGTACATGCATCTTCTCCAGGACCATGCACTATGGACTAGCTGGTGGACTGTCTGCAGCTAGTATGCTGTCTTGCTGGAACACCTTGCAGGGTGCAGCAGCTGGAGGCTTGCTGCTGGAGAATGTCAGATGATGTTGATGATGATGGTGGGGGCAGCTCAGCATTTCCAGGCCTACTGTCTGTTCGCTATTGCGTTATGGATGTGTGCCGCTCTGTCTGTTCCCCCGCAGGAATGCTGTTGCTGGTCCCCCCTACCGCTGCCATTGCAGGGAGGTAGACTGTGGATCTATTGGTGGGTGATCCTGTTTCCCCCTGAACCCCAGAGGGTGGGTTGTGTGGTGGTACATAATCTGCCTATGGATACATACACCACCCCCCCTCCTTCATCTACAGCAGGTACCGATGGCACCAACACAAGATATGCACTGGCCTGGGTGCAACAGTGTCCATAGGGACTAAACATGACCGGGACATACAGCAGGACACAGCTGTATCCTAGGTGTGTCTAACGGACCTACCTATCACACACTGATGGGGACCTGCAGCATGGCGTATTTCAGCCATGAAAGGTGCTGTGGACCTGGTGCTGGGTGCCCCACCTCAACCTCAGGGTGGGCACTGTACCCGCACAATGTGACTGTCTGTGGCTACTCTTTGGCAGTGCCACACACGGTCTGTTCCCCCTACAAGGCCGAGGTGCTGTGGGGGTGCATACCAATCTTGTGCCCATCTCTCAACTGCTGATTTGCATGTGCAGTGCATCATGGGTACAGGTGGGTTACCCCTATCCTGGTAACCACAGCAGAATGTGGGTGTGGTGCCGTGCAGTCCTCCTGTGGCCAGCCAGTTGTTTAGCAGCTCTAGCCCACTGGTTACTTCACTGCCTGTGGAGCCAGAGGACATGGGTTCAGAACCCACAGTGGGGTTCATCAATAGGGCTGTCTTCGGCATTGTCTATTTTTATTGTATATTAGTTCTGCCAGCAGGACCACCCTCAGGGTATTGTCCCCTTAGGGTGGCTCATAGGGCGCCCTATAGGGCGCTTTATACGGCGCCCTATAAAGCGCCTTATACGGTGCCTTATATGGTGTCCTATAGGGGACATTATAGGGTGCCTTGGCAGACAGCGCACTTTATAATGTGCCCTATGGAGTGCCCTCTAGGGTGCCTTATGTGGCACCTTAGGTTACGCCACTGTGAGGGTGTATTTGCTGGCAGCACTATTCAGGTACAACTAAACTTCCTCACAGCCCACTACTTAACCCTTTCCAGGCCAAGCCCAGTACTTTCGGGTTCTCATCTTCTGCCTATATATTCCTAACAAATGGTATATAATACATGACCATGCCAGAGGGAACGTCACTATTGGAACATATTGGGTACGACGGGTACAATTTTCCTGACATGTGCAAACATTAACCCGGCTGCAGAATGTGGATTAAAATATTATGGTAGGCCTTCAGAGGGTTACACATGACACCTCAGCCAGCCTTATTCATTAGGCACACTGGGGAATCGAACCCATGACCCTTGTATCATCAGTCTGTGTAGTAACCATTGTGCTACAGCTCTGTTTCTGTATTTGGGTGTCTGCGCGCAGTCTTATGCTTGCGCGCAGTAGCGCGCACTGTAGCGATCGTTGCTGCGCGGCGCACAATACCGCGCACAACTGCGCGTTATCGGTTAGGATGTACCGCCCATGTCCTCTTTTGGCTTTCCTTCCACTAACGCGGCTCCTAACGCGAATTGCACTAACACAGTTTAGTAAACATACCCCTAAGTGTTAAGCTGCCAAGAGAGCTTCCACAAAGTCAGAGAGAATATTAGAAAGAACCCCTTATTTGGCATCTTGACCTCTAGAGGTAGTACTGCGAGACTGCTGCTAGGAAGTCAGAAACAATGTTTTGAACTTGGTATATGACAGGGCTGGAGTGACTGAGAATCACTCTTGCTCCCAACTAGAAACCATGAAGACCCACACTAAGAGTTGGAGGGGTACATGGAGAGAGGACGGGATGTGATTGATATTGGGAAGAGGCAGGGCCAGTGCTATCTTTTTTGCTGCCTTGTGCGAATGATTCATATGCTGGCCATACTCCTATCCTAGTGCCAGTGGATTCCAATGGAGCCCTTCACAAACTTCTCTTTTGTTCCCACAATAATGCTATAAGTGTTTGAACACTGCTTACATGTGCAGTGGGGTCAGGGCAAAGCTTACACGTGCACTTATGGGGCTCTGGGCAAAGCTTTTGAGAATGGGAGCCTCTTTATTTTTTCCAGAATAACACTGCCCCCCCCCCCAAAATTTCTCCCTCAGTCCTCCAGTCCCTGCTTTTCTCTTTATCCCCATTTCCTTATCAGTACCTTTCTTTCTCCTCCACAACCTGCTGTCCCTCGTCCTCAATGTCCCAAACAATCCCTGGGTCCCCTGCCAGCTGTCTGTCACTCACAGTAAAACTTGGGGGTGGCAGGGGAAGGAGGGATAAAATAGTTTTCCCGCTTTGCCCTTCAGGCTGCAGCAGTCAGTAGGGTGGAGGTCACCCAGGACCTCATTCCTCTCTGCATTGCACAGTGTTCCCCACAAAAAACAAAACAAAAAAAATATATATATATATTTTGTAATTGATAGTTTATTCACTTTTTCAACACAATCATACAGCACTGCAACTTGTACCAACAACTGGCCAACTAGTACCAAACCTAAATATACAATTTTGCCTACACAAATATGCAGTTTCCCCCCTCCCATCTACCCCCCCCCCTTCAATCTATCCAGATCTTACATTCATACCCTTCCCAGTGCTTCACTCTCACTAACCCAACAACTTTAAACAGCAACCCCACTGCCCTCTCCCTTCTCCCACCAATTCTCAACTCCTGCTATCCTCCATTCCAATATATTAAGTGTAGTGAGCTTTGTGCTCTAGGCCGATTTGTAGCTATGGGACCTTTGTTCGGTGAACCCAGGGCAGCTGCACCTTTTGCCTATAGGTAAAAGTGACTCTGAGTGGGGTTACAGAAAGGCTACCAGATTTCTACACTGCGTCCCCTCAATGCCAAACGTACATTACGAAGAACTAGAAAACCCTGCTCATTCACAACCTAGCAAATTTGCATTGCCAAGACTCGCACAACAGTAACCCTACTACAGTATGACAAATCAACACTACAAATATTATTTTGGACCCTAGAACAGCAATACACTTCCTACTGGGAAAACTGAACAGGCAGGATTGCTACAGATCCCCACACAGAAAGTAACATTGGTAGAACACACCTCGGTCACACATTGAAAACGCAAACAACTCCTCACCAAATACAGAACAAGGGACTATAAATTAGAAACTGAAATTTGCAAACAAAAATTTAACTGAAAATCCCAAGTAATCAGACTCTGCATCCATTGCAACACTGAACAAATAGGTCTGTATTTTGTACTGAGCAAAATACAGACCTCAGAGATGCACATTTCCCAAGCTGACAAACTCTAGTTAATTCAAAATAAGATATTTTCTTCTACCTTTGTTGTCCGAACATTCTACTCTTTCAGTCATGTGGGTCCCATTCTCTGTTATCTGCTTTCTTCTGACTGTTTCCTCTTACCCAGATAACATTTTTCTTATTTCTTCTAGTTTTTGCCCATTCCTTGCTATCATCTGACTTCTACATTGATCTTTCCCTTTCATTTCTATCTGGTCAGTCAAATTATACCCTCTTTCTTACCTTCCACTCTTCAGTCTCCTTTTTACCTATCAACTTCTCATCTGCTTCATGGATCTTCTTCCCAAACTCCTCCACTCTTAACCTCTCCCTACCACTCCCATTTCTCACTTTCCCTAGCTTCTCATTCCCTTCTGTCTTTCATGCATCCTTATCCTCCTCCAACCTATACCTTCTATACTCACTCCCTTCCCAGTCCTCATCCACTTTTCTGTCTCACACTTTTACTAGCCTCAGCCATTCTCTCCAGTCCCTTTTTTCTGTCTGTAATCATCACCCAATCTCCTACTGCCCCCTTTTGCCACTTCCCCAGTTTTTTTTTCCAACCTCTTCTCACTTATCTCCTTCACATCCTACTCTCATGGCCTCTCCCACCATGCTCAGCATATCCCTTCCCCCCAGTCCAGCATTGCCCTGTTTTTCCTATCGCTACCCCCTTTCACCTTCCCCTTCTCAGTCCAGCACTACTCCTTTCTTCTTCCCCCCTTAGTCCAGCATTGTCCCCCTTCCCATCTCTTCCCCTCAATCTGGCATTGCCCCCTTTCCCCTTTCTTCCCCCAGTTCAGCATTTTCTTCCCTCCTCCTCAAGACTAATATCCCCTGTCAGAAACAGTGGCAATACAAACGCTAGCTTTTTTTTCTTTCAGCTCAACATTCCTTCCCAGGTTGCACCGCAGCCTGCTGTTGCATTAAAGGCTTCACTTCTGGTGCACAGTATTAGTCCCAAGGCAAAACACTGCACTGGAAGGGAAACATTTAATGAAAATAGTAGGCTAGAGCATGATCCAGGAAGGAACAGTGAGCTAAAACTAAACCCCAGGTTTCTGCTGTCAGTCCTGCCATTACCCACCATAAATTACGTATCTTTCATTCTCCGTGGACAAGCAGGAAGTAAGTCCTCATGTATGAGTGGTGTCACAGATGCCCCCCCCCTCCCCACATGGGAACACTCCCTAGCTTCTACTAGAAGCTTTTGGGAGGCTCCATCGTGCATGCACCCCTGCCTCCCTGCCCACCACAGCATCTTCTTCCAGTCTTCTTTTTCTGTGGAGCCCTAGGACGTGTTCCTGCACTGTTGGAATTTGTTTTTCTATTTTTCCCTTAGGGGCCCTGCTTTTTTGTTTTTTTCACCGCCTGTCATTGGTACTGCAGTCACCCATGCCGTTACTTTCTTTTTGTGTGTTTTGCACTCTCCTTTTTCACTTTTCGTTCTTCCCCTGGCTGGCACCATTGAGCCATTTGATTTGGCCATAGCTGTATTCCTGGACAAGTCTCAGAAACCAGCCAGCAGTTTAAAAAAAATGCACCAAGTGTGCCCGAACCATTTCGGTCATGGACTGGCATAACAGGTGTCTGCAATGGCTGGGCCCTAACCATCAGCCCATCTCTTGCAGCTTGTGCCTGTAGATGACCAGAAACGGCCTGAAGGGTTGAGAGAAGCAGTGGGAGTTCCTCTTTGGGCTAATGGATTCTACATCTCCGAGCCCAGCATCAACCCCGGTGTCCTCAGGCACAGCGGGGGCATCAGCATTGAGAGAAGCCCATGTGAACTCAGAGTCAAGGTGCTATAGAGCCCTGGAGAAAAGGATCTCGGTCGATCTTCACCAGGAATCAGCTGAATTGACCTCATCGTCATCGAAGGGGGTGTCCGAGCACTGGGCCAAGGTCCATGTGCATCAACACCAGAGCCCTTCCCGATGCGACATGGAGAGCAATGGTCAGGGGAGGCCCAATAAAGTACCACTAATGGGAGGAATCATCATCTAGAGCAATGGTTCCCAACCCAGTCCTCGTTCAAGTTTTCAGGCTATCCACAACGAATATGCATGGGATAGATCTGCATGCACTGCTTCCATTGTATGCAGACCTATCTCATGCATATTTATTGTGGATACCCTGAAAACCTGACTGGCCTGGGGTACCCGAGGGCTGGGTTGGGAACCACTGAACTAGAGTACAGGAGGGGCGCTGGGAATCCATTGATGTCCCCACCAGAGCCAGTGGCCGAAGTTGAAATTCCGGCCCCAGTGCCTTCGGAGACGGCAGTCTTAGAAGAACATCTTCAGGCCCTCGAAGCCCATATGGTGATAGTGTTGGCCATGCAATCAGTGGCACCTTGGTTTTCAGGCATTGCCACTGCAGGCAGTGCAGTCAATTCTCAAGTTCCATGCACTGCCCACCAATGCAGGTGTATTAGGCCGGCGAATGGAATCGACATTGGCTTTTACGGCCATCTCTCTATCGAACTTATCAGGGTCTGATGCTTCGATGAGACCACAGAAGCACTCAATACACCATCAGTTTTAGAGGCACTCTTCTTCTCCACACATCCAGAACCAACACTGGGACGAGGCCTGATACTACTTCAGCTTCTTCTCGGAGTCAGACTCTGATGGCTAGGAGACTGAGATGGAAATGGAGGTTTCTGGGAGAAGATCTCCCGAGCTCCCTCGGACTTCTCTCCCCCTCACGAGCAGCAATAATGGCCTCTGGAAGATATATCCTTCGAGCTGAGGAAATGGGGAGGAGTGTACTGTCATTCAGAGACATAGAGAAGGGAGTAAGGGGGGCGATGGGTTTAAGTGGAAAGATAAGGAGCTTAGTTTGGTCATGTTCAGTTTCAGACAGCGGTGAGATATCCAGGCAGCAATATCGGATAATCAGGCAGAGATCCTGGACTGGATTCCTGGAGAGATTTCAGGTACAGAGAGATAGATCTGAGAGTCATCAGCATATGAAAACCATGGGAGGAAATGAGTGCACCAAGCGACTGAGCATTGAGAGAGAAAAGTAGAGGAACTGGAGATGCTCCAGTATCCTTTGGTCCCCAAGGAGGCGGTTATGGTGATGGTGCACCAGATCCTGAACAGGCTGCAAATGAGGATGTGGGAGAACCTCCTCATAGTGCCAGAAGTCAGCAGATGGCTGGACTAAATCTATCAGGTCCAGAAGACCCCAGAATTTGAGAAGTTTCAGCTACCACACCACTCTCTGTTGGTGGAGTCGGCCATGAAGAGGATAAAGAGCAGTAAGATACACCTCTTGATGCCCCCAGGCAGGGAAGCAAGGACCTTGGACTCTTTTGATAGGCAGTACTTCCAGAGCACCATGCTGGTGACCAGGGTCCTTCATACCAGTTGTACATAGGCATGTTCCTGAAGGACATCATGTGAGATCTAACATAGTTTGGGCCACTCCTTCCCACTGAGTGCCTGGACGCCTTCCGCGCCTTGATACACCAAGGCAAGGACTGTTCCAAATTAATGACTTATGGGGCATGGGTGACTTATGATGCCTTTGAGTTGGCCTGCAGAGCCATAGCAGTGGGCTTTGGGTTCCACCGTCTCACCTAGCTTCAGTTTTCAGTGGAGCAGTGGATCCAAGACAAGCTGGCCGATGTGCCATTCTGGGGCAAGAACCTCTTTGGGAAGCAGATGGAGGTTAAAGCTGTTGAAGCTGAGAAGCAGCATGTCACCCTCATCAGGCTTTTTAGGAAGATGGCCATTCTGTCACATAAGAAGTATCATGTCAAGAAGCACCAGTACCTTCCAAGCCCACAGGGACCCCAACCGAGAGCACAGACATCTTGCCAGCAGCATTGTGAAAAGCTGCAGAAAGCTCAGCTGGCCCCGAAACTCAAACCGGGGGCAGGGTTTTGGCTGGTTCCTCTGGAGTGCAGCCAATCTACTGGTCTCCGCAGGGGACAGCCCTCCTGTGGGGGTCAGCTTATCTGGTTCTCCCACATCACCTCGAATGAGTGGCTACTGCAGATATTTGGAAACAGCTACATGCTGCACTTCACCGAACTGCCATCCCCTTACCCTCAAGGGAGTTCCCCCAGACCTCCTGCATCTCAACCTGCTCCAGGGAGAGGTTTCCGCTCCTCCTCATAGATCTCACCATTGAGACAGTGCTTCCAGCTCAGGTCAGGCAGGAGTTCTACTCCAGGTACTTCCTGGTCCCCATGAAAATGTGGAGGTTTTAACCCATCCTGGACCTATCAGACCTAACTGGTGTGAGAAAAGTTCATGATGGTCTCGCTGGGGACTTTGCTCCCGTACCTCCTCAAGGACAATTGACTATGTTCCCTGGATCTCAAGGATGTGTATTGTGATGAAGAAGACGCTAGTGAGCCTATGGAGATAGGAAAAACTAGTGAATGTACCTTTAAAGAACATGACAGGTCTGCAATACACACACTGCAGAGTGCAGCTAGAGGGAGTAAGCACAGAGAGTCTGAAGTTAGGTTGCCACACCCAAGCTATCCTGAGGTAGTTACAAACTTAGGGGATGATCACACACACCTGTGGGGAGTGAGAGAGACCCTGACAGAGAAGCAGCTTTATAAGCCTTGCTTAGAAGGAGAGAAGGGGAAGAAGAAGAGGGAGAAGGCAACGAAGCAACACCAAGAAAGGCAGCTGGAGGGGCTGTTGTTGCAGGATAAGAGAAAGTTCCAAAGAGGCTAGCAGTTCCAAGGTGGAGAGCTCCAAGGAGAAGCCGTCAGGAGAGGTACCAGGAAGGCACAGCTCAGGGAGAGAGAGCATAAAAGTCTTCCCACGTCTATGCCAGACTGGAAGTCTCAAGGTGTTAAGAGCACCATAAGAGACCTCATCCAATTCAGAAAAGAATTAAAGACCTACCTGTTCACTGAACACTTCGAAATCCCCTACTCCCCCAAAGCCAGCTCTACCACAAATGTGGGCACCCATGCACAAACTCCCTTAACCCCAACAATGTAACCACAAGCCTGTCCCCCACACACACGCCCCAAAGATGACAAAAATAAAAGGAACTAAATTCCAGCACCTACGCCAATCTCTACCCCATACACCACACACACTACACGATGTAAATATACTTTTGTACAAAGTTTGATTATGTTTGCTTTAATACCTACAAAGATTTTGCTTTAATACCTTCAAGTTGTTTTTTGTTACAATACCTACAAAGTTTATACTTACTGTTCAATGTAAATAGTTGATTTCTACTGTTCTATGTAAAATGTATACAAATTGTGTACAAGACTGTTAATCTGTTATATGTAAACCGCCCTTGATCTCTGGAAGGGGCGGTATAAAAGAAATAGTTAAATAAATAAAATAAAATAAATAAAAAAGAGGTGGGTGCCCAGGGCTCAAGCTAGGAGGCAGAAGAACCCAGCCTAGAACAGGGAGCCATCAATTAACACCAGAGAGGAACTTAAGCAAGGAGGCCAGAAACTGTTTAACCGCAGCTGGAGAGAGGTTTGTGAACCTAGCCAGAAAGAGATAGTTCAAACCCCAGATACCTGTCTTCCATACCAGGTAGACCACTGCTGGACGGAATTACAGAGATCCCCCGAGAAAGTATACCCTGGGAGATACGGGGAAAGCTCAGAGCAAGTTGATGTTTCTTCAGAGCAGGAAGAAATGCAGATAGATCCTAGCGAACAGGATTCCTTACTGCCTGAGTTTCCCATGGATTGCACATTATGTTTGGCTGGAAGCATGGAGTCCTTAACTGAAGAATAGCTTTCAGGATGTGTGCTTTTGGGTAACACAGTAAAGTAGTCTGACTTTGTTGAAGGTAAGAGCTTGTTTAACCAAAGGGATATTGCCTAGCACCTGTGCTTGGTGTTACTAAAGAAGGAAAGGATAAAAGAGAACATTTTTACTAAGCTGAATGAAGAAGCTTGTGTTTTGTTTTATCTGCTATGTTTTGGATTAAAACCCCTGAACAGAAGTAGTGACTGTGAAACACATTCAACCTGAGTTTTGTAAATATCTTTGGAAATACTAACTGGAGAGAATATCCTGATGCTTTATGTTGAACCTTGTGACATTGGGGAAATAAAATCTTTATCATTTACCTTCATACTGGTTTGTCATGGCTATACTTTTAAAAGGGAAACTACAACTCCCAACATGCTTCAGTGCTGAAGATAGTTTTCATCCCGTTTATGAAGGACATAATGTCCACCCTAGCTCTTTAGGCACGTGGCCGGGGGCTGGGGTGTGACAGTATACACACATACCTATCTACCCTGCTCACAGAGACTACCTCCAATTTGTCCTGGGGACCAGCACTTCCAGTACTGGGTGCTGCTCTTTGGGATAGCATCAGCACACGAGTCTTCACGAAGTGTCTGGCATTGCTGGCTGCTTACCTGTGGATGCTGGGGGTGTTCATCCTCAACACCACTCAGGCTCGAGCATTTCTCCTGGTGGATCACCTGCAGAGGCTGTTGGCCTTGGACAGTGATACCCAATAGAAGCATCGAATGGCAGCTCGGGGGATGCTGAAAGTTCTTGGTCATATGGCCTCGACTGTGTGTGTCACTCCCCTGGCTAGCAATGAGACAGGCTCAGTGGGCTCTGAGTATGCAATGGAAACAGGCCATGGGCTGCCTTTGGGACCTCTTGTGCAGTCTCTGCACTAGTGGCTGGAGCCATAGAACTTGTTCAGAGGTCTCCCATTTCAGACGTCACTCCCCAGAAGACTCTGATGACAGATGCATCCAAGTGGGGCTGGGAGGCTCATCTGGACAGCCTGCACATGCAGGGCATCTGGTCTGAGCAGGAGAGCCTGTACTAGATACATTTCTTGTACCTCCAGGCAATAGCAAATGCCCTCCATCTGTTTCAGGTTAATTTGGCCAACCAATCTGTACTGATCCAGACAGACAATCAGATGGTGATGTAGCTCATCAACAAGCAGGGCAGCACGGGGTCATACCTCCTGTGCTGGGAGGCAATCCACTTGTAGAAGTTTGCCATTGCTCATGGGATGGAGCTGAGGGCGACTTATCTGCCTGGGGACCTCAACTCTCTGGCAGACCAGTTAAGCTACATCTTTCAACCACACAAGTGGACCTTGAACAGGGCAGTTGTTGAGCAAATCTTTTGGGAATGGGGTACTCCCATGATAGATCTATTCACCACTCTGCACAAAAACCAAGGTGGATCAGTTCTACTCCAGGGTCGCGTCCCACAAACGGATGCCTTCCTCATTCACTGAGGAGTGAGTCGGCTATATGCCTATACTCACATTCTGCTTGTGGCAAAGACCTTGCTGAAGTTGCAGGCCAACAGGAGCATGATGATTCTCATTGTCCCATACTATCCTCGGCAGTCATGGTTCCCTCTGCCGCTTCATCCCTTTCAGAGGGAGCCTCTGCAACTGGGCTGTGCCCTGAACCTCATTTCTCAGAAGGATAGGACCTTGCTGCATCCCAGCGTCTGGTTCCTGGCCCTCACAACATGGATGTTGAGTGGGTTGTTCTCTCACAGCTCAACCTCCCAGGGAATATTCAGGAGGTCCTTCTGCTCTCTCGCAAGATTCTACCCAAAGGTCTTATACATTCAAGTGGCAGAGATTCTCCTCCTTGTGCGCAGACCAGGCTCTGGACCCCTTCTACTGCACTGTGGACAGGTTGCTGGAGTACCTCCTATACCTCTCAGACACTGGCCTCAAGTCCAATTTGGTCAGGGTCCACCTGAATGTGATTGGGGCCTACCATCGCAGTTCGGAGGGCAAGCCCATCTCAGCTCAGCCCCTGGTGGCTCTCTTCATGCAGGATTTGCTCCTTTCAAAACCTCTGGTCAAACTCCCACAGGTTCGTCCAATCTCAACTCGAGAATGAGTTATAATAGGGCTTTAGTAACACTGTTTATAGGTCTCAGATTCGATAAGCACTCGTTTAGGACCCACGTCCTTTCACTCGGAGATGCGCGGCGTCTCTTTGAGATTTTGGAGTTACTCTTTGACAGCAGTATGGGACGTGGGCAGCATCATAAATTGTTTGGGGAAGGATCTCCTGAAGAAAACTAGTTTGAAACGCCGGTAAGGCGCCATAGCAGAGCGTCGGGATCCAGTTCACCAGCACTGTTCTTAAGGCTGTGAATAAGGGCTGCGGTTTTAAGTTAAGTTATTTTAAAAGTAATACAGCACTTGTATTTATAAAGCACTTGATAGCTAAGAGACACTGGGGTCATTGATGTGAACGACGGCACCGAGTGAAAGGACGTGGGTCCTAAACGAGTGCTTATCGAATCTGAGACCTATAAACAGTGTTACTATAGCCCTATTATAACTCATTCTCGAGTTGAGATTGGACGAACTTTTCAGTATACAGCAGTAATTCGTCCAGAAGATCAGACCTAATTGGTTGTATAAACTCCCACAGGTGACATGGGACCTTAATGTGGTTCTGGTGAAGCTCTTATCAGCTCCCTAAGAGTTGCTCGCTTCCTGCTTTCTGAAGTTCCTGACCTGGAATGTCTTGTTCCTCATGGCAGTCACTTTGGCATGCTGCATCAGTGAGCTTTCAACCTTGGTGGCTCACCTGCCGTCCACCAAATTCCACCATAATAGGGTGGTCTTGCGCACATCCACGCTTCCTGCCAAAGGAGGTTTCTGCTTTCCACCTCATTCAGTCAGTCGTACTGCCAACCTTCTTCCCCAGGCCTCATGCCAATAGGGGGAAAGCGATACTGCACATCTTGGACTGCAAACGCGCCCTGAACTTCTACCTTGAGTGGATGAAGGCACACCGTAAATCCACCCAGCTGTTTGTCTCCCTTGACTGGGGACTGCCATCTCCAAATGCACTCTGTCGATTTAGCTCGCACTCTGTCTCTTTCGCTTACGCCCAGGCAGGCCTCAGCCTTGATGGTCATGTCATGGTTCATAATGTCAGAGCCATGGCTGTGTTGGTGGCCAACATCCGCTTGGTCTCCATGGAGGAGATCTACAGGGCTGCAATGTGGTCTTTGGTCCACACCTTCAGAGCTCATTACTGTCTGAATGGGGATTTCCAACGCGATAGCAACTTTGGACAAGCCATGCTCCGGCATCCCTATGGGAATTAGGTCCAACTCCTTCCCACCAGCCCTTCTGTCAGTACAGGCTACCAAAAGTGTCTTCCTCAGTGATGCTGTCTGCTGCAGATGCTGAATCAGTCGAGTTCCCTAGAGAGATTATGTACGCTGTGTTTGCTGTTCCCCGGTTCTGATAAAACTGCAAATTATGAATATTCTGTAATTCTCCTCTTACACGTCTCTATGCCTCTCTATGCCTGAACTCTCTCCGGCAATCCAGACCCGGATCTCTGCATGCCTTTCTGACACTGCTGCCTGGATTTATTTATTTATTTATTTAACAGTATTTCTATACCGCCTTCTCCTTCAATCAAGGCGGTTTCCACGGCAAACAATCAAGGGGTGTTCAAGTGTATTCATGCAGTGGTGTATGTTGCGTGTTATGGGTGGCGAGTATTTGATTTGGGTTGTGCTTTCTACATTGTGCGCTATTATACATCGTGAGCTATTATACATTCATATATACATATATGGATATATGGATGTCTCACTGCTGCTTGAAATTGAACATGGCCAAGACTGAACTTCTTATCTTTCCCCCTAAAACCTCCTCTTCTCTTCCTCCTTTCTCAGTCTCTGTACTCCTTCCTGTTTCCTCGGCCCACAATCTGGGGGTGGTCTTTGACTCCTCTCTCTATTTCTCCACACATATCCATCTCGCAGCTAAGACCTGCTGTTTCTTTCTCTAGAACGTTAGCAAAATCCTCCCTTTCCTTTCTGAACACATTACTAAAATGCTTATCCACTTCTTAATCACCTCCCGTCTTGATTACTGTAACCTACTCCTTGCTGGTCTCCCTTTGAATCATCTCTCTCCCCTTCAATCTGTTCAACGCTCCACTGCACGGCTAATCTTCCGCCAGCCTCGTCATGCCCATATTACTCCTCTTCTCAAGTCTCTTAACTGGCTCCCTATCTGTTTCCGCATCCAGTTCAAACTTCTCCTCCTGACGTATAAATGCATTCACTCGGCGGCTCCACAGTACCTTTCTTCTCTTATCTCTCCTTACAACCCCCCTCAGGAACTCCGCTCTTCTAGCAAACTGCATCTATCTATACCCTTCTCTTCTACTGCCAACTCCAGACTTCGCTCCTTTCACCTTGCTGCACCTTACGCCTGGAACAAACTACCTGTGTGTATATGCCAGGCACCTTCTCTAACCCTCTTCAAATCCAGGTTGAAAGCTCACCTCTTCGCTGCTGCTTTTGGATCTTGACTCACCTGATCTCCTTTTCCTTTCTCCTGTTTATGCCTTCTGTGTTTTGACTAGATTGTAAGCTTTGATGAGCAGGGACTGTCTCTTACATGTTTGTACAGTGCTGCGTATGACTGGCAACGCTATAAAAATGCTCAGTACTAGTAGTACTAGTAGTCATCAAGGAGTTCATACCAGTATATAGGACTTACAAGTGCTTTTTTACATACATGGCCAACTTTTGGGGGCGGGTGATTCCCGATGGCTCCGCCCATATATAGCTATGCCCTCACAGCAGCCATGCCCCCTGTGACCAGCCATTAACCCCTGCCCTCCCCCCCCCCCCCTTGGTATCCAGCATCTTCCTTCCAGTTGCTGACTAGGATGCTTTTAAGAGAGGAAGGATTTCCAGGCCTCAGCAGCTGATGTTAATGTTCAGACTAGATAGGTCTTATGGTCTTTTTCTGTGGTCATGTTTTATGTGTCTCTCTTTTATTGATATTGGTTTGATTTCCACTGGTGCTCCTTGTAATACCCAAAAGATCTGGGTCGATTCTCACTGGTGCTCCTTGTGACCTTAGGCAAGTCATTTAACCCTCCAGTGCCTCAGATAGAAACTTAGATTGTAAGCTCTCTAGGGACAGGATTCAGATACGATTTGAACATCTACAGATGTGGATGTCGAAATCAAAGACACTTCTCTGTAGCCATTCCACAAATGGCGTTTGCTGATGTCTCTGGTGCAGGGCCGTCTTGAGGTAGTGTTATGTGCAGCCATGCTATTGGCAATCATGACAGCATGTAGTAGCATCATGCATGCTAATTTGTCACCAGCTGCCATGTCATCTCACTGACTTGACCCTATCCCAATCTCACACAGACCCGTATTGAGCACTTATTGTGTGGTATGCAATAGTGCAGGACTATGCTAATGTTTACTGCATGGTAAAACCTGTGCTAAGCACATACTGCACTTTAATAAACTCGTTAAAAGAAAGAAAACTGAGAATAGGGTTTAAAGGCCAATTTTCTAAATGGAGGAAGGTAAATAGTGGAGTACCCCAGGGATCTATACTGACACTAGTGCTTAACATTTATAAATGATCTAGAAATGGGAACACTGAGTGATGTAATCATATTTGCAGTTGATACAAAATTATTCTAACTTGTTAAATCACATGTGGATTGTGAGAAATTGCAAGAGGACCTTTCAAGATTGGAAGATTGAGCAACCAAATAGCAGATGAAATTTGGAGAAACTGCTCCCAGATGAAATTTAATATTGATAAGTGCAAAGTGATGCACATAAGAAAGAATAACCCTAATTAGAGCTAAACGATGATAAGTTTCACATTAGGAATCACTATTACTACTACTACTGAGCATTTGTAAAGCGCTACCAATCGTATGCAGCGCTGTACATACATGTAAGAGACAGTCCCTGCCCATCAGAGCTTACAATCTAGTCAAGACAAAACGCAGAAGGTGTAAGCAGGGATAGAACTAGGGGAAAGAAAAGGAGATCAGGTGAGAAAAGATCCAAAAGCAGCAGCGAAGGGGTGAGTTTTCAACCTGGATTTGAAGAGGGTCAGAGAAGGTGCCTGGCGTACAGACACAGTTTGTTCCAGGCGTAAGGTGCAGCAAGGTGAAAGGAGCGAATTCTGGAGTTAGCAGTAGAAGAGAAGGGCACAGATAAAAGTAGTTTGCTAGAAGAGCGGAGTTCCCGAGGGGGGTTGTAAGGAGAGATAAGAGAAGAAAGGTACTGAGGAGCTGCAGAGTGAATGCATTTATAGGTCAGCAGAAGAAGCTTGAACTGGATGCGGAAACGGATAGGGAGCCAATGAAGTGACCTGAGAAGAGGAGTAATATGGGCATGACAAGGCTAGTCTCGCAGCAGAGTGTTGAACAGATTGAAGGGGAGAGAGATGATTCAAAGGGAGACCAGCAAGGAGCAGGTTACAGTAGTCAAGGCGGGAGGTTATCAGGGAGTGGACACATGTTTTTGTAGTGTGTTCAGAAAGGAAAGGGTACATCTTGCTAATGTTATAGAGAAAGAAATGGCAGGTCTTAGCTACGAGCTGGACATGTGTGGAGAAAGAGAGAGAGGAATCAAAGATAACCCCCAGATTGTGGGCCGAGGAAACAGGAAGGAGTACAGAGGTATCCACAGAGACTGAGAAAGGAGGAGGAGGAGGGGAGGTTTTAGGGGGGAAGATGAGAAGTTCAGTCTTGGCCATGTTCAATTTCAAGTGGCGGTGAGACATCCAGGCAGCAATGTCAGAAAGGCAGGCAAAGATCCGGGTCTAGATTGCCATAGAGATGTCAGGCATAGAGAGGTAGATCTGGGCGCTATCGGCATACAGATGGTACTGAAAGCTATGGGAAGAGATAAGCGCACCAAGGGACTGGGTATATAGAGAGAAGAGGAGCGGACCCAAGACAGATCCTTGGGGTACACCAACTGGGAGCGGGGTAGCAGAGGAGAAGGAGCCACCAGAACACACACTGAAGGAGTGATGGGAGAGATAGGAGGAGAACCAGGATATTACAGAGCCACTAAAACCAATCGAGGACAGGGTATTGAGGAGAAGGTTGTGGTCCACAGTGTCAAAAGCAGCAGAGAGGTCAAGAAGGATGAGGACAGAGTAAAGGCCCTTGGATTTTGCCAAGAACAAGTCACTGGAGACTTTGGCAAGAGCCGTTTCAATAGAGTGTAGAGGATGAAAGCCAGACTGTAAGAGATCCAGGAGGGCATGAGAGGAGAGGAAGTCGAGGCAGTGGCAGTTAACCACACATTTGAGTAATTTAGAAATGAAGGGAAGGAGAGAGATGAGTCGATAGTTAGGACAGGTGAGAACAAGTGAGGGTTTTTTGAGAAGAGGTGTGACCACAGCATGCTTGAAGTCTGCAGGGTCTGTTGTGGTGGAGAGCGATAGGTTGAGAATATGAGAGATGGAAGAGACAACGGTGGAGGAGATGGGGCTTGGGAGACGGGTGGGGATAGGATCAGAGGAGCAGGTGGTGAGTTTGGAGGAAAAAAGAAGGTGTGCAGTTTCCTCTTCAGAGATCACAGGAAAGGAAGAGAGGGTAGCAGAGGTAGGGGGGGGGGAGAGTTGGGCATGGAGAGGGGGAGGAGGGGAAGTAGCTGAGTTTGTGAGGAATTGGAGGGTGATCTTGTGGATTTTGTCATGGGAATAGTCAACATGTTTTGGGCAGAAAGGGAGGGAGGGATTAGAGGTGGCAGTACTTTGAGGAGAGAGCTTAGTAAAGAGACGGTGAGGATCAGAGGCAAGAGAGTTAGTCAGATGGACATAGTAGTCTTGTTTGGCAAGAGTTATGCCTGACTGGAAAGAGACAAGCATGAATTTGAAGAAAGTCTGCAGGGGAGCGGTATTTGAGCCAAGCACGCTCAGCAGAACCAGCACAGGAATGTAGATAGCGGGTAGTGGATGAAAGCCAGGGCTGGGATGCAGAACGTCTCACAGGACGTGGGATGGGTGGAGCAAAGGCATCCAGAGCCGAGGAGAGTGCAGCATTATAGGAAGTTACTGCCTCGTCAACAACAGACTTAGATGACATAGTGGAGGAAAGAGATGAAGAAATGGTGGAAGAGAGAGCCAAGGAGTCAATAGCATGAAGATTTCTAAATAGGTTGAAGGAGACAGGACGAGGCTGAGGCAGTGGGTGATCACAAACCAGGAAAAGAATCAAGGCATCACTGTGGGACAATACATTGAAATCTTCCACTCGCTGTGTGGTGGTGATCACAAAAGCTAATGGAATTAATTGGAAAGGGATAGAAAATAAAGCAAAGAATATCACAATGTCTTTCTGCAGTTCCTCACTACCTTTGCTCTCTTATCTCACTCCACACGCTTCTTTGGAAACTCAGCTCCTCTGGCAGATCACTTTTATCTGCGCCCTTCTCTGCCACTGCCAACTCCAGACTTCTTTCATTCTATCTTGTTGTTCCATATGCCTGGAACAAACTACCTGAGTCTGTGCATCGGGCTCCTTCTCTAGCCCTATTCAAATCCAGGCTAAAATTCCACCTCTTTGAATCAGCTTTTGGATCCTGATGCTCCTCACTCTCTTGTCCACTACTTCTTTGTATTTTACCATATTCTAATCCCCAGTTTCACTATGGGGGTCATTCTGACCCACGAATAGCAGAGTTGGACGTCCAAGCCCCGTTTAAGCCCGGCACACTATTCTGGCTCCAACGCTCCCCACATGTACAGAGGATTTCTGCAGGGAGCATTGGATGGGGGCAGGAAGGGGCGGTGCAGAGGTGGAGTGAGGGAGAGGTCAACAGCCAGGACATACAGAGGCAATTCCGATCATGCCTCTGTACATCCACTGCCATTGACTTGGACGCCCAGCTTATTCCACCCCAAGGGTGGAATAAGTGCCGGGTTCTGAGCCAATTGCAGGCTGGATGCCCTCCTGCACCTTTTGCACCGCCGCGGGAGGAATCCCAACATCCAATCCTGGCCTTGGGAGCCCACTGCAAGGGTCAGATGGCAGAGAAAGCAGGCCATACCACGTCTGGGCCAGAGTTGCTCTGGCTGGATGTGCCGGTGCCATGATGACAGTCTGCCGCTGCACCGGCACACCAGCCAGAGTTGAGAGGGCTGGCCGGGCACATCACAGGATGTCTCCCTCTGCTGAATCGCATCAAGGCTGGGCCATCTAAGTGCCCTGATTCAGCAACCATAGGAACGTCTAGCACCCGCAGTTGTGGAATTGGATACAAAGTGGCCACGTCCATTTTTTAGCCGTCCAGACGTCCCAGCCATGCACTTCTCAGAATCGGCCTCCGCATGTTTTGTCTTGATTAGATTGTAAGCTCTGATGAGCAGGGACTGTGTCTTACACAGCACTGGGTACAGACTGTGTACAGCACTATGTATGACTTGTAGTGCTATACTGATGATTAGTACGAATAGTAGTAGTAGTAGTGTATCACTCCATGGTGCAAAGGCACCTTAAGTATTGTGTGTAATTCTAGCAACTACATCTTCAAATAGATATAACAGATTTAGAAAAGATACAGAGAAGGGAGACCAAATGACATAGGGGATGGAACGACTCTCATACGAAGACATTTAAAGAGGTTAGATTCTTTATCTTGGAGATGATAGAGATCTGTAAAATCCTGAATGGAGTGGAATGAGTAACGCAAATCAGTTGTTTACTTTTTCATAGAGTGCAAAGACTAGGGCACACATCATGAGTTACAAGGTAGTACATTTAAAACAAATAGGAGAAAATATTTTTCCACTCAACGCAAAGCTGGGCTTTGGAATTTGTTGCTGGATGATGTGATAAAAGCAGTTAGCATACAATAGCTGTATTTGGATAAATTACTGAAGTATAAAGTCCATAGACCTAGGAAAAGCCATTGCTTATCCCTGGGGATAAGTAGCATGGGAACTAACTACTTTGTGGGATCCTGCCGGGTATCGTGACCTGGATTGGCCAGTGTTGAAAATAGGTTATTGACCTTTGGTCTTACCCAGCATAACAAATCGTATGTCATTATAAAAGAAAGTTAAAGGAAAAATGATTACAAACATAAGAACATAAGAACATAAGATATGCCATACTGGGTCAGACCAAGGTCCATCAAGCCCAGTATCCTGTTTCCAACAGTGGCCAATCTAGGTCATATGTACCTAGCAGTATCCCCAAAAAGACAAAGGTTCCACAATGCTTGTATTGGGTCAAGCATTGATATCCTGGGTCCCTTTTTAATAATGGTTTATGGACCTTTCCTCCAGGAAATTGTCCAAACCTTTTTTAAACCCAGCTACACTAACAGCTCTTACTACATCCTCCAGTAACAAATTCCAGAGTTTGATTACACGTTGAGTGAAAAAATATTTTCTCTTGTCTTAAATAGTTTACCCTGTAGCTTCATTGCATGTCCCCTAGTCTCTCTATATTCTGATAGCGTAAACAATTGATCTACGTTTACTTGTTCCACTCCATTCATTAATTTATAGACTTCTATCATATCTCCCCTCAGCCGTCTCTTTTCCAGGTTGAAGAGCCCTAACCTTTGTAGCCTCTCTTCATAGGAGTAGCCTTCCATCCCCTTTACCATTTTGGTGGCTTTTTTCTGTACCTTTTCTAATAACGCTATATCCTTTTTAAGATACGGCGACCAGAATTGCACACAATATTCAAGGTGCGGTCGTACCATGGAACGATACAGAGGCATTATAATATCCTTTGTTTTATTTTCCATTCCTTTCCTTATGATACCTAGCATTCTATTTGCTTTCTTGGCCGCCGCTGCACACTGGGCGGAGGGTTTTAACATGTTATCCACAATGACTCCTAAATCTTTTTCCTGGGTGGTGGTTCCCAATGTGGAACCTTGCATCGTGTAACCATAGTGTGGGTTATTCTTTCCTAGATGCATAACTTTGCACTTGTCCACATTAAATTTCATCTGCACATTGCCACAAGATCACATTCAACTTCTTATGAAGGGGTGGCTCCATTAGAAATACAAGGAGTCCAACCAAATATCTTGACCTTAAAGGAAAACATTAACAAAGTTAAAAAATAGAGATGCTATATCACATTAAATGCTGCCCAAATTCACATAATGAACCTTTAGACTCAAGGCTCCACCTGCATTCTTAGGGTTGAGAAAATTCTTCAATTCATTAGGCTGATAAAATATGCAAATATGATTCTCAATTTGTAACACAGGGGGGTATGTTTACTAAACGGCGATAGCGGACTCCGTGTGACATCGGAGCCGTGCCGTTCAGTAAACATACCCCAAGAGATGAATTCGACTTTCACAGTCACTAGTCCAAGGGTTTGGCTTAGCAATATTTGGGGGAGGGGAGGGAATCTAGTTTGCTTGTATTCCTACTTTTTCATATTATTATAATATGTTTTGGTAACATTTTAAATTTAACTCTGCAGTTTCTTTCTGATTCTTTGGGCTTCCAGCTTAATCAGAAATAGAGATGGGATCCTTATGTCTTGAACCTTCATTTGCAACTACTCAAGGTTTTCCCTCTTATTTATATCTCCTCCCTCCATATATTTCTAGTCTGGTCATTGCAGTGAAGACCATGCCTAGTAAAATTTCTTGCTGTGTTTATTATAAACTCAGTTTTTATTTTATAAAGTTACAAGGCTTCTTTTTTAATTTTAGCCTTGGTAGAAATTTGTAGGTGAGGAGAGAAACTTTCACTGTGATAACAGAGCAGGCCAAACTACTGATTGAAGAAAATTACATGAAATTTTTTAATCAAAGTCTCTGTGTCATGCTGTCTGATTTTCTAGGCCAGATGTCAAATGTTTTTCACTGTGGTTCATGTAGAAATAATCACTAAGTAAGCGAGACTGTAATAACGTTTCATTTTAGTATTGCATCAGCTTCTTTTTTTTTCTTTTTGATCTATGAACAACGCAACATGACTCTTTTGATACAAAGCAGTTATCAGTTGTCATCTGAACGAGATAGTTACAAAAACCTGTGGTCATTAAGGGGTAAATAATCAAACTGCCTCTGCTGTTACAAACTCCTCAGGAAATTCAGCAAAGCACAGGTCGAACTGACGATCTTTCCCCCTTCTGTCAAGTTCTCTTTTTCTCTTTCCCCCTCTTTTCTTAATCTGCTTTTCTTCTCTAGTCATTGACCTACCTCTGCTCTCCATCCTCTCATTCAGTCACCAACACACAGACCTATAACACTGGAACAAAAACCTAATAGCTAGTAACAGGCTTGCTTACATTCACTACGTCTGCCAAGGAAACAAAATATAGACTAAAGTGATATACACCAAAAAAAAAAAAAGAAAATAGACAAAGGACAGTAGCAAGAATTCTATCTAAAAAAAGGCATATCCTCCAATATCTGGGTCAAGCAGTATCATCTATGCTTTGCACTGTAAAACTAGCTACAGGAGGAGGTGGTGGTGGTGGTGGTGGTAGTTAGTGCTAGGACTATGTCTTTGTTAGTGTGCAATTGGTTTGTCGCTGTGCCTTATAAACATAATGCATGGTAAATTGATTTTATGTGCACTTATCATCTTAGTGCACCTTAATTCGTTGGTTAGTGTATGTGAAATCAATTTAGCATGCACTAACTGAATGTGTGAAACTAAGGGGCCCTTTTATGCATGCTAATGAAGTTAAGGTGTGTTAAGTGACATTGCACTCATAAAAATAAAAGGGCTGTGGGTACGTAATGCGCATTAACTTCATTAATACGCATCAATACCTTTAGTAAAAGGGGGCCTAACTGAAAAATAAACACCCCAAATCAGGAAACATTTATGAAAAAACTGAAAAGGAGCCATATGGTTTGTGCATATGGGTGTGTATATGTTGGGAAGGAGCAGTGGCAGATGGCACTGTGCATTCTACTACTACCAGTATGAAGTGTGGCCAAGGAGTAGGTCAGGCTCTTTCGGTGCTCCTTGGGGTGCTTCTGGGGGGCGACTATGCTGAGGCTTTCAATTTTCTGGTCTGCATCACTTGTCTAATATACTATTTTTTACTTTTTTCTATTATTCATGGGGGGGGGGGGTCTCATCTATTTCCATTTTCCTTGGTCACAGATCACCTTATCCTTGTAGCTGCTGGACAACTTGCCAGGTAAGAACGCTTATTGTCTGCACCCCACCATTTGTTTTATTACCCCTTTCTCAGTTGGTTTCTTTTCCTCAAGGTACCATTTTCCATTTAAACTGGATTTTTGGATATGGTGATCTGGACATCTCAGATTCTTGTTCTAAAATGCCACATCACTTGCTCATTCATGCACATGTGTGAATAGCATGCACTATCATTCAACAGCACATATCACTCAATAGAGAACACTATTGCTCAGAAGTGCATGTTATTATAGCAAGCACTGTTGTCAATAGTGCATACTATTGACTGACAGTACATGCTATTAATGATATTTTCTCTGAAACAAAATTTAAAAATTTTAAAAAACATAAACAAAAAATCCTGCAAACTAAACAAAATTTTTGGTCTGCACATCCCTAATTATTCCAAGCTGCTTAAGTTCTGTGTTAATCCCTCAGAGTAGCTTTTTAATGTTTTTCTATTTTAACTGCTCCAATTCAACCATCATGAAAACTTGTCCGAATGTTTCGCAAGATTTTTTGTCGATAAGATGAAGACATTTTCTTCAAAGACTAGCAAGATACTTGTAAGAAGAGCCACACAAGCTATTTCACCTTTCTCCCTGTCTTTTGACTCTAGCAATGCTAATACAGATCGAAATAACTCTGTAGCTCCTGGGCTCTTTTATTTCCAGTGGCTTCCACTGGAAACATTTCTACACTTTCTGCTATCTGTTCTACTTTCAATGTTGTCTCACTGTTTTATCTCACTGAAGTGATAAAAGACAATGACATCACCCACGCAAATGCTAGATCCAGTGCCATCTTTTAAAATTAAGAACACTAATTAAGGACTTGTTCAGAGAATGTTGATAATTGCTAACGTAAGTCATAGGGGGTCTTTTGCTAAAGGCCACTAAGATAGTGCACCTAATGTGCCAACAGTTCCAAAACCATGATGTGTTAGATGCTACATCACCATGATAACTGTCGGGGGTGTGGGCAGCATTTTCTCGGCAGATAATGCAGAACCCTCCCCCCCCCCCAGCACAACCCACCTATTGAGATGGCATTAGGTGAATCTGGGCTAACCATGTGGGTTGCAGTTAGCGAGTGATGTGTACCCTGCATCAACTGCATAGAACTTGCCAAGCCCACTCTCCATCCCAGCACACTCATTCACATCCTTCAAGCTGGGTGCAGAGTCAGCATGGGAATTGGCCTGCACTAATTCTCATGGCCTCGCACTAGCCGGTAATGAGTGTCCAAGGCATGCTTTTAGTGTGTAATGAAAAGTAGAAAAACCAGTGCAATCAAATACAAAGCAAAAACGAAAAATGGCACTGAAGTTACAACAATACCCAATAGTGGAGAAAAAAGAGCTCAGTGAGTGTTGTCACCAAGTCAACACAACGGCTCTATGCCACAGTAGCCACTCAAACATGCCAAAAACTGGCACACAAGGCTACAGGGACTCATTATCACTGGTAACAAAACATCCACATTAGTAATATACTAATCATATTTCAAAAGTTGCATAATTAACATTGCATATAATGCATGATTTGTTTTGCAACATTAAAAAATGGCATCGATAGCACTGATAGGGCTTGTGAATGGCACTACTCAAACTTAGCTGTAGACCGGGCTGTAACACTGTCCTGGTTACAACACCAGGTGTTTCGCCAAAGCTGCGTCAGGGAGTAAGACCTGCCAAATATCGCCAAGCCAAGATCACTGTAGTCCAGAATCAACTTCAATCCAAAACTGCCCTCGCTTACTGGATTTTTTTTTAAATAAGATACTGGATCTTGCATTCAAAGCAATGTAAATGGGACAGGTTGCACAACCTGTTTAATCATTTAATTCCTCTTCCACTGTTATGTTCCTTGTGCTCCCAAAGTGAAGTTACTATTTGTTCCACTTCCTTCTTGTGCCTTCCTGGAAGTGACCCATAATTCAGAATTTTATAAACTGGCTCCATTATTGTGGAGTACAATCCCAAATCATGTAGAATCTTCTTTAACCAAGTTTAGAAAAGGTCCTAAGGCCTATTTTTTTCACACAAGCTTTTGAAGCTTAAGCACCTGATTAGTATGAAAAGGGGTTGATAGTTGCAACATGAATTTTTTTTATTCTCTTTTCTTTCTATTATGTATGTTTTATTCTCCTTTCTTCTATCTTATTACATTTTAATACTGTAGGTATACTGCTGTGATATTTATTAATGATGGTGGTATATAAAAACTAATAATAAACAAACATAGTGCAGTTGTAATAAAACACTACATTTTTCAGAACTTACATAATGTTTACCATGATTTATTTCATTTAGCAAATCTCTTGCCATGTTTTATGCCAAAATTTAGATAGAAACGATTACTCCATTCTTAACTACTGGCTATGAATTAAGGAACTGTTGGTGTATTATAAGCTTAAACTTTTAATCTCACCCGTATGTAGTCTCAGATCAAAGCTGCGCTCTCGTGCACCTTATGGCAAACACCTTAACCGCGCTTGATGACATCAACGACAACCGGGTTTCCCCTGTTTGTATGTCTGATATTCAGTACTTATGTTTCTTTTTTTGTAGTTTTTTGCTTTTACACCTGTGTTCACTCCTTTACACCAACAGTTCCTTAATTCATAGCCAGTAGTTAAGAATGGAGTAATCGTTTTGGATTTTTACATAAGTTGTAATACTCCGGAAAGACCAACAATTGTTCTTGTATTTCTACAAATGGAAGGTCAATCTTCAGAAGGCTGGAAAGATTTTAAATCACAGTTATTTAATTAAATTATAAAGGAGTGAACACAGGTGTAAAAGCAACAAAAAACTACAAAAAAAGAAACATAAGTACTGAATATCAGACATACAAACAGGGGAAACCCGGTAGTCGTTGATGTCATCAAGCGCGGTTAAGGTGTTTGCCATAAGGTGCACGAGAGCGCAGCTTTGATCTGAGACTACATACGGGTGAGATTAAAAGTTTAAGCTTATAATACACCAACAGTTCCTTAATTCATAGCCAGTAGTTAAGAATGGAGTAATCGTTTTGGATTTTTACATAAGTTGTAATACTCCGGAAAGACCAACAATTGTTCAAAATTTAGATAGAGCATACCTTGGGACACTAGGCCAGTGGATGCAAATATCTCTCATGCATATTTCATTGCATTTATCCTGAAAACCTGACTGGCTAGGTGTGTCCTGGGGAATGAGCTGAGAACCACTGATCTATATCAATAAGATAAATTCTGTGACTTTTGGGAGTATGTTTACTAAACAGCAGTAGCGGCTTCTGTGCGATATTGGAGCCGCGGCCCCATCAATGGGGCCGCAGCTCCAATATCGCACAGAGTCTGCTCCCTCTGTTTAGTAAACATACTCCTTAGGATGCATCAGCAATGACCAAATACACCTAACAACTGGCGCCTTTGAACACAGTTTAGTATATATGTCTCATAAGACCTTTTGTTTCATTATTTTTCCTATGACAAACAATGTGAAGAAGTCCTTTTCGAATAAGGTTCATAGAATGCCTTTCTGCCTTCTGTTGTTTTAGATCATTAATGCCTTTAAAAATTTATACTCCTACCATAACATCAAAACAAATGTATATTTTCCTTCCATTGTCTTGAAGATAGGGAAGGAAAGACAGGCAGTATTAGAATCTGAAATTCCCATATTTGGTTTACCTTGAAATACCCACTTGCTGGAAAGTTCACTGAACTGAAACAGAGATAAGGATTTTTTCATCATTAGGTTCCAAGCACAGATACAATCCAGGATGATTGAAAGTAATTGAATAGCCACTTGTTATCCCCATTTAAGAATAATCAAGAGGAACTGCTGGATGGATGGGAAATAATGAATTCTTCAGTGGACAGAGGACCTAGAGGCTGACAAAAAATGTTGGATCCTCCTCACTTTCTCACTGTACAATAATTTGCGTTTGCAATTTAAAAGCTACTTTAAGCAGTTATCTCTACCTGAATTTATAAATGAATCCTAAAAGGGGCTAGCCATTTTATCTGAAGAACAGCAAGATATGAGATTCCATGCAATTAAAATGCAGAAGTATCTTAAGGAAGGAGGGGCAGAATGGAAGGAGATGGGTGAAGTGGAAGAGCAGTGGGCTAAACTAAAAGAAGCCATAGTAGGGGCAAGAGATCCTCATCAGAAAGCAGAGGCAAGGGCAGCCATCTTTGTTAATCCAAATTTTATAGATATCCCCAAAGAAACACCTAGTTCAGAGAAATATTTTCCTGAAGGGTGATCATAATAGTCGCGGGTCACCTGAGCATTGCACTAGGGGTCATGTTAAACCAGTGGTTTTCAAACCAGCCCCTGGGACACATCAAGCTTATCAGGTTTTCAGGGTATCACCAATGAATATGCTTAGGGTAGAGCTGCATAAATAAATTAAGTGCATTCAAATCTATCGTATGCATATTTATTCTGGGAATCTTGAAAACTAGTTGACTTGGTCTGTATTGAGGACTGGGTGAAGACCCCTTGTTTTAAACCATGACTGTTAATCAGGCCACATCAACAACTTGCGAATTGGATAAGCTCCACTGAGCCAAACATTCAGTGGTACTGTTTGGATAGTGCCACTGAATACTACCTCAACACTATCCAGATTGTACCTGGGTGGTCCGTGGGTGGGGCGAGGGCAGCCCCAGCACTTATCTGGTTAGTGGAAATTTTTACCAGTTGAAAGGAATTTCGCATGAAGGGGAGAATGCCCACAATTCTGTCACTCTCAGTTCTATCACTAACTGAGGGCTGGAAGAGCCATTCACCAGCAGAGGACACAGTCAGTCTCCACCAGCTGCACGGTGTTCCAACCATACACATGCTAACTGCAGACAAGTCTGCTAGTTAGTACATAGCACATGTTCCTGGAAGAACTGTGTGCACCCAAAAATAGAATGTGAGCACACACACCAAGCAAGAATGTCAGTGATTGGGCCCCAGAAAAGGAAACTCATAGATATCACTTGAGGGAAACACTGTACAGCACTATGTGGGAACCTAGACATGCCATGGTCACTGCTCAGTCAGAGTGAGAGTGACCTCCCAGCATGACATGCTGTGACCACCCTATCCATGCAGGTGATGGTCGGGCACTACAATGTCCCAGCCATTGCCCTACACCCTGTGCAGATTCATCCTGCCTGGTCCGCCCTGTCCGGGCCAAACCCACAATACCTTGCTCCTCATTATGCACATTGGCAGGCTAATGCTGGAAAAAGTGTAAGCATTGTGGGCCCAGTGAGGAGTAGGCACCACAAAACAATGGATAGACATACACACACTCCCACTCCTATTTCAGCATTGTGCAAAGATAGGGGTGGATGGTAGCCCTGCCCGCCACACTAGTCCTGAGCACAGTGCAGGCATTGCTAAGGTATGCAAGTGCTAGTAGTAGTGCTTTGGTGGTAACTGCTGCTCCATGCCATGCCGGGCCCAACAGCCTGACTCTCCATGAGGCTTTGGATAGTGGAGCCTGTGGGTGTGGGTGTTTGTGCCCCTGTTGGCTGATGCTCTAGGGCAGAGCTACTCAAATCTAGTCCTGGAGTTCCGCACACCAGTCAGGTTTTTGGGATATCCCTAATGAATATGCATGAGATATATATGCATTAGAGATATCCTGCCAACCTGACTGGTTTGTGGCCCTCCAGGGCTGGATTTGGAGACCCCTGCCTTACACCTCTGTCATTTAAGATTGTGAGTGGGCAGGGGGCGGAGCCTGAGATGGTGCAAGATGGCCGCTTGATCTTTTTCCTCCCCAGAATCCTGAAAGATATCCTGCCCCTCCATGGAGAAATACTTTATTTGGAGTATTTGTGGACACGAGAGTACCAGTATGACGTCCAGTAAACCTTCCAGGCTGGATTTCAGCTCACCCGCGAATGCGGGAACCAAGCGTTTGAAACCCGATCCCCCTTCGCCGCAGAAGGCCGCTGGCGCGAAGGAGAGTTTGGAAGGCCTGCAAGAGCTTTTGGCTGAAATCAAGGCTGTGCGGGAGCTGGTCACCGCGAATGGGGAAACCCTGAACGGGGTGCAGGCCGGCGTGGCGGAGCTCAAAGAACTGAAGGTAAAGCTCAGTATGCTCTCTGAAAGGATGGAAGGGCTCTCTACGAGGGTAGAGGTGCACGAGGAGCGCTTGAAAGAGGTTGCTGCTAATTCCAAGTGCATTTCTATCTTGGAGCGCAATCTTTAGGACCTTAATAACAGGGCGCGTCGGAATAACATCAGACTAGTTGGGATACCTGAAGGGGCAGAAGGACGGGACTTGATGGGCTTTCTTTGTAAAAATATTCCTGTGATACTACGGATCACCTTTGATCGCCCATTCGAGATTGAGAGGGCACACAGAGTCCCTTCACAACAGGGCCCTCACTCGTCGCGACCGCGCCCTATCATCATAAGGCTGTTGAGACATCAGCAAGTGGTGCAAGTTATGACGGCGGCCAGAACCTTGGCGCCGTTGAAGTTTGAGGGATTGAATATAGCCTTTTTTCCGGACTTTAATAAACCTATGGTGGATCGGCGGAAGCAAATGCTGGCGCTAAGACCTCGCCTACAAAGCCTTCAAGCCCGATATGGACTGTTTTCTCCTGCCAGGCTTAGAGTCACTCTACATAATCAGACACAGATTTTTGAGGACCCTCAGCTTCTCCTTGCCTTTATTGAGGAGCAGGAAGCTGCAGTAATGCGTTGAGAACAGCCGTTGGAGGCAGTGTTGGAAAAGACTTGGGTTATGGCCTGTTGAGCGGCGATACAAGACTCAGCTCTGGCCTTGTACTACTGTTGTTTGGGTGTGGTTGGGGTAATTGTATTCCTGTATAGCTATGAGTGTTGGTAGGAAGGGTGTCTGGGGTTAGGGGGCCTTGATTTGATGTGTGTGGGAGCGGGCTGATCATGGGGTTTGGATATCCGGGTTGAGTGTGTGATATACTGTGTTGAAGTATGGGGAGGAGGGGGTTGAGAGTGATGGAATCATAGTGTGGGGGTGGAGTTCAGAGGGGTAATCTTGCGGAATCGATGGTTCACCCATGGTGGTGGGTTTGGTTGTGGGGAATGCTGTCTTCAATGGTAACCGCTGAGAGTAAAAAACAGAGCTGGGGGTTGGTGATGTATGCTGGGTGCCCTAGAATAATTGTAGCCCTACATGTTAGGACTTATGGGGTCCCTTAAGATTCTTTCTCTGAACGTGAAAGGGATTAACAATCCAATCAAACGAAAGAAAATTTTATTGTACTGTGCTAAGCAGGGTGCCGATGTAGTTCTACTCCAGGAGACCCACTTGACCTCTGAGGAGGCAAAGAAACTGGGTAAGGGGCACTATGTGTTAACAGTGCATGCCGCAGCAGTTGGAAAGAAGAACGGTGTAATAACAGTGGTGCAGAAAACTCTCCAGCCACAGTTTGAGTTGGACTGTGCGGACCCGCAAGGGAGGTGGGCAAAGGTTTTAATGCATATTAATAGTGAGAAATTGGCTGTATTGAATGTGTATGGACCAAACTGTGATGATGTTTCCTTCTATCAGAGGGTTGCGGAAGAAGCTTATGAGTTGAGATCCCACCCCATGATTTTGGGATGGGATTTCAACTTGGTTTTGGGCCCATTGTTGGACCGACAGCCGTATAGATCTCCCAAGCCTGGAAGGGCATTTTCTGTCCTTTTGTCCCTGATGCAGGACCTGGGCTTATCTGATATTTGGCGGACCCTGCACCCCACGGATAAGGAATTTACCTTTCATTCTCTTCTGCATAATTTGCATTCTCAAATTGACTTCCTGTTAATATCCAGATCTTTAGTGGAGTCGGTAGGGGAGGCTGGCATCTGTGCTACCACGGTATCAGATCATGCGGCTGTATTCTTGACTTTGGCGCAGGGGCAGGAGGCCTCTCGGAAGGTGGGATGGTATTTCCCAAGGGAGTTGTTGGAGGACCCGGTTTTTTGTGACTTCATTAGGGTTGAGATTAAAGAATAATTTGTTAAAAATCTCCTGTCGGATACCGCAGGTTGGGCCTGGTGGGAGGCCTTTAAGGCCTCCATCCGAGCTCAGATAACTAGCTATTCTATTCGTATGGCTAAACAGAGGAAGGCTGTGCTTGCTCAGCTTGAATCGCAAATCTCGGCTGGGGAAAGGCTATTGAGAGCAAATGTGGAGCCTTGTGTTCTGCTACGTCTGCAAAAATTAAGGTATCAGTATAATACTCTCTTAAGTTCAGAAGTCAGAAAGGTACAGCACGCGCAAAATGCGAGATATTATGTTGAACAAAATAAAGCTGGAGGGCTTCTGGCCTCTGTGCTTAGCCCCCCTCGGGAGAAATCTAGTATCATGGCATTAACGTCTGATAATCAGGGGTTGCTTACGAAGAATAGCGAGATAGGGGAGTGCTTCAGGTCTTTTTATCAAGACCTGTACTCTTCAGCAGGAGAATGTAACAAATACATTTATCAAAAAGTTTTGGAAAATCTGCCTCATCCCGTTCTCAGTGCCCAACAGGCAGAAGAGTTGGACTTGCCAATTGTGGAGGAAGAAGTCCGGGCTGTCCTTAAAGATGCAAAGAAGGGTAAGGCGATGGGTCCTGATGGTATCCCCGCTGAATTTTATCAAGTGTTTCAGGAGGATTTAGTACCCCAGATGACCTGTTTCTTTCAGCTTCTTGTAGAGCAATCCCCGCAGTTGGGGGGCTTTAATGTGGCTACAATAGTTGTGTTAGCTAAAGAGGGCAGAGATCCCCTCAAGGTGGGTAACTATAGGCCCATTTCTCTTTTAAACACAGACTATAAGATTTTCGCTGGAGTCTTAGCTAGAAGGTTATCGACTGTGGTTTCAGGGTTAATACACACAGACCAATGCGGATTTCTGCCAGGGAGATCGACAGCGGATAATGCTCGTCTTCTCATAGATCTCTTCTCCCTAACTCACTTGCAAGATTGCCCCATGGTCGGGCTCTCCTTGGATGCAGAAAAGGCTTTTGATAGGTTAGAGTGGGCCTTTATGTACCGTGTGCTACAGTGGTTCGGTTTTGGGGACTCGTTTATTGAGTTGATCAGGGTGTTGTATTCTAACCCCCAGGCCAGAATCTTGGTCAATGGAACTTTATCTACCCCTTTCGCCTTACATCGCGGAAGTAGGCAAGGCTGTCCCCTTTCCCCTACACTGTTCAATCTTGCTTTAGAACCCTTAGCTATAGCAATTCGGCATTCTGAGAAGATTCGGGGTATTCAAATAGGGGATTTGCAGATAAAATTGTCAGCTTATGCTGATGACCTGTTGCTTTTTGTCCAGCCTAATCAGGTGGACGAAGTCTTAAGAATTATGGGTGTCTATTCGGAAATCTCAGGTTATAAGATAAATTCAGGGAAATCTGTGGTGTTTCCCATGAACAGTGTGACTTTTTCTTCCGCTCTAGAAGATCACCCCTTTGTATGGGAAGCCAAGCCCATTAAATACTTGGGAGTTAAGTATTGTTTTTCTGTAGAGGAGACAATAAGTACAAACTGCAAGGCTATTGAGGAGATGCTCCGAGTTTTCTCGGCAAAGTGGTCTCCTATATATCTGACATGGTGGGGCAGGATGGAGGCAATTAAGATGGTCTTGTCTCCTAAGATAGATTATATCTTGGAGATGCTGCCTGTGGTGTTGCCGGTCAGGGTATACAAAGGCTGGGAGCGACAACTAACAAGGTTTTTAAGGTTGGGGAAGCCCCCCAGAATCGCGGTAAATAAGCTTAAAGCGAGTAAGGAGCAGGGGGGAGTAAATTTTCCTGACTTTAGGGCCTACCATCAGGCTTTTTTACTTAAGCAGGGAGCGCTTTGGTGTACTGAGGCGGTCAAGGGGCTAAGCCCGGTTTGGTTGGAAGTGGAGAAAAGAATGGTTTCTGATGTCCCTCTTCAGTTGCTGCTCGCCATGAAGTTTCCTTCTGACTCCATGGTTTCTCCTGCTATCCTAGCCACTCAAGGAGCTTCCTTTGGTCTTGCAGAGGTAATGGCTGGTGAGAATCCATTGTCTCGGGAACTTCCTATATGGTATAACCCCAGGTTTAGGATTGGGGATAAAATGATCTTTTGGAAGCGTTGGCAAGATAAGGGCATTTGGACGTTGGGCCAAATAGCCCATCTCCAGTGTTGGAAATCCTGGGAAGAACTCGCCAGGGAGTTTGATTTACCTGATAGCTGTCGGTTCCAATGGGTCCAGTTGAGAAGCTGTTTAACACAGGCAAAGATTGATGTTGTCAGCCTATCGAAAGAATGGAGTTTGCAGCAGTTATTGCTTGCCTGTACAGAAGGTAAGGGGGCAGTCTCAAAACTGTATGCGGCCTTTAGGAATGGGTGGTCTACTTCGTTAACAGGTCTAATAAAGAGCTGTGAGGCTGAGATAAATTTAACCATCTCACCCCAGCAATGGTCTACTCTTTGGATGAGGGTGAACAGAGTTTCCAGTGCTGCTGCAATTACCCAGTCATTATATTTTTTTTTCCCACCGGACGTACCTGACGCCCAGTCGGCTTTCTCGTTGGGCTCTTGGAGTAGAGGCTAGATGTTGGACGTGTTCGGCGCCTTTAGGCACCCTGAAGCATATGATGTTTGACTGCCCTAGCGTTCAGAGTTTCTGGAGAATAGTATGGGGGACAATTCAGAAGATACTCTCCTTTCGGGCACCTCTGTCATGGGACCTAGTTTTTCTCCGGTCAGCATTTCCGACCTTGCCTTTAAAGAAAGAAAAGCATTTTCTGTTTAATTTTTTGATTGCTGTGGCTTTGAAGTTAATCTTGATGTGTTGGAAAGACGCTGGCAAGCTAGAGAGCAATCATTGGTGGAATTTGGTATGTCTTTATGCCAGTTACAAAAAGGCATGGAGCTGTAAGCAAAGGAGGAGGTGCTGGAAAGGGTGGTTTGCCCCCCGACAGATCTCTGAGATGGATGGGAGGGATGATTCCAGTCTGGTTGAGGTCAAGTGGAAGTGGCTAGACGACTATGCGGTGTCTGCCGGAGTGTCTTCCAATGTGATAGACCTTATTTGGGGCAATGTTACAGCTTGAACTAGATATATTCTAGATAACCAGTATCTACGTCATGTGGGAGGTGTCAATGCTCTGTAGAACTTGGTGTTGCTGATCGTTCATTGGAGACAGGGTGGGTGGGTGGGATGGGGTGTGTTATGGTTTTGTGTTCTTGATGTTTGTGGTTGTATTGTTGGAAATTTATAAATAAATAAAGGAAAAAAAAAGATTGTGAGTGGGCAAGGTGCAGATGTCCAAGACATCAAAAAGGTTAGATAGAATTTATCACATTCCTGCTCGCTTCTCACCACCACCAAAACATTGTCTATTAGACAACTTGTTGGTGGTGGTGAGAATCAAGGAGGAATGTGACACATTCTATCTACCCTTTTGATGTCTAGGACATCTGTACCTTGCCCACTCACAATCTTAAATGATAGAGGTGTAAGGTAGGGGGCTCCAAATACAGCCCTGGAGAGCCACAAACCAGTCAGGTTGGCAGGATATCTCTAATGCATATATATATCTCATGCATATTCATTAGGGATATCCCAAAAACCTGATTGGTGTGTGGAACAATGGATCTTCTTTAAAAAAATTTTATAACTTTTTATTCAACAACAACCATCTGACACACCACCCGATAACATTAGCATCAGTCAAGCCATTCAGAAAAAAAAGCACATATAAGCATGACATACAGAGTGAAGGTAATCTGCCGAGTCCCCCAGTTATAGGTTACAGCAAGAATATGAATCTGATGCCTCCAAGCTTCCAATGATAACTTCTACTTCCAGTACTGGATGATGGTCAGTCATGCATGGACCTGCTGAGTGGCATATTTTTGACATCTCCCAAGACCAACATCTCTATCTGACTCTAAAAGCAGTACTGCAGGGAGAGGCATAGAGTGGTACCAAAAATCTGGGATAGTTCTGCCATGACATAGCGTCAGGACCGATGCATAAACAAATGGCATAATGGGCTTAAAGAAGTACCAACCTTGGTGTAATATACTGGATAATGGTAAGTACATTTTGATGAACCTTAGTAAAACTGCCTGATGAAACAGAGTCCTACTTGCTGCCATCTAGAACACACTGAGAAAAATGTGTGCACAGATACAGTATATACACATTCTCAATTTATTAGACTGTAGGGAACAATTTCCCATATGCCACACCCAAATACTTATTCGCTGTGATGTAAACTCATAGGGGTATGTTTACTAAACTGCGGTAATCGTACATAACGCGCGTTATGATGCTTTAACGATCGTTAGCGCATCATAACACGTGTTATGATGCGCTAACGATCGTTAAAGCATCATAACACGAGTTATGATGCGCTAACGATCGTAATGCTCCGCGGCGCGGTAAAACACCGCAGAAGGTGGAGAGAGGGGAGAGAGAAGGGGTCAGTGGGCGGAGAGTGGGCGGGGAGAGTCTCCCCTCACACTAACGCGCTGATTTTCAGAGCTGAATTCCAACGCGAATGAAAACCTGCCATTAAATGCACATCACAGGGGAGAGAAACCATTTCAGTGTCAGCAATGTACAGCCCAGGCAGGGAAACCAAAAAACAGTGATAAGTGTGATACATGTGCACAGAACAAAAGGGCACAGAAACACTGAAAATGACCCCAACAAACTGGAAAAAAACAATAACCAAGCTGGTCAATAGTGGTATCAATGAGAAACATCAACACCCCCCCCCCCCCGAGTAAGCTCCATAGAACAGATATAAATCGTGGAAGGGTCTATACGCCGTCCCCATACAAGGTGAATGAGCCCACAGTGAAATAGTGCTGCTCAGGGTTTTCCCCACCATCGGACAGGTGAACATGTCCCGCAACATCAGGGCGGGCATGTCGGAACGGCAACTGGACAGATGCCGGAGAAGGGGATACAGAGGGCCACAGGCGGCACATGCTGTGGTGGAGCTGGGCCACAGTGCAGACTAGGGTGATGCCTAGGTGGCCCATACGAATGCTGAAACAGCGGAGCAGCCAGACAGCAACTGCTGAAGGTCCAACATGGGCACGAGTGTGTTCCCCAAAGTGTCACAGGGGATAGTACCCAACAGCTACCCCCAAGGGCACGAAACATTGGCAGGCAGGGCTGGGGGGAGCGTGGACATCTATGCAGGCACCCCTACCACAGAACCCGCACCATAGGCAGTCGCCTACCTGCACACTGGATGGCCTGAGACTGCGCACCACCAGCTCCACCAGCAGAAGGGCATGTCAGCATGGTGGCTGAGGGATACTGGTGGTGGAGGGGGCAGTGGCAGCTGCCCAGAGCAGACCGTGGCCTAGCCCTGTGTAGGTGGGTGCCATGCACTGCAACAGACCGGCCCTGTCTGATCAACAGTCATGGTATCACCAGGGAATGCACCATCTCTGTGATAACATGGTGGTGCAGTGCACAAAACCAGTGTATTCAGACGCAGAAGGTCACAGGTTCAAGTCCCAGCTGTGGTTTCCACCAACCCAGTCCTCATATTTTACCCACTATTATAATGTGCTAATACAGACAGACCTTTCTTGCAGATGACGTAAACATGCCCAAAACACCTACATTTTACCCTGTAGAGCACATACACCATAAACATGCACATTACCTAGAGCAGAGCCTCCCAAATGCAGTCCTGGAGGGCCAAACACCATTCAGGTTCCATGCTGCCTCTGATAAAGATGCCTGTGCTACATTTCTATGCGCCACCCCCATGGTATGCAGATGTATCTCATGCATATTCATGAGGGACAGCATGAAAACCCGAACAGTGTTTTGCACTGCAGGACTGGAGTTGGGAACCTCTGCCGTAAAGCAGCAGCCAACAGGGGCAGACACACCCGCACCCACAGGCCCCATTATCCAAAGCCTCCTGGAGAGGCAGGACTTTGGGCTCTGCGTGCATCTCCCAATACTAGCACTTGCATACCTTAGTAATGCCACCCTAAATCTGGGAATATGGTACACAGCTATCACAAGGTTGCTATGATTACTGGCAGATAGCAATTCCTACGTTAAGTACAATTTTCGGAGTGAGCTGCATCATAGCAACCTTTCTGATGTCTGTGGAGTGTGCTACAGGTCTTTTGTCTGACAGTGTTTACCAATCTGGGGAGTGACTCCTACAGTATTGCGTACCATAACCATGCCTGCACTGTGCCCAGGACTGGTGTGGTGGCCTGGGCTGCCCAACACCTCTATAGTTGCACAATGCTGGCATAGGTGTGGGGAGTGTGTGTCTGTCTATCCAGTGTGTGGTGGCTGCCAACACCCTCCACAGCCCACACTGCTAGCACTGTTGCCAGTATTGGCCTGCCAATGTGCATAATGAGGAGCAAGGTACTGTGGGAATAGCCTGGATAGGGTGGCCTGGCCTGGCCGCTTCTGCACAGGGCATAGGGCAATGGCTCGGACATTGTAGTGCCCAGTACCACCTGCACGGACAGGGTGGCCATAGCATGTCCTGCTGGGAGGTCACTCTCACCCTGACTGAGCAGTGACCATGGCATGGCTAGGTTCCCCCATGGTGCTATACAGCATTTCTTTCATGTATTATTTGTGGGTTTTCTTTTGGGGCCCAATCACTGGCTTATCTGCTTGGTGTGTATGCTGCTATCGCCATTCTGGGTACATGCATCTCCTCCAGGACCATGCACTAGTGACTAGCTGGCGGACTGTCTGCAGCTAGTATGTGTCTTGCTGGAAAACCTTGCAGGGTGCAGCGTCTGGAGGTTTGCTGCTGGAGAATGTCAGATAATGGTGGGGGGCAGCTGAGCATTTCCAGACTTGCCGTCTGTCTGCTATTGTGTTTTGGATATGTACTGCTCTGCATTGTCTGCCCTTTAGGGTGTTTGATCCCTAGCAGGACTGGGGTCATCGTCCCCTCTACTGCCACCATTGCAGGGGGGTAGAAAGTGGATCTGTTGGCGGGAGATCCTGTCCCCCACCCTGAGCCCCAGAGGGTGCGTTGGGTGGTGGTATGTAATCTCCCTGTGGGTCCTAACACCACCATTCACTTACATCATGTGACCATGGCACCCACACAGGGTATGCACTTTTCTGGGGGCATCATAGTCCACAAGGGCTAGATGTGACATACAGATGAACACAGGCATATCCTAGGGGTGTTTGCAAGGACTACCTATCACACATTGGCACTGATGGGGACCTGCAGCATAGCCTATCTCAGCACAGCCAGGTGCTGTGAGAATGGTGCTGGGCACCATACCTCTCCCTCAGGATGAGCACAGGACCCGCACACTGTGACGGTCTGTAGCTACTCTGTGCTACTAACACACACTGTCGGCACCCCCTACCAGGCTGAGGTGCTGTGGGGTGCATACCCCATCTTGTGATCATCTGTAGACTGCTGATTTACATGTGCTGTGCATCCTGGGTACGGATGGGTTGACCCTCTCCTGGTAACCACAGCAGAATGTGGGTGTGGTGCCGTGCAGTCCTCCTGTAGCCAGCTAGGTGTTTGTTAGCCACTCTAGCCCACTGGTTACTTCACTGCCCATGGAGCCAGAGGTCATGGGTTCAAAACCCACAGTGGGGTTCATCAATAGGGCTGTCTTAGGCATTGTCTATTTTTATTGTATATTAGTGCTGCTAGCAGAACCACCCTCAGGGTACTGTCACCCTAGGGTGGCTCATAAGGCGCCCTATAGGGCGCCTTATTTGGTGCCCTATAAAGCGCCTTATAAGGTGCCTTATATGGTGTCCTACTAAACTGGGCTAATGGTTAGCATGGGCTATTTGTAACTAAGTTCCATGTTATTCAATGAGACCTAGGGGTATGTTTACTAAACAGCGATAACGTTGCAGCGGCGCGTGATACATAACGTTATTGCACGATACGTAACGTTATCGCATGATAAAGTAACATTATCGCACAATAGCTTGAGGTTTCACGCGATAACGTCTCCGGCAGCGTGAAGGCACACAGAGGGTGGAGTAAGGCTCCCCAGAGGGCGGAGAGAAGGTGTCAATGGGCGTGGAGTGGGCGGGGAGAGGCTCCAGGTACACTAACGCTGTGAAATGAAGGTCTGTAAACTAACGCCAGTGAAAACCTCGCATTAGAGGCACATTTGCAGGAGACAGAAACCATTTCAGTCAGCAATGTACAGCAAAGGCACGGAAACCAAGAGCAGTGATAGTAGTGATACATGTGCAGCAACAGCATAGTGCCCAAGTACGAAAGGGCACTACGGTGAGGCTGCAAATGGGGTACAGGGGGCTGCAGGCGGGACATACAGTGGGGCAGCTGGGGCACAGTGTGGACTAGGCAGATGCCTAGGTGGCACATAGGAACGCAGAAACTGCAATTCAGCAAGTCAGCAACTGACAAAGGTCAAACATGCCCACGAGTGTGTGTCCCACAGTGTCCCATGGGACAGTACCCAGCAGGTACCCCAAAGGGCACATAACATTGACAGGTAGTGCTGGGGGGAAGCGTGGATGTCTATGTAGGCACCCGTACGACAGATCCCACACCATAGGCAGCTGTCTACTGGCACACTGGATGGCCTGGGACTGCGCATCACCAGCACCACCGGCATAAGGGCATGTCAGCATGGTGATGGAGGGGTGCTGGTGGTGGAGGGGGCAGTGGCATCTTTCCACAGCACACCAAGGCCAATCCCTGTTCAGGTGGGTGGCGTGCAGTGCAACAGACAAGGTCTGTCTGATGAACAGTGATGGTATCCCCAGGGAATGACCTGCCTCTGCGGCAACAGTTTGGTGCAGTACACACTGCCAGTGTGTCCAGGGGCAGAAGGGCACAGGTTCAAGTCCCAGCTGTGGCTCCTGCAGACTTTGTCCCTATAGTTTACCCTACAGCACACAGACACCATAAACATGTGCAATCCCTAGAGCAGAGGTTCCCAACTGCAGTCCTGGAGAACCAAACACCATTCAGGATTTCATGCTGTCCCTAATAAATATGCATGAGATGCATTGGTATGCAGTGCCCCCATTATATGCAATTGTATCTCATGCATATTCATTAGGGACAGCCTGAAAACCTGAATGGTGTTTGGCCCCCTAGACCAGAGTTGGCAACCTCTTCCCTAGAGCATTGGCCAACAGGGGAACAAACACCCACACCCACAGGCTCCACTATCCAAAGCCTCATGGAGAGTCAGGCTGTTGGGCCCTGCGTGGAGCAGCAGCTACCAGTACAAGCACCTGTATACCTTAGCAATGCCTGCACTGTGCCCAGGACTGGTGTGGCGGCCAGGGCTGCCAACCACCTCTGTCTTTGCACAATGATGAAATAGGTGTGGGAGTGTGTGTATGTCTATCCAGTGTTTTGTGGCTGCCTACACCTTACTGAGCCCCCAATGCTTGCACTGTTTCCAGTGTTAGCCTGCCAATGTACATAATGAGGAGCAAGGTATTGTGGATATGGCCCGGACACGGCAGTCTGGGCAGGCTGCATCTGCAAAGGGCATAGGGCAATGGCTGGGACATTGTAGTGCCCGAACACCACCTGCACGGACAGGGTGGCCACAGCATGTCATGCTGGGGGGGGGGGGGTCACTCTCACCCTGATTGAGCAGTGACAATGGCATGGCTAGGTTCCCACATAGTGCTATGCACTGTTTTTCTCAAGTGATATCTATGAGTTCTTCTCTCTAGGGCCAATCACTGATATACCTGTTTGATGTGTGTGTTTACATCCCACTTGTGGGTGCACACAGTTCCTCCAGGAATGTGCACTATGTACTAGCTAGCAGACTGTCTGCAGTTAGCATGTGTATGGCTGGAACACCTTGCAGGGTGCAGCTGGTGGAGACTGACTGTGCTCTCTGCTGGTGAATGTCAGGTGGTGGTGGTGGTAGTGGTAGCTGAGCTTTTCCAGGCCTTCTGCCAGGGCCCTATGTGATACATACAGATCTGCATTGACTGCTCTGGAGGGTGCCTAGTCCCCAGCAGGACTGGGATTAATGGTCTCTCTACTGCCTCCATTGCAGAGATGTAGAATGTGGATCTGTTGGTGGTAGATCCTGTCCCCCCCACCCTGACTCAGAAAGAGTGGGTTGGATGGTGCTACATAATCCGCCTTTGAGTCCAAACACCACCCTTCTCTTATAACATGTGACCATGGCAATCACACAGGATATGCACTATTCTAGAGCTAGATGTGACTGGGAAATACAGATGGACACAGGTGTATCCTAGGCGTGTCTGCAAGGACTACCTATCCCAAACTGGCACTGATGGGGACCTCTAGCACAGCCTATCTCAGCCAAGCCAGGTGCTGTGGACCTGGTGCTGGGTGCCCCACCTCCGCCTCAGGGTGAGCACAGGAACCGCACAATGTCACCGTCTGTAGCTACTCTGTGCCAGTAGCACACACTGTCAGTTCCCCCTACCAGGCCTAGGTGCTGTAGAGGCGCATACCCCATCTTGTGATCAGATGTAGACTGCTGATCTGCATGTGCAGTGCATCATGGGTACAGGTGGGTTTACCCTATCCTGGTAACCACAGCAGACAGGTTGTGCGGCGACCTGCAGTCTTTCTGTAGCCAGCCAGCGCTGTGTTAGAAGCTATAGAGGTGCAGCCCACTGGTTACTACAATGACTGCAGAGACAGAGGTCATGGGTTTGATTCCACAGTGGTGTTATTTAATAAGGCTGCCTGAGGCATTTCCTTTTAATTTATATCTGTGCTGCCAGCAAAAACACCCTTACAGTGCCCTAACCTAAGGTGTCTCATAAGGCACTCTATAAAGCGCCATATAGGGCACATTATAAGGTGCCTTGGCGGACAGGGCACTTTCTAATGTGCCCTATGGGGCGCTTTATAGGGCGCCTTATGAGGCACCTTAGGTTACGGCACTGTGAGGGTGTTTTTGCTGGCAGCACTGATTTAAATTAAAAGGAAATGCCTCAGACAGCCTTATTAAATGACACCACTGCAGGATCAAACCCATGACTTCTGTCTTCACAGTCATTGCCATAACCAGTGGGCTACATCTTTATAGCTTCTGACACAGCGCTGGCATGAACTTAAGGTTACCGCGTGTTAACGAGCCAAGGTGCCCTATATTCATAAGGCGCCCTGGTGATCCCCCCCACCCACACACTCACTCATATATGGCAATTGAAACTACATTCACAATAAAACTACAATCTAATTCTACCCCATACGATATTACAGCTCTCTAAGTATTCTTTACCAACAGAGTACAAACACGCTGTAAGCTAAACTTGACAGCAAAACCTTCTTACGAGCCCAACCTGTTAACTACCTGTAGCTAAATCTCAAATGTATACAGTTTCCCCAGTTAATCCACGTTCAGAATCCTGTTTTATGTAAACATAGGACTATTTGTATGTCAAAGTGTTTATTGTTTCGATGTAAACCGCACTGATGAGAAATAGCGCGGTATATAAGAATTGTTAAATAAATAAATAAAATAAAATAAAGATACAGATTCCTTGCTACCTTCCCTCTGGAACGCTCACTACCTTATATGGCATTCTTCACATTAACGCTGCAACTAGCGCCGGTAACATTAGAACGGTTTAGTAAACATACACCCTAGTCACAAATAGCCCATTCTAACCATTAGCCCATCTTAGTAAACATGCCCCTTGATGTTATCAGCTGCTGGAATGCAAATTTATATTTACCATGGGAATAACTAGCCCACAGCACTGATGTGACACAAGTTAGTGACTTCCATGGCAAACACAGCTATGGTAAAATGTGTTATTTTCCTGCAGCTTAGTATTTTATTTAGTATTTCATTATCTTGTGCTAGTTAGATTTATATGGTAATCTATATGAGGTCAATTTTCAAACGTTTTAGGATCCTAAGCTCCTAAATTAAACATCTAAATTTAGCACCCTATAAAGTAGGTGACAAGAAGGGAAGAATGGAGGGGGGGGGGGAGGAAATTTGGGCATTTAGCATTGATTTTCAGCACTAGGTAACTAAATTAGGTTTATAAACCTAAGCAATTGCTCAAGGTCCTTTTGCCATTTTTCAAAATCCTCTTGAATAATTTTGTGTTATCTGCAAATTTGATCACCTCATTCATTGTTTCCATTTTCAGGTCTTTTATGAATATATTAAAAAGCACCAAGCCTGATACACATCCCTGGGGTATTCCACTATTCACCTTTCTTAATTCAGAAAATTGGCCATTTAGCCCTGCTGTCCGTTTTCTCTTTCAGCCAGTTCCCAGTCCATAATAGTGCACAGCATCCTATCCTATGACTTTTTAATTTCCTCAAGACTCTCTTATGAGGGATCTTGTCAAAGGCTTTCTGAAAATCCAGGTACACTATAGAAACTGGCTTACCTTTATCTACCTATTTATCCATACCTTCAAAAAAATATAACAGGTTAGTGAGACAAGACTTGTCTCACTAATGTCAGTAAATGTCACTAAGCCATGTCAGTAGTCCTAAACTTTCCACATTAGAAACCTGGTCTAACTCTCCTTCAGCAACCGTTGCAGTTCGCTTGCCTCAAGGTAAATAATAAATATTACTGATGTGCATTGCTGCAGGATCAGTAATTGACAACACTTCTTTTAAATATTTGTGGAAGAGAATTAATGGAGATAAATAATGGGGTAATTGGAAAATTAAGGTATCTTAAATTCCATGCCCGAGTAACATTCTCTAACAATTCCATTTGCCTATGACAATTTAAACTATTGACACCATTGAAGTGGACTGCACAGTATTCATCTAAGTATTGAGCTGATGAAGCCAGGCATTGATAATTTCAAATCTACTATTGTGGTCGGCAAATTTAGCAAGAGTCTTTAGTAAAATCTTAAAGTTGCACCAAGGTGCCCATCAAAACTGCCTCCGCACGAGTCATAACAGACCAGATATCTTTTAGGGAACTATCCCTGGCAGTTTGATCTTCCTGCCAACTACCCTCACTGGGCATCGGAATCTGCAACACCCTAGGAAAGGGGACCTTAGGTGGGACACCCTATTATGGATCGGACAGAGACTGAGAGGGCACCGGGGATGAGCTGGAAGGAAAAATCTTTACAGGGGAATCCTGCCCGCTCGTCAAAGTCAAAATGTCAGATGAAATGGATTGGGTTCCTTCCCCAGTAGCAGAAAGAGCAGAAAATGAGTCAAAACTTACAGTTACAGAAGGAGACAAGGACATATCTTCCAGGAAGATTTGTACCAGATGCTTGTCAATATAATCCTCAACTTTAGAAGATTTAACCAATGGAGTGATAGATGCAATCTTCTTCTTTTTTTCCCCATCCTCAGCAAGCCAGATTTCCCTGCTCCTGCTCCCTGCATCGAAGGGGCGCCAAAGGGGCGCGACCTGCCCTTTTGAGCATGCCCCTTAGGGCACACGCCCACAGGAATGAGCCCATGACCATGTTCCATGGTGAGGACCGATGTTATATAGCCCAGTTGTAGACGTCACTCCAATGCAACAGAGGTGCCCACAGGTAGGGAAAAAGTTGTACTACGAATAAAGCTCCTCTCTCCCACCTTCCCATGTTGAGGGTCAATGTTATATAGCCCAGTTGTAGATGTTACTCTAATGCGCCAGAGGTGTCCACAGGTAGGGAAATACCTGCACCACGAACGAGACTCCTCTCTCCCCTGATTCTGTTTTTCTTAGAGGCATGCTATATGATCTGTACAGTAAAAACCTCCTCTCCCCACCACTCTCTAGCCCTGCATGTTGTTCTGCATTGATTCTTGAAGAATTATGGCTTTTATGTATGTGGTATGAAGTCATTCCTACAGGAAGTATTTTCATAAAAGTAAGGTATGCTGTGATAAAAGTCAAGATTAAAGTGATTATGACCTTTCCTAGGGGCGCACAAGCTAATCTATTTTTCTGAAAAATTATAATGAATGTGCATGAGATAAATTTTCATACACAGCCTCCATTATATGCACATTTATCTCATACATATTCATTGTAGATATCCTGAAAATCTGACTGGCTGATGCTGTTCCTGGACAGACTGGAGAATCATTAGGGTAAAGACAATATTGAACCCTAAGGGCTTTGCACCAATGTAACACCCTGTAAAATATAGGGCCCGATTCTGTCCTGCACATAGATTCCCTCTGTGCGTCCGGTCTGAACTGGATGCACAGAGGGGATCGCGATTCTGATCCCGCAGGGCACATCTAGCGCCGCAGGATCAGAATCACGAACAGACATGCACCTGCAAGCCAAGGCTATGATTCAGTCTGGCCTGCATGTACATGAAAAGGGCTTTTAAATGGAACCGCGGCACCATGGTGTCCTGTTGCCATGGCACTGTGGCTCCATTTAAAAGCCACGGTGCCAGCTGCCTGCAACTAATGCTAATTTCCCACAGCCCAACCCCTGATCTGGCCTCATAAGGCCAGGGTCAGGCTGCGGGGAATGTCTCCTGGCCCCCCATGCCCCATCTGCGCCCCGGCAGCCGCAAAACGGAACGTCCAGGGGAGTTATTCCACCTCGGAGGTGGAATAACTTCCCCGAACATGTCGCCAGCCCTGGACATACAGGGCCGACATTAGAATCGGCCCTGTATGTTCAGGACTGGCGACCGCCCAGACTCCGCCCCAGGGCCACCCATTCCCTGCCCCATCTAAATTCCCCACACAGCTGTCAGGGAAGTTATTTGGGGGCAGGAGAAGCCACGAATAGCGGGGATGGATGTTCTGTTGGGATGTCCATCTCTGCTATTTGTGGCTCAAAATAACCCCCATAATGTATAGTTTGTCTAGACAAAAATGAATAAAGAATAAGGTACTGTGGTTTTAAAATGTTATTGCAAAAAAAAAAAAATCACATTAGTTTAGATATTTGGGTGATCAGCACCTTGGCGGTCTAAGGGATAAGACCAATGGGGGGGGGGGAGTTTATAAAGTATAACGCAAAAGTTGGCAACAAAGAAGAAGGCAAAGTAGTTGGAAAATATGGACTTGGCAACAGAAATGAAGCTGGAGAAAGACTGATAGAATTCTGCAAGACCAATGATCTATTCATCTCAAACACCTTCTTCCAGCAACACAAGCGGCGACTGTACACATGGACTTCACCGAATGGATTATATAAAAATCAAATTGACTACATATGTGGAAGTCAACGATGGAAAAGCTCTGTAACATCAACAAAGACAAAACCTGGAGCTGACTGTGGTACAGATCATCAACTACTAGTATGCAAACTCAAGCTAAAGTTGAAAAAGAGCAAACCACTCATGAATGCAGCAAAATATGACCTTGAGAATATACCACTGGAATTTAAAGACTGCCTGCAAAATCGATTTGCTGCTTTAGATTCAAATGACAGAGCTCCGGAAGAGTTATGGAATGACATCAAGAAGGTTGTGTTGGAAGAAAGCGAGAAGTCTCTACAAAAGGTGAAAAAGCAAAAACGGCCAAAATGGATGATTGAAGAAACTCTGAAAATTGTCCAGAAACGCAGAGAAGCTAAAGCCAGAGGAGAAAGAAAGACAATCACAGAACTCAACAGAGATTTCCAACGTGCAGCAAGACAGGACAAGGAAAAGTACTACAATGACACTTGCAAGGAAATAGAAGCAGAAACTATTAGAGGAAGAACAAGATCGGCTTTCCTAAAGCTACGAGAGTTAAAGAAAAAGTTCCAGCCTCGAATTGGAATGTTACAAGATGCTCAAGGTTCTATGTTGAATGATGCTGAGAAGATCAAGAAAAGGTGGAAGGAATATACAGAGTATTTATATGATAAAGATCAAGTGGACCAACAGCCGTTTCAACCTGTACCTTATGATCGGGAACCACTGGTGATGAAAGAAGAAGTTGAAGCAGCATTGAAAGCCTTATCAAAGAACAAAGCACCAGGCATTGATAGCATTCCCATAGAAGTATTGCAGCAATCTGATGCAGCTGTTACTGTACTCACAAGGCTCTGCCAAGAAATATGGAAGACAACATCATGGCCAACTGACTGGAAAAGATCTGTGTTTATACCAATACTAAAGAAAGATGATCCAACTGACTGTGAAAATCATCGCACAATCGCTCTGATCCCACATGCCAGCAAGATTCTACTGAAGATTATTCAAAAGAGACTACAACCATACCTGGAACAAGAACTACCTGAAGTGCAGGCAGGGTTCAGGAAAGGGCGAGGAACGAGAGACATCATTGCGGATGTGAGATGGATCCTTGAAAAGACTAAAGAATACCAAAAGGATATCTATTTGTTCTTTATCGACTATAGCAAGGCTTTTGACTGTGTAAACCATGAGAAACTCTGGGCCACATTAAGAAGCATGGGTATACCAGAACACCTGATCGTTCTCGTGCGCAATCTGTACATTGATCAAGAAGCAACAGTTCGAACGGAACAAGGTGAAACAGAATGGTTTAAAATAAGCAAAGGTGTAAGACAAGGCTGCATAATTTCCCCCTACCTGTTTAATTTATATGCAGAACAAATCATCAGAGAAGCAGGATTGTATGATTGTATGCAGCCCCATGCCTTTCCCCTCTCATTCCTCTCTCTGCTAGCTCTAGAACCCGCCGTACTATCACTAAAACCTCATCTCTATCCCATCAACCATAAGACATTCTAAACAATTCACTTGTAACAGGGCTTTTTCTCTCTATGCTCCTACCCTATGGAACTCTCTTCCCCATGAGCTACGGAACTCTAGAACTCACCTTGAGTTCCGAAAAAATTTAAATACCTTCCTTTTTCAGGAACATTTTTTCCTCCCACCTTAGTTCCAACCTCACCTTCTTCCTTCCAGCTCCTACCCCTTCTAAACCTCCACAATGACAGCTGATATTTAGGTAAATTCCTCTGTAAATAGTTGAAATCCTTTGAATATCGTTGGTTTTATTGACATTTTATTGTTATTTATACCTATATCTTGTTATCTTGTTCTATGTAAACAGTGGAAACACTCTATTATAAATGTTTTATGTAAACCGTCTTGATTTGTAGAAAGACGGTATATAAAATCGGTTAAATAAATAAATAAGTATGAAGACAACAGAGGTGTGAAGATTGGTGGAAGACTCATCAACAACCTTCGCTATGCTGATGATACCACGCTACTGGCTGAAAGTGAAGATGATCTGAAACATTGCTTCTCACAATCAAAGAACATAGTCTCAAAATGGGCCTGCACCTTAATGTAAAGAAGACAAAGATCATGACAACTGGCATAATCAACAGGTTCATCGTTGAAGGAGAAGAAATTGGAATTGTGAACAACTTTAACCTACTTGGATCAACTATCAATAAAGAAGCAACAAGCAGTCAAGAAATCAGACGACGCATTGCTCTTGGCAGAATGGCTATGAAAGACCTAGATAAGATTCTCAAGAGCAGAGATGTCTCTCTCCATACAAAGATTCAACTTGTTCAAGCCATGGTATTTTCAATAACATCATATGGATGTGAAAGCTGGACAGTGAAAAAGATAGACAGGAAGAAAATTGATGCCTTTGAATTATGGTGCTGGCGGCGAATACTGTGTATACCATGGACTGCCCGAAGAACAAACCAGTCGGTACTAGAGGAGATCAAACCTAAGCTTTCTTTAGAAGCTCGGATGACAAGACTTTGACTTTCATACCTTGCACACATCATGCGAAGAGAGAGATCATTAGAGAAAGACATTATGCTTGGCAAGATAGAAGGTCAACGCAAAAGAGGAAGGCCAGCAATGAGATGTATCGATACAATAACAGCAGCCACGGGTACCAGTCTGTAAACAATGAGCCGCCTGACTGAAGACCGAACACAATTTAGGATAGCTATCCAGAGGGTCACCATGAGTCGACTCCGACTCGACGGCACTTAACAACAACAACAACCTGCATGTCTACATGTGTAAATCACAGTATTTTAGTGGTTTACACATGCAAATGACCACTTACAAGCAAAATGTAGGCAGTCACTATTCTGGAAGTATGTTTGTCAGACTAGTGGTGTGTACTTTCACCGTGGATGTCACAGGGTGAAGTTTAAGTGAAGTTCATATTTAGACACTTACAGGGTCATTCCGAGGCACGAATAGCAGGGATGGACATCCAGTTGGGATGTCCATCCCCGCTATTCGGGCCCCTTTCTGACCCTGACTAACTTCCCAGCACATTGTACGAGGAAGTTAGATGGAAGTGGGACAGGGGCAGAGTGAGGATGGCATTAGGGTGGGCAGTGGGAGGTCATCAGGCCCAGATGTACAGGGTCAATTTCAATGATGGCCATGTATGTCTGGGGCCGGTGGCCTGAACGGGGAACTTATTCCACCTTTGAGGTGGAATACGTTGCTCTAGTTGGGTGGATCGGGCAGGCCCGGAGCCCAAAAGAGATGGCAGGGGTCAGAGAAAATTCCCCGCAGCCCAACCCTGGCTTTGGGAGGCCAGATAGGGTGTTGGGCTGCGGGGAATGCACTTTTTGGTCCGGTGGCCAGGGATCGCAGCTTTTGAATAGAGCTGTGGTGCCATGACAATTGGACGCCATGGTGCCGTGGCTCCATTTAAAAGCCCTGACTGAGCTATCCGGGCAAGGCCTGTACGTGCAGGCTGACCTGAATCGGGGTCCCGGCCTGCACATACTGGCCTGGACATGATTTTGATCCCATGGGTCTAGACATGCCTCGCAGGATCAGAATCCCAGCTAACTCTGTGTGTCCAATTCTGACTGGGTGCACAGAGGGCTGGGACGTCCAGGTCTGAATCGGCCCCATAGATTATAAAATATTTTATGCACATTCTTGCAAAATCTAGGAGAGGGCATTTACAGCAACCATAGGGCTGGTGTACATGCTTGTGCCAACTTAGTTCCCATTTTTGACCACATATGCCCTATTTTGTAAAGTATGTGTGTACTTCACTTTATAAAATAGGTGCGAAATCTAGCAAACCCTGATCAAATGACCCTCACAGTTTTTTGGTAGATATGCCAGTGTTTTAGTCAAAAGCAACAAAGCACAAAGATAGGGGATGGCTCCATTCCAAAATTATCACAGCAGATAAGGGGGCTAAATGTTTTCTTTCTAAGACTCCAACAAAGCAGACTATTTTATTCCAAAATGCAGAGGTAAGCCACCTGCATCCTGATGATATGGTAAGCTGATTGCTTATGGTCATACATCAGGTGTCACCTGTAGGTACATGTCTAAGGAGCAAGACAAGAGTTCACCTGTTATTTGCAGAGGATTTCACAGGAGCTTCTTCTGCCCCCTCCTTCTCCTGAAATGTAGGTTATTACATCTACCACTGAGAAAAAAAAACAATTTAAGGAATCCTAATTGTAAGCATTCCCTTGTAAATTATTCCCTGATGAATATCACCTCTACAGTACATAAGAGAATGGAAACAGCACTCAATGCTGTAACACCTGCACTTAGAACACCCTCAGTAGAATTTTCCTTAAAATTTAAATACTAATTTGTCTTATTTTTATAATTCTGTAGTGTGAAGATCCACAGCCACTAGTTTTAAAAAAGGAGGGATGGATAAAACTGTCTGGGAAAAATTTAGACCAATATCAATTCTCCCAATGTGTGCAAAAATGATGGAAAAAGAGAGGGGTTAGTTACTTGGAAGATTATGAGTGATTACATGAAGGGCAGGCAGGATGTAGATTTGGAAATTGGACTGAAATGCTAATAGCTGTGCTGACCAAGGGGTATGTTTACTAAACTGCGGTAATCGTAAATAACGCGCGTTATGTAACGTTAACGATCGTAAGCGCATCATAACGCGTGTTATGACGTGCTTACGATCGTTAACGTTACATAACGCGCGTTAACCGTAGTTAATGATCGTAAACTCCCGCGGCGCGGTAAAACACCGCAGAAGGTGGAGAGAGGGCGGAGAGAAGGGGTCAAAGGGCGGAGAGTGGGAAGGGAGAGGCTCCCTTCACACTAACGCGCTGATCTGAAGAGCTCAATTCCAACGCGAATGAAAACCTGCCGTTAAATGCACATCACAGGGGAGAGAAACCATTTCAGTGTCAGCAATGTACAGCCCAGGCAGGGAAACCAAACAAAAGTGATAAGTGTGATACATGCGCACAGAACAAAAGGGCACATAAACACTGAAAATGACCCCAACAATCTGAAAAAAGACCATAACCAAGCTGGCCAATAGTGGTAGCAATGAGAAACATCAACCCCTCCCCCCCTCCGAGTAAGCTCCATAGAACAGATATAAATCGTGGAAGGGTCTATACTCCGCCCCCATACAAGGTGAATGAGCCCACAGTGATATAGCGCTGCTCAGGTTTTTCCCCACCATCGGACAGGGTTCGTATGGCGTGCATATGTCCCGCAACATCAGGGCGGGCATGTCGGAACGGCAACTGTACAGATGCCGGAGAAGGGGATACAGAGGGCCGCAGGCGGCACATGCTATGGTGCAGCTGGGCCACAGTGCGTACTAGTGCGATGCTTAGGTGGCCCATACGAATGCTGAAGCAGCAGAGCAGCCAGACAGCAACTGCTGAAGGCCCAACATGGGCACAACTGTGTTTCCCACAGTGTCACAGGGGATAGTACCCAGCAGCTACCCCCAAGGGCACGGAACATTGGCAGGCGGTGCTGGGGGGAAGCGTGGACACCTATGCAGGTGTAACCAGAGGGTTAAAAAGATGCAGCTTGTTAGAGCAATGTGCTATTTACTTCTTTAGTTTGTGATAGGAACCTTTTGATTGGTGGAGATAGAGAAAGATTCTGATTGGCTGCAAGGGTTTCAGCAGGCCAAGGAAGAAGCCGGGACCTAGATTTTAGCTCAGCAAGGAAAGAGTTCCAGGGGTTTAGATAGCAAACAACCCAAACATTTGTGAGACCCAGCGAGATTTAGAGCTCCTGTAAGCTTAGGAAAAGGGTCTGCTTCATGTAAGAGGGGTCTAAAACCATTGATTCTGGGGTTAAAATTGGGAAAATTTATTGTTAAAGGATTTAATTTAGCAGGGTTAGATAATGAAGGGGTTAAAATTATTAGAAGGGTTTAAATTTGGGTTTTAATTAAATTGGGGGTTTTAAATAAAAGAAGTAAGTGGGTTTTAAGTTTTAGAAAATACATTTTGTAAGAGTAAATGAACTTTGTGTTATGGAGGGCTAACAACATTGATTAGTGAGTTACATTCGACGTGAAGCATACCTCAAAGCACAATCTAATTTTTGAAATAGCTTAGGACAGGTTTGGAAAATTACTTTGTTTTATATTTATGAGAAATCTACAGTACATTTGTCTTTGTCTCAATTTAAATTTTAAAATCACTGTAAGGAAGCTATTGAGACCCTGATTAAGGAAATGATAGTGTTTTGGTGTTAATAAAATATATTAATATAGTTTAGAGTAGAAATAGGGAATCCTCATAGAAAATAATACAAAAACAGTAGTTTAAAATGGAGATCCAGGGGACATTCCAGTGGTAAACAATTTGTAGAATCCCCAGAACACAGCATATGATAGGTTGGAGCCGGTCATCTGTACTGAATAGAATCCTGGTCTCCTAGGAAACCATAAGTTTTCTGTTGAACAGACATCAGAGAGCCTTGCTTGGAGGAAGGTGCTGTTTTATTACTTGTCCAGTGAAAGGCTGAGATAAGTAGAATAGGAGCACTAGTACAGACATCAGAGAGCCTTGCTTGGAGGAAGGTGCTGTTTTATTACTTGTCCAGTGAAAGGCTGAGATAAGTAGAATAGGAGCACTAGTACAGACATCAGGGAGCCTTGCTTGGAGGAAGGTGCTGTTTTATTACTTGTCCAGTGAAAGGCTGAGATAAGTAGAATAGGAGCACTAGTACAGACATCAGAGAGCCTTGCTTGAAGAAGCTGTTATTACTATTTGTCCAGTGAGAGGCTGAGATAAGTAGAAAAGTGGAGCACTGGTATAATATTGTTCTCCAGAAAGAAATTTAAAGATAAGTTGTAGGTTTAAGCCACCTTGTTAGGATGCAGATTAAGTGAATCTGGCTAATTATTTAAAAAAAAAAGAAGTTTTGCTCTGTAGTCTTTCTGAATGCAATTGCAGATTGATGCAAGGAAACTTACTGAAGCAGATGAGTATTTGCCTAAAGTTGAGATACTCTTAACTGGTTCTGTATAAGTAAAACCAGCCGAGCAGAGCAGAGAATTCTGAAGTGATGTTGTTTAAATGTTGTTGCTTGTCTTGTAAAGTCTTGTAACATAATTCTTGTAAGTGAGAAAGCTTAATGCTGACCCTGATTCTGACCTGATAAAGTGCTTATAAGAGAAGTGCTTATAAGAGAAGTGCTAAAGAAAGGTATGAAACCAGCACTGAACCAAGCTGTTTTAGTGTGTCCAGATAAATGCAAATAGACAAGAGACAAAGCAAAAGAAGAATTAGCAGGGAAACAAAATTATCTTTTGTTTTACTTGTAGTTAGAACCCACAAGTTCACCAATGTACACCGGGATAGATAGGGTTTTCCTTACTTTAATTTCTTAAAGTCAGGTGAGGGAGAAGACCTAGGAACTACTCTACAAGGGCCCCAACTCCGGAACAAGAAGAAGAAGCGCTGAACACGCCCACCTCAACTCTCACCAACCAGGAAGAAAAGGATTCAGCTAAGTAAAGACTGTTGTGGTGGACTTTGTATTCTCATGCTAGAGTATAGAAACAGTTTATAGGAAATGTTTTGTTTATAAAAGTTTTAATGTTGAATAAATGCATTTTCCCTTACTTCACAACCGACTTGAGTGCCTTAAGTAACACAAATTTGTATGTCAATGTGTCAGAACCGTACAAACCCCGACTTTTATGCGCCCTGCTGTGAATACTAGGGGGGATGTGTGGTCCGGCTCTTGGGGAATAACAACCGGCCCGCTACCGTGATCAGCAGCCGACGCCCCGGTCGGCCGCCGCCAGCAGAGCCCCGGGCCAGCGGCGGAACCCCGAGGGGGTCACAGGAGGCGCGGTTTGGCGTCACGGACAGGATTTTTTTCGTTTATTTAAGGGGTTATTCCACGATTCTTGTTGTAATACAGCGGCTATACAATATTGTTGTTTCTAAGTGACACTTCTGTTGGCTGGAGGAGATTGAGTGCATTAGCGTCATGGAAGACTGGGCTGCGGAGCTCAGAGATGAATGGCGAGCATATAAAACCAGGATGGAGTTGCAGGAGGAAGAATTGAGGAGGAGAGAAGAAGCTGTAGTGAGAATGCAGGAGGAGCAACGGAGGGAATGGCAGATTCTGGAAAGATTCATAGAAGGCCCTAGGATGCCGACAGCCATGTATATTCCCAGGGATAAAAAGATACCTGATTTCGCAGGTATGCCAAAGAAACATGGAGATTATACGGTGGAAGAATGGATAGAAAGGACAAAAGCAGCACTAAAAGTTCTCAGAATACCTCCGGAAGATCAACTAGAAATTGTTAAAGATCATTTAATTGGACAAGCTAGAGACACAGCTCGTTTTGTTCCACCGGATACGCAAAATACGGTAGAAGACTTGTTTGATGTACTAAAAATCGTTTATGGTGATAAAGTTCCTGTGAGTATACGAATCAAGGAATTTTATGACAGAAGGCAGGAACTGGGTGAAGATATGCGCACTTATGCATATACGCTACAAGAAAAGTTAAATAGGATTGAAGCTATTGATCCTGATTGTTTTAGGTATCCTCAGAAGATACTAAAGGAAAGATTTGTATTAGGAATAAGAGAAGAAAGTTTGCGAAGAGAAATGAAGAAAAGATTGGAGAGAGTTCCAGAAATAACTTTTGCATCCTTATTGCAAGAAGCTGTTAAGTGGTCTGAAGAAGATGTGTCATGTGATTGGAGAGAGGGAAACGTGAAAATTCTGTCGAGAGGTCGTAATGAAGCTACAGTAAGAGGAGCTACTGTTGAAACAAATTATAAAACGGAAATTAATGAATTGAAACACATGATGACTGAGTTACTTCAAGAGAAAAGACAGCGACAAGAACCAAGTTATTACTCACGACGTATCTGGAATGGTAACAATCCGTCGTATGGATCTGACTATGAGAGAACTGCATACAGGGCAGTGGGTCAGAGACGGCCAGAATATGTTGAAAGATACCCAATACGAAGGGCACCACTAAGAAACGAGAGAGGAGATCTAGTGTGTTATCGATGCTTTGAATCAGGACATGTGGCAAGACAATGTAGGAGTGAGCGAGTATGGACTCCAGGAGTGACTCAGACTGATGTTCCTGGTGATTCATCGGATACTGTACTTGACACCTCAAGAATAAAAGTTAACGCTAGAATAAATACGAGTAGTACAGTGCCAGTTAATCTGGATAGTAATCAACGGAAACAAGTTATGCCTCCAGTCCAGACTCCAGTGAGAGCAGATTTTACCCAGTTACCCTCCCCATCTACTATTCGAGCACTGCGAGTAAATTCCCTTGGAGAGGAGGATGAAAACCGGAAAATATTTGGAAAAAGTCCGATAATAGAAGTTACAATGGCTGGAGTACCAGTAAGGTGTTGTATAGACACTGGGTCAGAAGTAACGACTTTAGCAGAAAGCTACTTCCAACAACATCTGAAGGACAATAACCAAATGCAAGAAGCAAGTCTAATAAAGTTATCTGCTGTGAATGGTGTAAACATTCCAATAGTGGGATGTGTGGAAGTGGATATGACGTGCCTTGGACAAGAAATAAAGCACTGTGGCGTACTCATAGTAAAAGATGATATGGCCTACAGAAAAGTTAACATGACACCCGGAATTTTGGGCATGAACGTACTGCAAGAACTGAATTGGAATGCAGTGTCCAATAGCTGGCTTAAGGGAGGAGAGATTTACAAAATATGGAGACAAGTTCAGAATAACAAAAACGAAAAAATTGGATTTGTTAAGCTGATTGGAAGAAAAAAGGTGACACTTCCTCCACTGTCTGAGACTTTGTTACTAGGAAACTGTACTAAGTTGAGAGAATATGCAGCAACGCCAGTGGTAGTATCAAGCACAGAAACAGCTATTTTACCCACTGACTTATGCGTAGCTAATATATTGGTTATACCGAACAAAGACAAGATAACAGCACGAATACATGCTACTGAACAAAGGTGGTTGGCTCAACTTGCAGAATTAGAGTTTGAGGTTCAATATAAACCTGGACGAACTAACTTGGTAGCAGATGCCCTATCCAGATATTCACCTACCCAGGAAGAAGTAGTGGAAAGAGAAATAAAATCTGAGAATTCCTTACTTAAGATTAAAAAAGTGAGAGAAAGGCTGTGGCCTAATACAGAAAATGCGATAATACCTCGTGAAGTAATATGTGCTAGACAAATTCTATGTTGTTCCAGATTAGAGTTACAACAGAGTCAGAGTGAAGATTCGGACTTACAAAAAGTTCTGTCCCATCTTGAAAAAGACCCTATTGATATCCGCAGCTGGACTTGTAATCAAAAGAAGCTATGGAGAGAACGAAGCCGATTACACTGCGAAAGAAGTTTGTGGTATCGGAAACTGATTGATCCCAGAGATAATATGGAAATCATGCAATTTATAACTCCGGAAAAGTTACGCAAAGAAACCTTCCAAGCGAAGCATGATAATGCGGGGCATCCAAATGAAGAAATTACGCTAAAAAATATACGAAAAGACTATTATTGGGCAAACATGAGTCGAGATATAAAGATGTGGATCAGACAGTGTTCACGGTGTATTTTTGCTAAAGATTTGTTTCCTAAAGAGAGAGCTCAATATAAAGACTTTCAAGCAAGTTACCCGCTGGAAATTTTGGCTATGGACTATATAACTTTAGAAGCTAGTGCTAATGGGATGGAACATGTGCTAGTGTTAACAGACATGTTTACTCGATATGCAGTGGCTGTGCCTACGAGGAATCAAACGGCTCAGACAACGGCTAAAGTAATAGTGCATCACTGGATAAATTATTATGGGTGTCCAGCGCAAATACACTCAGATCAAGGTAGAAATTTTGAGTCTGCTACTATCCGTGAACTTTGCAATGTTTATAATATGAGGAAAAGTCATACCACTCCTTATCACCCACAAGGTAATGCACAATGTGAGAGATTTAATCGCACCTTGTTGAACATGCTGAGAACCCTGACAGTTGAGAAAAAGAAAAGATGGGCTGAATTTGTACCGGAATTGGTATTGGCTTACAACAGCAGCATACATAGCTCGACCGGATATTCACCGTTTTACCTGTTATTTGGTAGAGATTCCAGATTGCCATATGATTTACAAACAAAGACTTTGGAAAACAGTGCGGAAAAACTTGATGATTGGGTGGAACAGCATCATCAGAGACTCCGTAAAACCTTCCTTGTGGCACAACAAGAGTCTGCGCGAAGGGCAGCAGTGAGGAAGCGACGCTTCGACCGTTGTTCCAGAGGTGCACTCATCTCTGAAGGGGATAGAGTGTTACTTAGAAACAACAAGAGTAGGGGAAAGCGCAAACTCAAAGATAAATGGGAAATTTCACCGTATGAAGTGTTATATGCGTTTGAGCCAGGGGGAAGCACGTATAAAATTAAAGACAAATTTGGGAATTGTAAAGTAGTACATCGGAACAATATTAGATTATTGCCAAATCCCTTATGGAATGCCTGTAAAGTTTTAAATGTATCTGAAGCAAAGGTATCTGAAGCAAGTGTGGCAGCAGGAGAAGCTGCAGAGCAAAATTGTGCGACGCCAGAGCCCGTAGAAACTGTGTGGTTTTTGGAACCTAGTCCTGAGGGTAACCCTGAAATTGATCCAATATTAGTACACACTAATGAATGCATAGAACCTGAGATAGAAATATTGGAAAAAGGTGAAGTGCCATGCTTAAGACGCTCTGAAAGGCCAAATAAAGGACAAAAGCCTACCTATTTAGCAGAATTTGTAATGTTTTAAGTTATTTTTGTTTGTTAAAAAAATAAAATAGATGTTGCAAATGTCGGGACGACATTTCACTTAGCAAGGGTGAGTGTAACCAGAGGGTTAAAAAGATGCAGCTTGTTAGAGCAATGTGCTATTTACTTCTTTAGTTTGTGATAGGAACCTTTTGATTGGTGGAGATAGAGAAAGATTCTGATTGGCTGCAAGGGTTTCAGCAGGCCAAGGAAGAAGCCGGGACCTAGATTTTAGCTCAGCAAGGAAAGAGTTCCAGGGGTTTAGATAGCAAACAACCCAAACATTTGTGAGACCCAGCGAGATTTAGAGCTCCTGTAAGCTTAGGAAAAGGGTCTGCTTCATGTAAGAGGGGTCTAAAACCATTGATTCTGGGGTTAAAATTGGGAAAATTTATTGTTAAAGGATTTAATTTAGCAGGGTTAGATAATGAAGGGGTTAAAATTATTAGAAGGGTTTAAATTTGGGTTTTAATTAAATTGGGGGTTTTAAATAAAAGAAGTAAGTGGGTTTTAAGTTTTAGAAAATACATTTTGTAAGAGTAAATGAACTTTGTGTTATGGAGGGCTAACAACATTGATTAGTGAGTTACATTCGACGTGAAGCATACCTCAAAGCACAATCTAATTTTTGAAATAGCTTAGGACAGGTTTGGAAAATTACTTTGTTTTATATTTATGAGAAATCTACAGTACATTTGTCTTTGTCTCAATTTAAATTTTAAAATCACTGTAAGGAAGCTATTGAGACCCTGATTAAGGAAATGATAGTGTTTTGGTGTTAATAAAATATATTAATATAGTTTAGAGTAGAAATAGGGAATCCTCATAGAAAATAATACAAAAACAGTAGTTTAAAATGGAGATCCAGGGGACATTCCAGTGGTAAACAATTTGTAGAATCCCCAGAACACAGCATATGATAGGTTGGAGCCGGTCATCTGTACTGAATAGAATCCTGGTCTCCTAGGAAACCATAAGTTTTCTGTTGAACAGACATCAGAGAGCCTTGCTTGGAGGAAGGTGCTGTTTTATTACTTGTCCAGTGAAAGGCTGAGATAAGTAGAATAGGAGCACTAGTACAGACATCAGAGAGCCTTGCTTGGAGGAAGGTGCTGTTTTATTACTTGTCCAGTGAAAGGCTGAGATAAGTAGAATAGGAGCACTAGTACAGACATCAGGGAGCCTTGCTTGGAGGAAGGTGCTGTTTTATTACTTGTCCAGTGAAAGGCTGAGATAAGTAGAATAGGAGCACTAGTACAGACATCAGAGAGCCTTGCTTGAAGAAGCTGTTATTACTATTTGTCCAGTGAGAGGCTGAGATAAGTAGAAAAGTGGAGCACTGGTATAATATTGTTCTCCAGAAAGAAATTTAAAGATAAGTTGTAGGTTTAAGCCACCTTGTTAGGATGCAGATTAAGTGAATCTGGCTAATTATTTTCAAAAAAAGAAGTTTTGCTCTGTAGTCTTTCTGAATGCAATTGCAGATTGATGCAAGGAAACTTACTGAAGCAGATGAGTATTTGCCTAAAGTTGAGATACTCTTAACTGGTTCTGTATAAGTAAAACCAGCCGAGCAGAGCAGAGAATTCTGAAGTGATGTTGTTTAAATGTTGTTGCTTGTCTTGTAAAGTCTTGTAACATAATTCTTGTAAGTGAGAAAGCTTAATGCTGACCCTGATTCTGACCTGATAAAGTGCTTATAAGAGAAGTGCTTATAAGAGAAGTGCTAAAGAAAGGTATGAAACCAGCACTGAACCAAGCTGTTTTAGTGTGTCCAGATAAATGCAAATAGACAAGAGACAAAGCAAAAGAAGAATTAGCAGGGAAACAAAATTATCTTTTGTTTTACTTGTAGTTAGAACCCACAAGTTCACCAATGTACACCGGGATAGATAGGGTTTTCCTTACTTTAATTTCTTAAAGTCAGGTGAGGGAGAAGACCTAGGAACTTCTCTACAAGGGCCCCAACTCCGGACAAAGAAGAAGAAGCGCTGAACACGCCGACCTCAACTCTCACCAACCAGGAAGAAAAGGATTCAGCTAAGTAAAGACTGTTGTGGTGGACTTTGTATTCTCATGCTAGAGTATAGAAACAGTTTATAGGAAATGTTTTGTTTATAAAAGTTTTAATGTTGAATAAATGCATTTTCCCTTACTTCACAACCGACTTGAGTGCCTTAAGTAACACAAATTTGTATGTCAATGTGTCAGAACCGTACAAACCCCGACTTTTATGCGCCCTGCTGTGAATACTAGGGGGGATGTGTGGTCCGGCTCTTGGGGAATAACAACCGGCCCGCTACCGTGATCGGCAGCCGACGCCCCGGTCGGCCGCCGCCAGCAGAGCCCCGGGCCAGCGGCGGAACCCCGAGGGGGTCACATGCAGGCACCCCTACCCCAGAACCCGCACCATAGGCAGCCGCCTACCTGCACACTGGATGGCCTGAGACTGTGGACCACCAGCACCACCAGCAGAAGGGCATGTCAGCATGGTGGCTGAGGGATACTGGTGATGGAGGGGGCAGTGGCAGCTGCCCAGAGCAGACCGTGGCCTAGCCCTGTGTAGGTGGGTGCCGTGTACTGCAACAGACGGGTCCTGTCTGACGAACAGTCATGGTATCACCAAGGAATGTACTGACTCTGTGACAGCAAGGTGGTGCAGTGCACAAAACCAGTGTATTCAGAAGCAGAGGGTCACAGGTTCAAGTCCCAGCTGTGGTTCCTGCCAACCCGATCCCCATATTTTACCCACTGCTACAACGTGCTAATACAGACAGCACCTTTATTGCAGATGACGTAAACATGCCCAAGACACCTACATTTTACCCTACAGAGCACAGACACCATAAACATGCACATTACCTAGAGCAGAGCCTCCCAACTGCAGTCCTGGAGGGCCAAACACCATCCCGGTTCCATGCTGCCTCTGGTAAAGATGCCTGTGCTGCATTTCTATGTGCCACGCCCATGGTATGAAGATGTATCTCATGCATATTCATGAGGGACAGCATGAAAACCCGAACAGTGTTTGGCACCGCAGGACTGGAGTTGGTAACCTCTGCCGTAAAGCAGCAGCCAACAGGGGCAGACACACCTGCACCCACAGGCCCCATTATCCAAAGCCTCCTGGAGAGGCAGGACTTTGGGCTCTGCGTGCATCTCCCAATACTAGCACTTGCATATCTTAGTAATGCCACCCTAAACTGGGGAATATGGTACACATCTATCAAAAGGTTGCTATGAGTACTGGCAGATAGCAATTCCTAGGTTAAGTACACTTTTCTGAGTGAGCTGCATCATAGCAACTTTTCTGATGTCTGTGGAGTGTGCTACAGGTCTTGTGTCTGACAGTGTTTACCAACCTGGGGAGTGACTCCTACTGTATTGCATACCATAGCCATGCCTGCACTGTGCCCAGGACTGGTGTGGTGGCCTGGGCTGCCCAACACCTCTATAGTTGCACAATGCTGGCATAGGTGTGGGGAGTGTGTGTCTGTCTATCCAGTGTGTGGTGGCTGCCAACACCCTCCACAGCCCACACTGCTAGCACTGTTGCCAGTATTGGCCTGCCAATGTGCATAATGAGGAGCAAGGTACCGTGGGAATAGCCTGGATAGGGTGGCCTGGCCTGGATGCATCTGCACACGGCATAAGGCAATGGCTCGGACATTGTAGTGCCTGGCCACCACCTGCACAGACAGGGTGGACATAGCATGTCCTGCTGGGAGGTCACTCTCACCCTGACTGAGCAGTGACCATGGCATGGCTAGGTTCCCCCATAGTGCTATATAGCATTTCTCTCATGTGATATTTATGGGTTTCCTTATGGGGCCCAATCACTGACTTATCTGCTTGGTGTGTATGCTGACATCCCCGTTCTGGGTACATGCATCTCTTCCAGGACCATGCACTAGTGACTAGCTGGCGGACTATCTGCAGCTAGTATGTGTCTTGCTGGAACACCTTGCAGGGTGCTGCGGCTGGAGGCTTGCTGCTGGGGAATGTCAGATAATGGTGGGGGGCAGCTGAGCATTTCCAGGCCTGCAGTCTGTCTGCTATTGCGTTATGGATGTGTACTGCTCTGTCTGTTCCCTAGCAGGACTGGGGTTGCTGGTCCCCTCTACTGCTGCCATTGCAGGGAGGTAGATTGCAGATCTATTGGTGGGTGATCCTGTTTCCCACCCTGAGCCCCAGAGGGTGGGTTGTGTGGTGGTACATAATCTGCCTATGGGTCCATACACTCCCCCCCCCTTCACCTACAGCAGGTAACGATGGCACCAACACAGGATATGCACTGGTCTGGGTGCAGCATCGCCCATAGGGACTAGACATGACCGAGACATACAGCAGGACACAGATGTATCCTAGGTGTGTCTAACGGAACTACCTATCACACACTGCTGGGGACCTGCAGTATGGTGTAATTCAGCCATGAAAGGTGCTGTGGACCTGGTGCTGGGCGCCCCACCTCAATCTCAGGGTGGGCACTGTACCCACACAATGTGACTGTCTGTGGCTACTCTGTGGCAGTGCCACACACGGTCTGTTCCCCCTACAAGGCCGAGGTGCTGTGGGGGTGCATACCCGATCTTGTGCCCATCTCTCGACTGCTGATTTGCATGTGCAGTGCATCATGGTACGGGTGGGTTACCCCTATCCTGGTACCCACAGCAGACTGTTTGTGTGGTGACGTGCAGTCCTGCAGCCAGCCATGGCTTTGTTCACATCCTTATAAGGTGTCCTATAGGGGACAGTATAGGGTGCCTTGGCAGACAGTACACTTTATAATGTGCCCTATGGAGTGCCTTATGCGGCACCTTAGATTATGCCACCGTGAGGGTGTGTTTGCTGGCAGCACTAATTAAAATAAATGTCAAATGCCTCAACAATCGCTACTTCAATGTAAAGGGTGCTGCCTCAGCCAGCCTTATACATTAGGCCCACTGGGGAATCGAATCCATGACCCCTGTACCATCAGTCAGTGTTGTAACCATTGTGCTACAGCTCTGTTGCTGTGCTTGTATGCCTGCGCGCCTTCTTAAGATTAACGTGCGGTAACGTGCCCTGTAGCGCTCTTTCATTTATGGCGCCTTGTAACGCACGTTCTCGGCGCGTTCTCGGAAACGATGTACCACCCATGTCCTTATTTGGGGTTTCTGTCTCTACCGCGGCTCCTAACGCGAATCCCACTAACGCAGTTTAGTAAACATACTCCCAAGTATATTATTATTTGGATAAAGGAATACCAATACTGTTAACATCGCTGGACTTGTCCACAGCGTTTGACTGGCAGAAGTCAGAGTACTAATAGAGAGATGTCAGCAGTTGGGGATTCTTTGAAGTTGCCCTGAAATTGATTGAATCTTTTGTGGAAGGCAGATGTTTTAGAGTCCATTATGGGGGTCATTGGTCAAATAAGCGCTAGTGAGCTTGGGGAGTTCCACAAGGATCTTTTCTCCTGCCTCTGCTTTTTATTATCTATTTACAGCTACTGCGAAATTTAATTAGGAATTTTAAGGTACTGTATACACTTATGCACATGATATACAATTAATATTGATGTTGCCATAGGGCAGGTGTAAGTGCTCATGCCTCATATGGGTGCATTGGGGGACACTTACATCCTATTTTGTAAAGTAATCATATAGATAATAGGGGAAAGCCGACAGTCACTCAAGAGTGCATGGTTCAGAACGATGTATCCTTAAAGGATACTAGCAAAAGAATGAAGTTAGGGCATATCGACAGAGAGGTTCCAATAAACACAAAAATAATCCAAATACCCTTAAGTACAGAGAAGACAGAGCTTAAAGATTCCAAATTTCCCCTGCCTACTGGTAACCAGATTAATATGAAAAAGATACAACCTCTAAAATGGCTTTCAGTATCATTTTTATGCTGATGTCTCTCACATCTATCTATCTTCACCTGAAATTTTTTTTTTTCACTCCAAGCTTGTATCTCTGTTTACGTATCTGACATTGCTGCCTGGATGTCTCACCGGCATCTGAAATCGAACATGGCTAAAATCAAACTTCTTATCTTTCCTACTAAACCCTTCCCCCTCCTTCCTCCTTTCTCTATCACTGTGGACAATATTCTTCTTCTTCCAGTTTCCTCAGCCTGCAACCTCAGGGTCATCTTTGACTCCTCCCTTTACTTCTCCACTCATATTCAACTCATATTCGCCCCTTCCTCTCTTAACACACAAGTAAAACTCTTGTCTACTCGTTAGTTACCTCCCATCTTGATTATTGCAACCTCCTCCTTGCTGGAATACCTCAGAATCATCTCTCTCCTCTTCAGTCTATTTAGAACTCTGCTGCATGGCTAATTTTCCACCAGACCCGATACATTCATAAAACCCCTCTTCTAAAATCACTTCACTGCCCCCCCCCCCTTTCCATTTCTGTATTTATTTCAAACTTCTTCTAACCTATAAATGCATTAATTTTACTGCCCCTCATTACCTTTCCTTTCTTTCTCTCCTTACACCCCTCCTCATGAACTCTGTTCCTCCTCTTTCTTCTCACTATGCCCTTTTCACCTTGCTGCTCCTTATGCCTGGAACAAACTTCCTATATCTTTATGTCAAGTCTCATATATCTCCTTCTTCAAATTCATGCTAAAGGCTTACCTCTTTGAGGCTGCTTTTGGATCCTAATCTCTTGTTCCCTTGTGTCTTCTCCCCCTATTGAACCCCTTATTTCTCTTTTGTTGTGCTGTCTGTCTTAATTAGATTGTAAGCTCTATGAGCATGGACTATCTTCTATATGTGTTTGTAGCGGTGCATATGTTTTGTAGTGCTATATAATTATTAATAGTAGTAGTAGTAAAATGTGTGTATGCAAATGCTAGAAGTCTAAAAATAAGATGGGAGAATTAGAATATATAGCACTAAATGAGAGGTTAGATATGATTAGCATCTCAGAGACATGGGGGAAGGAGGACAACTAGGGTATACTGTGATACCTGGGTACAAATTATATTGCAATGATAGAGTAGATCAAATTGGTGGAGGGGTTGCACTCTATGTTAGAGAGATGAATGAGTCACAAAGGATTAAAGTTTTGCAGGAAATGAAATACACTGTAGAATCTCTATGGATTGAAATTCCATGTAAAAAGGGGAAGGCGATGGCAGTGGGAGTGTACTATCGACCGCCTGGCCAGAATTAATAAATGGATGATGAAATGCTAAAAGAAATTAGGGAAGCTAGCAAATAGTTACAACACAGTAATAATAATGGGTGATTTCAATTAACCCTGGTATCAACTGGGTCAGTGTCACGGCAGGACATGCTAGATGAAATAAATGACTGCTTCTTGGAGCAGCTGGTTCATGAACCAATCAGCGGGGAAGCCATTTTGGACCTAATCCTTAGTGGAACACCAGATCTGGTGCAAGATATAAAGGTGTTGGGGCCACTTGGCAATAGTGATCATAGCATGATCACGTTTGATTTAATAAATGGAGGAAGACGATAAGGAAATCCACAGTACTTTTAACTTTTGAAAGGAGACTATGATAAAATGAGGAAAATAGTTAAGAAGAAACTAAAAGGAGCAGTTGCAAAGGTTAAAGATTTGCATCAAGGAAGGGTGTTGTTTAAAAATGCTGTCTTGGAAGCCCAGAACAATTATATTCCATACTGTAAGAAAAGTGGAAGGAAGTCCAAAAAACTGCCAGAATGGTTTAAAGGTGAGGTCAGAGAGGCTGTTGTAGCTAAAAAAGCATCTGTCAGGAAATGGAAAAAGGAGCCAAATGATGAAAACTGAAAAGAACATACGCACTGACAAGTTAGATCCGCTACGTGGGTATCACCCTAGACTAACAGCTTGACATGAGAGCACACATAAGCAACACCATCAGAGCAATCTATCACAAGATACGAACAATCCACCACCTATGACCGCTACTGGAACCAGACGATTTCCGGACAATTTTTCAAGCATTGGTAACCCCCCACTTCGACTACGCCAACGCTATTCTGCATGGACTCCTCAAGAACACATTGAACCCCCTGCAACTAGCAATGAACGCCGCCACCCGCATCCTGCATGGAGCCTCCAGAAGAGTCCACATAACTCCATTCCTGAAACACCTCCACTGTCTGCCGATCTACTGCAGACTCACCTTCAAAGTATTACTAATGACTTTCAAGGCCATCAACAAACAATTCTCCACCTCCCTCACGGACCTCATCCTCCCCAATCTGAAAAAAGACCATAACCAAGCTGGCCAATAGTGGTAGCAATGAGAAACATCAACCCCTCCCCCCCTCCGAGTAAGCTCCATAGAACAGATATAAATCGTGGAAGGGTCTATACTCCGCCCCCATACAAGGTGAATGAGCCCACAGTGATATAGCGCTGCTCAGGTTTTTCCCCACCATCGGACAGGGTTCGTATGGCGTGCATATGTCCCGCAACATCAGGGCGGGCATGTCGGAACGGCAACTGTACAGATGCCGGAGAAGGGGATACAGAGGGCCGCAGGCGGCACATGCTATGGTGCAGCTGGGCCACAGTGCGTACTAGTGCGATGCTTAGGTGGCCCATACGAATGCTGAAGCAGCAGAGCAGCCAGACAGCAACTGCTGAAGGCCCAACATGGGCACAACTGTGTTTCCCACAGTGTCACAGGGGATAGTACCCAGCAGCTACCCCCAAGGGCACGGAACATTGGCAGGCGGTGCTGGGGGGAAGCGTGGACACCTATGCAGGTGTAACCAGAGGGTTAAAAAGATGCAGCTTGTTAGAGCAATGTGCTATTTACTTGTTTAGTTGTGATAGGAACCTTTTGATTGGTGGAGATAGAGAAAGATTCTGATTGGCTGCAAGGGTTTCAGCAGGCCAAGGAAGAAGCCGGGACCTAGATTTTAGCTCAGCAAGGAAAGAGTTCCAGGGGTTTAGATAGCAAACAACCCAAACATTTGTGAGACCCAGCGAGATTTAGAGCTCCTGTAAGCTTAGGAAAAGGGTCTGCTTCATGTAAGAGGGGTCTAAAACCATTGATTCTGGGGTTAAAATTGGGAAAATTTATTGTTAAAGGATTTAATTTAGCAGGGTTAGATAATGAAGGGGTTAAAATTATTAGAAGGGTTTAAATTTGGGTTTTAATTAAATTGGGGGTTTTAAATAAAAGAAGTAAGTGGGTTTTAAGTTTTAGAAAATACATTTTGTAAGAGTAAATGAACTTTGTGTTATGGAGGGCTAACAACATTGATTAGTGAGTTACATTCGACGTGAAGCATACCTCAAAGCACAATCTAATTTTTGAAATAGCTTAGGACAGGTTTGGAAAATTACTTTGTTTTATATTTATGAGAAATCTACAGTACATTTGTCTTTGTCTCAATTTAAATTTTAAAATCACTGTAAGGAAGCTATTGAGACCCTGATTAAGGAAATGATAGTGTTTTGGTGTTAATAAAATATATTAATATAGTTTAGAGTAGAAATAGGGAATCCTCATAGAAAATAATACAAAAACAGTAGTTTAAAATGGAGATCCAGGGGACATTCCAGTGGTAAACAATTTGTAGAATCCCCAGAACACAGCATATGATAGGTTGGAGCCGGTCATCTGTACTGAATAGAATCCTGGTCTCCTAGGAAACCATAAGTTTTCTGTTGAACAGACATCAGAGAGCCTTGCTTGGAGGAAGGTGCTGTTTTATTACTTGTCCAGTGAAAGGCTGAGATAAGTAGAATAGGAGCACTAGTACAGACATCAGAGAGCCTTGCTTGGAGGAAGGTGCTGTTTTATTACTTGTCCAGTGAAAGGCTGAGATAAGTAGAATAGGAGCACTAGTACAGACATCAGGGAGCCTTGCTTGGAGGAAGGTGCTGTTTTATTACTTGTCCAGTGAAAGGCTGAGATAAGTAGAATAGGAGCACTAGTACAGACATCAGAGAGCCTTGCTTGAAGAAGCTGTTATTACTATTTGTCCAGTGAGAGGCTGAGATAAGTAGAAAAGTGGAGCACTGGTATAATATTGTTCTCCAGAAAGAAATTTAAAGATAAGTTGTAGGTTTAAGCCACCTTGTTAGGATGCAGATTAAGTGAATCTGGCTAATTATTTAAAAAAAAAGAAGTTTTGCTCTGTAGTCTTTCTGAATGCAATTGCAGATTGATGCAAGGAAACTTACTGAAGCAGATGAGTATTTGCCTAAAGTTGAGATACTCTTAACTGGTTCTGTATAAGTAAAACCAGCCGAGCAGAGCAGAGAATTCTGAAGTGATGTTGTTTAAATGTTGTTGCTTGTCTTGTAAAGTCTTGTAACATAATTCTTGTAAGTGAGAAAGCTTAATGCTGACCCTGATTCTGACCTGATAAAGTGCTTATAAGAGAAGTGCTTATAAGAGAAGTGCTAAAGAAAGGTATGAAACCAGCACTGAACCAAGCTGTTTTAGTGTGTCCAGATAAATGCAAATAGACAAGAGACAAAGCAAAAGAAGAATTAGCAGGGAAACAAAATTATCTTTTGTTTTACTTGTAGTTAGAACCCACAAGTTCACCAATGTACACCGGGATAGATAGGGTTTTCCTTACTTTAATTTCTTAAAGTCAGGTGAGGGAGAAGACCTAGGAACTTCTCTACAAGGGCCCCAACTCCGGACAAAGAAGAAGAAGCGCTGAACACGCCGACCTCAACTCTCACCAACCAGGAAGAAAAGGATTCAGCTAAGTAAAGACTGTTGTGGTGGACTTTGTATTCTCATGCTAGAGTATAGAAACAGTTTATAGGAAATGTTTTGTTTATAAAAGTTTTAATGTTGAATAAATGCATTTTCCCTTACTTCACAACCGACTTGAGTGCCTTAAGTAACACAAATTTGTATGTCAATGTGTCAGAACCGTACAAACCCCGACTTTTATGCGCCCTGCTGTGAATACTAGGGGGGATGTGTGGTCCGGCTCTTGGGGAATAACAACCGGCCCGCTACCGTGATCAGCAGCCGACGCCCCGGTCGGCCGCCGCCAGCAGAGCCCCGGGCCAGCGGCGGAACCCCGAGGGGGTCACAGGAGGCGCGGTTTGGCGTCACGGACAGGATTTTTTTCGTTTATTTAAGGGGTTATTCCACGATTCTTGTTGTAATACAGCGGCTATACAATATTGTTGTTTCTAAGTGACACTTCTGTTGGCTGGAGGAGATTGAGTGCATTAGCGTCATGGAAGACTGGGCTGCGGAGCTCAGAGATGAATGGCGAGCATATAAAACCAGGATGGAGTTGCAGGAGGAAGAATTGAGGAGGAGAGAAGAAGCTGTAGTGAGAATGCAGGAGGAGCAACGGAGGGAATGGCAGATTCTGGAAAGATTCATAGAAGGCCCTAGGATGCCGACAGCCATGTATATTCCCAGGGATAAAAAGATACCTGATTTCGCAGGTATGCCAAAGAAACATGGAGATTATACGGTGGAAGAATGGATAGAAAGGACAAAAGCAGCACTAAAAGTTCTCAGAATACCTCCGGAAGATCAACTAGAAATTGTTAAAGATCATTTAATTGGACAAGCTAGAGACACAGCTCGTTTTGTTCCACCGGATACGCAAAATACGGTAGAAGACTTGTTTGATGTACTAAAAATCGTTTATGGTGATAAAGTTCCTGTGAGTATACGAATCAAGGAATTTTATGACAGAAGGCAGGAACTGGGTGAAGATATGCGCACTTATGCATATACGCTACAAGAAAAGTTAAATAGGATTGAAGCTATTGATCCTGATTGTTTTAGGTATCCTCAGAAGATACTAAAGGAAAGATTTGTATTAGGAATAAGAGAAGAAAGTTTGCGAAGAGAAATGAAGAAAAGATTGGAGAGAGTTCCAGAAATAACTTTTGCATCCTTATTGCAAGAAGCTGTTAAGTGGTCTGAAGAAGATGTGTCATGTGATTGGAGAGAGGGAAACGTGAAAATTCTGTCGAGAGGTCGTAATGAAGCTACAGTAAGAGGAGCTACTGTTGAAACAAATTATAAAACGGAAATTAATGAATTGAAACACATGATGACTGAGTTACTTCAAGAGAAAAGACAGCGACAAGAACCAAGTTATTACTCACGACGTATCTGGAATGGTAACAATCCGTCGTATGGATCTGACTATGAGAGAACTGCATACAGGGCAGTGGGTCAGAGACGGCCAGAATATGTTGAAAGATACCCAATACGAAGGGCACCACTAAGAAACGAGAGAGGAGATCTAGTGTGTTATCGATGCTTTGAATCAGGACATGTGGCAAGACAATGTAGGAGTGAGCGAGTATGGACTCCAGGAGTGACTCAGACTGATGTTCCTGGTGATTCATCGGATACTGTACTTGACACCTCAAGAATAAAAGTTAACGCTAGAATAAATACGAGTAGTACAGTGCCAGTTAATCTGGATAGTAATCAACGGAAACAAGTTATGCCTCCAGTCCAGACTCCAGTGAGAGCAGATTTTACCCAGTTACCCTCCCCATCTACTATTCGAGCACTGCGAGTAAATTCCCTTGGAGAGGAGGATGAAAACCGGAAAATATTTGGAAAAAGTCCGATAATAGAAGTTACAATGGCTGGAGTACCAGTAAGGTGTTGTATAGACACTGGGTCAGAAGTAACGACTTTAGCAGAAAGCTACTTCCAACAACATCTGAAGGACAATAACCAAATGCAAGAAGCAAGTCTAATAAAGTTATCTGCTGTGAATGGTGTAAACATTCCAATAGTGGGATGTGTGGAAGTGGATATGACGTGCCTTGGACAAGAAATAAAGCACTGTGGCGTACTCATAGTAAAAGATGATATGGCCTACAGAAAAGTTAACATGACACCCGGAATTTTGGGCATGAACGTACTGCAAGAACTGAATTGGAATGCAGTGTCCAATAGCTGGCTTAAGGGAGGAGAGATTTACAAAATATGGAGACAAGTTCAGAATAACAAAAACGAAAAAATTGGATTTGTTAAGCTGATTGGAAGAAAAAAGGTGACACTTCCTCCACTGTCTGAGACTTTGTTACTAGGAAACTGTACTAAGTTGAGAGAATATGCAGCAACGCCAGTGGTAGTATCAAGCACAGAAACAGCTATTTTACCCACTGACTTATGCGTAGCTAATATATTGGTTATACCGAACAAAGACAAGATAACAGCACGAATACATGCTACTGAACAAAGGTGGTTGGCTCAACTTGCAGAATTAGAGTTTGAGGTTCAATATAAACCTGGACGAACTAACTTGGTAGCAGATGCCCTATCCAGATATTCACCTACCCAGGAAGAAGTAGTGGAAAGAGAAATAAAATCTGAGAATTCCTTACTTAAGATTAAAAAAGTGAGAGAAAGGCTGTGGCCTAATACAGAAAATGCGATAATACCTCGTGAAGTAATATGTGCTAGACAAATTCTATGTTGTTCCAGATTAGAGTTACAACAGAGTCAGAGTGAAGATTCGGACTTACAAAAAGTTCTGTCCCATCTTGAAAAAGACCCTATTGATATCCGCAGCTGGACTTGTAATCAAAAGAAGCTATGGAGAGAACGAAGCCGATTACACTGCGAAAGAAGTTTGTGGTATCGGAAACTGATTGATCCCAGAGATAATATGGAAATCATGCAATTTATAACTCCGGAAAAGTTACGCAAAGAAACCTTCCAAGCGAAGCATGATAATGCGGGGCATCCAAATGAAGAAATTACGCTAAAAAATATACGAAAAGACTATTATTGGGCAAACATGAGTCGAGATATAAAGATGTGGATCAGACAGTGTTCACGGTGTATTTTTGCTAAAGATTTGTTTCCTAAAGAGAGAGCTCAATATAAAGACTTTCAAGCAAGTTACCCGCTGGAAATTTTGGCTATGGACTATATAACTTTAGAAGCTAGTGCTAATGGGATGGAACATGTGCTAGTGTTAACAGACATGTTTACTCGATATGCAGTGGCTGTGCCTACGAGGAATCAAACGGCTCAGACAACGGCTAAAGTAATAGTGCATCACTGGATAAATTATTATGGGTGTCCAGCGCAAATACACTCAGATCAAGGTAGAAATTTTGAGTCTGCTACTATCCGTGAACTTTGCAATGTTTATAATATGAGGAAAAGTCATACCACTCCTTATCACCCACAAGGTAATGCACAATGTGAGAGATTTAATCGCACCTTGTTGAACATGCTGAGAACCCTGACAGTTGAGAAAAAGAAAAGATGGGCTGAATTTGTACCGGAATTGGTATTGGCTTACAACAGCAGCATACATAGCTCGACCGGATATTCACCGTTTTACCTGTTATTTGGTAGAGATTCCAGATTGCCATATGATTTACAAACAAAGACTTTGGAAAACAGTGCGGAAAAACTTGATGATTGGGTGGAACAGCATCATCAGAGACTCCGTAAAACCTTCCTTGTGGCACAACAAGAGTCTGCGCGAAGGGCAGCAGTGAGGAAGCGACGCTTCGACCGTTGTTCCAGAGGTGCACTCATCTCTGAAGGGGATAGAGTGTTACTTAGAAACAACAAGAGTAGGGGAAAGCGCAAACTCAAAGATAAATGGGAAATTTCACCGTATGAAGTGTTATATGCGTTTGAGCCAGGGGGAAGCACGTATAAAATTAAAGACAAATTTGGGAATTGTAAAGTAGTACATCGGAACAATATTAGATTATTGCCAAATCCCTTATGGAATGCCTGTAAAGTTTTAAATGTATCTGAAGCAAAGGTATCTGAAGCAAGTGTGGCAGCAGGAGAAGCTGCAGAGCAAAATTGTGCGACGCCAGAGCCCGTAGAAACTGTGTGGTTTTTGGAACCTAGTCCTGAGGGTAACCCTGAAATTGATCCAATATTAGTACACACTAATGAATGCATAGAACCTGAGATAGAAATATTGGAAAAAGGTGAAGTGCCATGCTTAAGACGCTCTGAAAGGCCAAATAAAGGACAAAAGCCTACCTATTTAGCAGAATTTGTAAAGTATTAAGATATATTTGTGTGTTAAAAAAATAAAATAGATGTTGCAAATGTCGGGACGACATTTCACTTAGCAAGGGTGAGTGTAACCAGAGGGTTAAAAAGATGCAGCTTGTTAGAGCAATGTGCTATTTACTTCTTTAGTTTGTGATAGGAACCTTTTGATTGGTGGAGATAGAGAAAGATTCTGATTGGCTGCAAGGGTTTCAGCAGGCCAAGGAAGAAGCCGGGACCTAGATTTTAGCTCAGCAAGGAAAGAGTTCCAGGGGTTTAGATAGCAAACAACCCAAACATTTGTGAGACCCAGCGAGATTTAGAGCTCCTGTAAGCTTAGGAAAAGGGTCTGCTTCATGTAAGAGGGGTCTAAAACCATTGATTCTGGGGTTAAAATTGGGAAAATTTATTGTTAAAGGATTTAATTTAGCAGGGTTAGATAATGAAGGGGTTAAAATTATTAGAAGGGTTTAAATTTGGGTTTTAATTAAATTGGGGGTTTTAAATAAAAGAAGTAAGTGGGTTTTAAGTTTTAGAAAATACATTTTGTAAGAGTAAATGAACTTTGTGTTATGGAGGGCTAACAACATTGATTAGTGAGTTACATTCGACGTGAAGCATACCTCAAAGCACAATCTAATTTTTGAAATAGCTTAGGACAGGTTTGGAAAATTACTTTGTTTTATATTTATGAGAAATCTACAGTACATTTGTCTTTGTCTCAATTTAAATTTTAAAATCACTGTAAGGAAGCTATTGAGACCCTGATTAAGGAAATGATAGTGTTTTGGTGTTAATAAAATATATTAATATAGTTTAGAGTAGAAATAGGGAATCCTCATAGAAAATAATACAAAAACAGTAGTTTAAAATGGAGATCCAGGGGACATTCCAGTGGTAAACAATTTGTAGAATCCCCAGAACACAGCATATGATAGGTTGGAGCCGGTCATCTGTACTGAATAGAATCCTGGTCTCCTAGGAAACCATAAGTTTTCTGTTGAACAGACATCAGAGAGCCTTGCTTGGAGGAAGGTGCTGTTTTATTACTTGTCCAGTGAAAGGCTGAGATAAGTAGAATAGGAGCACTAGTACAGACATCAGAGAGCCTTGCTTGGAGGAAGGTGCTGTTTATTACTTGTCCAGTGAAAGGCTGAGATAAGTAGAATAGGAGCACTAGTACAGACATCAGGGAGCCTTGCTTGGAGGAAGGTGCTGTTTTATTACTTGTCCAGTGAAAGGCTGAGATAAGTAGAATAGGAGCACTAGTACAGACATCAGAGAGCCTTGCTTGAAGAAGCTGTTATTACTATTTGTCCAGTGAGAGGCTGAGATAAGTAGAAAAGTGGAGCACTGGTATAATATTGTTCTCCAGAAAGAAATTTAAAGATAAGTTGTAGGTTTAAGCCACCTTGTTAGGATGCAGATTAAGTGAATCTGGCTAATTATTTTTTAAAAAAAGAAGTTTTGCTCTGTAGTCTTTCTGAATGCAATTGCAGATTGATGCAAGGAAACTTACTGAAGCAGATGAGTATTTGCCTAAAGTTGAGATACTCTTAACTGGTTCTGTATAAGTAAAACCAGCCGAGCAGAGCAGAGAATTCTGAAGTGATGTTGTTTAAATGTTGTTGCTTGTCTTGTAAAGTCTTGTAACATAATTCTTGTAAGTGAGAAAGCTTAATGCTGACCCTGATTCTGACCTGATAAAGTGCTTATAAGAGAAGTGCTTATAAGAGAAGTGCTAAAGAAAGGTATGAAACCAGCACTGAACCAAGCTGTTTTAGTGTGTCCAGATAAATGCAAATAGACAAGAGACAAAGCAAAAGAAGAATTAGCAGGGAAACAAAATTATCTTTTGTTTTACTTGTAGTTAGAACCCACAAGTTCACCAATGTACACCGGGATAGATAGGGTTTTCCTTACTTTAATTTCTTAAAGTCAGGTGAGGGAGAAGACCTAGGAACTTCTCTACAAGGGCCCCAACTCCGGACAAAGAAGAAGAAGCGCTGAACACGCCGACCTCAACTCTCACCAACCAGGAAGAAAAGGATTCAGCTAAGTAAAGACTGTTGTGGTGGACTTTGTATTCTCATGCTAGAGTATAGAAACAGTTTATAGGAAATGTTTTGTTTATAAAAGTTTTAATGTTGAATAAATGCATTTTCCCTTACTTCACAACCGACTTGAGTGCCTTAAGTAACACAAATTTGTATGTCAATGTGTCAGAACCGTACAAACCCCGACTTTTATGCGCCCTGCTGTGAATACTAGGGGGGATGTGTGGTCCGGCTCTTGGGGAATAACAACCGGCCCGCTACCGTGATCGGCAGCCGACGCCCCGGTCGGCCGCCGCCAGCAGAGCCCCGGGCCAGCGGCGGAACCCCGAGGGGGTCACATGCAGGCACCCCTACCCCAGAACCCGCACCATAGGCAGCCGCCTACCTGCACACTGGATGGCCTGAGACTGTGGACCACCAGCACCACCAGCAGAAGGGCATGTCAGCATGGTGGCTGAGGGATACTGGTGATGGAGGGGGCAGTGGCAGCTGCCCAGAGCAGACCGTGGCCTAGCCCTGTGTAGGTGGGTGCCGTGTACTGCAACAGACGGGTCCTGTCTGACGAACAGTCATGGTATCACCAAGGAATGTACTGACTCTGTGACAGCAAGGTGGTGCAGTGCACAAAACCAGTGTATTCAGAAGCAGAGGGTCACAGGTTCAAGTCCCAGCTGTGGTTCCTGCCAACCCGATCCCCATATTTTACCCACTGCTACAACGTGCTAATACAGACAGCACCTTTATTGCAGATGACGTAAACATGCCCAAGACACCTACATTTTACCCTACAGAGCACAGACACCATAAACATGCACATTACCTAGAGCAGAGCCTCCCAACTGCAGTCCTGGAGGGCCAAACACCATCCCGGTTCCATGCTGCCTCTGGTAAAGATGCCTGTGCTGCATTTCTATGTGCCACGCCCATGGTATGAAGATGTATCTCATGCATATTCATGAGGGACAGCATGAAAACCCGAACAGTGTTTGGCACCGCAGGACTGGAGTTGGTAACCTCTGCCGTAAAGCAGCAGCCAACAGGGGCAGACACACCTGCACCCACAGGCCCCATTATCCAAAGCCTCCTGGAGAGGCAGGACTTTGGGCTCTGCGTGCATCTCCCAATACTAGCACTTGCATATCTTAGTAATGCCACCCTAAACTGGGGAATATGGTACACATCTATCAAAAGGTTGCTATGAGTACTGGCAGATAGCAATTCCTAGGTTAAGTACACTTTTCTGAGTGAGCTGCATCATAGCAACTTTTCTGATGTCTGTGGAGTGTGCTACAGGTCTTGTGTCTGACAGTGTTTACCAACCTGGGGAGTGACTCCTACTGTATTGCATACCATAGCCATGCCTGCACTGTGCCCAGGACTGGTGTGGTGGCCTGGGCTGCCCAACACCTCTATAGTTGCACAATGCTGGCATAGGTGTGGGGAGTGTGTGTCTGTCTATCCAGTGTGTGGTGGCTGCCAACACCCTCCACAGCCCACACTGCTAGCACTGTTGCCAGTATTGGCCTGCCAATGTGCATAATGAGGAGCAAGGTACCGTGGGAATAGCCTGGATAGGGTGGCCTGGCCTGGATGCATCTGCACACGGCATAAGGCAATGGCTCGGACATTGTAGTGCCTGGCCACCACCTGCACAGACAGGGTGGACATAGCATGTCCTGCTGGGAGGTCACTCTCACCCTGACTGAGCAGTGACCATGGCATGGCTAGGTTCCCCCATAGTGCTATATAGCATTTCTCTCATGTGATATTTATGGGTTTCCTTATGGGGCCCAATCACTGACTTATCTGCTTGGTGTGTGTATGCTGACATCCCCGTTCTGGGTACATGCATCTCTTCCAGGACCATGCACTAGTGACTAGCTGGCGGACTATCTGCAGCTAGTATGTGTCTTGCTGGAACACCTTGCAGGGTGCTGCGGCTGGAGGCTTGCTGCTGGGAATGTCAGATAATGGTGGGGGGCAGCTGAGCATTTCCAGGCCTGCAGTCTGTCTGCTATTGCGTTATGGATGTGTACTGCTCTGTCTGTTCCCTAGCAGGACTGGGGTTGCTGGTCCCCTCTACTGCTGCCATTGCAGGGAGGTAGATTGCAGATCTATTGGTGGGTGATCCTGTTTCCCACCCTGAGCCCCAGAGGGTGGGTTGTGTGGTGGTACATAATCTGCCTATGGGTCCATACACTCCCCCCCCTTCACCTACAGCAGGTAACGATGGCACCAACACAGGATATGCACTGGTCTGGGTGCAGCATCGCCCATAGGGACTAGACATGACCGAGACATACAGCAGGACACAGATGTATCCTAGGTGTGTCTAACGGAACTACCTATCACACACTGCTGGGGACCTGCAGTATGGTGTAATTCAGCCATGAAAGGTGCTGTGGACCTGGTGCTGGGCGCCCCACCTCAATCTCAGGGTGGGCACTGTACCCACACAATGTGACTGTCTGTGGCTACTCTGTGGCAGTGCCACACACGGTCTGTTCCCCCTACAAGGCCGAGGTGCTGTGGGGGTGCATACCCGATCTTGTGCCCATCTCTCGACTGCTGATTTGCATGTGCAGTGCATCATGGTACGGGTGGGTTACCCCTATCCTGGTACCCACAGCAGACTGTTTGTGTGGTGACGTGCAGTCCTGCAGCCAGCCATGGCTTTGTTCACATCCTTATAAGGTGTCCTATAGGGGACAGTATAGGGTGCCTTGGCAGACAGTACACTTTATAATGTGCCCTATGGAGTGCCTTATGCGGCACCTTAGATTATGCCACCGTGAGGGTGTGTTTGCTGGCAGCACTAATTAAAATAAATGTCAAATGCCTCAACAATCGCTACTTCAATGTAAAGGGTGCTGCCTCAGCCAGCCTTATACATTAGGCCCACTGGGGAATCGAATCCATGACCCCTGTACCATCAGTCAGTGTTGTAACCATTGTGCTACAGCTCTGTTGCTGTGCTTGTATGCCTGCGCGCCTTCTTAAGATTAACGTGCGGTAACGTGCCCTGTAGCGCTCTTTCATTTATGGCGCCTTGTAACGCACGTTCTCGGCGCGTTCTCGGAAACGATGTACCACCCATGTCCTTATTTGGGGTTTCTGTCTCTACCGCGGCTCCTAACGCGAATCCCACTAACGCAGTTTAGTAAACATACTCCCAAGTATATTATTATTTGGATAAAGGAATACCAATACTGTTAACATCGCTGGACTTGTCCACAGCGTTTGACTGGCAGAAGTCAGAGTACTAATAGAGAGATGTCAGCAGTTGGGGATTCTTTGAAGTTGCCCTGAAATTGATTGAATCTTTTGTGGAAGGCAGATGTTTTAGAGTCCATTATGGGGGTCATTGGTCAAATAAGCGCTAGTGAGCTTGGGGAGTTCCACAAGGATCTTTTCTCCTGCCTCTGCTTTTTATTATCTATTTACAGCTACTGCGAAATTTAATTAGGAATTTTAAGGTACTGTATACACTTATGCACATGATATACAATTAATATTGATGTTGCCATAGGGCAGGTGTAAGTGCTCATGCCTCATATGGGTGCATTGGGGGACACTTACATCCTATTTTGTAAAGTAATCATATAGATAATAGGGGAAAGCCGACAGTCACTCAAGAGTGCATGGTTCAGAACGATGTATCCTTAAAGGATACTAGCAAAAGAATGAAGTTAGGGCATATCGACAGAGAGGTTCCAATAAACACAAAAATAATCCAAATACCCTTAAGTACAGAGAAGACAGAGCTTAAAGATTCCAAATTTCCCCTGCCTACTGGTAACCAGATTAATATGAAAAAGATACAACCTCTAAAATGGCTTTCAGTATCATTTTTATGCTGATGTCTCTCACATCTATCTATCTTCACCTGAAATTTTTTTTTTCACTCCAAGCTTGTATCTCTGTTTACGTATCTGACATTGCTGCCTGGATGTCTCACCGGCATCTGAAATCGAACATGGCTAAAATCAAACTTCTTATCTTTCCTACTAAACCCTTCCCCCTCCTTCCTCCTTTCTCTATCACTGTGGACAATATTCTTCTTCTTCCAGTTTCCTCAGCCTGCAACCTCAGGGTCATCTTTGACTCCTCCCTTTACTTCTCCACTCATATTCAACTCATATTCGCCCCTTCCTCTCTTAACACACAAGTAAAACTCTTGTCTACTCGTTAGTTACCTCCCATCTTGATTATTGCAACCTCCTCCTTGCTGGAATACCTCAGAATCATCTCTCTCCTCTTCAGTCTATTTAGAACTCTGCTGCATGGCTAATTTTCCACCAGACCCGATACATTCAGAAAACCCATCTTCTAAAATCACTTCACTGCCCCCCCCCCCTTTCCATTTCTGTATTTATTTCAAACTTCTTCTAACCTATAAATGCATTAATTTTACTGCCCCTCATTACCTTTCCTTTCTTTCTCTCCTTACACCCCTCCTCATGAACTCTGTTCCTCCTCTTTCTTCTCACTATGCCCTTTTCACCTTGCTGCTCCTTATGCCTGGAACAAACTTCCTATATCTTTATGTCAAGTCTCATATATCTCCTTCTTCAAATTCATGCTAAAGGCTTACCTCTTTGAGGCTGCTTTTGGATCCTAATCTCTTGTTCCCTTGTGTCTTCTCCCCCTATTGAACCCCTTATTTCTCTTTTGTTGTGCTGTCTGTCTTAATTAGATTGTAAGCTCTATGAGCATGGACTATCTTCTATATGTGTTTGTAGCGGTGCATATGTTTTGTAGTGCTATATAAATTATTAATAGTAGTAGTAGTAAAATGTGTGTATGCAAATGCTAGAAGTCTAAAAAATAAGATGGGAGAATTAGAATATATAGCACTAAATGAGAGGTTAGATATGATTAGCATCTCAGAGACATGGGGGAAGGAGGACAACTAGGGGTATACTGTGATACCTGGGTACAAATTATATTGCAATGATAGAGTAGATCAAATTGGTGGAGGGGTTGCACTCTATGTTAGAGAGATGAATGAGTCACAAAGGATTAAAGTTTTGCAGGAAATGAAATACACTGTAGAATCTCTATGGATTGAAATTCCATGTAAAAAGGGGAAGGCGATGGCAGTGGGAGTGTACTATCGACCGCCTGGCCAGAATTAATAAATGGATGATGAAATGCTAAAAGAAATTAGGGAAGCTAGCAAATAGTTACAACACAGTAATAATAATGGGTGATTTCAATTAACCCTGGTATCAACTGGGTCAGTGTCACGGCAGGACATGCTAGATGAAATAAATGACTGCTTCTTGGAGCAGCTGGTTCATGAACCAATCAGCGGGGAAGCCATTTTGGACCTAATCCTTAGTGGAACACCAGATCTGGTGCAAGATATAAAGGTGTTGGGGCCACTTGGCAATAGTGATCATAGCATGATCACGTTTGATTTAATAAATGGAGGAAGACGATAAGGAAATCCACAGTACTTTTAACTTTTGAAAGGAGACTATGATAAAATGAGGAAAATAGTTAAGAAGAAACTAAAAGGAGCAGTTGCAAAGGTTAAAGATTTGCATCAAGGAAGGGTGTTGTTTAAAAATGCTGTCTTGGAAGCCCAGAACAATTATATTCCATACTGTAAGAAAAGTGGAAGGAAGTCCAAAAAACTGCCAGAATGGTTTAAAGGTGAGGTCAGAGAGGCTGTTGTAGCTAAAAAAGCATCTGTCAGGAAATGGAAAAAGGAGCCAAATGATGAAAACTGAAAAGAACATACGCACTGACAAGTTAGATCCGCTACGTGGGTATCACCCTAGACTAACAGCTTGACATGAGAGCACACATAAGCAACACCATCAGAGCAATCTATCACAAGATACGAACAATCCACCACCTATGACCGCTACTGGAACCAGACGATTTCCGGACAATTTTCAAGCATTGGTAACCCCCCACTTCGACTACGCCAACGCTATTCTGCATGGACTCCTCAAGAACACATTGAACCCCCTGCAACTAGCAATGAACGCCGCCACCCGCATCCTGCATGGAGCCTCCAGAAGAGTCCACATAACTCCATTCCTGAAACACCTCCACTGTCTGCCGATCTACTGCAGACTCACCTTCAAAGTATTACTAATGACTTTCAAGGCCATCAACAAACAATTCTCCACCTCCCTCACGGACCTCATCCTCCCCAATCTGAAAAAAGACCATAACCAAGCTGGCCAATAGTGGTAGCAATGAGAAACATCAACCCCTCCCCCCCTCCGAGTAAGCTCCATAGAACAGATATAAATCGTGGAAGGGTCTATACTCCGCCCCCATACAAGGTGAATGAGCCCACAGTGATATAGCGCTGCTCAGGTTTTTCCCCACCATCGGACAGGGTTCGTATGGCGTGCATATGTCCCGCAACATCAGGGCGGGCATGTCGGAACGGCAACTGTACAGATGCCGGAGAAGGGGATACAGAGGGCCGCAGGCGGCACATGCTATGGTGCAGCTGGGCCACAGTGCGTACTAGTGCGATGCTTAGGTGGCCCATACGAATGCTGAAGCAGCAGAGCAGCCAGACAGCAACTGCTGAAGGCCCAACATGGGCACAACTGTGTTTCCCACAGTGTCACAGGGGATAGTACCCAGCAGCTACCCCCAAGGGCACGGAACATTGGCAGGCGGTGCTGGGGGGAAGCGTGGACACCTATGCAGGTGTAACCAGAGGGTTAAAAAGATGCAGCTTGTTAGAGCAATGTGCTATTTACTTCTTTAGTTTGTGATAGGAACCTTTTGATTGGTGGAGATAGAGAAAGATTCTGATTGGCTGCAAGGGTTTCAGCAGGCCAAGGAAGAAGCCGGGACCTAGATTTTAGCTCAGCAAGGAAAGAGTTCCAGGGGTTTAGATAGCAAACAACCCAAACATTTGTGAGACCCAGCGAGATTTAGAGCTCCTGTAAGCTTAGGAAAAGGGTCTGCTTCATGTAAGAGGGGTCTAAAACCATTGATTCTGGGGTTAAAATTGGGAAAATTTATTGTTAAAGGATTTAATTTAGCAGGGTTAGATAATGAAGGGGTTAAAATTATTAGAAGGGTTTAAATTTGGGTTTTAATTAAATTGGGGGTTTTAAATAAAAGAAGTAAGTGGGTTTTAAGTTTTAGAAAATACATTTTGTAAGAGTAAATGAACTTTGTGTTATGGAGGGCTAACAACATTGATTAGTGAGTTACATTCGACGTGAAGCATACCTCAAAGCACAATCTAATTTTTGAAATAGCTTAGGACAGGTTTGGAAAATTACTTTGTTTTATATTTATGAGAAATCTACAGTACATTTGTCTTTGTCTCAATTTAAATTTTAAAATCACTGTAAGGAAGCTATTGAGACCCTGATTAAGGAAATGATAGTGTTTTGGTGTTAATAAAATATATTAATATAGTTTAGAGTAGAAATAGGGAATCCTCATAGAAAATAATACAAAAACAGTAGTTTAAAATGGAGATCCAGGGGACATTCCAGTGGTAAACAATTTGTAGAATCCCCAGAACACAGCATATGATAGGTTGGAGCCGGTCATCTGTACTGAATAGAATCCTGGTCTCCTAGGAAACCATAAGTTTTCTGTTGAACAGACATCAGAGAGCCTTGCTTGGAGGAAGGTGCTGTTTTATTACTTGTCCAGTGAAAGGCTGAGATAAGTAGAATAGGAGCACTAGTACAGACATCAGAGAGCCTTGCTTGGAGGAAGGTGCTGTTTTATTACTTGTCCAGTGAAAGGCTGAGATAAGTAGAATAGGAGCACTAGTACAGACATCAGGGAGCCTTGCTTGGAGGAAGGTGCTGTTTTATTACTTGTCCAGTGAAAGGCTGAGATAAGTAGAATAGGAGCACTAGTACAGACATCAGAGAGCCTTGCTTGAAGAAGCTGTTATTACTATTTGTCCAGTGAGAGGCTGAGATAAGTAGAAAAGTGGAGCACTGGTATAATATTGTTCTCCAGAAAGAAATTTAAAGATAAGTTGTAGGTTTAAGCCACCTTGTTAGGATGCAGATTAAGTGAATCTGGCTAATTATTTAAAAAAAAAAGAAGTTTTGCTCTGTAGTCTTTCTGAATGCAATTGCAGATTGATGCAAGGAAACTTACTGAAGCAGATGAGTATTTGCCTAAAGTTGAGATACTCTTAACTGGTTCTGTATAAGTAAAACCAGCCGAGCAGAGCAGAGAATTCTGAAGTGATGTTGTTTAAATGTTGTTGCTTGTCTTGTAAAGTCTTGTAACATAATTCTTGTAAGTGAGAAAGCTTAATGCTGACCCTGATTCTGACCTGATAAAGTGCTTATAAGAGAAGTGCTTATAAGAGAAGTGCTAAAGAAAGGTATGAAACCAGCACTGAACCAAGCTGTTTTAGTGTGTCCAGATAAATGCAAATAGACAAGAGACAAAGCAAAAGAAGAATTAGCAGGGAAACAAAATTATCTTTTGTTTTACTTGTAGTTAGAACCCACAAGTTCACCAATGTACACCGGGATAGATAGGGTTTTCCTTACTTTAATTTCTTAAAGTCAGGTGAGGGAGAAGACCTAGGAACTTCTCTACAAGGGCCCCAACTCCGGACAAAGAAGAAGAAGCGCTGAACACGCCGACCTCAACTCTCACCAACCAGGAAGAAAAGGATTCAGCTAAGTAAAGACTGTTGTGGTGGACTTTGTATTCTCATGCTAGAGTATAGAAACAGTTTATAGGAAATGTTTTGTTTATAAAAGTTTTAATGTTGAATAAATGCATTTTCCCTTACTTCACAACCGACTTGAGTGCCTTAAGTAACACAAATTTGTATGTCAATGTGTCAGAACCGTACAAACCCCGACTTTTATGCGCCCTGCTGTGAATACTAGGGGGGATGTGTGGTCCGGCTCTTGGGGAATAACAACCGGCCCGCTACCGTGATCAGCAGCCGACGCCCCGGTCGGCCGCCGCCAGCAGAGCCCCGGGCCAGCGGCGGAACCCCGAGGGGGTCACAGGAGGCGCGGTTTGGCGTCACGGACAGGATTTTTTCGTTTATTTAAGGGGTTATTCCACGATTCTTGTTGTAATACAGCGGCTATACAATATTGTTGTTTCTAAGTGACACTTCTGTTGGCTGGAGGAGATTGAGTGCATTAGCGTCATGGAAGACTGGGCTGCGGAGCTCAGAGATGAATGGCGAGCATATAAAACCAGGATGGAGTTGCAGGAGGAAGAATTGAGGAGGAGAGAAGAAGCTGTAGTGAGAATGCAGGAGGAGCAACGGAGGGAATGGCAGATTCTGGAAAGATTCATAGAAGGCCCTAGGATGCCGACAGCCATGTATATTCCCAGGGATAAAAAGATACCTGATTTCGCAGGTATGCCAAAGAAACATGGAGATTATACGGTGGAAGAATGGATAGAAAGGACAAAAGCAGCACTAAAAGTTCTCAGAATACCTCCGGAAGATCAACTAGAAATTGTTAAAGATCATTTAATTGGACAAGCTAGAGACACAGCTCGTTTTGTTCCACCGGATACGCAAAATACGGTAGAAGACTTGTTTGATGTACTAAAAATCGTTTATGGTGATAAAGTTCCTGTGAGTATACGAATCAAGGAATTTTATGACAGAAGGCAGGAACTGGGTGAAGATATGCGCACTTATGCATATACGCTACAAGAAAAGTTAAATAGGATTGAAGCTATTGATCCTGATTGTTTTAGGTATCCTCAGAAGATACTAAAGGAAAGATTTGTATTAGGAATAAGAGAAGAAAGTTTGCGAAGAGAAATGAAGAAAAGATTGGAGAGAGTTCCAGAAATAACTTTTGCATCCTTATTGCAAGAAGCTGTTAAGTGGTCTGAAGAAGATGTGTCATGTGATTGGAGAGAGGGAAACGTGAAAATTCTGTCGAGAGGTCGTAATGAAGCTACAGTAAGAGGAGCTACTGTTGAAACAAATTATAAAACGGAAATTAATGAATTGAAACACATGATGACTGAGTTACTTCAAGAGAAAAGACAGCGACAAGAACCAAGTTATTACTCACGACGTATCTGGAATGGTAACAATCCGTCGTATGGATCTGACTATGAGAGAACTGCATACAGGGCAGTGGGTCAGAGACGGCCAGAATATGTTGAAAGATACCCAATACGAAGGGCACCACTAAGAAACGAGAGAGGAGATCTAGTGTGTTATCGATGCTTTGAATCAGGACATGTGGCAAGACAATGTAGGAGTGAGCGAGTATGGACTCCAGGAGTGACTCAGACTGATGTTCCTGGTGATTCATCGGATACTGTACTTGACACCTCAAGAATAAAAGTTAACGCTAGAATAAATACGAGTAGTACAGTGCCAGTTAATCTGGATAGTAATCAACGGAAACAAGTTATGCCTCCAGTCCAGACTCCAGTGAGAGCAGATTTTACCCAGTTACCCTCCCCATCTACTATTCGAGCACTGCGAGTAAATTCCCTTGGAGAGGAGGATGAAAACCGGAAAATATTTGGAAAAAGTCCGATAATAGAAGTTACAATGGCTGGAGTACCAGTAAGGTGTTGTATAGACACTGGGTCAGAAGTAACGACTTTAGCAGAAAGCTACTTCCAACAACATCTGAAGGACAATAACCAAATGCAAGAAGCAAGTCTAATAAAGTTATCTGCTGTGAATGGTGTAAACATTCCAATAGTGGGATGTGTGGAAGTGGATATGACGTGCCTTGGACAAGAAATAAAGCACTGTGGCGTACTCATAGTAAAAGATGATATGGCCTACAGAAAAGTTAACATGACACCCGGAATTTTGGGCATGAACGTACTGCAAGAACTGAATTGGAATGCAGTGTCCAATAGCTGGCTTAAGGGAGGAGAGATTTACAAAATATGGAGACAAGTTCAGAATAACAAAAACGAAAAAATTGGATTTGTTAAGCTGATTGGAAGAAAAAAGGTGACACTTCCTCCACTGTCTGAGACTTTGTTACTAGGAAACTGTACTAAGTTGAGAGAATATGCAGCAACGCCAGTGGTAGTATCAAGCACAGAAACAGCTATTTTACCCACTGACTTATGCGTAGCTAATATATTGGTTATACCGAACAAAGACAAGATAACAGCACGAATACATGCTACTGAACAAAGGTGGTTGGCTCAACTTGCAGAATTAGAGTTTGAGGTTCAATATAAACCTGGACGAACTAACTTGGTAGCAGATGCCCTATCCAGATATTCACCTACCCAGGAAGAAGTAGTGGAAAGAGAAATAAAATCTGAGAATTCCTTACTTAAGATTAAAAAAGTGAGAGAAAGGCTGTGGCCTAATACAGAAAATGCGATAATACCTCGTGAAGTAATATGTGCTAGACAAATTCTATGTTGTTCCAGATTAGAGTTACAACAGAGTCAGAGTGAAGATTCGGACTTACAAAAAGTTCTGTCCCATCTTGAAAAAGACCCTATTGATATCCGCAGCTGGACTTGTAATCAAAAGAAGCTATGGAGAGAACGAAGCCGATTACACTGCGAAAGAAGTTTGTGGTATCGGAAACTGATTGATCCCAGAGATAATATGGAAATCATGCAATTTATAACTCCGGAAAAGTTACGCAAAGAAACCTTCCAAGCGAAGCATGATAATGCGGGGCATCCAAATGAAGAAATTACGCTAAAAAATATACGAAAAGACTATTATTGGGCAAACATGAGTCGAGATATAAAGATGTGGATCAGACAGTGTTCACGGTGTATTTTTGCTAAAGATTTGTTTCCTAAAGAGAGAGCTCAATATAAAGACTTTCAAGCAAGTTACCCGCTGGAAATTTTGGCTATGGACTATATAACTTTAGAAGCTAGTGCTAATGGGATGGAACATGTGCTAGTGTTAACAGACATGTTTACTCGATATGCAGTGGCTGTGCCTACGAGGAATCAAACGGCTCAGACAACGGCTAAAGTAATAGTGCATCACTGGATAAATTATTATGGGTGTCCAGCGCAAATACACTCAGATCAAGGTAGAAATTTTGAGTCTGCTACTATCCGTGAACTTTGCAATGTTTATAATATGAGGAAAAGTCATACCACTCCTTATCACCCACAAGGTAATGCACAATGTGAGAGATTTAATCGCACCTTGTTGAACATGCTGAGAACCCTGACAGTTGAGAAAAAGAAAAGATGGGCTGAATTTGTACCGGAATTGGTATTGGCTTACAACAGCAGCATACATAGCTCGACCGGATATTCACCGTTTTACCTGTTATTTGGTAGAGATTCCAGATTGCCATATGATTTACAAACAAAGACTTTGGAAAACAGTGCGGAAAAACTTGATGATTGGGTGGAACAGCATCATCAGAGACTCCGTAAAACCTTCCTTGTGGCACAACAAGAGTCTGCGCGAAGGGCAGCAGTGAGGAAGCGACGCTTCGACCGTTGTTCCAGAGGTGCACTCATCTCTGAAGGGGATAGAGTGTTACTTAGAAACAACAAGAGTAGGGGAAAGCGCAAACTCAAAGATAAATGGGAAATTTCACCGTATGAAGTGTTATATGCGTTTGAGCCAGGGGGAAGCACGTATAAAATTAAAGACAAATTTGGGAATTGTAAAGTAGTACATCGGAACAATATTAGATTATTGCCAAATCCCTTATGGAATGCCTGTAAAGTTTTAAATGTATCTGAAGCAAAGGTATCTGAAGCAAGTGTGGCAGCAGGAGAAGCTGCAGAGCAAAATTGTGCGACGCCAGAGCCCGTAGAAACTGTGTGGTTTTTGGAACCTAGTCCTGAGGGTAACCCTGAAATTGATCCAATATTAGTACACACTAATGAATGCATAGAACCTGAGATAGAAATATTGGAAAAAGGTGAAGTGCCATGCTTAAGACGCTCTGAAAGGCCAAATAAAGGACAAAAGCCTACCTATTTAGCAGAATTTGTAATGTTTTAAGTTATTTTTGTTTGTTAAAAAAATAAAATAGATGTTGCAAATGTCGGGACGACATTTCACTTAGCAAGGGTGAGTGTAACCAGAGGGTTAAAAAGATGCAGCTTGTTAGAGCAATGTGCTATTTACTTCTTTAGTTTGTGATAGGAACCTTTTGATTGGTGGAGATAGAGAAAGATTCTGATTGGCTGCAAGGGTTTCAGCAGGCCAAGGAAGAAGCCGGGACCTAGATTTTAGCTCAGCAAGGAAAGAGTTCCAGGGGTTTAGATAGCAAACAACCCAAACATTTGTGAGACCCAGCGAGATTTAGAGCTCCTGTAAGCTTAGGAAAAGGGTCTGCTTCATGTAAGAGGGGTCTAAAACCATTGATTCTGGGGTTAAAATTGGGAAAATTTATTGTTAAAGGATTTAATTTAGCAGGGTTAGATAATGAAGGGGTTAAAATTATTAGAAGGGTTTAAATTTGGGTTTTAATTAAATTGGGGGTTTTAAATAAAAGAAGTAAGTGGGTTTTAAGTTTTAGAAAATACATTTTGTAAGAGTAAATGAACTTTGTGTTATGGAGGGCTAACAACATTGATTAGTGAGTTACATTCGACGTGAAGCATACCTCAAAGCACAATCTAATTTTTGAAATAGCTTAGGACAGGTTTGGAAAATTACTTTGTTTTATATTTATGAGAAATCTACAGTACATTTGTCTTTGTCTCAATTTAAATTTTAAAATCACTGTAAGGAAGCTATTGAGACCCTGATTAAGGAAATGATAGTGTTTTGGTGTTAATAAAATATTAATATAGTTTAGAGTAGAAATAGGGAATCCTCATAGAAAATAATACAAAAACAGTAGTTTAAAATGGAGATCCAGGGGACATTCCAGTGGTAAACAATTTGTAGAATCCCCAGAACACAGCATATGATAGGTTGGAGCCGGTCATCTGTACTGAATAGAATCCTGGTCTCCTAGGAAACCATAAGTTTTCTGTTGAACAGACATCAGAGAGCCTTGCTTGGAGGAAGGTGCTGTTTTATTACTTGTCCAGTGAAAGGCTGAGATAAGTAGAATAGGAGCACTAGTACAGACATCAGAGAGCCTTGCTTGGAGGAAGGTGCTGTTTTATTACTTGTCCAGTGAAAGGCTGAGATAAGTAGAATAGGAGCACTAGTACAGACATCAGGGAGCCTTGCTTGGAGGAAGGTGCTGTTTTATTACTTGTCCAGTGAAAGGCTGAGATAAGTAGAATAGGAGCACTAGTACAGACATCAGAGAGCCTTGCTTGAAGAAGCTGTTATTACTATTTGTCCAGTGAGAGGCTGAGATAAGTAGAAAAGTGGAGCACTGGTATAATATTGTTCTCCAGAAAGAAATTTAAAGATAAGTTGTAGGTTTAAGCCACCTTGTTAGGATGCAGATTAAGTGAATCTGGCTAATTATTTTTTAAAAAAAGAAGTTTTGCTCTGTAGTCTTTCTGAATGCAATTGCAGATTGATGCAAGGAAACTTACTGAAGCAGATGAGTATTTGCCTAAAGTTGAGATACTCTTAACTGGTTCTGTATAAGTAAAACCAGCCGAGCAGAGCAGAGAATTCTGAAGTGATGTTGTTTAAATGTTGTTGCTTGTCTTGTAAAGTCTTGTAACATAATTCTTGTAAGTGAGAAAGCTTAATGCTGACCCTGATTCTGACCTGATAAAGTGCTTATAAGAGAAGTGCTTATAAGAGAAGTGCTAAAGAAAGGTATGAAACCAGCACTGAACCAAGCTGTTTTAGTGTGTCCAGATAAATGCAAATAGACAAGAGACAAAGCAAAAGAAGAATTAGCAGGGAAACAAAATTATCTTTTGTTTTACTTGTAGTTAGAACCCACAAGTTCACCAATGTACACCGGGATAGATAGGGTTTTCCTTACTTTAATTTCTTAAAGTCAGGTGAGGGAGAAGACCTAGGAACTTCTCTACAAGGGCCCCAACTCCGGACAAAGAAGAAGAAGCGCTGAACACGCCGACCTCAACTCTCACCAACCAGGAAGAAAAGGATTCAGCTAAGTAAAGACTGTTGTGGTGGACTTTGTATTCTCATGCTAGAGTATAGAAACAGTTTATAGGAAATGTTTTGTTTATAAAAGTTTTAATGTTGAATAAATGCATTTTCCCTTACTTCACAACCGACTTGAGTGCCTTAAGTAACACAAATTTGTATGTCAATGTGTCAGAACCGTACAAACCCCGACTTTTATGCGCCCTGCTGTGAATACTAGGGGGGATGTGTGGTCCGGCTCTTGGGGAATAACAACCGGCCCGCTACCGTGATCGGCAGCCGACGCCCCGGTCGGCCGCCGCCAGCAGAGCCCCGGGCCAGCGGCGGAACCCCGAGGGGGTCACATGCAGGCACCCCTACCCCAGAACCCGCACCATAGGCAGCCGCCTACCTGCACACTGGATGGCCTGAGACTGTGGACCACCAGCACCACCAGCAGAAGGGCATGTCAGCATGGTGGCTGAGGGATACTGGTGATGGAGGGGGCAGTGGCAGCTGCCCAGAGCAGACCGTGGCCTAGCCCTGTGTAGGTGGGTGCCGTGTACTGCAACAGACGGGTCCTGTCTGACGAACAGTCATGGTATCACCAAGGAATGTACTGACTCTGTGACAGCAAGGTGGTGCAGTGCACAAAACCAGTGTATTCAGAAGCAGAGGGTCACAGGTTCAAGTCCCAGCTGTGGTTCCTGCCAACCCGATCCCCATATTTTACCCACTGCTACAACGTGCTAATACAGACAGCACCTTTATTGCAGATGACGTAAACATGCCCAAGACACCTACATTTTACCCTACAGAGCACAGACACCATAAACATGCACATTACCTAGAGCAGAGCCTCCCAACTGCAGTCCTGGAGGGCCAAACACCATCCCGGTTCCATGCTGCCTCTGGTAAAGATGCCTGTGCTGCATTTCTATGTGCCACGCCCATGGTATGAAGATGTATCTCATGCATATTCATGAGGGACAGCATGAAAACCCGAACAGTGTTTGGCACCGCAGGACTGGAGTTGGTAACCTCTGCCGTAAAGCAGCAGCCAACAGGGGCAGACACACCTGCACCCACAGGCCCCATTATCCAAAGCCTCCTGGAGAGGCAGGACTTTGGGCTCTGCGTGCATCTCCCAATACTAGCACTTGCATATCTTAGTAATGCCACCCTAAACTGGGGAATATGGTACACATCTATCAAAAGGTTGCTATGAGTACTGGCAGATAGCAATTCCTAGGTTAAGTACACTTTTCTGAGTGAGCTGCATCATAGCAACTTTTCTGATGTCTGTGGAGTGTGCTACAGGTCTTGTGTCTGACAGTGTTTACCAACCTGGGGAGTGACTCCTACTGTATTGCATACCATAGCCATGCCTGCACTGTGCCCAGGACTGGTGTGGTGGCCTGGGCTGCCCAACACCTCTATAGTTGCACAATGCTGGCATAGGTGTGGGGAGTGTGTGTCTGTCTATCCAGTGTGTGGTGGCTGCCAACACCCTCCACAGCCCACACTGCTAGCACTGTTGCCAGTATTGGCCTGCCAATGTGCATAATGAGGAGCAAGGTACCGTGGGAATAGCCTGGATAGGGTGGCCTGGCCTGGATGCATCTGCACACGGCATAAGGCAATGGCTCGGACATTGTAGTGCCTGGCCACCACCTGCACAGACAGGGTGGACATAGCATGTCCTGCTGGGAGGTCACTCTCACCCTGACTGAGCAGTGACCATGGCATGGCTAGGTTCCCCCATAGTGCTATATAGCATTTCTCTCATGTGATATTTATGGGTTTCCTTATGGGGCCCAATCACTGACTTATCTGCTTGGTGTGTATGCTGACATCCCCGTTCTGGGTACATGCATCTCTTCCAGGACCATGCACTAGTGACTAGCTGGCGGACTATCTGCAGCTAGTATGTGTCTTGCTGGAACACCTTGCAGGGTGCTGCGGCTGGAGGCTTGCTGCTGGGGAATGTCAGATAATGGTGGGGGGCAGCTGAGCATTTCCAGGCCTGCAGTCTGTCTGCTATTGCGTTATGGATGTGTACTGCTCTGTCTGTTCCCTAGCAGGACTGGGGTTGCTGGTCCCCTCTACTGCTGCCATTGCAGGGAGGTAGATTGCAGATCTATTGGTGGGTGATCCTGTTTCCCACCCTGAGCCCCAGAGGGTGGGTTGTGTGGTGGTACATAATCTGCCTATGGGTCCATACACTCCCCCCCCCTTCACCTACAGCAGGTAACGATGGCACCAACACAGGATATGCACTGGTCTGGGTGCAGCATCGCCCATAGGGACTAGACATGACCGAGACATACAGCAGGACACAGATGTATCCTAGGTGTGTCTAACGGAACTACCTATCACACACTGCTGGGGACCTGCAGTATGGTGTAATTCAGCCATGAAAGGTGCTGTGGACCTGGTGCTGGGCGCCCCACCTCAATCTCAGGGTGGGCACTGTACCCACACAATGTGACTGTCTGTGGCTACTCTGTGGCAGTGCCACACACGGTCTGTTCCCCCTACAAGGCCGAGGTGCTGTGGGGGTGCATACCCGATCTTGTGCCCATCTCTCGACTGCTGATTTGCATGTGCAGTGCATCATGGTACGGGTGGGTTACCCCTATCCTGGTACCCACAGCAGACTGTTTGTGTGGTGACGTGCAGTCCTGCAGCCAGCCATGGCTTTGTTCACATCCTTATAAGGTGTCCTATAGGGGACAGTATAGGGTGCCTTGGCAGACAGTACACTTTATAATGTGCCCTATGGAGTGCCTTATGCGGCACCTTAGATTATGCCACCGTGAGGGTGTGTTTGCTGGCAGCACTAATTAAAATAAATGTCAAATGCCTCAACAATCGCTACTTCAATGTAAAGGGTGCTGCCTCAGCCAGCCTTATACATTAGGCCCACTGGGGAATCGAATCCATGACCCCTGTACCATCAGTCAGTGTTGTAACCATTGTGCTACAGCTCTGTTGCTGTGCTTGTATGCCTGCGCGCCTTCTTAAGATTAACGTGCGGTAACGTGCCCTGTAGCGCTCTTTCATTTATGGCGCCTTGTAACGCACGTTCTCGGCGCGTTCTCGGAAACGATGTACCACCCATGTCCTTATTTGGGGTTTCTGTCTCTACCGCGGCTCCTAACGCGAATCCCACTAACGCAGTTTAGTAAACATACTCCCAAGTATATTATTATTTGGATAAAGGAATACCAATACTGTTAACATCGCTGGACTTGTCCACAGCGTTTGACTGGCAGAAGTCAGAGTACTAATAGAGAGATGTCAGCAGTTGGGGATTCTTTGAAGTTGCCCTGAAATTGATTGAATCTTTTGTGGAAGGCAGATGTTTTAGAGTCCATTATGGGGGTCATTGGTCAAATAAGCGCTAGTGAGCTTGGGGAGTTCCACAAGGATCTTTCTCCTGCCTCTGCTTTTTATTATCTATTTACAGCTACTGCGAAATTTAATTAGGAATTTTAAGGTACTGTATACACTTATGCACATGATATACAATTAATATTGATGTTGCCATAGGGCAGGTGTAAGTGCTCATGCCTCATATGGGTGCATTGGGGGACACTTACATCCTATTTTGTAAAGTAATCATATAGATAATAGGGGAAAGCCGACAGTCACTCAAGAGTGCATGGTTCAGAACGATGTATCCTTAAAGGATACTAGCAAAAGAATGAAGTTAGGGCATATCGACAGAGAGGTTCCAATAAACACAAAAATAATCCAAATACCCTTAAGTACAGAGAAGACAGAGCTTAAAGATTCCAAATTTCCCCTGCCTACTGGTAACCAGATTAATATGAAAAAGATACAACCTCTAAAATGGCTTTCAGTATCATTTTTATGCTGATGTCTCTCACATCTATCTATCTTCACCTGAAATTTTTTTTTTCACTCCAAGCTTGTATCTCTGTTTACGTATCTGACATTGCTGCCTGGATGTCTCACCGGCATCTGAAATCGAACATGGCTAAAATCAAACTTCTTATCTTTCCTACTAAACCCTTCCCCCTCCTTCCTCCTTTCTCTATCACTGTGGACAATATTCTTCTTCTTCCAGTTTCCTCAGCCTGCAACCTCAGGGTCATCTTTGACTCCTCCCTTTACTTCTCCACTCATATTCAACTCATATTCGCCCCTTCCTCTCTTAACACACAAGTAAAACTCTTGTCTACTCGTTAGTTACCTCCCATCTTGATTATTGCAACCTCCTCCTTGCTGGAATACCTCAGAATCATCTCTCTCCTCTTCAGTCTATTTAGAACTCTGCTGCATGGCTAATTTTCCACCAGACCCGATACATTCATAAAACCCCTCTTCTAAAATCACTTCACTGCCCCCCCCCCCTTTCCATTTCTGTATTTATTTCAAACTTCTTCTAACCTATAAATGCATTAATTTTACTGCCCCTCATTACCTTTCCTTTCTTTCTCTCCTTACACCCCTCCTCATGAACTCTGTTCCTCCTCTTTCTTCTCACTATGCCCTTTTCACCTTGCTGCTCCTTATGCCTGGAACAAACTTCCTATATCTTTATGTCAAGTCTCATATATCTCCTTCTTCAAATTCATGCTAAAGGCTTACCTCTTTGAGGCTGCTTTTGGATCCTAATCTCTTGTTCCCTTGTGTCTTCTCCCCCTATTGAACCCCTTATTTCTCTTTTGTTGTGCTGTCTGTCTTAATTAGATTGTAAGCTCTATGAGCATGGACTATCTTCTATATGTGTTTGTAGCGGTGCATATGTTTTGTAGTGCTATATAAATTATTAATAGTAGTAGTAGTAAAATGTGTGTATGCAAATGCTAGAAGTCTAAAAAATAAGATGGGAGAATTAGAATATATAGCACTAAATGAGAGGTTAGATATGATTAGCATCTCAGAGACATGGGGGAAGGAGGACAACTAGGGGTATACTGTGATACCTGGGTACAAATTATATTGCAATGATAGAGTAGATCAAATTGGTGGAGGGGTTGCACTCTATGTTAGAGAGATGAATGAGTCACAAAGGATTAAAGTTTTGCAGGAAATGAAATACACTGTAGAATCTCTATGGATTGAAATTCCATGTAAAAAGGGGAAGGCGATGGCAGTGGGAGTGTACTATCGACCGCCTGGCCAGAATTAATAAATGGATGATGAAATGCTAAAAGAAATTAGGGAAGCTAGCAAATAGTTACAACACAGTAATAATAATGGGTGATTTCAATTAACCCTGGTATCAACTGGGTCAGTGTCACGGCAGGACATGCTAGATGAAATAAATGACTGCTTCTTGGAGCAGCTGGTTCATGAACCAATCAGCGGGGAAGCCATTTTGGACCTAATCCTTAGTGGAACACCAGATCTGGTGCAAGATATAAAGGTGTTGGGGCCACTTGGCAATAGTGATCATAGCATGATCACGTTTGATTTAATAAATGGAGGAAGACGATAAGGAAATCCACAGTACTTTTAACTTTTGAAAGGAGACTATGATAAAATGAGGAAAATAGTTAAGAAGAAACTAAAAGGAGCAGTTGCAAAGGTTAAAGATTTGCATCAAGGAAGGGTGTTGTTTAAAAATGCTGTCTTGGAAGCCCAGAACAATTATATTCCATACTGTAAGAAAAGTGGAAGGAAGTCCAAAAAACTGCCAGAATGGTTTAAAGGTGAGGTCAGAGAGGCTGTTGTAGCTAAAAAAGCATCTGTCAGGAAATGGAAAAAGGAGCCAAATGATGAAAACTGAAAAGAACATACGCACTGACAAGTTAGATCCGCTACGTGGGTATCACCCTAGACTAACAGCTTGACATGAGAGCACACATAAGCAACACCATCAGAGCAATCTATCACAAGATACGAACAATCCACCACCTATGACCGCTACTGGAACCAGACGATTTCCGGACAATTTTTCAAGCATTGGTAACCCCCCACTTCGACTACGCCAACGCTATTCTGCATGGACTCCTCAAGAACACATTGAACCCCCTGCAACTAGCAATGAACGCCGCCACCCGCATCCTGCATGGAGCCTCCAGAAGAGTCCACATAACTCCATTCCTGAAACACCTCCACTGTCTGCCGATCTACTGCAGACTCACCTTCAAAGTATTACTAATGACTTTCAAGGCCATCAACAAACAATTCTCCACCTCCCTCACGGACCTCATCCTCCCCACCCCTGCAAACAGGTCCAGAAGGGCATTTGCTGCAAACACACTTGTAATCCCCAGCACAATAACAAAATGCTCCCAGGCAGCAAAGAACAGAGCATTTGTATTTTATGCACCTACACTCTGGAATGCCCTCCCAACCACCATCCGAGCTATAACTGACCTCGCCCAATTCCGGAAGACACTAAAGCACCATCTTTTCCTCCTACATTACTCCTTGCCCAGCGACACATCACAACCCAGCATACCCTCCACCCACCACAATGACACCACCAGCACACCCAGGTCATGCTGACGCACCCACAGTTTGAATACTACTGCACAAACCTATAAATAATGATCTAAAATGTATATAGTTCAGAGCGAGTCATGTATCCACAGCCGTACCTGTGGCATACCTGTGCACAAACAGCTCCATTGTATATAGTTAAACCCAAGTTGTTATACCTGTTCTCTGTAATGTGCATTGTATGCTCCGCTGCATTGTACAAATTGTTATTACCTGTAAACCGCGCTGATTTTAAAGAGCGCGGTATAGAAATAATTCAAATAAATAAATAAGGCAGGCAAAGAGAGAATTTGAGAAGAAGCTTGCTGTGGAAGCAAAAATGCATAACGACTTTTTCAAGTACATTTGTAGCAAAAAACCTGTGAGAGAGAAAATGGACCATTAGATGATAGAGGGGTAAAAGGGGCACTAAGAGGGAACAAGGCCATAGCGGAGAGACTGAATGAATTCTTTGCTTCAGTCTTTACTGAAAAAGATGTAGGAAAGTTACCCATGACCGAAATGGTATTTAAAGGTGATGTATCGTAAGAATTGGAAGCTCTCTGCTGGGTTCTAAATTTAACCAGAAAGCTCTCGGCTGTGTTTTAAATTTTAACTAAAAGCTCTTTGCTGCTACTAGGCCCTGACTAACTTAACAAATACACTGGGTTCACAGATTAATCAGCTTTAATCTAAAGAATTCCTTTTCCCGCAAGATTTAGAAAAATTCCCAGAAGTAAATACTTACAATTGCAGATCTCTGTCCAGAAGTAGCAATCCCTTTTTGTAGTCCTTCAAGACTGAGAATCACAGAACCCTGGTTGAACTATTTATGCCTGTGCTTCTGAGGTAAGCTGTGACCAATTTCCTGAATGATTAACACAATCCTTGCTTGGATAGTAGGAGTCTTTCAAAATGGCCCTTTGACCTGCCACCTGGCTTTAACAGGCTATATATACCTACACTCCACTATACTTGTCTGATCTTCTACAATTTCATACTCCCAGCCGCTCCCTTAGGGCCATACACATCAATCGCCTTCACCTTCCTTCCCTTTCACATGCCCATCTCCAGTCCACCCGTAGCTCTGCATTTTTCTTTGCTGGCGTTGCCCTATGGAACTCCCTCCATCTGGAACAAAGCTACCGTACTTTTAAGGTTCAGTTGAAGACCTATCCTTTCAACAAAGCATTTGATCTACCCACTGCCCATGTTTAGTCCTGTGTGCTCTTCTCTCTTAGTCTAGTTTAATATCTCTGTATGTATGTCTACCCAGCCTCTCACTCTCTGTTTTGTCCTATGTGTTCCTCTCTCTTCATCATGTCCACTGTATATGCATGTTATGCTTGCCCTGTTCTCTCACTTTTCTGTCTACCATTGTAACTTCTTTTTCCTTTTTGGTGCCTATGGCCCAATTCTATATTATTTGAATTTGTAAACCGCCTTGTTTTTATTTGAAGGGCGGTTTATCAAATGAAATAAACATAAACATAAACATTTAAAAAATTTCACAGGTCTCTTGCCCCCTATGTAGGCTAAAGAATCCAGATAAAGGCTAAAAATCCTGACTGTGTAATACTATTTCTAATAATTTAACAGATAACACATTATCCTAAAACACTATGATCCAACCCTAAAGTACCCACAACTTGTATTTGTATATAGTTATTGTACATAGTTTACAAGCTAGCCTTGTGCTGTTATGCATTAGTTCATGCTGTTAACTGTTATTCCTTATTGTTACAAAATGTTCCATGTAAAACTAAGTTTAATGTAAAACTAGTTCGATGTAAAACTAAGCTATTGCTTTGTTGGATTGTTTTATTGTGAACCGCAACTGAACTCTGGAAGATGCGGGTTATAAATGATTGCTAAATAAATAAATAAATAAAGTAGAAGGCATCTTTGTAAAGGTCTCTAGAAATAATTTATTGCTCAATGAATACTGACCCTGTTTTGCCTTTTATGCTAAGATATATTCTGATTTGATTTAAATTAAAGCTCTTTGCTGCTACTAGGCCCTGATTGAGTATGAAATTTAAACTAGAAGCTCTCCGTTGGGTTCTAAATTTAACCAGAAATCTCTCTTCTGTGTTTTAAATTTAAACTGAAAGCTCTTTGCTGCTACTAGCCCCTGACTGATTTAACAAATACACTGGGTTCACAGCTTAATCAGCTTTAATCTAAAGAATTCCTTTTTCCCCAAGATTTAGAAAAATTCCCAGAAGTAAATACAATTGCAGATCTCTCTCCAGAAATATCAGTCCCCTTTTGTAGTCCTTCAGACCCACCTATATGGAATTACCCTCTTAATGTCTCTGGGCTGGAACACTGGAATAAGCTACCAGCTGAACTGAGGGAAGTGGAGAATTCACTCTTATTCCTATGAGAGGCGGGTGAAGAGGAAGAAGATGGGGAGTTCGGAGGGCTGTATTCACCATTTCTTGATATTGGGGCCATGGCATGTATGAGTCTCTGATTTTTTTAAATTCATGTAAACAATTTTGAATGGAAATGTTTTACTAAGATGGTATAAAAAAATAACTTCATATGAAATAAGTAAATAAATACGAAACAAAAATTTGAGGGGTCACGAAGAGTCAATGAGTTACAAGTGGCATCGCCTGCATGAGGACATTCACGTCTGAATGAAAGCATGGTGGACACCTGGCCAAGGTATTCCTAAAAACTTGAATGCCCCTGCCTGATCTCCTGGATGACTGGGCCCAAACAGGCATCTTAAAAGTGATCATTTTATCAGGAAAATGTCTGGAGTGTGTGGAGAAGTAGCTACACTAATACCCCCTTTATTTTACGATGTGTCAACAAACACCGATAGGGAATGGGGGATAATGTCTTCATTTCTCTACACTGCTGGATGTTCTCTTAGCTTAGCTTGAATGAAATTGACATTCCTGCCCCATGCTTTCCTAGGATGGATGTATATGTTGTCACCTCAGGGAAGCCTGTTGTTGTTAAATGCCATCAAGTCGGTGTCGACTCATGGCGACCCTCCGGATAGTTGTCCTAAATTGTGTTCGATCTTCAGTCAGGTAGCTCATTATTTACAGACTGGCACCATAGCTGCTGTTATTGTATTGATCCATCTCATTGCTGGCCTTCCTCTTTTGCGTTGACTTTCTACCTTGCCAAGCATGATGTCTTCCTCTAATGATCTCTCTTTTCACATGATGTGTCCAAAGTATGAAAGTCAAAGTCTTGTCATCTGAGCTTCTAAAGAAAGCTTAGGTTTGATCTCCTCTAGTACTGACTAGTTTGTTCTTTGGGCAGTCCATGGTATACACAGTATTCGTCTCCAGCACCATAATTCAAAAGCATCAATTTTTTTCCTGTCTATCTTTTTCACTGTCCAACTTTCACATCCATATGATGTTATTGAAAATGCCATGGCTTGAAGAAGTCGAATCTTTGTATGGAGAGAGACATCTCTGCCCTTGAGAATCTTTTCTAGGTCCTTCATAGCCATTCTGCCAAGAGCAATGTGTTGTCAAATTTCTTGACTGCTTGTTGCTTCTTTATTGATAGTTAATCCAAGTAGGTTAAAGTTGTCCACAATTTCAATTTCCTCTCCGTCAAGAATGAACTTATTCATTTTCCAGTTCTCAGGATCTTTGTCTTCTTAACATTAGAGTCATGGGATAGGAGGCAGTGTACTATTGTGGATCAGGAACTGGTTAAAAGATAGAAAGCAGAGGGTAGGGCTAAATGGCCAATTTTCCCAATGGAGAAAGGTGAATAGTGGTGTACCCCAGGGATCTGTGTAGCTGCTGCTTTTTGACATATTCATAAATGACCTGGAAAGTGGAATAACGAGTGAGGTGATCAAATTTGCAGATGACACAAAACTATTTAAAGTTGTTAAAACCCAAGAGGATTGTGAAAAATTGCAAGAGGATCTTGATAAATTGGAAGACTGGGCATCAAAATGGCAGATGAAATTTAATGTGGACAAGTGCAAGGTTATGCACCTAGGGAAGAACAACCCAAACTATGGTTACACGATGCAAGGTTCCACATTAGGAACCACCACCCAGGAAAAAGATTTAGGCGTCATTGTGGATACCATGTTAAAACCCTCGGCCCAGTGTGCAGCGGCGGCCAAGAGAGCAAATAGAATGCTAGGTATGATAAGGAAAGGAATGGAAAATAAAACAAAAGATATTATAATGCCTCTGTATCGTTCCATGGTGAGACCGCACCTTGAATATTGTGTGCAATTCTGGTCGCCGTATCTTAAAAAGGATATAGCGATTTTAGAAAAGGTTCAGAGAAGAGCCACCAAAATGGTAAAGGGGATGGAAGGATACTCCTATGAAGAAAGGCTAAAAAGGTTAGGGCTCTTTAACCTGGAAAAGAGACGGCTGAGGGGAGATATGATAGAAGTCTGTAAATTAATGAACGGAGTAGAACGGGTAAACGTAGATCGATTGTTTACGTTATCAGAATATAGAAAGACTAGGGGACATGCAATGAAGCTACAGGGTAAACTATTTAAGACTAATAAAAGAAAATATTTTTTCACTCAACGTGTTATCAAACTCTGGAATTTGTTACCGGAGGATGTAGTAAAGGCTGTTAGTGTAGCTGGGTTTAAAAAAAGGTTTGGACAAGTTCCTGGAGGAAAGGTCCATAAACCATTATTAAGAAGTGACCGAAGATATCAATGCTTGACCCAGTACAAGCATTGTGGAACTTGTGTCTCTTGGGGAAACTGCTAGGTACATATGACCTAGATTGGGGAAATCGCTATATCCTTTTTAAGATACGGCAACCAGAATTGCACACAATATTCAAGGTGCGGTCTCACCATGGAACGATATAGAGGCATTATATCTTTTGTTTTATTTTCCATTCCTTTCCTGTGGGGCTTACTACTAAATGAAATTAGATCATATGCAAATTTTTTACAGTTCCAGAAGAAACAAAAAATATATTTTTTTGAATTAATATTTTATTGAGTAACATCTGTGTTATGCTATTTTATTGTAGATGTTTTTTGAAACCCAACTAAAATGTTGCAATAGGTGGGCCAGAAATGTTTTAAACAAAATAAGTTGTGGAGCTGGAAGGGGCAAGGGGGTTGAATGTTAGATGTGCAAGTTATTAATTAGAAGCCCATGATGAAACAACCCAATACAAGTTGGAAATAAAGTATGCAAATAGTGCTTCAGTGGCCTGCCTCATCTATGAGAAGGGAGTTCTTGCTGAATTTATCCTAGAGAGATAGGTTAGAAGCACCCAGCTTTGACAGGGGGAGCATTGATCTCTCTGCCTTAATCTGCTCTGACTGAATTTGTGGCTGTTTGTTGGGGATTAAAAGTTCACAAGCTTCTAATATGATTGTTTTATGGCTGGGGATGGTAGAGCAGGCTCACAGTTAAGCTCTGGCTTATAGTGTCCTCAAATCCCCTACCTATCATCCACATACAGTACCAATCTGAACAGGCCTTTAAAGGCTTCCAACCCAGAGTGCTTTCATAAGGAATAACTATTGCTTTGAAACCCTAGGTGACACTGGGTATGAATGCAGAAGATGTAGGTTGCTGACACCTATTACTTATTTATTTAACTAGGCTTATGTACCGCTTTTCTACCAATCAAAGCAATGTGCATATATTTTTCCCTTGTCTCCGAAGGGCTCACAATCTATGTTTTTGTACCTAAGGCAATGGAGGGTTAAATGGCTTGCCCAAGGCCACAAGGAGCACCCGTGGTACTAGAAATCCCAGTCCTTCCAGCCCAAGATTGCTGTCCTCTATTACTCTCTTTACCACGCCTGCAGAGAGGAGGTATAACAAATCACACAACACTGCTCTCTCCATCATCAAGCACACTTTTGATATATTGAAAAATCTCTTCAGATATCTGAATTGGAAAAGGGAAGCCTTAAAGTACAAGCCTTTAAGGACAGCACAACTAATGTTAGGCTGCTGCATGCTGCATAACTTTATGGTGTACCATCAAGTGCCAATGGATAGCAACCCTACATTGGAGAAGGATCCCTCATGCTCTCCCCCCCCCAAAAAAAAAATCTTGTATCAGGGAAATTACTCCAACTGGCAGTCAAGGTCACTCACAAATGATCCAGGTGTATTTGCCACATAGCTCATCCTATTTGCAACATTTCTCACTGGGTGCCTCCTCCATTACCTTGCTTATATCATCATATTGTGACAACCTTGGTCTTCAGTCATCCTTTCAATGAAAGGCCTGCTCCCCAGTCCTAGCAATGTCCAGGCTGGGGACCCAGATAGTGATTCCTTTCTAGATGCTCTCCTTCATGACCTTGGGTCTCTGCAGATGAGAACTTCATTGTTTGTAGATTCTGGCTGCCCTCTGTGCTTACTCCTGCCACCTCCACCTGGAAGCATCTCTATATGTTAATCCCTTCTGGGCTCAGCTCCCATCTCTTTCTCTTCCCCCACATGTTTGCATTTCCTGCTAAACCCTTTCTTATTGTCTAACCTGAGTGACCTGTCCCATCTCCCTTCTGTCTCCATCTTCCTACATCTCACCTGTAACTTCCCATTGCTGCTGTCCCCACTATCTCTCTGGCTGTCTCCTCCCATCACAAACTATAAGAACATAAGATTTGCCATGCTAGGAAAGGCATAAGGTCCATTTATTGAAGTCTTCTGTTTCCAACAGTGACTAATCCAAGTCACATATACCTGGCAAGATCCCAAAAGGTAGAAAGATTCCATGATGTTTATCCCAAGCAGTGGATTTCTCTCAGTCAACTTTAATAAAGATTTGTGAACTTTTCCTCCAGGATCCTGTCTAAACCTTTTTTAAAGGATAGAACATAAACACCATCAACATCTAAAAATTATAAATTTAAATTAATACATTTATAAAATTACTTTCATGTACAGCACTATAATTGAATTGGAGCCAAAAGCATAAACCAATATGCAATTATAATGAAAGTAAACAGTTATAGATAAAAACGTATGGTAAATAGTTAAAATATGTAAAAACAATGAAAATCATAATAAATAAATACATGTAAAACTTTCATTATGCATACTGTTAAAAAAACTCACTGAGGGTGTGACTAATGATGCAGTAAAGACATACCTGTACGTTCTAATATATGTCCAACTTGATCTATACCACTAAGGGAAGGAAGATAAAACATGGATAATAAAGGAGCGCCAAGGTGGAAAGAAACAGCGGAATAAATGGACGTAGTAGAATTCAAGGATTGTCTCAACAAACATTTTTATGCACAATTTATAGGAATGAATTCTGGGGAGGTATTACCAAAGGAATAAAGGTTTCCATTGGATATTGTAATACATGAAACAATAATAAACTTTGATGCATAAATTGTAAAGCCAAGGCCCAAAAGGATTATGTTTTCCATTCTCCAACAGGTGCATGATATTGCTAAAGACCATGTAAATGCTTGATCCATATACCAGATCAATAAGGCATATAATAGAGCCCGCGAGTCCTCTAGTGAGAATTTATTACAACCACAACAAAAGCAGGCCAATGGAGGGTTAGTTTGTACTCTACTCTACTCTACTCTCATCACTCCCATAGTATTGGCAACCTCTTACGAAAACATTGGCATCTCATACAAGCCCTCCCAGGGTTCCATGATCTATCTTTGACGGTGGCCCATAAGCGCAATGTGAATCTCTGCAATATGCTAGTCCCTTCTGCCTTCACTGAGCAAACATTTCTGCTGTACATGAAAGTAATTTTTAGATGTTGATGGTGTTTATGTTCTATACTTAATTTTTTATTTACATTTGAGTGTTTAATTATTTCCCATACATGTTTTTATGATTTTATATTTGTATCTTTTAGCCATATTAGCCCCTGATGAAGGCACAATGAAACATGGCCTGTGTTGGGCCAATGGCTAGATTCGATCAATAAAATAAATTCTTCCTTTGCTATCCACGGTTTGTACTGGGTTGGTTTGCTGCATGTGGATCCGTGCTTTTGTGTTGGACGTAAACCTTTTTTTAAATCCAGCTACGCTAACAGCTTTTACTACATTCTCCGAAAATGAACTCCAGTGCTTAATTATGTGCTGAGTGAAAATATATTGTCTCTAGTTGGTCTTAAATGTATTACTTTGTAGCTTCATTGTATGATCCCTTGTCTTTGTACTTTTTGAAGGAGGAAACAACTGATTCATGTTTACTTGATCAACTCCACTCCACTGTTCAACGCCTCCGACCCCTCCTAGAACCTCACGACTTCAGGACAGTAATGCAAGCTGTGACACTCCCTCATCTGGACTTCTGCAACATAATCTACCATGGACTTCCCGCCTCACACACCAACCCCCTCCGAACTGCCTTAAATACTACAGCAAGGATTATTCAGAATGCAAAAAAGCGGGATCACATCACCCCAATCCTAAGAGACCTCCACTTCCTTCCAATTCAAGCAAGGATCAAGTACAAAGCTATCCTACTCATCCACAAGACTATCCACCAAACACGGAACACCTCACTCCACCCCCTACTGCCTCGCCCATCCCACAACAGATCAACCAGACAATCCTCCAATAACTCCATCGCCGTCCCCCACAAAAGAACCAAATCCACACAACGGACCTGCAACAGAGCCTTCGAACTTTATGCTCCATCCCTCTGGAACTCTCTACCAAACCACATCAGGAACAACGCTGACATCACATCATTCAAGAAACAGCTGAAAACAATCCTATTCCGTGAACACCTCTGAAAAGAAATACCATCCTTTCCGCATGATCTAAATACTCAGATTCAGCAGAAATATACATGTCTATGTCTACCCAAATCAATAATTGTTGCCCTTGGTGATGGCCCCACCCTGAAAAATTGCCCCCCTTTATGTTATATGTTACACCGCTTTGACCCGGTGAAAAGCGGTATATAAATGCAGTTAAATAATAAATAAATAAATAAAATAAATAATAATAATAAAAATAATATTTTATAGACATCTATCAAATCTCCTTTCAACTGTCTCTTCTCCAAGCTGAACAACTCTAACCTTTCAAACTTTTCCTCATAGAGATATCCTTTCATCTTCTTTATCATTTCGGTCACCTTTCTCAGTACCTTTCTTAATTCTGCCATATCTTTTTTTAGATGTAGTGATCAGAACTGCATGCATTACTCAAAGTGTATTCACATCATGGAACAATACAGAGGCATTATGATATGCTTTGCTTATTCTTCACACCTTTCCTCATAATTCCTAGCATTCTATTAGGAAAAGATGTAAAGGGGATTTTGAACAATTTTCATTGTTCATGAGGCACTAGCTAAACTAAAAGTAGACAAAGCAATAGGTCCAGATAGAATACATCCGAGAGTATTGAAGGAACTTGAGGAAGTTCTACAAGCTCCACTGACTGACCTTTTCAGTGCTTCTTTAGAATTGACAGTGGTCCCAGAAGACAGGAAAAGGGTGCATGTCATCCCTTTACAAAAAAGTGAAAGTAAGGATGAGGTTGGGAGCTACTGGCATGTTAGTCTGACCTCTGTGGTGAGTAAATTAATGGAAACACTGTTAAAACAGAGGATATTGATGTTTCTGGAGTCCAATTGAGTGCAGGATCTGAGACATGTTTTACTAGAGGTAGGTCTTGTCAGAAATATCTAATTTCTTTGACAGGGCAATCAGACAATTGGACCGAGGGAGAGCCCTAGATGTGGTGTACTTAGATTTCAATAAAGTCTTTGACACCATTCCACACAGATGACTTATAAATAAAATGAGCACCTAGGGATGGACCCTAAAGTGACTGACCGTGTTTGAGTGTGAGATGACAAATGGTACAGGTAAATGGAGCTCACTCTGAGGAGATGGATGCTATTAGTGGTATGCTGCAGGGATCTGACCTTGGTCCAATTCTTTTTAACATTTTTGTTAGTGATGTCATGGAAGGGCTGTCAGGTAAGGTTTGCCCCTTTACAAATGATACCAGAATCTGCAATAGAATAGACACCCATGAAAGAGTACAGTAGATAATGAGGAGGGCTCTGGTGAAACTTGAAGAATGGTCAAGAATTTGGAAACAGAGATTTAATACTAAAAAATGCAAGGTCATGCATTTGGGTGGCAAAAATTCAAGGAAACAGTACAGTATAGGGGTTGAAGCACTTCTGTCCATGAAAGAAAAGCAAAACCTGGACTTGATTGTTTCTGCGATCTTAAGGTGGCTAAACAGGCAAAAAAAGGCAACAACCAAAGCCAGAAGTATGCTTGGTGCATAGAGAGAGGAATGGCCAGCAGGAAGAAGGAGGCAATTGTGCCTCTGTATAATTTTTTTGTGCGACTTCATTTGGAGTATTGTGTGCAATTCTGGAGACCACACCTTCAAAAGAATATAAACAGGATCGAGTTGATGCAGAGGGTGGCTATCAAAATGATCAGTGGGCTTCATCATAAGGCATATGGGGACAGACTTAAAGATCTGTATACTCTGGAGGAAAAGCAGGAGAAAGGAGAAAGAGATGTTTAAATACCTCTATGGCATAAATGCATTGGAGGAAAGTTTCTTTCAATTGAATGAAAGCTCAACAATGAGGGGGCATATGATGAATGTGAAAGGGGATAAATACAGAATATATGGAAATATTGCTTTACAGAAAGAATGGTAGATGCATGGAATAGTCTCCTACTAGATGTAGTAGAGATGAGGACCCTATTTGAATTCAAGAAAGAATGGAACAAACAAAGAAGATCTCTAAAGAAAAGGACAATAGTAGTTGGTATGGAAGGGCAGATTGGATAGGCCTTATATCTTTTTCTGCCATCATTTTTCTATGTTTTTATGTTTCTGATGCATGCTGAGCAAAGGGTTTCAACGTTATTATCCATGATGATGCCTAGATCCTTTTCCTGTGTGATGACTCTTAGGGGTATATTTACTAAACTCCGTTGCTGTGCGGGTCCCCGTTAGTGTGCGTGTGCCATATAAGGAGTGGGCGGGTCAGGCAGAAAAAAGATAAAAACCCGACCGTACGTGTGTCCGTCGCGCTAATGTGCGGGGCCCACATTAGCACATGGGAAGGCTAAGTGGAGCGATGCTGCAAAACCAAACAACAGAGCCGTAGTACAACGGTGCAAACACCGACCAATGGTGCAGGGGCCAGGGGTTCAAACCCCCATTGCGCTCAACAAAAAAGACCAGCTGAGGCACCAACATTTATGGGCAAAAGTGGTTAGGAGGCATATTAATTTTGGGCGGCAGAAGGCGGCGCACTGTTATTTTTATTACGGCATGAGGCGGCGCACTGTTTAGTGTGGGCGGCAGATGGCGGCGCATTGTTAAGTTTGGGCGGCAGAAGGCGGTGCGCTGATAAATGTGGGCAACAGAAGGCGGCGAGCCGGTGGGCAGAAGGCGGCGAGCTGATGTGTGAGGGGGCAGTCCAATAGTGGGAGGGATAAGTGGCGTGCTGATGTGCAAATAACAGGAACGGAGCCATAGCACAATGGTTAAGACACTGACCACTTGTGCAGGGATCATGGGTTCAATTCCCCACAGTGCCCATTGAAGACAGCTGGCTGAGGCATTATTTTAGGGGCATTTCCATGTTGTGCGGCATAAGGCGGCGCGCTGTTAATTTAGTGCGCCACAAGATGATAAATGTGGGCAACAAGATGGCGCACTGATGGCTACAAGGCTGCGCGCGGATGCATAAACACAGGAACAGAGCCACAGCACAATGGTTAAGACACTGACCAATGGTGCAGGGGCCAGGGGTTCAACCCCTCACAGTGCCCAGTGAACAAGGCTGGCTGGGGCAGTATGTATCATGGTGAGGAGTGCTGTAGGAGGTCTTCCATTTATATTTTATTTCCCACCACTAGTAAATCCGCTCTCACAGTGTGTTAACATACGGATGCCCGTAAGGCACATGTTACAGTGCACTGTCCGCCAAGGCACCCTAGAATGTCCCCTATAGGGCACCATGTATGTTGCGACACAGGATAATGTATAGTGCACCCTATATGGATGGCAACCATAAGGTGGCCTATAGGGCGCCCTATAAAGCACCCTCAGAGGCACCTAATGGGTATAGTAAGCTGTGTGTGGTTTTGCCGGCATAGACATATGTACAGTAAATAAAAATAAAGCTGTGGACAGCCCTATCAAAGGGCCCCACTGTGGGTTTGAACCCATGACCTCTGGCTGTACAGGGAGTGACGTAACCATTGGGCTACAGCTCTATAGCTGACAGCAAGCCCCTGGCTGGCTGCAGAGAGCCTGCACGTCACCCCACAGACAGTCTGCTGTTGTAGACAGGATAGGGTTAGGCCACCTGTACCCATGATGCACTGCACATGCAAATCAGCTGTCCACAGATGCACACAAGATGGGGAATGCACCTCAACAGCTACCCGGCCTGGTAGGGGGAATTGTCCATGTGCACCCACACAGCACCTCGGCCTGGTAGGGGGTCATGAGCGGGTGGACTACCAGCAAAGAGTAGCTACACACCGTCACATTGTGCGGGTACTGTGCTCACCCTGAGAGTGTGATGTGGTGGCCAGGACCAGGTCCACAACACCAGCCATGACTGGATGAGGCCATGACAGAGCTCCAAAACAGTACTAACCTGTGAGATAGGAAGGTGCTGCAGAAACATGTTGGATGTCTCAGTTAGTGGAAACCCCAATTGCCCCCCCCCCCCGAGGGTGGCCAACAGATCCCCATCCTTCCCCCCTCCCACACCAATGGCAGTAGAGTGGACCATCAAACCCCAGTCCTGCTGGGGAACAGACACCCTACAGGGCAGTCCAAGCAGCTCCACACATATCCATAACACAATATCAGACAGACCTTAGGCCTGGATATCCAAAGATGCACCCCAGCACTATCTGATATTCACCTGCAGCAAGCCATCAGCCACTGCACCCTGCAAGGCACTCCATCAAGACACATACCAGCTGTGAACAGTCTGCTGGTTAGCCCTGATGGAAATGCATGCACCCAAAACTGGGGTGGCAGCACACACAAGCAGAGAGTTCTGTGAGGAGACCCCAACAGGAAACCCATATATATCACAAGAGAGAAACACAATACAGCACTATGGGGGTGCCTAGCCATGCTGTCATCACTGCACACTCAGGGTGAGAGTGCTCCCCCAGCAGCACATACAGAGGTCACCCTGTCTGTGTAGGTGGTGGCCTGGCACTACAATGTCACAGCCAGTGCCCTATGCCCTGTGCAGATGCATCCTGGCCAGCCCACCATGTCTGACCTATACCCATGGTACCTTGCTGCTCATTATGCACATTGGCAGGCCAATACTGGCAGTAGTGCTGGCAGTGTGGGTTGGGGAAGGTGTTTGCAGCCAACACACACAGACACACACTCCCACACCTATGCCAGCATTGTGCTACTATTGAGGGGGTGATTAGCCTTGGCCACCACACCGGTCCTGGGCACGGCACAGGCATGGATATGGTACACAGTACTGCTGGGGGTCACTCCCCAGGGTGGTGAACACCGTCAGAGGCCAGGCCTGGAGCACGCACCGCAGACACCAAACAGATTGTTCGGATGGGGTCAACTAGCAGTATGTGCGTAACGTAGGGATATCTATCAGCCTGTACTCTTAGCAAACGTTTCAGAGCGTGTACCTCAGGTGTAGGGTGACATTGCTAAGGTATGCAGGTGCTGGTATTGGGAGATGCACGCAGGGTCCAATGTTCTGCCTCTACAGGAGACATTGGCCAATGGGGCCTGTGGGTGTGGGTGTGTCTGCCCCTGTTGGCTGCTGCTTTACGACAGCGCTTCCCCACTCCAGCCCAGTTTTGCATCACACTGTTCGGGTCTTCCTGCTGTCCCTCATGAATATGCATGAGCTACATCTACATGCCGTGGGGGTGGTGCATAGATATACAGCACAGGCATTTGTATGAGTGGCAGCATGGAACCTGACTGGTGTGTGGCCCACCAGGACTGCATTTGGGGGATTCTGCTGTAGGTTCTGCCCCTGTTCATGGTGTCTGTGCTCAGTGGGGTAAAAGATAGACGTATTACCATTGCATATGTCCTCGTCACGAAAGGTGTGTCCTTACTGTCACTGTTTATTTGTGGGGAAAATATGTGGGCAGGATTGCCAGTAGTCCCAGCTGGTCTTTGAACCTATGACTTTCTGTTCTTGCATGCACTGTCTGTGTGCACTGCACCACTGTGTAGCCACAGCTTGGCTGAATTCCCTGGATATTCCATGACTGTGGATCCGGCAGGGCCTGTCTGTTGCTGTGGACTGTGCCAGCCTGCACATGGCTTGGCCTCTGTCTTCTGTCGCTAGCAGCCACTGCCCCCTGCACCACATGTACTCATCCGCCAACATGCTGGCATGAGCTTCTCCCATAAAAAGCAGGTGACCTGATTGCAATGCGACAGTACGGGACTGCATTTGGGGTACTTGGCTGTGGGTAATGCCCATTGTTGTGGTGTGTGTGCGTTGTTGGGTAAAATATGGGTGTTTTCCCCATGCTTATGTCCCCTGCAATACAGGGGTGTCTGCGCTATCTGTGTTTAGTGGTGGGTAAAATATAGGGACTGGGCTGGCAAGTGCCCCAGCTGGGCTTATGAACCTCTGACCCTCTGGTCCTAAAGGTACTGACTCTGTCTGCTGCACCACACTATGGCAACATAGACAGTGCAGCCCCTGGAGGTAGTAAGCCTGGCAGGATGGAGTCACAAACCCTGCTCTACGCAAATTTACTGTGGGCATATGCACCCTGTCTGGTGACAAACGTGCACATAAACCCCGGAAATGACCACGGGAAATGGGGGACAAAATATCACCACGCTGGGCAACAGTGATATTAATGGGCAACCATAGCAAACACTCCCAGGAAAGCTCCACAAAAGGAAATGTTTTTTGGAAGAGTCTCCGCTCCGTAAACCCTTCCAAAATTCATTTCTTTTTTCTGGAGCTTTGCTGGGTGTGTTTTCTGTATTTTCCCATCACTATAACTGTTCCCCAGCTGAATTACTATTTTTAATAGTTCTGTTGTGGTCATTTTCTATTTTTATTTGCACTTTTGTGCTGTGCACATGTATCACACTGCTCACGTTTTGCTGGTTTCCCCGGTTTTCCTGTACATTGCTGACGGAAATGGTTTCTCTTCCCTTTAAATGCTTTCTACCGCGAGTGTTTCCCTCGCGGTAGTTTTTACATGCAAATTCGGGCCCGATACTGTGCGGGGAGCCTCTCCCCTCCCACTCTCCACCCATTGACCCCGTCCCTCCGCCCCTCCGGAGCCTTCCTCCGCCCTCCTTTAGCCGTTCCACGCCTCTATCGGACATTTGCGGGCCCGCACTTGTACGGGGCCAGTTAGTGTGCCGTGCACCTTTGCGGGGGTGACACGCACATGTGCGGGGCGTTTAAACGCGTTTATTAGCGTTTCAGTGCCGCGTTTCCGTGCGCTATTTTGCGGCGCGCACATTTCCGGTTTTTAGTAAACCTCCTCCTTAATGTAGAAACTTACATCATTTAACTATAATTAAGGGGGGAAAGTATGCAGCCTTGCCATACACCTTTGCTTATTTTAAACCATTCTCTTTCTCCTTGTTCCATTCGAACTGTTGCTTCTTGATCAATGTACAGATTGTGCAAAAGAACGATCAGGTGCTCTGGTATACCCATACTTCTTAATGTGGCCCAGGATTTCTCATGGTTTACACAGTCAAAAGCCTTGCTGTAGTCAATAAAGCACAAATAGATATTGTTGTGGTATTCTTTAGTCTTTTCAAGGATCCATCTCACATCTCTCATTCCTCGCCCTTTCCTGAACCCTGTTTGCACTTCAGGTAGTTCTTGTTTCAGGTATGGTTGTAGTTTCTGTTGAATAATCTTCAGTAGAAACTTGCTGGCATGTGGGATCAGAGCGATTGAGCTATAATTTCCACAGTCAGTTGGATCACCTGTCTTTAGTATTGGTATAAACACATATTTTCCAGTCAGTTGGCCATGATATTGTCTTCCAAATTTCTTGGCAGAGCCTTCTAAGTATGGTAACAGCTGCATCAGATTGCTGTAATGTTTCTATGGGAATGCCATCAATGCTTGGTGCTTTGTTCTTTGATAAGGCTTTCAATGCTGCTTCAACTTCTTCTTTCATCACCAATGGTTCTGGATTATAATGTACAGATTGAAATGGCTGTTGGTCCACCTGACTGAAGACCAAACACAATTGAGGACAACTATCCAGAGGGTTGCCATGAGTCAACACTGACTCGACAGCACTTAACAACAACAACTAGTGTGGGATTCAGCACTCAAAGTGCACCGTGATAAACATTTCTGTGAGGTCCTATGATGAAAATCCTGTGTTAGTAAGTTACTGTGTAATTTGGCAAAGAAGGGCAGGTAGGAGGCAGAACATGGACATTGACAGAACATTGCAGTTAACGTGGGCATAATGGGTGCACACTAACTATGATTATTGCTGTTAGCAAGTGTTACTTAATTCCACCTCAATGGATGATGTTATGCGCACTCACATGTCAACTTACCACGGTGCAGCAGTAGGGGGACAGGTGCACATGCCCCTGAAGTTGGTGTGGGAGTCCCTGCAGGTTTCATAGCCCAAATGCGCTACTATCACTTTCTTAAATAAACATGCCCCTACGTGAATAACTTTGCACTTATTCAATTAAATTTCATCGGGCATTTGGATGCCCAGTCTCCCAATTCCTCAAGGTCATAAGAACATATTAACTGACATACTGCATCTAAATGCAACTACTTGTACTTTCAGTGTTGGTGTATGCGGTGTTGGAGTGGTGGAGCTTGGATGGAATGTTGGCAGAACCTAGATTTATGCTCGTACAGTTGTGGTCAACATTATTGGCACTCTTGCATTTTAGGTATGTTCTGTGCAATATCTTGCGAAATAAATGGAAATATTCTAACTGTAGGTCATCAAAATTTTTTAAAGTATGTTCAAAGGTATACAACAAAAAAAGACATCTGTGCAACTTAGAAGTAGTAATTTCTGAGACATTAACAAATTATGACCTGGACAGGATTAATGGGACTCTTCACTAATGTTTGTTTGCACAATCCTTAGCAGTGATGACAGCCTCCAAACATTTCTTGTAGCCATCTATAAGTTTCATACATCTGTCTGCTGATAGTTTCTCCCACTTTTCAACTATTATTTGTTCCAGCTCATGAATGTTTCCAGGATTCCTTATACAACTGGCAGATTTCAGCTCTTTCCAAAGCTTGATTGGATTGAGATCAGGACTCATTGCTGTCCAGTTTAAAACAGTCCTTTTTTATTTTTTAACCATTTTTTTCTATTTTTGGATGTTTTGAGTTAGTGTCCTACTGAAGGACCTATGACCTTCTTCACAAAGCTAAGTTCTTGCTAAGGAGCTTTATTGAAAATATGCTTGGGATGATTTATGTCATCATTATCGATCGTGAGTAAAGGAGTGGTATGTATTCATGCGGCCAGTTCTATTTTGTTTTTAGGCCTTTGGATCTTATTTAAACTTGATTAAAAGGAGGACCCACTTCGAGAGAGGTTTTCCTCTCATGGTTGGTGATCCAACAAAAAATTAGATATTCTGTATAATAATCATGTCCTGGCAATGTCCCAGCTTTTATACTATTTCCTACTATTTCTTTTTTTAATTGATCTTGTTTTATTTGATTCTTTTATGTGTCAAATATGTGTGTATATATAGTCCAAATACATTTCACTGTCCACTCTTTTTTTTAGGAGATATTGGACATTAAGGGGTTGAACTGCGAAGATGCCAATAATGTTGATCACAACAGTAATTTATAAAATATTATCACTTATGCCCCTAGAGTTTGGCACCACTTACACCCCTATTTTATAAAGGAAAGTTGACTCCCACTTTTCTTTATAAAAGAGGCTCAGGATAGGTACATTCTGGGTGCCTAAAACTAGGTGCCCAGTTATAAAATTATTCTCTATTTTCTCAAATAACATGTGATATTTTATCACAATAGTATACATTATTTTAGCACTTTTTAGTAACCCTATCTATAAATGGTTACCTTTCCCAATGGAGAGTGGTACAGTGCCTTGTGAAAGTATTCATCCCCTCGATGTTTGTCCTGTTTTGTCACAATACAACCTGGAATTAGAATGGAGATTTGGGAGTTAGCACCATGGGATTTACACAACATGCCCACCACTTTGAAGGTGCAAAATATCTTTTATTGTGACACAAATAAGTAAGAAAAAACCCTACAGAAATCATGAGTGTGCTTAAGTATTCCCCCGCCCACTCCCTAAAGTCAATACTTTGTACCTTTTGCTGCAATTACAGCTGCAAGTCTCTTGGGGTATGTCTCTATTAGCTTAGCACATCTAGCCACTGGGATTTTCACCCATTTCTTAAGGCAAAACTGCTCCAACTTTCCTTCAAGTTAGATAGGCTTGCGTTGGTGTACAGCAATGTTCAAGTCATGCCACAGATTCTCAATTGGATTGAGGTCTGGGCTTTGCTAGGTCATTCCAAGACATTTAAATGTTTCCCTTTAAACCACTTCTGTGTAGATTTAACAGTATGTTTAGGGTCATTGTCCTGCTGGAAGGTGAACCTTTGTCCCAGTCTCAAATCTCTGGCAGAATTACCCTGTATTTAGTGCCATAACATCGTTCCTTCAATCCTGACCAGTTTTCCTGTCCCTAATGATGAAAAACATCCTCACAGCATAATGCTGCCACCACCATGTTTCACTGTGGGAATGGTGGGTTTGTGCCACACATAGTGTTTCCCACGATGGCCAAAAAGTTCAATTTTCATCTCATCTGACCAGAGAACTTTTTTCCATGTGTTTGGAGGGTCCGCCACATACTATTGTGCAAACTCCAAAAGTGTTTTCTTATTTCTTTCTTTATGCAATGGCTTTTTTCTGGCCATTCTTCCATAAAGCACGGCTCTGTGGAGTATATGGCTTAAAGTGTTCCTATGGACAGATACTCCCATCTCCACTGTGGATCCCTGAAGCTCCTTCAGTGTTATCCTTGGCGTCTTTGTGGCATCTCTGATTAATGCCCTCCTTGCCTGGTCTGTGAGTTTTGGTGAGCGGTCTTCTCTTGTCAGGTTTGTAATGGTGCCATGTTCTTTCCATTTTGTTATAATGGATATAATGTTTCTCCATGGGATATTCAGAATTTGGGATTTTTTCTATAACCCAACCCTGATTTATACTTCTCCACAACTTTGTCTCTGACCTGTTTGGGGTACTCCTTGGTCTTCATGTTGCTTGCTTAGTGGTGATGCAGAGTCAGAGGCCTTTCAGAATACGTATATTAATACAGGCATCATGTGTCAGATCATGTAACACTGATTGCACACAGGTGGACCCTAATCAACTAATTATCTAACTTCTGAGGTTAATTGGTTGGACCAGATCTTATTTAGGGGTTTCATAGCAAAAGGGTTGAATACTCATGCACTCACAACTTTTCAGATTTTACTTGGTTTTTTTTATATATACAAAGCATTTTATTGTCATTCCACTTCACCAATTTGGACTATATTGTTAGGTCCATTACCTAACATCCAAATGAACCTCCATTTTCATTCCAGCATGTAATGCGACAAGACAAAAAACAAGGGGATGAATACTTTCACAAGGCACTGTACATTTTGGAGTGCCCTAAATATCTGTACCAGTTTTGTTGTTCAACATTTTTAAAATGATCAAGAAAAGTGAGCAAGAAGTGAGGTAATCACACTGAATTATTCAGTTATTAAAACACACATGGTTTGTTAGGAATTTCAAGAGGACTTTATGAGACTGCAGGATTGGAAATCTAAATGGCAGATGACTATTTACTAAGTTGTGTTAGCATATGTTAATTGGCTTTTTATCAGCTAACAGCCACTGCACTTACCACATTAATGTGATAATAGAGGTGTCAGTTCCAAGTGATTATTCTGTGAATTGCGTGGAGAGGCAGAAGATCCTGAAGTATCTAGAAAAGCAGTTGGAGACCAAGAAAACGTGGCAAAAAGATACAGAAATATTTCCCATGGCATTGGGAGCCAAAGACTTCATAAAGAAGAAATTCCAAGCACATCTTGACAAACAACCCATACATGTTACATCTTACGAACTCCAGAAGGAAGCTCTCTTTGGCACGATGCAAGTATTACTCCGAGCATTAGCAGTAAATTTGAAAGACTGAGATCATACTCCACATATCCTGGCTTAGAAATGAGGTTCATGATTGTCATGGTATGCGTAAAACTCACCCATTTGGAGAAACTGCCAATAGTTAACATGATGCTTTAGTGGTTAATGTACAGTCATTTCCATGTAAACAACGAATGCAGATGGTAATTATTGCACATTAACTGTTACTGCGACAAATGCAGTGCATAGTTAACACCACCTGAAGAGGCATAGCTAATGACATTGTGCTAGCTGCAATGCTGTTAATGTGCAATAAAGAATATTTCTCTGTATTAACTGAATGAAAAAGTTGCTAGGAACACCCCCAACATTTATCATAGAGATTTTTCATTTAGTGTGCATTAATGTTGGCAATTAGAGGATAAGTTCATAAGAGGGCACTATGGGTAGATGCTTCTGTAGGCACTAGTTTATAGACAAATAGGTCCCAATTTGTTTTAATGAAATACTAGCATAAGCAGCAGAGATTGTACATTAAGGTAAGGGTCAGACATGTACACTAGCTCTAGAGCTGCTCTAAATGCCTGCACCGATTTTTCTCAAGTTTGCAAGTAATTAAACAGCATTTTATAATCTATGTGGTTTATTTAGAAAAGATCAACTTGAGATGGATGTCCCAAAATGCCGACATGGACATCACAGTTGTTGGGACGTGCTGAAGGTAATTTTAGACCCAAGCTATAGCCACGTTCAAGTCTGGAAGTTCCGGGTAGACGTGTTTGGGGGAATTTCTTGGTGTGGCTAGGATGGACCAAGCGGCTGGGAATCTAACACATATTTTGCATAGCGTTCAGGATGTGCTAGGTGCAGTAGTCAAACTTACTACTCTACACCTGCAAAAATCACAGCAGTGGTATTGCTCTCCATGCTCACCACAATTTGTGAATGTGACTGGAGGAGCTTGTATGAGAGAGAGATTGGTGTTCTTGTTGTCTGTGTCTACTGAGCAGTCTTTGTAGCCACTCCCTTATGTCTCCACTTACATTTCCCTCCCAGTCACTTTGCCCTGTTGTTTCCCACTTTCCAACCCCCAGCCCTCAACCACCCCTATTCCCCTCCCAGACCTGATAGGGTCCTCCCTCCATTTGCCCTGCAGCTGTGCATTCCACTGTGCACCCTTATAGCCTGTGTGTTGCTGTCTGTGTTAGGCTGTATTTGTGTGTATGCCGGTGTGTGTTGATGTGCTGGAAAGGTGGTGTGTGAGTGGCCTGTGGTGTGAGTCTGAGTATCAGTGTTTGTTACCATGTGTCCATCTGCCTGTCTGTGTTTCAGTATCACACAGAACAGTGCATGTTGGTAGTGGTGGCAGAAGGGTACTGGTGGTGCGATACGAAGAGTTTTGGTGCCTGGTGTGTGTTGGTCCTGCAGGAGGCAGTCCACAGGAATGAGAGGGCACCCTTACTAGAGGATGTACCAGGCAAGGGTCCAGTATCTGCATCTCATAGATGAACAGTGTCTGACCCAGTTCAAGTTTGTTAAGGTGGCTATATACCAGCTATTTCTGGAGTTGGAGCCTCTCCGCTACTCTGCCACACAAAGAGGTCAGTCCATACCTGTGCACCTGAAGGTAACCACAGCCTTGTATTCCTAGTCACTGACAGCTTCCAATCAGTGCTGGCTGCCAAGCAGGGCTCAGCTAGTCAGCACTGTCCGGATGCATTTTCCAGTTCCTGGCAGCCTCTCTCACCAGAACCGCAGACTCCATAGCCTTTTCCACCACTGTGTAGCAGAGGCAGCAGACCATGCTGCAGTTCCACGAGGTTGCAGGATTCCCTGCAGTGATGGATTTCATTGACTTCACACATGTGGCCCTCAGGCCCCCAAGAGGGAGGGAAGCTACCTACAGAAATAGGAAGGCCTTCTACTCTATGAATATGCAGGTCGTCTGCAGTGCCCAGGGTGAAATAACTGATGTCTTTCCACACTTCCCAGGGTTAAGCCATGATTTCTATATCCTCTTACAGTCAGACATATATGAGCACTTCGCCAGTGGAGAAATCTCCGGAGGCTGCCTTAGAGGTAAGCAAGCCGCTGTACAGCGCTGCGTGCGTGGCGCTCTAGAAGTGCTAAATAGTAGTAGTAGCAAAGAACATAGGCCATGAGTGTCCAGTTTGTGTAGTGGGTATAAAAAAGAGACTACCAGCAGTACCAGAGCAATGTACCCACAGTATTTGCCACTACCAAGCAAGCAGGAGGGAAAAAAAGAAAGGAGTTTACATGTAGCTCTTGGGAAAGAGTGATGGGTACCATACCTGCAGAGCTGGGTGCAAATCCTATCTCTATCTTACACATTCAAGTGCCAGAGGACCCCCCCCCCCCCACACAATCATCCTCTTGGCATCAAATGAAAGGATAACATCACATGTCATCAGTACAGGGAAGAGGGCAGTCAAGAAAATCTGATGAGATGCTAGGCAAGCATAGATAGCCGTCTAGTAAATAGATTTTGGGGTCTGGGGCACATGCTTGCAAGAGCGACAGCATGGGTGCATACTTACACCACGGATTCCCTTTGTCAGCTACAGCTGCTCCCACTTCAGGATAGACCAGGCACTGTGTTACAGCACACTCCTGTACGCCAAGCTAAGATCACAGCCTGCTGTTGAAAGGGAAGGATGCAGTTATGGCAGAGGGAAGAATGTTTTCAATGTCACCTATGGAGGTGAGGAAGGGGAAGTGTAGTAGGGCCATGGCTGCCAACAGCCACCGACATCCATGAATCTGAATCTGTGTGTGGCAGGGGCTAGAAAATATTGCTGCACAGAGGTCAGAGGCCAAGGAACAGCTATGTCCATAACCATATGGCCATCCCCAATGCCTTCTCTACCCATACTGTATCTCTTGCAGGTGACATAGGATATCCTCTAAGGAGCTGGCTCATGACTCTTATCGCAGCACCCAGGACTGAGGCAAAGGAGTGATGTAACTGATTCAACAGAATCGCCAGAGCAATCATTGAAAGGATATTTGGCCATCTGAAAACCCATTTTAGGAGCCTGGACAGATCAGGAAGAGAGCTATACTACAGCCCGACCAGAGTGTGAAAGATCTTTATGAAGTGCTGCATATTTCACAGCCTTGCTCTGAGGAAATGGCGATCTATGCTACCTGCAGGCCTACCACTGGAGATAGATAACAGGGAGGGGCAATTCCTTAGCCATGAGATGATGGAGCAGCCATACAGACAAAGCCAGACAGCCACAAATGAACTAATTAGGAGGCATTTAATGTGAAGGTGAAAGATTTATTGCAATCATGGGCTCTACAACACACAAGCACAGTTACCTTAATCCATCATCCTCATCTTCAATCCCATTGCACACAAATGCTGCACATCTAAGCCCACCACCTGCATCACCTTCTCATTCACAAGCTCCCTATCACACCCACCTCTCTCACCCACCACATTATCCCACAGTTCCCCCTCCCATCACACAACAGCACACATTCCCACAGTCATCAATCCCCCCTCCCCCCACCCTCAATGCCTCATGGCTCACTATATCCTACCTCATCAGTGAACCCATGACAATGTATGAGGAAACAAGAAACATGATGGCAGAAAAAGATAACATGGCCTATCTAGTCTGCCTTTCCATGTCAACTACAATAGTCCTCTCTTTTTTCCTTTAGTGATCTTCCATGTTTGTGCCATGCTTTCTTGATTTTAGATATTATCCTCGTCTCTACTACCTCCACTAGGAGACTATTTCACACATCTATCACTCTTTCTGTAAAGAAATATTTCTGTATATTACTTCTGAGTCTATCCCCTTTCACCCTCATCCTTTGTCCCCTCATATCAGAACTTGCTTTCAATTGGAAGAGGCTCTCCTCTTGTGCATTTATGTATTTAAATCTCTCTATCATATCTCCTCTATCCCGCCTTTCCTCTAACATATACAAATTAAGATCTTTAAGTCTGTCCTCATATGTTTTATAATGAAGACCACTAGCCATTTTAGTAGCCACTCTCTGCACTGATTCCATCCTGTTTATAACCCCCCACCCCAACACCTCTTCCTACTCTCCCCCTCACTCTCCTCCACAGCACAGTCCCAGTATCTTCTTGCACCCTAAACAGGTGGTGTGGGGTGCCAGACTCCAGCCTCATATGCCTATCAGTTAGATCTGGGGCAGCCACAAACTGTAGGGTATAGAGGGGTCCTACCACAACATGCTCTTCCATGTCTATTTGAAGCGCCTCCTCCTCCTCTTCTGCCACCTTCTCTTCTACCACCTCCTCCTCTTGCTCTTTCACAGAAGTTTCAATTATCAGACAGTGGCTGTTCTAGCTGAATGAGTTGGGGGTCTCTGGAGGTCTCCCAGTGCCATCTCTTCCAACATCGGCTTCCGCCTCCTCTGCTGCCACCAACTCCATAGCACCTTCTACCTCCACTACTGCTGCTGCTCTGGCTGAGATATTTAAGATCAACTGTGTGATTTGGATGATACCATAGCAGTATTAGACTCCATATCTTGTGTGCTCCACATTAGATGGTCTATGTGACCCACTCCATCAGGCTTTTGGCAGTACTCACATGGAACTTGGCAGAGTCTGACAGAGGTATGTAGGCTGTGCTTTTATGAGGGCCATCTGGTCTGAGTATATTCCTCCATTGCATAATCTGATAGCTGCAAGCACTGTTGTCCTAGCCCATTTCCTGAAGTGCTCATAACCAACTTCACTGGCTACCTATACTCCACCAGACTAAGTTCAAGACACTGCTCATAATCTTGAAAATCCTACACCATTCCTCTGCAGACTCCCTTCAAGAACTGATTTCTGGAGACACCAGCTCACGTCCCAGGAGAATCAACACTAAAAGCATGATTGCCATCCCATCCACATACCACAAATATAACCTAATTACATCGAAAAGGGCACTTTCCCTTTCTGCCCCAGCATTATGGAATTCCCTGCCAGAAGACATCAGAACCACAACAGACATCAAGGACTTCTGTAAAAAGCTAAAGACGCACTTATTCACTGAACATTTCGGACACATCAGTTAAGCAAATACCTCCTTCCAGATACTAATGCACTCTCCCCATACCAGGCCACCTCTAAACCCAGTTCAATTTACCCGTCATCCCTGCCCCTCTTACTGTATATAAGTTCCATGTTGTTCTTGGTATTTGCTGTTAATATGACTCTGGTTTGCTATAATAGTTAATCTATCGTTATATTTACATTAGTTCTGAAACTTGTTGTTTCAATGTAAGCCACTTTGAATGAAGGATAAGGCAGGATAAAAAAATCTGTTAAATAAGTAAAATAAATAAATAAGCTGCATGTGGATGGCGCCCATGACACCATTACCACAACCTACGTTGTCTGTACAGCGCTGCATACGTCTTGTAGCACTATACAAATTTATTTATTTATTTATTTATTTTATTTAATGTTCTTATATACCGCGCTCTTTCTCATCAGCGCGGTTTACAGTAAACATAAAGTGCTCACAGATAGCAACATGCTGTCGTGAGCTTACATGTAACAGGAGATCTAACAGGATTCAACTTAGGAAAACTTTGTACATCTTAATTATACAACTATATACAATGGTAAATTTCTTGTTATACAGAATAGATGGATCAGATCAATTTTGGTTTATAAAGGGGGCTTAGGAAAAGTTGAGAGGGTAGGAGATGGTAACTGGTGTTGGGAGAAGTATAAGAGGAACAGGTGGTGTTTTATAGCTTTTCTAAATTGCTTGAGGTAATGATAAGTAGTAATAATAGTAGTAACCTAAGCTTATAAAACCCTTTTACCTCTGGCTACCATCCATTGCAGAGTGGAGGAGTAGCCTAGTGGTTAGAACACTGGCTTGGTAACCAAGCAACCAGGGTTTGATTCCCATTGGCACTCCTTGTGGCCTTGGGCAAGTCATATAAACCTCCATTGCCTTGGAAGAAAGGCCTGGCAATCTACTTCTGGTGACACTGCCAAGAAAACCCAGGAGCTTCTGGGTCACCAGGAGTCAGGACTGACTCAAAGGCACACATTGCATTACCATCCATTGCACATGCATGATCTGTCCTGCCAGCCATTCCACAGTGTCATCTGAATGCTGCTTTTGCATCTGTATCCCTGCCATGCCCTTCCTCAGGGGTCACCTGTGCTGCTACAGGCTTTGCTCTAAGACACTAACTATTTGCTTGTGGACAGATCACTTCCTCCTCTAGTCTACACTTCTCCTATGCTGTATTCATCCCCCATGTCTGTAATGCCTTTGAATGCCCTTTCCTGATGACCTGTGCAGTAGCTACCTGGCTCTGGGTGCTTACTTACTCTGATCCCGCATGTACTGTCTTTGCTGTATCTGTGCAACACCCTTCTCCTTGCTGTTCTGTCCATGCCACCTGCTCCTTTCTATGTACAGCCCTCCCCAGGGACCTCTGTCACACAGGGCTCCTGCATCTGATGGCACAGTTCTGCCAACAGACATGTCACACATCTTGATGCTTCTGTCACTCCGTCTGAGGTTGCTGCAGGTTCTACAGCTACTGGCATCTGATGACCCTGAAGCTCATCTTAAGGGCCTCTAAATTCTATTTTATCTCGTATCTCCTGTTGGAAAGGGAAATAAAAGACATGCTAAGTGGAGCCATCCAGCAACTCTGGTATGCCCTGTCATCTCCCTCTTAAACGCCACATGTCAACCATTGATTATTTCAGCTTTGGGAGCACATTGCCTGGAATGTTGTTAGTGGCCCATTGATCATAACCTGTCTTTGGGGGATGGGTGGGAACCATACCCTCATCCCCCTCTACTCCAGCTCGTCTAAAGCCTTCTGTGCAATGCTGGTTGCATCCTTCTGTATGGTGCCTTTTACAGATACAGTATTTCTGTGGGTGTATGATTTTTCTTTCTGTGTTAGTTAAATCTACAGGCTCTCTCCTGCTGCACAGTGTGTAATCAAGGTGCCCATACCTCTGGTTGTGACCTGATCCTGGTCCACCTCCTTTCCTGATTTCTGACATTAGCCAAACTCAGCCTCCCTAGCTCCCTTGGAGCCAGCACATGACTCTGCTATGATCAGAAGGGCTGCTGTGACCTTTACCCTTCCTCTCTAACTTACTGTGCTGTGTGCTCCCATTTTGTGTACTGTGTGCTACACCTTTAACTTTAGTTGCCACCTGTGCGTTTACTGATTCCTTGTATCCCCTGCCCACTCCCTTTCCCAATCCCTCTGCACACATCTTGGAGCTAGAGTCAATGGCACCCCTATGGGCTTTTCATTTTTGCTACTTACTGGGCAAAGGTCTGGCAGGTCCCATGACAGATCCTGTGGGCCTGGCAGTAAGCTGCCATGTGTCCCTGCACTGAGTAGAGGACATCCTCATGTTCAGTGACCAGGAGGCAGAGTCTCTTGATCTCCTCATGTGAGAACTGTGGTTGCCACATGGCCACCTCACTCTGTATTCTCATGCTTGAGCTCTGCATGCCAATGCACACGTGTGTACTTTGCATTGCACATGCACTGCTAGGGCCCTGTTTCAGAGAACGAGTCATTTCACATCTCCATCACTCCTCTCCAGAGTGGAGGAGTAGCCTAATGGTTAGAGCACTGGCCTAGGAGCCAAAAAGGCCAGGGTTTGATTCCCACTAGCTCTCCTTGTGGCCTTGGGCAAGTTACTCAACCCTCTATTGCCTCAGAAAAATCTAAGCTATCCATATTCCTGTCCTAATGTACACTACCAAGTTTAAGTTAGAATGTAAACTGCTTTGACTGAAACAAAAAAGCAGCATAAAAAGACTGTTAAATAAATAAATGTATTTTCCATTGGCCACCCTTGCAATCTATGTGCAAATTCCCAGATGGTCATATGGCACCTATATGTTCACAAGCCCATTTCTGAAATTGGCTCCATTTGCATCACATTCTTATTTCCACGTTCTCCCCAGTGTTAGGACATCCTTTCTAAAATCCCAGTTCATGTGTGCATGTACTTGTGCACTCCAACCACATTCTGCCCAAACTCTACCCATGTGCATGCCTACTGGAAAAGTCCATGCCATCATGTAAACATTCATGCTTTAATGCTGGTCGGTATTTTATAAGAGGCCAATAATGCACATAAATGAATAAAGTAGGCATATATTCTACCAAATAAAGCATTAACTTGCTTAACAAATTGCTTCCTGAATGTACAGTAACTACAAAATCCTCCCACATATTTCATAAATAGGGCATTTAACATGGCCAAGTGCAAAGTGGTGCACTAGGGTAAAACAATGCAAGCTATGGATACTTAATGCTGGATTCCTGTCAGCAAAGGAATTTCTGAGTCCTTGCAGAAATTGAAATTGAATACAAACAAATAGAATATTTCACACTTTTGGGGGGCAAGTGAAGGAAATGGAATTTTCTATTCAGATCTATTGAGTTCTTCTAAGCAATACAGACAAGGCACTGTCAGAAAAAGGATGCTGATTTCAATGGACCATCAGTCTGCCTCAGCCTAGCAGTTTTTTAAGAAGCAATGAATGGAATTGTAGCAACAGAAAACTAGAATTTTATCATATTCTCACATTTACTTTCAGTTTCTGAGTTGGATTTCATTTCAAACTCATCTGTGTTTTGCATAGAGTTTAATTATGGTTGGCTTCCTTGGGGGTTATAGTACCATCATGTGATCTAATTTGGCAAGCATCCTAAGGGGGGCGTATTTCAATTAAGTATTTCCTCCAGAAACAATAATGGTGCAATGATTTATTGTGTGGTCCTATTAGAAAGCTCCTCATAGACTTAACACTGCAACATAGACAGCACTATGTGGACAGAATGGATTCAGCATTTGAATAGGAGAAAAATAATATATCTTTGTATGCCTTTTTCATTTAGCAAAACACTTCAGTTGTTATATTTATAAAATTGCATTTTAGAATGCTGAGATCTTGGAAACATTTACTATATGTTATTATCTCTTCAAGAAGTTAATTTTTGGAAAAGTATCACTCGGATAGGATTTAACTTAATCAGATACTCAGAATCTTCTCTGCTTTAATTTTTAATCTCACTTTATTTTTTTATTTTCCGGAAAGTCTGAATCTTAAATGGGCTAAACCTGCCACCACAATGCAAAGCTTCAAAAAATAAAATAAGAGAGAGAGGCAGAGAAAGAAACTTTTTAAAAGCAGGCTCCAGCTGTAGGAGAGATAGTGCAGGCAGCAGATTTGTGACAGAGTGGAGCATGAAACCCATCAGCTGATGAGTGAAAATCCCTGGTTTCTAATTAATCGAGGTACACAGGCCAGGGGATGAAGAGGATCAGGGAAATGAAATCAGGAAAAAGATACCATCAGTCATTTCTGCGGCCCATTGTCATACTTCAGAATCTGCTGTAATGAATCACTCAGGCATTCCACAGATACATTCAAATGGTGAAGAAAATTCATTGTCCACTGAAGAGCATTTGATAAAAATCTTTCTTCCCCCCTCCTCTTTGTCAGAAGCCTGTGATCAGGAAAGGAAAGGAAAGGCAGACAGCACAACAGGTGTGCTTTTCCCTGCTTGGTGAAATCTGCAAATGAGCTCGAAGAGTAAAGACATTTTTCTGTAGGAAAATGTAACCAAAATAAAGAACAGATGGTAGTAAAGGCAGTAAAAAATGCTCAAAATGAAAAGGATTAAATATTCCAGTCAAGAATCTTTTGCTGTTTTAAAAGTTTACAGTGTTTGAGCAGGATAAAGGCCAACAATGAATTGCTATAATAACTGTGGTGAGTTATCCTTTCGATAAAGATTTCATACTTTAGAACATTGGGCCTGATATTCAAAAGGCATTTACATGGTTTACAGCCCTATAAACCGTGTAAATCCCTCTAACCAGGATATTCAATGGAAGTAACAGAGTTAGTGCCGCTGAATATCCCTGATCGTCTCCCTTATATGCCCCAATGCTAACCTCTTAGCATTGGGGCATGTCGTGGGTGTTCCGAAGAGGAGCAAAGGTGAAGACAGTTGATAACCAGGCAGTGACGATATTGCATGCTGCCCAGGCAGCTGCTGCCCGGTTACTGACTGCATCTGGGAGGATGAGCAGCAAACCCAGATATTCAATGCTGGGGCCGCATATGACCCCGGCATTGAATATCCAGGGTTAAGGGTTGGTGCACACAGCTATGCGCATAGCAGTGAATAGCCAACATAACTCAATATCTCATGTATATAGTTAACCCTGTTATCCAAGTTTGGACCCCTGTTCGATGTAAAACCAAACAGCATGTTGTTATGGTCGTTGTGTTATAATGTAAACCGCGCTGATGCCAAATAGCGCGGTATATAAGAGATTGTAATAAATAAAATAATAAATAAATATCGGGCCCATTGTATTTAGTTTGTATTTAGGTTGTAAATATTGTATTATAAGGGTCAAACCAGACAAGACACCGATTTATTCTTAAACTGAAAATCCCTGGTGCTTCGATAAGTAGTAAGAGGAATAAAGAGTTAGGAAGAGAGAATATTTTTAGGGGCCTAAAAGATTCAAGCATTTGGGTAAAAGAAGGTTCCTTTCTTAACTCTGGAATTACCAAGATTTTTTGCACACACTGAATACCGTTAGGGTCATAAATGACCACACGATGAATTTTAATTGTTAACCATGAAAATTTTAAACTAAACAGACAAAATATTATTCCAAATTAATTATTTATTATATGAAGGTTAAATGTTTTGAAATTTAATGCTTTATCATAAAATTACATGAAGAAGAGTTTCCATGAAAGCAGTTTTTGCATGCACTTGATGAACACAGTAAAGTACTACAGTCATTTGCATGAGACACAGACAATTTCTGAATGTTCTTTGCAAACATTGCGCTTGCAGGAGGTGAAAACTATGTTGCTTTTCTTGTCTTTTTCTCTGGAACAGCAGTGACACCTTGCCCTTTTCTTTGGGATCCCGACATTGCAAACAGCATCAGTGGCTTCCTCAATGCTGGAAGAAGTCTCGCTGCAATTACTCTGAATCACCTGCTTTCCTAATTCCAAGAGGAATAGACGACGTCTGTGCTTTGACTTGGACTGCCATTCTGGATTTAGTGACATCCAAACAATGAAGGCGTTCAAAGCACTGATGTCCAACATGTTGTAGAAGATTGTCACTGGCCAGCGTCTTGTCATTCGTTTTGTGGTATACGTGTGCAATATGATCTGCCATATCTACTCCACCTTTACTAGAATTATAGTCCAAGATCATGCATGGTTTTTTGTCTGGACGTGTGTTAACTACTTCTTCTTGATCATGCAAACTGCTCAGAAGAACAACCATTTTTCCTTTCTTCGGGCAATAGGAAACCAGAGTGGCGTCATTGCGAAAGGCAAACAGTGAAGTGACTACCTCTCGGCCCTTTGCTGTTACAAATTCTGGAGGAAATTCTTTTCTGTTCTTTTGAATTGTCCCCAAAAGTGTCATTTGTTTTTCTAGCAATTTCCATGACAGGGATAAACTGCAGAAGAAATTGTCAACAGTAACATTTCTGCCAGATCACGTCAATCCTTCAGTGAGTTGCAGCACAACCCTTTCACCCTGATTCTGTTCCCTGTTTTGTCCAAGTTCCCTTCCTGTATATACTTGAAGACGCAGAACATATGACGTTGCACTGTCACACAACATCCATAGCTTTATGCCATATTTCCCAGGTTTGCTGGGAATATATTGTCTGAATGGAACACGGCCACGAAATGTAAGCAGTTGCTCATCCACAGTAACATTTTCACCAGGAACAAAGGCGTCACTTAGAGTTGCTTCCCAGGTATCAAAAACGTGTCTGATTGGAGCAAGCTTATCCACGCCTCGTTGTTCACGTCTGTTGGTTGCATCATCAAATCTGAGAGCACAAGAAATTTGCTGAAAACGGTTATGGGCCATATTTTTGCCGAAAACAGAACGACCATCTTCAATGTTCCACAACTGAACTATGGATTCATTTCATGACTTGCACACGCCTGAGAGGATCAGAAGCCCAAGAAAATGTTGAAATTCTCCGTCTGTCAAATCTTTCCAGGTGTCATCATAAATGTGTCTTTCTTGTTTGCTCATCCACATCATGATTTCATTCAATAAGTTCTTCCTCATGAACAAGCGGAATGCTGCGAGAGGGCCATCAACATTTTGTACAACATACCTTGTAGGACCTTGTTGTACGGGCATGACATTAGCTCTGGCGTATCTTCCAGCAGCTTGCTTTATAGGTTTCCTGTTCCATGATGTGGCATCCTTAGATACATAGGCTTCAATGGCAACATTTGTGCTTATAGCTGATGACCTCTTAGCTCCTCTACAACCACAACTAAGATTCCTCACAGATGATACTGACACCGAGGACTCCTGCCTTCTTCCCCGTCCAGCACAGCCTCGACCTGTAACTTGACTCTTTGCTGCAGGCGATGTTACCGGCTCAACATCAGTCTCACATTCACTTGGCGACCAACTGCTGTCGCCATCTGAATCATGACTGTCATCATCAGATTTATCGCCCGAACTTGGCTGATATGCTTCTTTGCTTGCTCAATATGCTGCATCATCAGATGACTCAGAGCCGTCACTGTCAGCATCTCGTTGCAATATTTCTCTTACTTGGGCAGCTGAATACTTTTGTTTTGACATCATAAACAATAACCTAAAATAAATAAACAAAGATAAAATTGAATAAAACATAAAGCAGTTTTACTATAGGTGTACAATAATTGTGATGAACGAGCTGAAAGCCTTTAGATTTCATCGGAAATAATGAGAGAACGTATGATATCAATCACAGAAAATGTGTAATTTTCATAAAACAAGAGTACAAAAAATAAATGATACATGATTAATGATAAATACCTTTGTCATATCAAAAAATTCACAAAACTGCAAATTGTATCACGATCTTAACTGGACGTAAGCAACTGGGGTCAAAAATGACCCCACTGGTACTCTGTGCTGCAATTCATCACTAGCATCACCTAGCAGATGAAAATTATTCCTCTCATGGCGCAATATAAAGAGAATATTGACATGTGAAAAGTCATAAAAAGATTGCATTCTTGAACAACTAGTTTCCGAGATATGCGTTGTGAAACTTGCAATGGGGTCACTTTTGACCCCATCGGTACTCCCAGGGTTAAGCATCTGCATGCATCTGTTAGCATTTTAAAAGCCAATGAAGCCAAAATATAGAAAGATGTGTCCCCATGCCAAAGATATAAAATGAAAACCAGAAATGGGTGCACACTGCTTTCCAGATGGAAAATACTTAAAAATGTTTCAATTTATCTGTCATTCTTTCCAGTTCGTTTAGAGGTATTAGAACAAAGATCTCTCCCAACAGATCTATGACTGTACTATTGCTTCAGAATCACTCTACAGACATTGCACCTGATAATCAGTGGTGGTGGCTAGCGCTGCTAACGGGGCTAGCCATCGCCGCTGAAGACTAATCCTGGATATTCAATGCTGGAGCCATATCTTGCCACAAGCATTAACTATCTGGGCTAGCTTTAGAAGCTAATTGGGCAGGGCGATATTGAACCATTGCCCAGTTAATGTCCATAGATAAAGTTAGGCCAGCATTTGTGGAACTTGAGTTTACCCACAGGTCACTAACTGGGCAGTGGCTCAACTGGGAGGAGTGGCTCAGTGGTTGGGACAGGTTACCTCAGGCCAAAAAGCCAGGGGTTCAATTCCCACATGGGGACAAGCAATCTCAGGCCAGAGGGACTGGGGTCTCTAGTCCCAAGGCCACTCTTTGTGGCCTTTGGCAAGCCACTTAACCCTCCATTGCCTCAGGTACACTTAGATTGTGAGTCCTTTGGGTACAAGGGAATAAAAAAAGTACCTGTTAGTATACATATAAACTGCACTGATTTTAAAGAGCACAGAATAAAAAAAATATATATATTGCTGTTGCTGCCCGGTTAGCGATGGGTGCTCTGTCCCCAGAATGCCCATGACATGTCCTGATGCTAGCAGCTTAGTATCGGGGTATGTAGCGATGGCACCCATGGATACTTAGTGGCACTAACTATGTTAGTGCCCCTGAATATCTGAAATCCGTGTAAATGCCTTTGAACCCCCTCCCCAACCCTTTTTTTGTGTGTTAATTATAATCCTTCAAATAAGCTAGTGATACCTTATAGACTAACTCATTTATTAACCTTGAAAGTTCATGACTTAAATCCATTACTCTTTAGAATGCCATCAACCTCTATCATTTCAGACCAACATGACTACCGAAATAGGTAAGAAAATCTTACATCATTCTAATTCTTCCCTCTACAAAATCCAAAGTAAAGCATTTGAAAGTATGTCTGCATATTGTCACAGCTATCATAACGACAACTATTATATAAGTGGAGGCACTTCTCAAAGACCATTTACCCGGGTAAGTGGCTGTTTCTCAGGAGGAAAGGACTTTTTTTGAAAATTGCCCAGGCTTCCTGTGAGTAAAGATACATGCAGTATATCCACAAATCATATAATCATACACAAACTGTGTGACGGCATTCTCAAAGGCAGAGAAAGAGAGAAAACACAACCGATGCGGTTTTGTAGGGAAAAAAAATCATCATAGAAGTAGGTGCCTATATCTGCAAATAATTCTTAAAGTGTAAGTACTCACAGGCTTTCCCTTTGACAATTGGTTCAAAGTCCACAGTCTGCAGTTTTCCTGGTTATGCCAAATCTTAGTAAGTGGAACCGACATTTCAGTCATCATGAAAAAATTTAACCAATTTTGAGACTTTCCGTTACCAGAATTTTCATCCACTGGAGTACTGCCAGGAGTGACATATTATATGTAATAAAAGACACTATAACAGTGGAAACAATCAACTTTTTTGTGGAGTTATTACTGTTTTCAACAAAACTTTTACAAAAATTGACTATCTCTGGGGTACACAATTATAAATTTATAAAATAATATATGTAGATATATAAATTAATATGAAATCAGAAACACAAAATTGTCTGTATATTTCAGTGGCAGGACAACTTCTTGACCCTGAATGAATCCCTTAGACAGCTGGAAGTATTTTCTGCTGCTAAGTGACATCAGGAGATAATTGTTTTTAAATAATCAGGTACTGTACTGAGACATACAATATAAGGATGGCCAATTCATTTTAAATTTAATTACCACAATATAGGGTTTCGCTGTCTATAGTATCAATCACTGAGACACTTTGTAGTTGATAATATTAAAATAGCAACAATAATGAGAATTCCACTCCATGATGAAAATAATTTTAATCATGGGCAGATTACAAATCCATTTACAGTTACAGTTGCTGAAAATTCTATTATCTACATTCTCCTGTGAAAGATATTAAGGAACATGTCTGGGAAATGTAAGAGATGATATTGTATTAGTATACTTTATCGAGAAAGTTTCTACCTAAGGCGAGAAGGATTGTGCCAAGCATCTGAATCTACCAAGATGGTTCTTATTTTTAAATTCTGATTTATCAGTTGTTAAGGCTGTCGCAGTTTCAGAACAAAAGGAAGGGGCAAAGGTGGCACTTTGCTAACAAAAGCAAGAGAATTCAAACACAAGCGAGGGCAAGGACCAAAACAGTGAGATTGCTTCAACCTGAATAAATCAGAAAAAAAGATGCATTTATTCAAAGAAGAACCTGTAATGGTAACGATGCAATGCATATCTTGAATCTCTCAATATCTTCCCTCTTTATGGGGTCAGTGCTTTAAATAGAATGAGTACAATCCAAAATCCTGCCCAAGCAGCCAATTTCCAACTCCTAAGCCTCTCTTGCTGCCAGTACTCAACCCTTGACTTTCTGAGCTTTCCATAACTTCCCCATCAACAACCAATACCATGGAGCAATGGAGAGTGAAGATATTTACCTAAGATCACAAGATGCATTAGCAGAATTTCAACACTGGCTTTTCTGGTTCTTGGCCCACTACTCTAACCATTTGACTAAATTTCCACTCACATGGAGGCTGATTGTGTTTCCCACAGATCCAGCCTGTTTGGCCATGCGAAAACCAGATATGTGGGAAATGGACCCGATTCTGCCGCTTCTGCCACTGCGGGGCCCGGCTGACTCGCGATGGCAAAATTGAGGACATAGACATCAGGATGGACAGCCCATACTGGTGCAGGGAAAGTTCCGTGGGCTGCCTGTCCACAGAGCACAGTGCTCCGGCTGGTGTGCCAGTGTGATGGGCAGTGTGACATCCCAGTACCAGTGTGATGGGCACACCAGTGGTGCCAGTGGTGTGCCAGTGTGATGGGCATGGTACTGGGACGTCCAGCTGGTGGCACAGAATACCGGGCCTTGGGTGGCCACTGCAAAATGCCGCCTGATCCTTGGTGGGGTCCCCCATAGCCAGGATCATGAGCACTCCCATGGCAGCATTATCTGGTGGGGGGGGGCTGTAGGTCACAATCAGGGGGCACCTGGCACTTATTCCACCTACGAGGTGGAATAAGCTGGCCATCCAGGTCACTGCCAGTGGAAGTACAGAGGCCCAACCTGAATGGCCCCTGTATGTCTGGACACTGAAGCCTGCCCCCAGTCCACCTCTGTGCTGCCCCCTCCTGCCCTTGTTTAGCGTTCCCCGTACAAACCCTCTGTATGTACAAGGAGAATTGGACACGGAATAGCATGCCAGCCGTGAATGGGGTTGGACGTCCAACCCCTTATTTGGGGCACTGAATCAGGCCCTAAGTGAATGGGATATGTGAGTGTGAATATAGGACTGTGTGGATAGTGGCTAGGTAGCTGTAAATAGCAGTGTAGCTTGCATAAGGTTGGACGGTATGGAGAAGGGGGGTGCATGAGCACAGTGGAGTGTGTACAAGGGGGTGAATGTGGCAGTGTGTATGTGAAGGGAGGTTAATAGATATGTCAGTCACACTCATCCTTCTCTCTGTTCTCTCAGCCTTTTCCCTTTATTCTCACCCCTACTTTCTGCCTTCCACTTTCTCATATCCCTCCCTTCCAACTCTCCTCTTTTTGGCTTCTGTGCCCCCCTTACCTCTCTTATTTCTCTTTCCATCTCTTCCTACCCTTCAGTATCTGTGGGGTTACGAACTTCTGCCTGCACTTCTAGCTGTGCCATCTCAGATCTAGCCATATCTTCAGTTACAAGGCCTGAGAACCTCTGCCAACATTTCCAGCTAAGATGCGTTGGGTCTTACCGTATCTTCACTGGTAGAGGCTAGGATTCTCTGCCGCCATGTCTAGGATCCTGCTGCCACCTCAGCTCCTCTCCTTTGTCCAGACATTGCTGGACCTGGCACAGTTTCCGTCGGTAGGGGTCTGGCCTCCTCCATCACCCCAATGTTCCTGCTTTCATCCCTGCTGATCCTCCCTCTGCCCCTGTTTTACCATTTTTGGGTGAAGGCACCTGTTCTCATGGACCCATATGCCATCCTGCTGCTGGTGCCTTATCGCTCCATTTATCAACATTTGGGCATGGACAAATGAATGTACAGTACAGTTGTAGTCAACATTATTGGCACCCTTGCATTTAGGTATGTTGTGTACAATATCTTAAGAAATAATTGGAAATATTCCAACTCTATGTACATTAGGACACAGAGAAATGCCTTACTGAGCCAGACCAAGGTCCATCAAGCCCAGTATCCTGTTTCCAACAGTGGCCAATCCAGGTCACAAGTACCTGTCACGTTCCCAAAAAGGTACACAGATTCCACAATGCTTATCCCGGGGTAAGCAGTGGATTTCCCTGGTCCTCTTTAATAAAGGTTTATGGACCTGTCCTTCAGGAACTTGTCCAAACCTTTTTTAAACCCAGCAAAGGTAAAAACATTTACTACATTCTCCAGTAACAAATTCCAGAGTTTGATTACTCATTGAGTGAAAAAATATTTTCTTTTATTAGTTATAAATGGGCTACATTGTAGCTTCATTGAGTGTCCCCTAGTCTTTCTACTTTTTGAAGGCGTAAACAACTGACCTGTGTTTACCCATTCCACTCCATTAATTTATAGACCTCAATCAAATCTCCCCTCAACCATCTCTTTTCCAAATTGAATACCCCTAATCTTTTAAGTCTCTGCTCATAGGGATATCCTTCCATCCACTTTACCATTTTGGTGGCTTTTCTATGTATCTTTTCAAATTCTGCTATATCCTTTTTAAGATATGGTGATGAGAATTGCACACAATATTCAAGGTGTAGTCGCACCAGGGAACTATACAGAGGCATTATAATATTGTTGGTTTGGTTCTCCATTCCTTTCCCTATGACTCCTAGCATTCAATTTGCCTTCTTGGCCGCCGCTGCACACTGGGCTGAGGGTTTTGACATGTTATCCTAAATCTTTTTCCTGGGTGGTGGTTCCTAATGTGGAACCTTGCATTGTGTAACCATAGTATGGTTTGTTCCATCTTAAGTGCATAACTCTGCACTTGTCCACACTAAATGTCATCTATCATTTGGATGTCTTTTTTTCCAATTTATCAAGATCCTCTTACAATTTTTTACAATCCTCTTCTGTTTTAATAACTTTGAATAATTTGAACATCTCACTTGCTATTCCCATTTCTAGGTCATTTATGAATATGTTAAAAAACAGCAGGCCCATCATAGATCCCTGGAGTACTCCACTATTCACCTTTCTCCATTGTGAAAATTGGCTATTTGGCCCTACTCTCTGCTTTCTATCTTTTAACCAGTTCCTGATCCATAATACTACACTGTCTCCAGTTCCATGACTTTTTAATTTCGCCAAGATTCTCTCATGAAGGACCTTATCAAAGACTTTCTGAAATTCCAGATTCACTGTATCAACCGGTTCACCTTTGTTTACCTGTTTATTCACACCTTCAAAAAAATAGAATAGATTAGTATGACAAGACCTTTCTTGGCTAAATCCATGTTAGCTTTGTCCCATAAACCATGACTATCTACATGTTTAGTAATTTTTCTTTTTTTATTGGTTTCTACCATTTTTCCGGGTACTGAGGTCAGGCTTACCGGTCTGTGGTTTTCTGGATCACTCTAGAACCCTTTTTATAAAATGGCATTACATTAGCCATTCTCCATTCTTCATGTACTACAGAGCATTTTGCTGATAGTTCACAGATAACCAATAGTAGGTCTGCAATCTCATATTTCAGTTCTTTCAACATCCTTGGATGTATACCATCCAGTCTGATGTGATTTACTACTCTTGAGTTTATCAAATAGTTGTAATACATCTTCCTGGTTTAACAATATTTCTTTCAGTTCTTCCGATACATCACCTTTAAATTCCATTTCAGACATGGATAACTTCCCTACATCTTCTTCAGTAAAAGACCGAAGCAAAAATTTCATTCAATCTCTCCACTATGGCCTTGTCCTCCCTTAGTGCCCCTTTTACCCCTCCAACTGACTCTCTCACAGTAGAAAGTTGAAGGGTGGTAACTGTAACTGTATTTGGAGGGATTTTATTAGATTAGATGGCAGAGAGTGGTAGCAAAAATGTGGGTATATAGGCCTGGATTGTAATTTGAATTTTAGGATGAATTGTATTTTAAACTGTCTCTTATGTTCACTACAATCTGCACTATTCAATTTATATAACTACAGGTACAGAATATAAACCAAGATATTAAACAGATAGGTGCACCCTTGATGACAGATACTATTGCCTATTGCAAAATCCCTTAGAATAGTTTAAAGCTAAAAATGCAAGGTCATGTATTTGGGTTGCAAAAACCCAAGGGAGTGATACAGTACAGGCAGTGAAGTTGTTTAATGCATTAAAGAAGAACGAGGTTGATTATATTGTATGATTAAAGTGGCCAAACAGGTAGAAGAGATGACAGCAAGAACCAGAAGGATACTTGAATGCAGGGCCGGTGCTACCATTAGATTGCCTTCCCTACAGTTGTGCCTATTGCTGCTGCTATCGTCCTACTGCAAACAGGAAGTTATCCTACTTGGTCTTTTCTCAGAGTGGAAAAATTCTGTCAAAATTTATAAATACTCACTCCATGTATATCTTGAAGTTCTTATGTATTAGTAACTTATGTATTAATTCTGCTTTGTCAGTAGCTTATTCATCCACAGAAGGTATATGAAACAGGAAGTTGGCATCAGGCATTGGAGAGGGGGCAGAAGCCAACTTTTAAAGGTAAGCGCTACAGGGCTGTTTGTGCCCATTGCCGCTGTGGCATGTCCTGGAGAGTTGTCATGGCAATGGGTGTCAGAGGAGGGAGCGAGTGAAAAGGATGAGGTTTGCCTATGGTACCTCATCTCCTTATACCAGCCCTGCTTGAATGCATGGAGGGAAGGGCAAAAAGTGGGCGATGGTGCCTTGTATAAGTCTGTAGTGAGACCTCATTTGGAGTACTGTGTTCATTTTTGGAGACCGCCTTTTCAAAAGGATATAAATAGGATGTATTTGGTCCAGAGAATGGCTAGTAAAATGTTCATTGGTCTTCGCCATAAGACATATGGAGATAGGTTTAAAGATCTCAATATGTATACTTTGACAGAAAAGCAGGAGAGGGGTAATATGAAAGAGACATTTAAATACCTCCATAGAATAAATGCACAGGAGGTGGCCCTCTTTCAATTGAAAAGAAGTTCTGGAAGTAGAGGATCATTAAAAAAAGGGACTTTAAAGCTTAATAGTTGGGATAGAAGGGCAGTACTACTATTGCTACTACTTATCATTTATACAGTGCTACAAGCTATTTGCAGTGCTGAACGTATATATAGATGTAAGAGACAGTCTCTAATCAGTAGCGCTTACAATCTAATCAAGACAAACTGCATCATGAATACTGGGAACTAGAGTATGGTAAGATATAGATAAGTGGTGAACAATAGAGTGAGGGGCATCAGGATAGGCCGTCTGATCTTTATCTACCATCATTTTTCTCTGTTTTCATAGAATATAGGTGAAAGGAAGATAAGCTCAGGAGTAATCTGAGGAAATATTACTTTAGCTAAAGGGTGGTGGATACTGGAACAGTCTACCAGTGGAGATGGTGGAGATGAGAACTGTATCTGAATTCAAAAAAGCATTGGACAAATACACTTGTTTCAAGGTCACATTCTCCTCAAACATAACCCAGTGCCCGCTACCTCTCCACACACAAAGAATTATATATAGTTATTGCCTAATCTACCTCATCCTCGAATGCTCTCTAACTTGTTCATGTATATAGTTAAATGTTTATTATACCACTGTAAATAGTTCTACATTATTCCATGTAAATGAGCATATAACTGTTCTGTATTACTCAAACTGTTGTTACTTGTAAACCGTGATTGATCTTCTGGAAATCGGGGTATAGAAATGTTAAATAAATAGAGGATTTCTGAGGGAAAGGAAGGAGTTGTACAACTTAATAGTTCTCATGGATAGATAGACTGGGTAGGCCATATGTAGGAAAATTTCAGAAGGGACATACAAGTGCAATCTGGGAGGTCTAAGACAGAACTTCTGAAAAATAAAGCAAGCATATCCAGGTGCAGACATGATTTCACTAACGTGGACATACTCAATATGGACATCTGTGGGGAATCTACATAGACATCCCCAGAATGGTATTTTAGAACCCAGACATCTAGTAATAGCCTAATGGTTGGAGCAGTGGACTAAAAATAGAGAAGCCATAGCTCAAATCCCAATGCTGCTATCACTGAAATTGCACCGAGTACTAGGGATTGCTTTCTTCTCTACACCCACTGTTTCAGCTAATATGAGCATTTTTAAAATACCTGGAGCTGGTCTAAATGTATATGTTTCTGAGATCAGATGGGGACATCCACACCTCTACTGTATCCTTATTTAGACTTGGACATCCTCATGCTGGGGACATCTATAGACCTACCTTCTAAAATGGCTTTATGCCAGGAGCAGGTCTGAAGTTAGACATGACTCTGGACATCCAGGACCTTTCTGAGATCAGATAGGGATATCCAGATTTCTGTGAACGTACCAGCCATGCCTCCCCCAAGTTCCCGCTCAAGCTGGGGATGTCCATAGACCAGGCTTCTAAAATGGCTTTGGAGACATCTCTGTGCTTTGGAAGTCTCTATGCCTGTTTTCGGATATCCAAAGCACAATAGGGCTTTCAAATGCCCCCCATTATCTTTCATAGCTTTCTGTGTTCTATGTCTCTATATTCTATTGCAGTGGTGGCAACATGAGGAAAGAAAGGAGAATAATCCAAGGCAAAGACCAAAACAATAGAGCCCAAAACAGAAGTAGCTTCAAAATACAATTTGGGATATTTTAATTATGTAAAAACTCATATGCCAGTGCGTGCATATCTGGGAGTCTTTTGGACTGCATGAGACCAATGTTAACTTTGATCTTTGTATCAAAAAATGTTTCAACTCCTTTGAGGCTATATCCATGTCTATAAAATTCTTAGGAATCTTACATCATCCAAGTGTTAGACGGCATTAGGAAGGAAAAGGGAGGAATTAGATTATATTCGGTTATTTGAAAAAGTGGCTTCCTAGTTAAATGCAATGGGAATGAATTTGAGAGTGACAGCAGAGAGCGATAATATATAACAGTAATATTATGAACAAATTATTAATTAAAAAGTAAATTTGACTGCAATAAGTTGAGTTTTGCTTTCTGGTTCCAGCATGTTTTTAATTAAATCCAATTTCAATTATTTGATACAAATATATACTCACTAACAAAGGCTCAATCAGACAATATAAATACTATTAAAACAAAAATAAATAACTTTATATACTTCAAATAGGAATGCATGAAATTTCTTAAAATAAAATAACAAATCATTGATTTGAACTCATGCGAAATTTAAGGTTCAACAAACTAGTTCATAAATCTTTTAAAAGAAAGACCAGTTGCTGGCAAAGGGACCTATTCACCAAGCTGCGATAATGTGTTTGCATAAGGTAAACATCATTTACTGCACTGTAAAATGAATTATTAATTACTCTTAATTGGAAATATTGTGCAAAACTGTGCATTATTTTCATGACTATGTCAGGCAAAATGCTGCTATAGTAATGAGCTGAGTCACATGGATATGCATACAGAGCAAATCAATGACATGACAACAAATATTGCAACTTATGAAAAATTTTCAAAGTTTACAACCTAGCAATGCAGGCAAAACCACAATGGGCCCGATTATGAGAAAGACGTGCAGGGCAGATGTGTACATTCAAAACGTTTACATCCAGAACATAGATGCGATTCTCAACCCGGGTGGCTAGACGTGCAGCGCGAGTCAGAATACGGGGTTTTACATCTGCGCTGCTAAACATCCAACTTGTGCCTGGTAGAGTTCCGAGTATTTGTAAGTAACACGCGCGACATGCCGTGGACATGTAGTTCCGAAAATGCTTCCATCTGCACAGTTGTCCACGTGCGATAGGAAACAGGATACAGTAATTAACCCCCCCCCCCTCCTCCACCGCTGCCAGGAGACCCATGGAAAATGGCAACGAGGCAGGTGAACTTCTCCAAAGCCAAGACTTGCCTGCTCTGCATGCTAGTTCTTGAAAATGAACATGCCCTGCTCCCAATGGGACATAGACGGCCAGCCCTAGCTGCAGCACGCAGGGGCTAGGAAAGGATTAGGACCACCCTGGTGCAGTAAGTAGGGCAAAGCAGGAAAGGGAGGAGGCAGGGGAAATGCAAGTGTTGGGACAAGAACAGTGCAAAGAGCCAGGAAGTAGCTACAAAGTTGAAATGGCAAAAGGAGCAGGGGTAAGCTGGACCCACCACACAACCAAATGACAGTAAACACACAAAACAGGGCACACAGAGGAAACAAGCAAACAGAAACACAATGGCCAAGAGGAAAGCAGAGTGGAAAAAATGCAGAATAGACAAAAGAGAAAGCACATATGGAAAGGAAACCTGAACACAGTGAAAAAAACCCCTACTGTGTGTAACAGTGCAGCAACATGGTCCAATACTGTCAGCCAAAACACAGCACAGTGGAAACATAGAGACACGGTGCTAGTAAAGACAGCACATGGCTGACCTAGGCCACCTCCCCCCCCCCCACACTACCAACCACCAACCAGTCCCCTGAGAGAACCCTGTGTCTGCCCCATGCCCCATGAAGTCTGATACTGTACACAACAGCACCACCTCCAATGGGAAACTGTCCCATGTAGCCACCACTGTGTCTACAAATAAACAGCCCTGAATATGACACCTGAGTATAACCCCTACCACCCCCATCCCATGACACTGTGCAGCACAAGCCCAAAAAGGTTACCTCCAGAATGTAAATCATACAAATACTGCAAGGTATACCACTCTACCATTTGTCACACATCACATCAGGTAAACAGTGGATAGGGAAGGAAAAAAGAGCCTCAGAATCCAAGGAGGCAATGGTAAAATTAACTTTGAACCAGGCCTGATCCTCCTCAAAGAAATGGCTCTAAAATACTCCTACCAATTGCCTGTTCAATATTATTCCAGTTTGTTAAAATAGTGATTCCATACCTGGACATAGGTGGTATTACTCTACAATGGTTTCAAGACTCCTGTCCAACCACACCCAACAGGTTTGCTTCGAAAACAACCTCTCTTTCACTCAACCTCAGGGTGTCCTCCAGGGATCTGCATCATCTACACTTCTGTTTAATATATATCTACAACGTATCTGCAATATCATCTAATCACACGATGTAGAGTACAGAATTTATGCAGATGATAAATTTGCAACCTTTGACCAGGGCCGGCCCGTCCATTGAGCAAGAATGTTTTTTGCACAGGGCCCCGCGTTTCAGGGGGCCCCGCGCAAAAAACATTCTTAAGCATCCCAAGTTAAAAAAAAAAAAAACCGGCTGCTTCTGCCGCGGCAGCTTCAAGAGCTCTGCCGCGGCAGCATCAAGAGCTCTGCCGCGGGGCCCCCCCCTGCCCGGCAGAGCCTCCGTGCATCTTCAGCTCTTCACGTCCAAAACGCGGGCTTCTTTCAGAGCCGCGAGAGTTTCTTTTCTCGCGGCTCTCTTAATCCCGCGGGGCTGATGGGATTTCCCATCACCCTCGGCGGGATTAACAGAGCCGCGAGAAAAGAAACTCTCGCGGCTCTGAAAGAAGCCCGCGTTTTGGACGTGAAGAGCTGAAGATGCACGGAGGCTCTGCCGGGCAGGGGGGGGCCCCGCGGCAGAGCTCTTGAAGCTGCCGCGGCAGAGCTCTTGAAGCTGCCGCGGCAGAAGCAGCCGGTTTGGGTTTTTTTTTTTATTTTAATTTGGAATGATAGGGGGGGGGGTGGTTAGGACTGGTAATGGCTATGGGAGGGGGGGAGGCTAAACTGGAAGTAGGCTGATGGGAGGGGGAGGCTAAACTGGAAGTGGGCTGATGGGGGGGGGGTGGTGAGGACTGGTAATGGGCCAGGGGGGTGGGGTGGTTAGGACTGGTAATGGGCCATGGGGGGGGGGAGGCTAAGACTGGAAGTGGGCTGATGGGGGGGGGGTTAGGACTGGTAATGGGCTATGGGGGGGGCTAAGTGGGCTGATGGGGGGGTTAGGAATGGTAATGGGCTATGGGGGGGCTAAGTGGGCTGATGGGGGGTTTGGACTGGTATTGGGCTATGGGGAGGGGGCTAAGGCTGGAAGTGGGGGGGGGTAGGACTGGAAATGGGCTGATGGGGGGGGGGGGGTTAGGACTGGTAATTGACTATGGGGAGGGGGCTAAGGCTGGAAGTGGGGGGGTAGGACTGGAAATGGGCTGATGGGGGGGTTAGGACTGGTAATGGGCTATGGGGGGGCTAAGACTGGAAGTGGGCTGATGGGGGGGGGTAGGACTGGTAATTGGCTATGGGGGGGGCTAAGACTGGAAATAGGCTGATGGGGGGGCTAGGACTGGAAATAGGGTGATGGGGGGGTTAGGACTGGTAATGGGCTATGGGGGGCTAAGAATGGAAATGGGCTGATGGGGGGGTAGGACTGGTAATTGGCTATGGGAGGGGGGCTAAGACTGGAAATAGGCTGATGGGGGGCAATGAATTGAAAAAGGGTTATGGGGGGTTAGGACGTAATGGGCTGATGGGGGGTTAGGACTAGTAATGGGCTATGAGGAGGCTAGGACTGGAAATGGGCTGAGTGGAAGGAGGGCTTGAACTGCAAATAGCTGATGGGGACGGGGCTTGGAATGGAAATGGGTTGTGAGGGGGAGGGAGCTAGGACTGGAAATGGGGGAGTGGGGGGGGCTAGGACAGGACCTGGGCTGATGGGCTAGAATAGGACTGGAAATTGGCTGTTGGGGGGTGCTAAGATTGGAAATGGGCTGTGGTGGGGGTTTGGATTGAAATGGACTCATGAAGGGGCTAGAACTGGAAGTAGGCTCATGGGGGGCTTGGATTGGAAATGGGCTGAGTGGAGGGGAGCTAGGATTTGACATGGGCTGATGGTGGGGCTAGGAAAGGACTAGAAATGGGCTCATGGGGGGCTGGGATTGGAAATGAGCTGATGGAGGGACTTGGATGGGACTGCAAATAGATGGGGGAGCTAGGACTGGAAATGGGCTTATGGGGGGCTAGGACTGGAAATGGGCTGATGCGGGGACTAGAAGGGAGCGGATGCTGGGTGGGACTGGAACTAGAATGGAGCTGATGTTGGGGGAGGATTAGAATGGGATGGAGCTGGGAGAGTGAAATGGAGAGGGAAAAAATATTTTGTGTGGGAGGGAAGACAAATCTACAATTGTCCGGATATTGGGAGAGTAAGTGGGGATTGAGGATGGAGGGGTAAAATTTGAGTGGATGAAATAGGAATGAGGAAAGAGCAAAAAGGAGAAAGATTAGTATGTTAAAGCAGATGTAGAGAGAGAATGGAAAAAAACTAGAAGAGAGAAGAAAAGACAAATGGACAGCAGACGATGAAGAATTAGCGGAAGACACGAAGAAACCAGAAGAAAGTGGCTGGAGCAATTGCAGCTGAAAAAAAATGCACAAAAGGTAGAAAAATATCTCTTTATTTTGAATTTATTAATTGGAATATGTCAGCTCTGGGAAATGTGCATCATTAACGTCTGCGCTTTGTTTAGTACAAGAGCAAATTAATGTATAGTTTTATTTCTACAGTGTTGTACATTCCAAGTTTGGCTTTTGGGATTCCCAGTTTAATTATTGTCTTCCTGTTTCTAAATTGTGATTCCTTGTTTGGTGATGGTCTATGTTCTGCATGTGTAACTGAGCTGAGGTATTCTGTTTATGTAATTCCTATTTGACATTGCCACTTGTTCTCTTTCCCCAGTAGGTCATGTATTGTTGTTCTCTGAAATGTATTGGTTTAATATTTGCAGCGTTTCCTTTTGATAGTTAGGGTATGGTGTTTTATGAGTCCTGGTAGTGCTGTTAGGATACGGCGGGTTTGCTATGGGTTCTAAATGGGCAGTGTTTGTAGTAGTTCCTAATGTGCCTGGCGGTTGGTATTGGATTATAGTAATGTAGAAGTCTTTTAGTCTTTCTTTATTCATACACTCATTAAGAGGCATGTTTACTAAAAGTTCGTGTATGGTAACATTATGCAAATATTTATGCAAATGAGGCCCCTTATGCAAATGAGGCCCCGCACCGAGTCTCCGCACATGGCCCCGCACCCCCCTTGGGCCGCCCCTGCCTTTGACACCAAAGAGCCTAACTGCACAAAGATTACCAGCTGTTTCAACGATGTCTCTGAATGGCTCAACTCAGTTAAATTCACAGTTAACTTGTAGAAAACAGAGGAACTCATTATTGCTAGGAATAAAACATTCAACACCCCTAGTTCACTACATGTAAACAATGCCTCACTTGAGGTAATAAATGAAACAAAATACATTGGGATATACTTAGATTTCACCAAACACATTCACATATCTACTCACGCACTTTACAATAAAACCAGAATAATTCAGCATCTGAGACCACTGCTCTCTCCCATGGCCTTTCATTCTGTAGCCCAGGCGCTTATAAGCCCCCATTTCGACTACAGTAACAGCATACTCCATGGTCTCCCAAAGAAAACCCTAAAGCCCCTACAACTTGCTCAAAACACAGTTGCGTGCACAATTATGAGAGCCGATAAGTCTGATCATATAACACCCATCCTTTTTCAGCTCTACTGACTCCTGATACCTCAAAGAATCAAATTCAAAGCTCTCATGATCATTTTCAAAACAATTAACAACATAGCACCAACATACTCAGCACACTGCTAAATATTCAACAACACACACGAACAAAAAGAGACAACCTGAAAACATGCTATCCACTCCTATTAGTGTCAGAAAACTAAAGCAATCTACAACCAATACGGAATTCTCACTCTATGCCCCTACCCTATGGAATAGTCTTCCTAACACTATAAGAGAAATCAAAAACTTAATTCAGAAAACGTCTCAAAACTTTTATCTTTACAGACTACTATCAATGTGATCAGCCACCATAGACCTCATACATTTCCTTATCAACACTTAGCCACACTCATCAACCACTTCCTTTCTCCATGCATCTGACTCACATAACTCTGGAATATCACCCAGACCACTAATATTAATACCTTCTGTACATACTTCTTTGTTATTGTTAAATATCTATGAACGTCATCATTTGTTAATTGTACAATTGTTACATACTTGTTCCTTGTAAACCGTTCTATAATTGTTCCTTGTAGACTGCCTTGTGCAGTAGTTAGAATGTTATCTGTAAACCACTCTGATTACCAAGACAAAGCGGTATCTAAAACTAATAAATAAATAAATACATAAAATAAATGTTATGCCTTGAGCTGCACAGCAGGGTCGTTTTGGTGGCCCTATGGATGTGAACTATGTATTTATTTGCCATCAGATGTTTAGGTAACACTAATGAAACAGAGTAACAACCAGTACTTCTGAGTTTTGTATATTTAGCGACAGAAGATCCAAATGAAGACATCATGAACATAGGCACTAAGAACCATAAGATGTTCAAATAAATAATAGTTATTTGATGAGAAATATGATGTCATTTGCCTAGAGCCCAAAAGAAACCATTTCCATAACAGGATATATACCCCAATGTCCAAAACTCATTTAACACGGGAAAAGAAAAATGTGTGGAACCATACTGGGCTCAGACGTGTAATGCGGAAGATAGAAACATAGAAACATAGAAATATGATGACAGAAAAAGACCACATGGCCTATCTAGTCTGTCCTTCCATATCAACAACTTCAACAGTCCCCTTTTTTCCTTTAGAGATCCTCTATGTTTGTCCCATGCTTTTTTGAATTCAGTTACTGTCCTCATTTCTACCACCTCCACTGGGAGACTATTCCAAGGATCCACCACTCTTTCCGTAAAGAAATATTTCCGCATATCACTCCTGAATCTATCCCCCATCACCTTCATCCCATGTCCTCTCATAGCAGAACTTGCTTTCAATTGAAAGAGGCTCTCCCCCTGAACATTTATGCCACAGAGGTATTTAAACATCTCAATCATATCACCTCTATCCCGCCTTTCCTCTAAGGTGTACATATTAAGATCCTTAAGTCTGTCCTCATATGCTTTATAATGAAGACCACTAACCATTATAGTAGCCACCCTCTGCACTGACTCCATTCTGTTCACATCCTTTTGAAGGTGCGGTCTCCAGAACTGCATACTATACTCCAAATGAGGTCGCACCAAAGACTTTTACAGAGTCACTATCACCTCCTTTCTTCTACTAGCCATTCCTCTCCGTATGCACCCAAGCATCCTTCTAGCTTTTGCCGTCGCCTTTTCTACCTGTTTAGCTACTTTAAGATCATCAGACACAACCACGCCTAGGTCCTGCTCTTCTTTAGTGGACAAAAGTACTTCACCCCCTATACTATATTGCTCCCTTGGATTGCTGCAGCCCAAATGCATGACCTTACATTTTTTAACATTAAATCCCAGCTGCCAAATTCTAGACCATTCTTCAAGCTTATTTAGATCCCTCCTCATGTTATCTACCCCTTCCTGGGTGTCTACTCTATTGCAGATATTGGTATCATCCGCAAAGAGGCAAACCTTACCCGACAGCCCTTCCGCTATATCACTAACAAAGATGTTAAAAAGAATTGGACCAAGGACAAATCCCTGGGCCACACCACTGGTAACATCCTTCTCCTCAGAGTGAGCTCTATTTACTTGTACTCTTTGTCGCCTCCCACCCAACCAATTTCTAACCCAAGCAGTAACTTTAGGGTCCATCCCTAAGGTGCTCAGTTTGTTTATAAGTCACCTGTGAGGAACAGTGTTAAAGGCTTTACTGAAATCTAAATACACAACATCTAGGGCTCTCCCACGGTCCAACTCCCTGGTCACCCAGTCAAAGAAATCAATCAGATTTGTCTGACAAGACCTGCTTCTGGTGAATCCATGCTGCCTCGGATCCTGTAATCTGCTGGACTCCAGAAACCTCACTATTTTCTCTTTCAGAAGCATTTCCAATAATTTACTCACCACCGATGTTAAACTAACCGGCCTGTAGTTTTCAACCACATCCTTACTTCCGCTTTTGTGTAAAGGCACCACATGAGCCTCTCTCCAGTCCTTTGGCACCACTCCCTACTCCAATGAGGCATTGAATAGGTCAGTCAGTGGAGCTGCTAGAATGTCCCCAAGTGCCCTCAGTATTCTAGGGTATATCCCATCCGCTCCCATCGCTTTGCCGAACGTACAAACGTGTTCGATATTCTGAGAAGATAGACATATACATCGTTGTACGTCTACCCGCTATAAAATATGAAACTCCGGTGTGGACACGCCTCTGGGAATGCTATACTACTGACTACAAACCAGACGTCAATACAGGCACTTTCATATGCAAATGGATCCAAAGGTGTCCTCACCACAGAGGAAGAGGAGCAGGTCCTCCTCATTGAGAAGGTGCTCATCAATTATAGCACACTCATGGGCCCAATGGAGTTATATGTGGCTGCCTCCATCACTGTGGGCATATGTATCTTTTGGTCCTGTTTCCCTGGCACTGCCTGTCATTTCTCATGCACCTTATACATGTCCCTCCTTTGTGCATCACCGTACATCTGCATTCTGTGCACCCTGCTACAGCAGGCACACAGGTGGTGTCACTGTCACACCTCTTATTTGGATGTGGTGGGGCACAGAGCGGTATACTATGTTTGGCTATATGCAATGATGTTTCTTTCCCTTCTTTTGGTCCCTCTATGTTTCTGGCTACCATTTGAAAACCTATTGCTGTTTATTCACCTTCAGCCTGCATACTCTATCACCTAACTGTACATAAGGGCATAGGAATTACCATATTGATTCAGATCAGAGGTCCATCTAGCCTATTATTAGTTCCAGAAGTGGCTAATCAGGATCACAGTGACAGAGTAGCATCCCCAAAACATAGTAACATGCTACATTGCTTACCCAGGAACATTGTTTAAAAGTACTATCTTGGAAGCTCAGACCAGATGTATTCCATGTTTTAAGAAGTGGAAGGAAGGCCAAAAAACTGCCAGCATGGTTTAAAGGTGAGGTCAGAGAGGCTGTTGTTGCCTAACAAACATCCTTCAGGAAATGGAAAAAGGAGCCTAATGACCAACACCAGAAACAACATAAGCATTTACAAGTTAGATGCAAAGCATTGATAAGGCAGGCAAAGAGGGAATTTGAAAAGAAGCTTACCGTGGAAGCAAAAAACACATAATAAAACTTTTTAAAGTACATTTATAGCAAAAAACCTGTGAGGGAATCAATTGGACCATTGGATGATAGAGGGGTAAAAGGGGTGCTAAGGGAGGACAAAGCCATAATGGAGAAACTGAATAAATTCTTTGCTTTGGTCTTCACTGAAGAAGATGTAGGGAAGTTACCCGTGCCTGAAATATATATAAAAGTGATGTGGTGGATGAAAGAAATATCGATAAATTGGGAGGATGTTTTACAATTGTTTGATAACCTGAAGAGTAGCAAATCACCTGGATTTATTTATTTATTTATTTATTTATTTATGCTTTTCTTCTATACCGCTTTTTCCCAAGATCAAAGGCGGTTTACAAGTAACACAATGAACAGTTTACAATTAACATAATGAACATGGTTTTACATGGAACATCTTGTTTTTTCAAACTACGTACAATTAACTTTTCGTAAACAACAACAACAAGTAACATGGAATATATAATTATGCAGATGTTGTAACTATTTACATTAGTTAAATATTTACATTATTCAATTGTTAATCGTGGTTTTTAATATACTAGGGATTTCTAGGGATTTTAATACACTGAGGATTCTAGGTTGATTTTTCTAAATGCGATGTGGTTTGTGGATCAGATGTTATACATCCAAGGGTGTTGAAAGAACTGAAATATGAGATTGCAGTCCTACTATTAGTAATCTGTGAACTATCATTAAAATCATCTGTAGTACCTGAGGATTGGAGAGTGATCAATGTAACTCCAATTTTTAAAAAGGGTTTCAGGGACGATCCGGGAATCTACAGACTGGTGAGCCTGATGTCAGTATCAGGCAAAATGGTAAAACCATTATAAAGAATAAAATTATTGAATATGTAGATAGCCATGGTTTAATGGGAGAAAGCCAACATGGATTTATCCAAGGAAAGTCTTGTCTAACTAATCTGTTATATTTTTTTGAAGGTGTGAATAAATAGGTAGACAAAGGTGAGCCAGTTGATATAGAGGCACATTCCAATGTTTATGTTTATGTTTATTAAAAAATTTTATACCGTCCAACACCAAAGGCATCTGAGCGGTTTACAATCGTTAAAAATACAGGCTGCGTGGAAACAAGAAAGGAACGCCATTTAAAATAAAAGTAATAGATAAGGGAGAGAGAAAGGACAGGAAAGCAAATTGCATAAAAAGACATTGTCAAGGAAGGGGGGAGGGGGACAAGGACAGAGGGGGAAGGTCAAACGCCAATCTGAACAGGTATGTTTTGAGTTGTGTTTTAAAGGACTTATAGGACTGTTCTGAGCGGAGGGAAGGGGGGAGCGAGTTCCAAAGCCTGGGCCCTAGGAAATAAAAAGCTGAGGTGCGGGTGGATTCAAGGTGAGCCTGTGAAGGGGAGGGAAGAGACATGCGGTTAATGTGGATGGAATGGAGCAAGCGGTGAGGAGTGCGGAAGTGAATCTGGTCTGTGAGGTAGAGAGTAGTGCCTGTGTGAATTATCCTATGTGCGAACGTAAGGATCTTATACTGAATGCGAAATGAAACAGGTAACCAATGTTGGTGCATAAGAAGGGGGGTGACATGATCGTATTGAGAAGCATGAGTCAGGAGACGGACTGCGGTATTCTGAATACGCTGAAGACGGGAGAGTTGGGATTGTGGTAGACCTGCTAGAGAAACATTACAGTAATCGAGACGGGACATTACGAGGGAAAGTAGGAGTGAAGTCAAGGCGGAAGAAGAGAGAAAAGGGTGTACGGCCCGGAGCTGCTTACGAGAGAGAAAAGAACGCTGGACAATTGAGGCGATATGTTCCTTAAATGAGAGGGAGGAATCAAGAATAACGCCTAGATACCGGATGGAAGAAACAAGAGGAATGGGCTGGGAGGAGAAGGAGGGAGCACAGGTAGGGGAAGGGCTCCCAAGCGTGAACCAAATAGCAAAAGACTTGGCTGGATTTACATGAAGGAAATTAGAAGAGAACCAAGAGGCGACAGCGGTGAGACATTGGTTAAGGGCGGAAATATCGGGAGTGAGGGAGTCAGTGTGGTGCAAAAGAATTATATCGTCCGTGTAGTAATATGCAGAGATACCGAACTGCTGAATTATGAGAGCAAGAGGGGCTAGAAAGACATTAAAGAGTAGGGGAGCAAGAACAGACCCTTGGGGCACACCACAGGAAAGGGGGGGTGGGAGCTGAGGAAGAGAACCCAGCAACAACTGAGAAGGAGCGACAGGAAAGAAAAGAGTGAAACCATTGGAGAACCACACCCGAGAGACCAGCTTCCTGGAGACGAACAAGAAGAGTGTGATGGTCCACCAAGTCAAAAGCTGCAGAAAGATCGAGGGAGACAGCAAGAGTGAGGAAACCGTGGTCGTGAGCAGCGTGCACTTCATTGAGGAGGGAGAGAAGGATTGATTCTGTGCTATGGCCGGGGCGAAAACCAGATTGCCGGGGGTGAAGAACGAGAGAGGCTTCGAGATGGGAGGAGAGCTGGAGGAAAACTAGTTTTTCAAGGAATTTTGAGAGAAAGGAAAGATTAGAGATAGGGCGCCAATTAGAGAGCACAAAGGGGTCCAAGGAACGGGATTTCAGAATTGGACGAACAGTGGCATGCTTCCAGGGCGTGGGGAAGATGCCGGAGGACAGACTAGAATTGAAAAGAGAGAGGATATAAGGAGAAAGGGATAATGAGGGCTCTAGGAGCCAACGGGAGGGAATGGGGTCAGCAGGGCAGGTCATCTTGCGAATAGAAAGTTTTTTTGTAGAACAGCTGGAGAGACCATCTCAAAGGAAGACCAAGAATGCGATAGTGCAGGGGCGGGGAGGGAAGGAGAGAAAGGAGGGGGTGGAGACACAACTGGGGGGGAAAGGGGGGGACATAAGGGAAAGGACTGACAAAGGGTATGGACCTTGGAAACAAAAAAGGAGGCAAGAGAGGAAGGGTCAGGAAGGGTAGAGGAAAGAGGGGGTGAGGAGGGTGAGGCGGAATGAGACGCAGTGAGGGAACGGAGAATGGAATATAATTGATGGGAAGAATTCATAGAGGAGGAAATAAGCTTAGAGTAATAATCACGCTTTACTGAATGAAGAAGGGTACGGTAATGATGATGACATGAATGGAAATTTTGCAAATTGGAAGAAGACGGATGCTTTCGCCAGAGACATTCTGCAATGAGTGAGTGAAGGCCTCTGTGCGTCCGATCGGAATGGGGACGCACAGAGGCAGACCCGATTCTGATCCCACTGGGACTAGATGTGCCCTGCGGGATCAGAATCGGGTCTGGACCTGTACGTGCAGGTCAGGACCCAATTCAGATAGGCCTGCATGTACAGACCCCTGCCTGGCTAACTCAGTCAGGCTCCTAAATGGAGCCACTGTGCCATGGTTTCCCATTGCCATGACACCGTGGCTGCATTCAGAATTGCGTTCCCTGGTTGACGACCACAATCTTCATTCCCTGCAGCCTGACCCCCGATCTGGCCTTCCACGGCCAGGATCATGCTGTGGTGAATCCCCTGCACCCCCTCACTACTACTCCTAGTCACAAGCATGACCTTGTCTTCTCCTCCAACTGCTCACCCTCAAACGTCTATACCTCAGTTCTGCCCTTATCTGACCATCACCTGCTAACCCTCATCCTTAATCACCCCCTATCTTGGTCTCACCCAATCTCTTCCAACATGTTTAGGAATCTTCACACTATCGACGCTTCAGTTCTCTCCACTGCTATCTCATCATCTCTTTCCTCTACTATGTCATCTGAGTCTATTGATGAGACAGTATCCTCCTATAACACTATACTCTCCTCTGCTCTGGATGCACTTGCTCCTCTAATTCCATGCCTTGTAAGGCATACTGTGCCTCAGCCCTGGCTGTCCTCTACATCCTTCTACCTTTGTTCCTGTGCTGGCTCAGCTGAGTGTCCTTGGCTTGCTGACTACTTACATTTCAAATTCATGCTAACCTCTTTCCAGTCAGCCATAGCACTTGCCAAGCAAAAGTACTATGTCCATCTGACTAACTCAATTGCCTCTAACCCTATGTTCAACTCCTCAAGGTCTCTCCTTCACTTTCTGCCTAGACCTTGGCTAACCATTTCCATGACAAAGTCCAGAAGATTAACCCTTGAATTCTCTCAGCTAGGTCACCTTTACCTCATCTTCCCCCTCTTCAATTCCAAATCCTTCTGTCACACTTTCTTCCTTTTCTGAAATCACTGAGGAGGAAACTGCTAATTTTTTCTCCTCCTCCAAACCAACTACCTGCTTCTCTAGTCCCATTCTCACCCATCTACTAAGCTCCATCTCTTTCACCATCATCCCTTCTATCATATTCTTAACCTATCATTTTCCACCACAACTGTTCCTGTGGCTTTCAATTTTTTTTTATTTACCTAGGCTTATTTGCTGCTTTTCTACAAGCCAAAGCTGTGCGCATTCAGGTACTGTATATATAATATATATATGTATATATATAATTATAAGTGGAGGAGTAGCTTAGTGGTTGGGGCAAGGTACTTCATGCCAGAAGGTCGGTGGTTCAAATCCCACTAGAGGACAGCAACCTTGGGCCGGAAGGACTGGGGTTTCTAGTCCCACAGGTACTCCTTGTGGTCTTGGGCAAGCCACTTAACCCTCCATAGCCCATGTTCCCTGTAAAATAGTTATCTCCAAGTTATAATGCCCTGTTCAATGTAATTTCAGTTTGTTCAATGTAAACTGCACTGATGCAGAATAGCATGGTATATAAGAGAATGTAAATAAATAAATGAAAATAATTCCCTTGTCCCCAAAGGATTCATACTCTATATTTTTTGTACCTGAGGTTAAGTGTCTTGCCCAAGGCCACAAGGAGCACCTATAAAGGTAGAAGCTACAGCCCTTCAAGGCTAAGGATGCTGTCCTCTAGTAGGATTTGAACCCCTGGCCTTCCAGCCTGAGGTAACTGCCCCAACCACTAGGACACTCCTCACTCTGGTTACAGCTCTCCTCAAAACGCCTTCACTAGATCCAACCTCGTCTTCCAGTTATTGGCCTATCTCTCTCCCCCTCTGCTTCAAAACTACTTGAATGAGCAATTCACCACCACTGTCTTGATTTTCTTTCCTTTCAAACCCTTCTGGATCCACTGCAATCTGGCTTTTGTCCTCTATATTCCACAGAAACGGCTCTTGCCAAAGTCTCCAGTGACTTGATTCTCACCAAAATCAAAGGCCTTTACTTGATTCATATCCTTCTTGACCTTTGTGCTGCCTTTGACACTGTTGATCACCACCTTCTCCTTGATACCCTGTCCTCGCTTGGGTTTAGAGGCTCTGTTCTGTCCTGGTTTTCCTCTTATCTCTCATCACACTTTTAGTGTTTGTTCTAGTGGATCCTCTCTACTACCATCCCACTTTCAGTTGGTGTACCTCAAGGCTCTGTGTTTGCACCTCTCCTTTTGTCTCTCTACACTCAGTCCCTTGGTGCTCTTATTTCCTCTCATGGTTTTCAGTACTATATGCTGACGACTCTCAGATCTACCTCTCTGCATCTGAAATTTCTCCAGGAATCCAGGACCAGATCTCTGCCTGCTTATCCAACATTGCTGACTGGATGTCTTATAACCATCTGAAACTGAACATGGCCAAAACTGAGCTCCTTATCTTTCCTCCTAAACCCACTTCCCCCCTTCCTCCTTTCTCTATTTCTGTGGATAACACTACACTCCTCTCTGTTTCCTCAGCTCACAATCTTTAGGGTCATTTTTACTCTACTCTCTCTTTCTCTGCAAACATCCAACAGATAGATAAAACCTGTCACTTCTTTCTCTACCACATTGGCAAAATCCGTCCCTTCCTTTATACACACACTAAGATCCTCATCCACTCACTAGTCACCTCCTATCTTGACTATTGCATCCTGCTCCTCACTGGTTTTCCTCTGAATCATCATACTTCCCTTCAATCTGTTCAAAAATCAGCTGCACGGCTTATCTTCCGCCATTGTTGCTATGCTCATGTAACCCCTTTTCTCAAGTCACTTCACTGGCTCCCTATCCATTTCCACATCCAGTTCAAACTTCTACTACTTACCTACAATTGCATTCATTCTGCAGCTCCTCGCTACCTTTCCTCTCTTCTCACTGTACATTCCTCCTTGGTAACTCTGCACCTCTGGCAGATCCCCTTTATCTGTGCACTTCTCTGCCACTGCCAACTCCAGACTTCGTTCATTCCAACTTGCTGCTCCATATGCCTGGAACAAACAACCTGAGTCAGTGCGTCGGGCTCCTTCACTAGTCCTATTCAAATCCAGGCTAAAAACCCACCTCTTTAAGGCTGATTTTGAATCCTGATGCTCCTCATTCTCTTGTCCATTACTTATGTGTATCTTAGCATACTCTAATCCCCAGTTTTGCAATTTCTTTTTGTCTTGATTAGATTGTGAGCTCTGATGAGCAGGGACTGTGTTTTACAGCTATATGTATAGTGCTGTATATGCCTTTCTGCACTATACAAATGTTATTATTATTATTATTAGTAGTAGTAGTAGTAGTAGTAGAAGCTTCCCAAAACACTGACAGTTCCTTAATTCCTTAATAGTATCTGTTATCAACATCATAAGAACATAAGATATGCCATACTGGGTCAGACCAAAGGTCCATCAGACCCAGTATCCTTTTTCCAACACTGGCCAATCCTGGTCACAAATACCTGTTAGGTTTCCAAAAGGTAGACAGATTCCATGCTGTTTATCCCAGGGGTAAATGGTTGATTTCCCAGTCCACTTTAATAATGGTTTATGGGATTTTCCTCCAGGAACTTATCCAAATCTCTTTTAAATCCAGCTACACTAACTACTTTTACTACATCCTCCTGCAACAAATTCCAGAGTTTGATTACGCATAGAGTGAAAAAATGTTTTCTCTGATTAGTTTTAAATGTGCTACATTGTAGCTTCCTTGTGTCTCTCCTACTTTTCCTACCTCTTAAGGAGTAAACAATTAATATACTTTTAGTTCCACTGCACTCATTATTTTATAGATTTCTATCATTTCTACCCTCAGTTGTGTCTTTTCCAAGCCGAAGAGCTCTAACCTTTTAAGCCTTTCCTTGAAGGGGCATCCTTCCATCTTCTTTATCATTTTGGTCCCTCTTCTCTGTATCATTTCTAATTCCATTATATCCTTTTTCAAATATGACAACCAGAATTTCACACAATATTTGAAGTGCAGTCACACCATGGGGCAATACAGAGGCATTATAATATCCTTGGTTTTATTCTCCATTCCTTTCCTTATGATTCCTAGCATTCTATCTCCTTTCTTGGCCACCGCTGCACACTGGGCAGAGGGTTTCAACTTATTATTCACAATGATGCCTTGATCCTTTTCTGGGTGGTGATTCCTAATGTGGAACCTTGAATTGTGGAACTGTAGTTTGTGTTGTTATTACCTAAGTGCATACATTTTATGACGCTCCAAGTTCACTTTATATTTTGACAAGGTATCCACAAGCTAGCTCTGTATCGGCCTTCTGCCCATCCTACCCATCCTACCCATCCTCATCTTGCTTCTTCTATAAAGTTTGTTTTTTGTCTCATTCCAGCTGCTTTCAAAATTGGTTCAAATTACCTTTACCTATATTTTACACCCTTGCTGCTTCCTGACTTTATCTCCAAGACTGCCTTTCTTCTATATCAGCTCACTCCCTTCCTGTTTAGGATCTTCTGAGATTGCATCTCCGAGCATTACCATAAGCTTACTTCCTGTCAGAACTGTCATATGTTCTCTTGTGATCCCTCTGGCTGTGAGCTGCTATGTTGTTATTGTTCAGTGCCGTCAAGTCGGTATCTACTCATGGTGACCCTCTGGATAGTTGTCCGAAACTGTGTTTGGTCTTCAGTCAGGCGGCTCATTGTTGACAAAGTGGCACCCATAGCTGCTGTTATTGTATCGATCCAACTCATTTCTGGCCTTCATCTTTTGCATTGACCTTTTACCTTGCCAAGCATGATGTCTTTCTCTAATGATCTCTCTCTTTGCATGATGTGTCCAAAATATGAAAGTTGAAGTCTTGTCATCTGAGCTTCTAAAGAAAGCTTAAGTTTGATCTCCTCTAGTATTGATTGGTTTGTTCTTTGGGCAGTCCATGGTATACACAGTATTCATCGCCAGCACCATAATTCAAAGGCATCAATTTTCTTCCTATCTTTTTCACTCTCCAACTTTGACATCCATATGACTTTATTGAAAATACCATGGCTTGAACGAGTTGAATCTTTGTTTGGAGAGAGTCATCTCTGCTCTTGAGAATCTTGTCTAGGTCCTTCATAACCATTCTGCCAAGAGCAATGCATTGTCTTATTTTTGACTGCTTGTCATTTCTTTATTGATAGTTGATCCAAGTAGGTTAAAGTTGTCACTATTTCAATTTCTTCACCATCAAAGATGAACTTATTGATTTTGCCGTTTGTCAGGATCGTTGTCTTCTTTACATTAAGAAAAAGGAAACATCACAAAATATTAAAAGAATACACCAAAAGCCTCTAGTACAAAAATATACTCAGCCCACATCAAGGAAAAAAAACATAAGAAGAAAAAGAGCAGTATCACAGAAAAAAGGCATCAAGTCTTATACATTACTATAAGTCTGTCTCCTCTAGAACTCTCTCCCTAATTTTGCAGACATGTATACATTTTTGTCTACTCCCAAGCAAGTGCAAATATACATGGGTGCATTTACCTGCAACTGTGAAGGTTTTATGAAGATCTTTTATTAAGACACATACATAGGCACCATGAAAGCAAAAATGCATAATAAAAGCTTTTCCGAGTACATTTTTAGTTAAAAACCTGTGAGAGTCAGTTGGACCATTAGATGATAGAGGAGTGAAAGGGGCGCTAAGTGAGGGCAAGGCTATAGTAGAGAAACTGAATGAATTCTTTGTTTCGGTCTTTACTCAAGAAAATATAGGGAACTTACCTATGCCTGAAATGGTATTTAAAGGTGATGTATCAGAGGAATCAAAATAAATCTTGATAAACCGGGAAGATGTATTACAGCTATTTGATAAACTTAAGAGTAGCAAATCACTTGGACTGGATAGTATACATCCAAGGGTGCTAAAAGAACTGAAATATGAGATTGCAGACCTACTGTTCATAATCCGTGAACTATCATTAAAATCATCTGTAGTATCTGAAGATTGCAGAGCGGCCAATGTAATGCCATTTTTTAAAAAGGGTTCCAGAAATGATCCAAGAAACTACAGAACAGTGAGTCTGACATCAGAATCAAGCAAAATAGTACAAACCATTCTAAAGAATAAAATCACTGAACATGTAGATAGTCATGATTTAATGGGAGAAGGTCAACATGGATTTATCCAAGGAAAGTCTTGTCCAACTAATTGTTATATTTGACACAAACAGAATCAGAAAAGGGAAAAGATAAAAAGAGATAAACATCCTCCTGAATCCTGAACCAAAGTATCCACAGTGCTGAACTCTGTATGTCATATTAACAATCTTAACAGAGCTCAGTAACAGAAGGAAAACGCCAGTTGGAATAAACAGGTCTTCAACAACACCTTACATTTAAAGGAACTGGATTCACTTCTAGTATCTGATAGCTATCTATTCCAAAGTAGGGGTGAAAGGAAGTGAAAAAAAGTGTGTGATGAGTCAATTCATATTTAGCTGAAGCTGGAGGAGGTTAGCAAAAGAGCTGCAACTGGGATGATCTCACTGGGCATAAGGAAACATGAGGCGTGATAAAGTGGGAAGCCTTTATAAAGGCTTGATATGTGTACAATAGAATGTTATATTGCGAAGAGAAGTCAATGGCACTCATACAACTGGGAGGGGGGATTTCTGGATCATATTTACATATTTCAAATAGTAGCTTAACAGCTGTATTTTGCACAGTTTGAAAAAGTTTAGGAGCCAAAGTCCCTATTCCGGCTTAGATCATATTGAGCACTCTCCGGCAATCCAGGCCCAGATCTCTGCCTGCCTGAAATCTCTCCGGCAATCCAGGACCTGGATCTCTGCCTGACCTTCTGACATTGCTGCTTGAATGTCTCACCACCACTTGAAATTGAACATGGCCAAAACTGAGCTGCTTATTTTTCACCCTAAACCCTCCTCTCCCCTCCCTCCTTTCTCAGTCTCTGTGGATAACTCTCTACTCCTCCCTGCCTCCTCAGCTCTCAACCTTGGGGTCGTCTTTGACTCCTCTCTCTCCTTCTCCACACACTTCCAACAGATAGCTAAAACCTGCTGTTCTTTCTCTATAACAGCAACAAAATTCGCCCATTCCTTTCTGAACACACTACTAAGACACTTATCCACTCCTTAGTCACCTCCCGTCTAGACTATTGTAACCTACTCCTTGCTGGTCTCCCTCTGAATCGTCTTCCTCCTCTTTAATCTGTTCAACACTCTGCTGCGCTTCTAATCTTCTGCCAGCCTTGTCATGCTAATATTACCCCTTTTCTCAAGACACTTCATTGGCTCCCTTTCTGTTTCCACATCCATTTCAAACTTGCCCTGCTGACCTATAAGTGCATTCACTCTCCAGCTCCTCACTACCTTTCCTCTCTTATCTCTCCCTATACCCCTCCTTGGGAAATTGCTTCTATCTGTGCTCTTCTCTTCTATTGCTAACTCCAGACTTTGTTCCTTTCTTATACCTGGACCAAACTACCTGAGTCTGTATGTCAGGTGCCTTCTCTGACCCTTTTCAAATCCAGGCTGAAAGCTCACCTCTTCGCTGCTGCCTTCGGATCTTGACTCATCTGATCTCCTTTGTTTTTCCTTACCATTCCCCTTAGCTGTATCCCATGTCTACAGCTACTGTGTTGTCTGTCTTGGCTAGATTGTAAGCTCTGATGAGCAGGGACTGTCTTTTACAAGTGTCTGTGTAGCGCTGCGTACATCTTGTAGCACTATGCAAATGGTCAATAGTAGTAGTACTCTATTCAATTCAAGAATAATGAGCATAAGAGGTGTTGAAAATTGGCCTTATGCAAAATGGATCTGACAGCCTAAGTTGCCTGAGAATACAGAAAGTTCTAAAGACAACAATGAATAATCTTGGAGAGGTAAGAGTCAAGATAGACTCCCAGAAGCCAATATTTTAAATCCCTTATCAAGATAACCATGAAAGTTATTTGGATGAGGGCACTGAGAGAGATGTTCAGTCGCATTATCCAGATAGGGCTGGGGTGGTCCAAGGGTAAAGCAAGGCAGTGCTGGTCACTATCTGGTCATTATCCTGGTAGTAGTGATTTTCAGGGACCCCTGGTCTACAGTTTGGCAGGTAAGGTTTAATTCTAAAAAATACAGGTCAAGCTTTTAGGGTGTGAAAACCAAATGGAGCAGTGCAATGTAGAGGAGAACGTCTGTGCTAAAAACAAGAGTAGGATCTGGGATTGATCACATCTGATGATCTTAAGGTGGTCAAAGAAGTAGATAATGGGATGGAAATAGCCATAGGGAGAGAAATAGCCAGAACGAAAAAGGAGGCGATATTGCCTTGTATAAGTCTTTTGTGAGACCTCATTTGGAATACTGCGTACAATTCTGGAGAACACATCTTCAAAAGGATATAAACTGCAGAAGAAGGGATTGTAGAACTGAGCGCTTGGTGTGGATGAGCAGACTGGATGGGCCATATGGTGTTTTTCTAGTATAATATAACCAAGCGATACTATATGTATAATTTCTCACCATACTATATGTATAATTTCTCACCATACTCCATGAATAATTACTCTGTAATTAGTTACCCCTGTTACCTTCAGGTTATCTCGTCCATGTTCAATGTAAAAACTCAATTGTCGTGTGACATTGCAGTATGTTTTTTGTTCAATTGTAAACCGCACTGATTTTAATAGCGCGGCATATAAGAGAAGTAAATAAATAAATAAATAATAATGTTTCCATGTTTTGGATATGCTTGAGCTCCATTTTTCCTTATAATATATGCAAGTTGCATTTGTTATTTTGATAATGTCTAAATTAAGATGAAGAAAACAGACTTATCACATTCACTCACCAATGTTCCTGCAAAGAAAGGTCATGAAGACAGAGTCTAGGTCCAAACATGCTCATTGAAAACACTTTTCAATCACCCTAATATTAAGAGATGGAGCTACTAAGCTATGATTATATGGTCCATTTCAAGGATTCATCAATACATGCAAATTTGTTTTTGGCAGAACATCTTGCATTAAATTTGGTGTGTTTGTATGGCCATTATCACAAAAAAGTCTAAACTATGCATCTCTGAGGTGTATTTAATCTTCTCACAACAATGGTTCTCTCTTGAATTATGCATGGTTTGTTTGCATTATATTTAGATAATTGTGAAGCTTATTGCCTAGTTTTACATAGATTTTGTGGTGAACTTGACAATAATTAAATGACATGCAAAAATGGAAAATAAATGTGCACAATTTTATGAATAGAATGACATTCATTGCATTTTTTCATGCACTTTTATGTTTGCAAATTGCAACATACCTCAGCTTCCTAGAAATCCATATTTCTAAGTGACATAAATCTTATATCTTATTATATTTCTAATGAATTTAAAGTGTGCTTTATATCAGTGTTTCTCAAGCTCCTAACCAGTCTGATTTTCAGAATACCCAAAATAAATATGCATAAAATAGATTTGTCTGCAGTGGAATTAATATAAATAATTGTGGGTATCATGAAAACTAAGGTGGCTAGGGGGTACTACAGGATTTACTTGAAAAGCACTGCTTTGGAAATTTAACTCTGATTTCGCCTACATATATTTTAAAGCCAAATGCAAGCTAGATACTACCTCATCCTTATAACATGCTCTCTCTTAAAGGGTGTCTATTTAATGTCTATTTTATAAAGATAGTCAAATACCCGTGATAGTGCACAAACCCAACGGTGGCTAAACATTCATCAAACAAGCATTAAGGAGCATGTTTACTAAAGGATGCACCATTTGCACACATTTGAGCTGCAAAACTAGGCCTGTACTAAATTTTGGGGGCATATGCGACCATTCCCCTGCCTTTAGTGCTTTGGTAACATGCTACACCATGCTAACTGACAGATGGTTGCACTTGAAGTGGGGTGAAGTGCACCATCAACATTTGCAATTAGCGTGCACCTATAATACCTGTAGTAACTGTGATGTGTTGTCAATGCCCATATTATGCCCCTAATCAGCCCAGTCCCCACCCAATTGCATGCTAACTGCAGTACTCCAAATGAGATCTCACAAAAGACTTATACAAAGGCAATATCGCCTTCTTTTTCGTTCTGGTTATTTCTTTCCCTATAGCTATTGCCATCCCATTATCTACTTGTTTGAACACCTTAAGATCATCAGATGTGATCAATCCCAGATCCTACTCTCGTTTTTAGCACAGAGGTTCTCCTCTACATTGCACTGCTCCATTTGGTTGTGCACTTAACGTATGACAAACTCTATGCTATCAGTTAGCACGATTTAGTAAACATGCCCCTAAATTTCTAACAGGCTTGTTTTCCAAGATCATCAAAGGCACAATGAAGTTTAATTATATAATAAAGGTGTTAGGGATGCAACATACAAGCCTTTTTAAATCTAGATGCACTCAAACTCCTCATCTGCCTCTGTATTTTTGCTATTGAACTCAGTACTTAGCTTGAGAATCACTGAACCTGACATGGATGTTTAAGTTGATTGCCTGCTTCTGGAGAAACATCTTTCTCTTCCAGGATACTATGGGGGTTATTTTAGAAGCCCTATTTGCACTTTGATTGTCTGAAAATGAGCATAGAGATGTCTCTAGAGGCATTTTAGAAGTTAGGTCTGTGGAAGACTAAGGGGTATGTTTACTAAACCGTCCTATTGTTACTGGCGCTAGTTGCAGCGATAATGTGAAGAATGCCATATAAGGAGTGGGTACTCCAGTCCTAAAGTAGCAAGAATATTATCGCGTGATAGTGGGCGCCGTGGCACGTTAACACGCATTAACCCTAAGTACATGCCAGCGCAATAGCAGAAGCTATAAAGATGTAGCCCACTGGTTACTGCAATGACTGTGGAGACAGAGGTCATGGGTTTGATCCTGCAGTGGTGTAATCTAAAACGGCTGTCTCAGGCATTTTCTTTTCATTTAAATCAGTGCTGCCAGCAAAAACACCCTCACAGTGCCGTAACCTAAGGTGCCTCATAAGGCGCCCCATAGGTCACATTATAAAGTGCCCTGCCTGCCAAGGCACCCTATAATGTGCCCTATAGGGCGCCTATGAGGCACCTTAGGCTACAGCACTGTGAGGGTGTTTCTGCTGGCAGCACTGATTTAAATTAAAAGAAAATGCCTTAAGCAGCCTTTTAAAATTGCACCACTGTGGGAATGAACCCATGACCTCTGCCTCCACAGTCATTGACATAACCAGTAGGCTACATCTCTATAGCAACTACCCCACTGCTGGCTGGCTACAGAAAGACTGCAGGTCACCACACAAACTGTCTGCTGTGGTTACCAGGATAGGCTAAACCCACCCGTACCCATGATGCACTGCACATGCAGATCAGCAGTCTACAGCTGATCACATAATGGGGTATGCACCCCCACAGCACCTAGGCCTGGTAGGGGGAATTGACCGTGTGTGTTACTGGCACAGAGTAGCTACAGACCGTGACATTGTGCAGGTCCTGTGCTCACCCTGAGGGTGAGGTGGGGCACCCAGCACCAGGTCCGCAGCACCTGGCTTAGCTGAGATCGGCTGTGCTGCAGGTCCCCATCAGTGCCAGTGTGTGATAGGTAGCCTTTGCAGACACACCTAGGATACACCTGTGTCATCTGTATTTCCCAGTCACATTTAGCCCTTATGGGCTATGATGCACCCAGAATAGTGCATATCTTGTGTGGGTGCCATGGTCATATGTTATAGATGAAGGGGGGTGTTTGGATCCAAAAGCAGATTATGTAACACCACCACCCAACCCGCCCTCTGTGGCTCAGGGTGGAGAGACAGGATTTCCCACCAACAGATCACATTGTACATCTCTGCAATGGTGCCATCCTGCTGGGGAACAGGCACCCTACAGGGCAGTCGATGCAGATATGTGTGCACCACACAAGGCAATGGCAGACAGGCAGAACACAGGAGAAGCTCAGCTGTCCCCCCCCCCATATGACATCCACCAGCAGAGGGCACAGTCAGTCTCCAGCCACTACACCCTGCAAGGTGTTCCAGCCTTACATATGTTAACTGCAGACAGTCTGCTAGCTAGTATATAGCACATATTCTTGGCAGAACTGTGCACACCCAAAAATGGGATGTGAGTGCAGACACACCAAGCAGGTATGTCAGTGATTGGGCCTCAGAAAAAAAGACCCATGAATATCACTTAGGAAAAATGCTGTATAGCACTATGGGGGAACCTAGCCATGCCATGGTCACTGCTCAATCAGGGTGAGAGTGATCTCCCAGCATGACATGCTGTGGCCACCCTGTCCATGTAGGTGGTGGTTGGGCACTAGAATGTCCCAGCCATTGCCCTATACCCTGTGCAGATGCATCCTGTCCGGGCCATACCCACAGTACTTTGCTCCTCATTATGCACATTGGCAGGCTAACACTGGAAATAGTGCAAGCAGTGTGGGCTCAGTAAGGTGTGGGAAGCCACAACACAGTGGATAGACATACACACACTCCCACACCTATGCCAGCATTGTGCAAATATGGAGGTTTGTGGCAGCCATGGCCGCTTCACCAGTCCTCGGCACAGTGCAGGCATTGCTATAGTACACAATACTGTTGGGGTCACTCCCCGGGGTGGTAAACACTGTCAGAAGCAATAACTGAAACACACTCCACAGATATCAGAAATGTTGCTACGATGAATCTCTATCAACAAATCATGTTTAACTTAGGATTTGTTAGCTGACATTAATCATAGCAACCTTTTGATATATGTGGAACGTGTTCCCAAGTTTAGGACGGCATTGCTAAAGTATGCAGATGCCAGTATTGGGAAATGCTGCTCCACGCAGGGCCCAACAGCCTGACTCTCCATGAGGCTTTGGATAGTGGAGCCTGTGGGTGTGGGTGTGGGTGTGTGTGGCCCTGTTGGCCACTGCTCTAGGACAGAGGCTCCCAACTCCAGTCCTGGTGGGCCAAACATTGTTCAGGTTTTCATGCTGTCCCTAATGAACATGCATGAGGTACATTTGCATACAATGGGGGCGGTGCATACAAATGCAGCACAGGCATATTTATTAGGGACAGCATGAAACCTGAATGGTGTTGGGAAACTCTGCTCTAGGAATTGCACATGTTTATGGTGTCTGTGCTCTGTAGGGTAAAATATAGGCGTTTCAGGCATGTTTATTTTATCTGCAATAAAGGTCCCATCTTTATTACCACGGTTTAGTACTGGGTAAAATATGAGAGCAAGATTGGCAGTAGCCACAGCTGGGACTTGAACCTGTGACCTTCTGCCCCTGAACCCACTGGCTGTGTGTACTGCACCAAACTGTTGCCACAGGGGCAGGTGATTCCCTGGGGATACCATGACTGTTTGTCAGGCAGACCTTGTCTGTTGCAGTGCACAGCACCCACCTAAATGGGGATTGGCCATGGTCTAGTGTGGGCAGATGCCACTGCCCCCTCCAGCACCAGCAGCCCTCCACCACCATGCTGACATGCCCTTGTGTCGGTGGTGCTGGTGGTGCGCAGTCCCAGGCCATCCATTGTGCCGGTAGGCAGCTGTCTATGGTGTTGGTTGTTGGGTAGGGGTGCCTACATGGACATGCACGCTCCCCCCCCCCCCCCCACCGCCTGCCAATGTTATGTGCTCTTGGGAGTACCTGATGGGTAATATTCCCTGTGACACTGTGAGACACACACTCATGCCCATGTTGGACCCTCGTCAGTTGCTGTCTTGCTGCTTTACAGTTTCGGCATTCCTATGTGCCACCTAGGCATCTGCCTAGTCCGCACTGTGCCCCAGCTGGACCACAGCATGTGCCGCCTAAAGCCCCCTGTATCCCATTTACAGCATCAGTACAGTTGCCGTTTCCTACGTACCACTCTGCTGTTGCTGCACATGTGCATGCCATAACAAACCTGCCCAATATAAACGACAACAACCCTGATCACCGCTATTTCACTTTGTAGGGGGACAGAGCATAGACCCTTCCAAACATTATATCTTCCTTTTTACGCTTTGTCAGTAGTGTTGCTTTATGTTTATTATTAATATCACTATTGTCCAGCTTGGTTATTGGGATTTCAAATGTGGTTCTGGTCATTTTATATGTTTATTTGCCTTTTTGGTTCCTGCATATGTATCACTACCATCACTTTTCTGAGTTTCTCTGCCTTTGCTGTACATTGCTGACTGAAATGGTTTCTCTGTCCTGAAAATGTGCTAGTGCGAGGTTTTCACTGGCACTAATTTTCAGAGCTTTATTTCACGGCGTTAGTGTGCATGGATCCACTCCCTGCCCATTGACCCCATCTCCCTGCCCCTGGGGAGCCTTACTCCATCCTCTGGGGTGCCTTTCTCCTCCCTCTGCGCACCTCACCGCTGCCGGAGACAATAAATAAATAAATAAGTTTTCAAATATTGAGAAAATGACACTTATCTTAAAAACAAATATACATAACCAATATAATAACAGTAAAATGACAAGGCCATGCTAAATATAAAATCCATGTGAAACAAGAAAAGCACATCTGAAAAAAATGCAGATTGCACATGGATTTTGTATTTAGCATGGCCTTATTTATTTATTTATTTATTGTCAGCTTTTAGCGTCTTACATGTTTGGTCTACGTTTTAACGTTCTACTTGACAGAATTAAGGTATTTATTAACCCCTTTTGATCCTCCTCGTCTCTCTTTTTGGTGTTTTTTATTTTCCTTTGATTGGTTGTTTTAACTTCTATTTTATCTAGTGGTACATTCTTATTTAAAAGTTTAGATGTTTTAATTAATAATATGTCTATATGTCTATTTGATTGTCCTCATTTTAAGTTATGATTATCATTGTATGTTTTTAACCATTCTAATCACATAATAATTAAATTTGTGTTTTAATTGTATTTAATGTATATATGTTTATGATCACTATCATCTATGATTATTGTTATTTCTTTTTGAGGTGTGCTTCCTTTAAGACCCCCTGAAGAAGGCTGTTAGCCGAAACGCGTCGGGGCGCAATAAACAAGGTTTACCTAATTGTTGTCAGTCCAGGCTCCGCTTTTTTTGTTCCTCGACAGTGTGAATGGGGCATAGGGTGCTGCAGGCGGGACATGTAGTAGGGGCAGCTGGGCACAGGGCTGACCAGGTGGAAGCCTAGGTGACACATAGGAACATAGACATGAGAAATCAGCAAGACAGCCGGTGACCAAAGCAAAACACAAACCACAAATACCCTGACCACCCTAGCCAATAGTTGCCAGGGCACACACCGGACACCCTCCCAGCCACCCATTCTCCTTGTGGAAGGTGCAAAATGTTGGTAGGCTGTGATGGGGGTGGGGGATGTGCGGAAGGCCATGTATGCCCCTCCCCCCTGACACCCCAACCCAGGCACCCGCCTACCCATGCAGTGTATGACCTTTGATGGTGCACCAACAACATATGCCCATGTCAGCACGACAGAGGGGGGGGTGTCTGTGCTGGAGGGGGCAGTGGCACCTGCCTGCAGTAGCCACAGGCCATGCCCTGCACCAGTACGTGGTGTGCAGTGCAATCTAAAAGTTCTGGCTGAGGAGACGTACAGCTAGCCCAAGGGACCAATGTGACCCTGTGGCAACACTGTAGCACAATACACACAGCCAGTGTGTCCCTACGCAGAGGTTCACAGGTTCAGGTCCCAGCTGCGGGCCCAGCACAGCACATACAAATATTTTACCCCACCATGTAGATGAATCAGAAACCAGAGGAGGTCCTGCTGAGGAGAAGGAAAGGTATATTCCACTAATTTTTCAACACCATGTACAGAGACCAGAATAACAGAAAAGCTTGGACTGAGAAGGAAATGTCCATCCCAATAATATACCCCACCACACAGATAGAACAGAAAACCAGAAACAGTCTGGCTGAGGAGATGTAAAGGTACACCAAGATAATTGACCCCACGATGTAGATAAAACACAACACCAGAAAAGGTCTGGCTGAGCAGACATACAGGTAGCCCCAGGACCCATTGTAACTCTGTGGCAACTCTGTGGTGCAGCACACACAGTCAGTGTGACCTGGAGTTGAGAGTCATAGGTTCAAGCCCCAACTGCAGGCACAACCAAACATTTTACCCCACCATGTAGCTACACCATCAAAATGTGCAATCCCCATGGCAGCGACCAACAGGGGCACAAACACCCACTCAGCCAGGCTCCACTATCCAAATCCACATGTAGAGTCAGGCTGTTGGCCCCAGCACAGAGCTTCAGGTAGCATCCCAGCACCACCACTACCTCCTGCACAGGCCAGAAACGTCGACACTGTGAGCAGGGCAGGGTGGCGGACAGGTTTGCCAAACACCCTTATTAGTGCACAGTGACACTTTAGGAGTGTGTGTGTGTATGTCTATCCATTGTATTCTGGCTGTCCACCCTGTCCTGGGCCCCCAATGTGCTGATGTTAACAGCGTAAAAATGCAAATTTGCATAATGAGGAGCAAGGTTTTGTGGGTATGGTCAGGGCAGGGCATATTGGGCAGGCAGCAGCTGCACAGGGAGTAGGGCAATGGCTCGGTCACTGTAGTGATAAAACACCACCTGCATGGACATGGGGACCAAAGCATGTAATGCTGTGAGGCCAGTCCACCCTGATTGGTCAGTGACCATAGTATGTCTAGGTCCCCCCACAGTGCTCTATACCATCTGTCACCAGTGATACATGTGTGATCCTAGTTCTGGGGTTTAATCACTAACATGCCTGCCTGGTTTGTGTGTTCTACATACCATGTCTGGGTACACAGGTGTGTTCTCTGTGAGTCTGCATCAGGGACTGGCAAGTGGACTGTCTGCAGTTAGTTTGTACATGGTAAGAACACCCTGTACACTACTGCAGGTGCAGTCCAAAAGGGCTGTCTGATGGTGAATGCCAGATGGTGGTATATGGCTAGAGAGGATGCACAGGCCCACCACTGCATCATGGCTGGTATGCTTCTGTTGCAGTCACATGTATGGGTCCTGTGCACTAGCCCTTGAAAATTGTCTATCATCATTATGACTGAAGATCAGTGGTGCCACATCCAATCCCCAGGCACCTGTCACTCCATGGCCACTTTGACAATATGAGAGAGAGGGCCCTCAGGGGCACAAAGTGTAGACTACTCTGACTGGTAGGGAAACTACTACATACCCCCCATGCAATTCTAAACACCCCCACAAACAGGTGTCCATGGCAGCCAGATCCCAACACTGTGTACGCAGTGACATGGTTGAGGTCTGGTCCCAGCAGACCACATGTGACTACAGAACACAGATGGGCACAGAGCCATTCTCAGATGCACTGTTACAAACACCTGTCACCCACTGGTAGGGATGGGGATGTGTAGCAGGACCTTTCTTTAGCACCACCTGTACTGCATACCCAGTGCTGTGCGCCCACCTGTACCATCAGGGCGAACACAGAACCTGCCGAATGGTGCAGAGAGGTGCAGACACCATGTGAAGATCAGATGTATAGCGCTGTTCTGCATGTGCAATGCATCATGGGTGTTGGTGCAGCTACCTTATCCTTGCGCACACAGCTGATGGCTGTGTGCTGAACTGCAGTCCCACTGTACCCAGCCAGTCCAAAAGGGCAGAGAGGTAAAGAACTCTGGCCAGTACAATGAGGCTACAAACATTGGTCATGGGTTGGATTCACTGTTGTTACCTCCCCTCATGCTGTAGCAACCAGTAGAATTTGCATTGCCGCCAATAGTCATACCCTTGTGGATCGGTACTGCCAGCCCCCAACAGCTATGCTATAGTTGAAACACAGTCCCGTTGTCCATCCATCTGCATGTGTCAGCTGTACATAGTCCTGTCTGCCTGTGCAGGCTGCCACCCCATAGCATGCACCGGTACCCTCTCCTGCATTGTGCCTCTGTGTGCATCCCCGCCTGTGTCTGATCTGCATGATATCACCACCCTGCTGTCGACCCACCATTTCAACTATGTTGCCACCACTGCCTCCACCAGAAGAAATGTACACCCATCAACTGCCACCCACTGTTGCACAAGCATGTCACATTGACAGAGCCCTGTGCCATGGTACTGTCGCCCACAACATGTTGGTCTACCGTACTGACAGCAACATGGGCTGGCCGCAGATATGGCACCTGCAGCCCCCCACCCCCTTGTCAGTCACCTGTGCAGTGCCACCCCCCCCCCCCCGTGGCCACCCAGTGCCAGGGTGACAGCTGTCCCAATACCCCTAGGTGATGCATGTCAAGCTGAGGCACCTTGCAGCTCATAGGGCACACTAACTGAGGGCACCCTAACCTTGTCAGGGCACTGTAACCATTAGTGACATATCCCCGAGATCCCCCAAAGGTGACTTGTCCAGAGGTGCCTAGTCCCACGCCATGCCTAGAGACCCAGAGAAGGTGCCCTGTATTGCACCTCACAAAGCAGCTGGGGAGTGATACGGTACTGTACAATATGGCAGCCACCAAGGCACATGCTAAGGTACCATGTATGGCACAGAAACCACAAGAGCCCTAGAACACGCCATGTCCAGGAGAATGGGTCAGGGCGCCGTATGACATGCCTATGCCTTATGGAGACCAAAGGATGCGCTTGGTAGCGTATCGAGGGCAAGGCGCGCTGCAAGGCACGCTGAAAGGCACTGTAACCAAAGTATGCCTAAAGCACGCATGATAAGCCTGACATGCTGTGACGTTAAGCCGCAATGCCACAAGATCATGGCCCGACAGAGCAGCCTAATGGTGTGTATGTAGCGCAGTGGGAGGAAATATATCTCATAACAATGTAATGTGGGTTGAAATCCCAGTAGAGGGGATCACATGTCCAAACAGATAGGAATATGGCACAGCACACTGGGAAATAACACAAAACCCGAGCAAGGGAGGCGTGTGACAAGGCGCATAGCAATGCACGTAGCAACGCCTGCACTGCTCATGTGTGCTTCTACTGCATCATGGGTGAACTGACCACATGAGGCATACAAGATGGCTGCCAGATCTAGGAAGCCTGCATTTTCCCATGCGGACTTATATCTGCTTGCGGAGCAGATCTGCAGCCGCCAGGGGCGCCTGTTCCCAGGCTCCTCCCCCCGGCAGGATCTCAGCAGGGTGAGGAGGGCCTGGGTGCGCCTCACAAGGGGCTACAATATGGTCGCAGACTACCCACATGAGGTAAGTGAATGGGGACAGGCACACCAAACAAGGAGTGCAACACAGTAGCCAGCAACCACATCAAATATCAAGCACGCACAAGTGGAAAGGACATTTCTTTTGGGTAAAACCAGGAGCAATGTAATCTGCACAGCTGATGCTTGCAGGTCTGCCCTACCCCCCAGGATGCTCCAGGCCTCATAATAGAGGAGTGTCACCCATCCTGGTGTTATGGTCTTGGCTCCTGTTGCAGTTCCATAGCCCTGCCCTACCCCCAGGATGCTCCAGGCCTCCTTATAGAGGTGTGCCACCCATCCTGGTGTTATGGTCTTGGCTCCTGTTGCAGTTCCATAGCCCTGCCCTACCCCCAGGATGCTCCAGGCCTCCTTATAGAGGAGTGTCACCCATCCTGGTGTTATGGTGGTGGCTCCTGTTGCAGTTCCATAGCCCTGCCCTACCCCCAGGATGCTCCAGGCCTCCTTATAGAGGAGTGTTATCCATCCTGGTGTTATGGTCTTGGCTCCTGTTGCAGTTCCATAGCCCTGCCCTACCCCCAGGATGCTCCAGGCCTCCTTATAGAGGTGTGTTATCCATCCTGGTGTTATGGTCTTGGCTCCTGTTTCCATTACATTGCACTGCACCACCCCTAGGATGCACCAGGCTCCAACACAGAGGTGTGTCACCCATACTGGTGTTATGGTATTGGCTCCTGTTGCAGTTACATAGCCCTGCACCACCCCCAGGGTGCTCCAGGCCCCACCACAGAAGGTTGTCACCCACCCTGGTGCCATGGAAGTTGCAGCTGCTGATGTGTGCAGGCCTGCACTGTCCGCACGTGGACCCTGGACCCCAGACGGCATGTTGCAGCACATCCCCGTGCAACACCCTGGTGTATCTGCCATTGTGCCCAGGGCGCAATGGTGGGACACATGAACCACGCTCCCACCACTGTGCACAATGGCACCTGCCTATGCAATCTCCGCATCTGTAGGACACATGTCACAGACAGGCCCCTGGGTGCAGGTGGCATATCGACACAGTGCATATTTGCAGGCTGGGGCATGTGCCCCCCCCTGGTGCCCTGTTCACAAGGCATGCCATAATGCAGCCCCCACAGCATGCCGCCTGTGGCACACAGCGTGACGATGGCACGTGTGGCATGGTGGTACATGGCCATGCATAGAGAGGCTGCTGCTCAGGAAGGGGGCCATGAGGTGTATGCCCACAGCACATAGGTCAAAGGACAGATATGTGCAGCTGCACACACACACATGCTGGTGGCAGAGGCAACAGGAAGTGGGGGACAGATAGCACACAGCAGAGTCAGCCAGCCACTGCACCCAGATATGTGTGACGAGCAACAGCAGATGGTGAGGGATGTGTGCCTCCTAACAGTCCCACACATTTCTGTACCCACAGGTGGAGGACCTTTGTAAAAAGGGCCGTGAGCTGAGGCTATGGTACCCATGATTCCTGGCACGGGTGCTACACGACCAACAACAACAGGACAGTGAGTGGCACAGGCCGTGCCATGCGCCATGACAGGCTCCGGTGGGACTGCAGCAATTGTGGCCACAGGACATGTGTGCATGGTGTGCCAGATGCATTACCGTGGTGCTAATGTATGTCTTACCCCCACAGTGGATGCAGCTGGAGACCAAGCACCAGCAGGGCTGGACGCTGGAGATGGCCAGCCAGTGCCGGAGGAGTGACGGTGGATAAGCCCTGAGGCGGCAGATGGCGAAGTGGCCAGAAAGGAGGGAGGGGGCGGCAGAGGGGAGCATGGATGGGGAGGGGGAGCAGGGAGGGGATGGAGGGGAGCAGGGAGGGGAGGCGGGGAGTGGGGAGGGGGAGGCGGGGAGTGGGGAAGAGGGGACGCGGGGAGGGGGAGGAGGTGGGTGTGGGGGGCAGGCATGGAGGTGTGGCCAGCCTAGAGCGACACAGGCCATCACAGGGTGCTGGGGGCCCCTGCCATCTGCCCCATGGCGCCAGTGACGTACTCCGTCTGGGTGCAGAGCCTGCGCACATCAGCGTGGGATGGCAGGCCGCACATACAGCCACACAGACAAGGGGTGATGTGTGTCTGTGTGGGTGCATGTGCGGCCTCTGCATGGCTGCGGCGATGCGCGTGCAGGCATGCACCCTGCGGGAGCAGAGCCAAGCTGTGGGGCAGATGGCAGTGACCAAGGGTGTGGTGGCTGACCAGCTGCGCATGCTGTGCGACATACTCACAGCAGGTGCAGCTGACCAGCCACCCAGCCAGGGCGGCCCCCAGGGGGTGTGAGTGCCAGCCAGACCAATGATACCCCTGCCCTTTGGCATCCTGTGCCCCAGGGCTGACAACACCGGTGGGGTAGGGCGCGGCAGGGCCAGGTCCCTCAGAAGCACGCAGCATGCCTATGTAACCCCCTAATGTAAATAAACCTCTGTTATTGCCATGATCAAAGCATCCCAGTGTCTCATTTCGCAACATGGCATGTGGAGTGTGATTGCCAGGTGTGTGCATGTCCATGTGTGTCCCCCAGGGTGTACCGATACCAGGAGGTATCATGGCGGTGAGGGGGGAACATCTGCTGAGGACAGGCCCAGGGATGGCCCAAACATCAGTGTGCGGGGGTAGGGAAGTAGTGCAGGTGGACCTGTGTTTGGGGGCACAGACCCCAGAGGGCATAGATGGGGCCGTGACCCGGTGTGGACCACTGTTGGGTGTGGGACAGGGGAGCGGGGAGAGGGGTGGGGGGTCAGTGGAGAGGGCAGTGGGGGGGACCATGAGGGGGAGGGGGACGATGGCAGGGGACCCGTATGCAGTACGGTATGCCAGCAGCACAGGGGCAGGGGTGGAGGGCAAGGATGGAGGTGGGTGGGGTGACTGTGGGGCAGGGACAGACCAATAGGCAGGGTGCAATGTGCATGGGGCACCAGCAGAGGAGGTGCTGCAGGATGGACACAGGTCCTGCTCAGTACGGTGTGTGCAGGTACAGTAGCGATGGTGGCGTTGGCGGGCGTGGGGCAGATTGGACAGACAGGGGCAGCACCGCCATAGATGCCCCATCTGGCTGGGCTATCCATGGGGACAGAATGGGCCTGCATGAACCCAGGGGTGGTGGTTATACCAGGGGTGGTGGCAGAGACAAGGGTAGGTGGCACTGGGGAGCCAGGAGGCGGGGGCTGTGCCATGGCCTGGATACGTTGCCAGTGGCAGGGGATGTTAACACACATGGGCGGGTCACAGGGCACCCGGGGCGGGGACCTGTGTACAGGTTGGAGCACAGATATGGTGGGGGAGGGTGGGATGTGCACGACAGGGCTGTGTTCCAGAGGGGGACCTGGGGGGGTGGGTACAGTGGAGTATGTGGGAGCAGACATGGCCATTCTGGGTGATGGCTTTGTGTGCAGGGGTAGCAGGGGGGAGCAGGGGAGGCCAGGGTCACAACCAGCAGGGATTGTTAGGGGAGGGGGCACCCTGAGCAGGGAAGTATGAGGGACATGTGCCCAGGGTGGCCACATGTGTGATGGGGACATGAGCCATTCAGTTGAAGGCATGGACACGTGGCCACAAGTTACACCTGTGATAACATTATTTATTGTGCACACAGAACCCCCCTGCATCCTCTGATGCATCTGCCATGTCCCCAAGCTGCTTCTGCCACTAGCTGTGCTGCGACCAGCTGGCCCATGTGTGCCAACATGGCCTCGTGCACCGCCACAATCCTGGCCATGCTGGCTGCCATTGACCCTGCCATGTTATTCAGTGTCCATACCTTGTGGAGGAGGCTGCTCAGCACCAGTCATTGGCATTGCACCTCACGCCGCAGGCTGTCCTGTCCCACTGCCATCTCACGCAATGCCATCTGTATGCCTATGAGTGAGTCACGGTGGAAGTCGTGAGACATGGGTTTCACATCCCACCTGTACACATGGAATGGCTGGCCAGACGGATCAGACACTCACCCTCTGCATCCTCATGTGCTGCCTCGGAGTGGGAATGCATCTTCCCGATGACCTGGAGGATGGCTGCCTGTGCGGGCCATGGTGCTGTACCTGGGGATGGTGGTCCAGTTGCACCACCAGCTTCAGCCCCCGCCGTGACATTGTTGTCACCTGTCTCATCTTCTGCCGCACCATCCTCTGAGAGGTGGTGTACTGCTGCATCCCCCTCCGCCCCCAGCACTGCCTTGTCCTCCTCGGGCACCTCCACTTCTGTGCCCACCTCGGACAGGGGACACGGTCTGGGCCCAGGGGTTTCCACCTCCGCAGCCACCTCCATGGCATGTATGTCACCTGTGGGGGGTGAGGGTATACAGCTCAGTTGTTCCGTGCCTGACCAGCCACTTACATGTACCTGTCCCATCGTGGCCTGCCAGGTGGAGTGGTCCATGGGATACATAGGGCAATCGGGGCCATCCCCACTGTGTATATGTGCCAGGGACTGTTCCGGGGCAGGAGCGTGTGGTGCACCATCAGTTGTATGTGTCCCCGGTGTCAGCGGCGCCTCACTGGTGGATGTGTATGCGTGCAACTGGATACGGGCCGCGTACACTGCTGGGACTGCTGGAGTACTGCTGGGGTTGGTGGGCCACCATTGCCTGGGACAGGTATGCCCTGTGGTGGCAGGGATCAATACGCAGGGGTGCATGCCCCGTGGCAGTGTGGGGCCGTGTCGGTGCAACCGGCATTCCACATTGGGTGTCTGTGCAGTGCGGGTGCATGAATGCGTGTGTGCCACATGGGTCTGGCCTTGCCATGCCGGCCACCCTACCCATGCCATCCCATGAATGGTGGCCTGCCCTGTGTCCAGCATCTGGGGCTGCCCTTTCATCCCCCTTGCCCCCTGCCCTACCCACCTTGGGACACCCACCCCACTGATTGCCATCGCACATCGCAGCGGTACCACCACCACCACCACTGCACACATTGGTGCAAGGGGACACTGTCACCAACACACCCTGCATCACCGGGCACTATGCTGCCCCCCGCTCCCTCCAGTGTGGTTCCACTGCGCATAGGTGGTCAACAATCCCTGCCCAAGCCTGTCCCCCTCTGCGCCTGCTGCCTCACGCCCACCCACCCTCACCCATGTGCATCATCATCACATCACCCTCCCATGGCCCCCTGGTTCCAGTGTGGCCCAGCCTGTGCCAGCCACCCTCAGCTGCTGTATCGCTTTCACAGGTCTCCAGTGAGATGTCTATGACATGCCACATGGGCCTTCACTGCCGCCATCACCCATGGCCACTCTGCTGCACCTGTCACTGGTGGCCACATTATCCCTCTTGGTACCCTGTTCGTGCATGGTCCTATGGCTGTGACCCTTCCCCAGCCTCCCCAACCCCTGTGTGTTGGCATACCCTAGAACAAATTTCTATGTCCCACCTGCACGTGGGTCCACTGTATCCAGCTTGGGCGGCAGGCCGTGGAGGTAGATGGGCCCCAGTCTGTCGGCCAGTTGCTGTTCCAGTGGTGACAGTGTGGCTCCGTGTGGTGCACCCCCTCCTGTTGCAAGGGCATGGTGCCTCTCAGCAAAGGCGTAAGCCCAGACCGAGCGCTTGATGTCGCGGAAGCATTTCCTAATACTCTCGGTATCATGGTTGGGTCCCCCTGCTGTGGCCACTGCTGTCGTGACCTCCTCCCATCTGTCATTTCTCTGGCTAATGGTGGTGGTGCTGCTGAGCCGCCCAAATAGCACCTCGTAGCACTCCAGGATGGCTGCCAGGAGGAGCTCATTCTCCTCTTGGTTGTAGCGGGCTGCCCTCCTCCTGGCATCATCCAGCACTGGCCTGTGATGGCGCCTGCCACCTACCACACTTTCACGCTGTTGCTGCACCCCCTGGCTGTGGCTGGATGGTCCTGCCTCGCCACCCTCAGGCTCCTCCTCTTTAGGGTACACCGTTGCCTGGTGGCTGCTCGGGTCGCTCTCGTTCATCTCTCATGCTCCACTCTGTGCCACCGTGTGCCACCATTGCTGACCTGCTGTGCCCCTTTTAAATATGCGGTGCATGGTTCATCTGATGTGCAGTCTGCGCAATGCGAGTTCCTACACCTACAGGGGGTAGTGTAGGTCACATCTCGTGCATGTGTCACGGCGTACTGTATGAGCCCTGCCCCCCTTCGGTGTGGCTCCACCCTTCCTATGCACGCTCCACATGATCCAATCGCGAGGTGCGCTTGTGTGTTGTGGTACGCGCACTAGTGCACACACTACGATGTTCCGCTTCTGTACATACTGTGCAGTTTGCAAGCCTGTTTGTGTGTGTTACTGCATCTGCAGCTGTATTATGTTGGTTCTGATTAGTTGCCATGCCCTACAATGTATTTAGCTCCCCACATCACTCAAGGCCTCTGTCCATGATGGCTCACACTGACCATGCGGGTTGTGCAGTGGTGGCATTGCTGGGAGTCGAAGAACTATGGTTGCCTGATGAGGGAGATGGTGTCCTTGGGGCTGTGGAACTGGGCATGGGTGCAGTCCCGCTGCAACACTGACCTGCCGCTGTGGAGGCTCCACAGGCCGAGGTATGACCAGCACGGCACCATAGGCATGCTGAAGCATGCCCTAGCCTGCCTCGCCTCTACAGGCCCAGGCCCCTGCTCCAGTACATTCGTGAGGACCAGGTCATCTCTGTCTACCATCTGAGCACAGGGGCTATTAGGGAGCTCTATGAGGATCTGAGACCTGACCTCGAGCCCCGGACTGCCCGGTCACATGCCATACCGGGATTGGCCAAGCTCCTGTCTGCCCTACATTTCTTTGCCTCTGGCTGCTTCCAATCCTCGGTGGCCACAGTGGGGGGGGGGGGGGATGAGCAGGCCCACCTTCTCACGCTGTCTCCATCAGGTACTGCGGGCCATGATTAGCCGGGTTAGGAATTACATTACAATTCCAAAAAGTGGGCAACATTTGGGGGCCCTGGGCCAGGCATTCCAGAGGATTGCGGGGATACCACACATGATGGGAGCTATTGATTGCACACATGTTGCCCTGGTCCTGCCCAGAGCCAGGGAGGTGGTGTTCCGCAACCGCAAACACTACCATTCCCTGAGTGTTCAGTTTGTTTGGATGCAACTATGTATATTTTGAATGTGGTTCCCCGGTTTCCAGGGTCTGCCCATGACTCCCATATGTTTCAACACTCGGCACTATTCAGGCAATTTGAGGCCAGACAATATGGGGACTGTGTCCTGCTGGGTGGGTATTAGCCATCTCTAACATGCTCATGTTGTCTCTGTGTCCTGTGGGCACTGCACCTTGCACACATGGGACAGGCTCACTTTCGGTGTTCCATTCGGGCCTTCTGACTGCATATCCCCTGCGACACACATGACATGGCATGCTGCACCTCAGACGTTTTTGAAGAACACATTACAGACACAGTCCATTATGCTGTGGGATACCACTGCCCATCCAATGTCTCTTATATGTGGTCCCACTGCTGACTATGACCCCTGCATGCCTCTCCCTACATTGTGGTTGTGCATCACTGACACTGTGTGGGGCCGGTGTCCTCTAGCATGCCATGTCACTGTCACAGGGGACATGGACACATATGTTTGTGTGTTTCCAGATGTAACTATGTCAGCCATATGTGCATCACTGCTCATTTGTGTGTCCCGATACATATGCAGGTTATACTGTTTCCAGGTGCTGCTGCTGTACTGCACATGTCTTTTAGTGTGGTCCTCCATGTTGGTGTGAAACACAGATTGTTTGCCATCACCTTCTGTGCACAGCCTGGACTCACACAAATATGCCAATGTACATGTGTCGGTCTGGGTTGTGTGTTCCTAGTTGACTCTGTCTGCAAGGTGTGTATGTGTGTTACCGGAGGGGGGGGGATGGGTTGGCTCACATATTTGTTTTCATACTGTGCTGTGTGTTGGGGGGCCCATCCCCATTTAACTCATCTGTAGCATCACGTGGCTAGCATTGTGGTGCAATGTTGCATCCCACATGTCTTCTCTGTGTTGGGCAGCATTGGTGTGTAGTTTCACCCATCTTGGCTACACCCCTACTGTATATGTTACTGTGCCAGCATGTGTGTGTGCACTGTACCATGGCCGTCACATTATTGCATGCATGCTGTTCTCTGTCCCATTCCTGGGGCACTGCCATGTATCTGCCTGCTGCGTTCAGGGATGCTACTCGTGGGTGTGGGCTGCAGGTGGTTGGTGATGTGATTGGTCTGGTTACTGTTGGTGTGTGCTGCCCTCATTGCCCCACCCTCATGTCGTGTATTTCACACCCTCAAATGCTGGTGCACAGCTGCCGTGTGCCATTATGAGACATCATATGTATGTGTCATCGTGTATCTGTTGACCTTTCACACGTAGATGCTTGTGCGCACTTGTGTGACCACCAGTTCATGATTGACCTTACCACATTTCTGTCTGCAGGTGATGTGGGATATGGCTGTCGTGCCTGGCTGCTGACCCCTGTGCGTCTTCCATGGACACATGCAGAGAGGAGGTACAATGAGGCCCATGCCTCCAGCCGTTCAGTCATCGAGCGCACCTTTGGCATTTTGAAGAGTCACTTCAGGTGTCTGGATAGGACCAGTGGGGCCTTACAATACAAACCCATGACGGTGGCACAGATCATTCTGGCCTGTTGCATCCTATACAACATTGCACTCAGGCACAATATCTGGGTCGACATTAATGAGGATCTTGAGGAGGATCCACTGTGCCCTCCTGCAGGTGGCCGTGATGACACATGTGTGGGGACGGCAGTCAGGCAACGTCTGATCGAGGAGCTGTTCTCATGTAAGTCTTGCATATGTGGTGATATGCATATCTGTCTACATGTACATGCTGCGGTGTATAATTCTGGCCTCTCTCTGCACATATGTATGTTTCCCTTCTGCCTTTACATCCCCAGGAGTAGCCAATGTTCATGGCCATCGCAGCGGTGCAGTGGTACCTGTGAGTATGTCCTTCAACTTGCAGGTAACTGTGTTGGGTGAACATAGCGGTATATGTACTGTGGGTGCACTGTGGCATAGCACATTTCTGTTGTTCTATGTCCACTGCACATATGTTGTTGTGCACCTGTTTGGCCTGTGCCTCCTTACCCCACATGTTTGGTTTGGCAACTATATGGCCATTAGTTCAGGTCAGGTTCTTGGTTTTCATAACTGTATTTGTGACAACTGTGATGGAGCTGTGTGTGTCTGCAGGCACAGGGTGTGGTGGTGGAGGGCGGCACATACACCCCTTCCTTCGCATTGTGCCATTATACAACATCAGTGTCTTCTTGCATGGACTATGATGCTTGCCTCCACTGGTCTCAGCTTGGACTCACAGGGGCCGTATGCTACTGGCGGCATGCTCTCCCCATCTCACTGTGTGTGTGTGTGTCTGCGTTATTGGGACATGTCTATGTGACGGCATACTCTCTGCTACCCTTGTGCGTTGTCTGGTGATGGGATGTGCCTGGACATCTGTGCGGTGGTGCTCACTGCTCTATCTCTAACCCTGTGCTGGTGCCTTGTGTACATTGTGCGCATGTATTTACGCATGTTTTCTATGTTTTCTACTGACCTGTCTCCTGTTTGCTGCCAGTCCACTATGTATCAATGCTTCCGTTTCACGGATCTCGCCAGACCTTGAACATGTGGCATTGCCTGCTCGACATGCAGCCATGGTGAATCCACGCATACCAGTGACACCCTACCTTTACTGTGACCGCTTGTGGCCTTTGCTTGCCTCAGACAGTCCCTATCGGACACCTGCTGCATACAGTCAGTACATTGCATGTTTGATCTGTTTTGACTCACATCATACTTCAAATGTTTCTTATGGGCTATTTGTTTTATCATGGACCTCTGTGGGATCTGTGTGCACCAACACTGCCTGACATGCTGTGGCCTACTGGGCAGCCTGTGTTACATGGCCATAGACATGGCCATGTCAAGATGGCAACCTGGTTGGCTGTGCCATCTCCAGCTGTGGCCAACACGCACTGTGCTCTTTGTTGTGATGGTGTCCTGCGTACATGTCTGAGATCTCATTATGTACATATTGTGTTTTTTCTCTCTTCATTGTGACCTTATTTTGTGTACAGCATACCATGACCTGTTTCTCCTTCCTCTATCACAGGGCACAGCAAACACACACGGCATATCATCTACATTGCAGCTGGCCTACCCATCACAGTACCATTGGTGGACAGAGCACCTCGATGCAACGATCCCTGGGGGATGGTGCCATTGGGTGATGGGCCTCAGCGAGTGGGACACACGCCTATGATGGACATTATTGTTTGACTAATACTTTGTGCCGAACAGGGACAACTGACACAACATTGCTGCCATACTCTGGCCATGTGTCATGGTCATCATGATGGACACGCAGTACAGTCTGCATTACTGTGGCACACTGAGTTGTCACACGTAACATTGCATGCCCATGGATCTGTGACAGCCGTACCGGGACATGTGTACTTTCGGATGACATTTTCACTATGGACAATGTATACTGGTCCAAACATATACAGCAGGATGTCACATACCTACTGTATGTTATGCATCTATCTGACAATGTGTTGATGTGGGTGGGCCATGTGTGTGACCTGCAGTGCAGTATATCTACATATGTTTGTGTGGATAGTTGCATGCAGCCACATGTGTGCCATGGGGGGAACATCCTGTAGGCCCTGTTGCTATGTCTGGCTACCTTGTACTTGGACATGACAAACTGTTTGCCACCACACCACTGTGATGCATGCCACCATCTGTGATTTGTGTTTGACCCTCGCATGGGGTGTTACAGTTCATCTGGGGCAGCACTCTGTCATGGTTTCATATACATGATGCATGTGCATCTGCCTGATTCCAGGTTTGCAATGGTCCATGTGCCTACGTGGATTCTGTGTGGGTTCATGCACCATTTTGGTCCTTTCGTTCTAACTCCACATACATGTTATTGTGTGTGGTTCCTCTACAGATGTGCCGCTGTACATTGATTTACCTCCCCATCAATGCATGTGTGCCCAAACCTCTGTATGACATAGCATTGTGCCACTGACATTGCAGCATTACCTTAGCTGTGGTGTGGGGGGTGTCTCATTTTTCTGCCTTAGGTTGTGCATCCCCTGTTCATTGGCATATCTGTGATGCTTCTGTATCCACAACACCCATTGCAGCAGGCCTTCTGCATGGTGCTACCCCTATGTCTGTGAGGTTCATCTATGTTTGTTCTTTGGCAACATGTGCATCTCCTACCTGTTTCCATGTCCTTCTTTTGCCTTGTGTAACTGTTATTGCTCCCATTTGGTCATTAAAGGTGTTTCTGTACATGTGGAACTGATGTCTGCTGATTCTCATGCACATCACAGACTTTTGACTGGCCATCTACACTGCTGTAGGACCCATTGATACACACACATATGGTCTACACAGTTGAGGGCTGGTGCTGGGACATTGAGACATGATATTTTGTTAATGTTTCTGCATTTGCCTGTGCACTGCAGATCTACATTGCTGTATAGCAGCATGGCATTACATCTAGGTATCTTCTGTTCTGACCCTATCGCCTTCTGGTTATGTGGGCAGCTTGGTGCTCCTGCCTGGACCGTGCCCCCTGTTAGTTGTGTGTTCCTGTGCTATTCCAATTATGATGCTGACAGCGCACATCAGTGCCATCTGGTTCACTCACATCACTGTGTCGCCAGTCGACCTTTCAGGTCGTTGCCCAATGTGTGTGTTCTATCATACACAACATGTGTGTAGTGTATTAGACATTCTGCTGCTGCATTCCTACGCACAGATGGTTTCACTGATGCCACATACATATTCCATTTTAACACAGATACATTCATTGCTCCCATGTGCCTGTACAGTTGGATGTCATCTGTTTTGGAGCATTGTGGCTTCTTGTGGATGGGCATCTCTACTACTTGGGCACATGCATGCCCAGGCTGCTGCCTCTACATCCCCGCCTGGGATGTGTGTCGGACATAGCTGGCATTGGTGTTCATTGACACTGGTGCTGGCGGTGACTGCAGGACTGATTGGATATGTGCCTGCCTCCTTGTCTACACATCATCCACTGCAGAGATGTTGATGTGTTGGTGTGGCACTATGGTTCTCACACTGGTCTGCGTACCTGGGGACCAGGATTCAATTCCCTATGTAGCATTTGTCAGGCCACATTCCCTGCATTGCTCTGATGGGGTCCAGTGAATCATTGTCACCATTTGATGTACATTATGAGGATTATGTTGCCATGTACACTGTTTTGCTTGATATCATGGCCAGGCTCTGACACCCATTACATATATCTGTGTGTAGGCTAGCAGACATCTAGCTGTACATGCTTTTCCTGGCTTGTGTGTCCTGTATTGCCAGGCATGTACACCTTTGTGGACATTTCATGACTCCTGTGTGTTTGGTCCTCCACATGCAGCATCTCATGGACATGATCTGTCCTGCTCCTCATCTGTTGACAGACCAGTGGATTTGGTGTGACATTTTTTACAGACATTTGTCTCTGCTGCTGCATCACCACACTGACCATCCTGGACCACTGGCAGTTGCCCGTGTGCCAGACATCTGCCGCCTCACATGGTGCTATGACTTTGCATGCACACATGCCATTTAGTGATACATATTAGCATGGCAGTTGCTGTGGTTGTTTGGCATAGTGGTTAGAGGCATGCGTTAGGCCACCATAGGTTGTGGGTTTGATCCCAGCATGTTCCATTCCTCTTCTTTTCTTGTGTTCTGCTAACCTTACCATGCAATGGCTGCAACTTTGTCACCTCTCCGCACACCCTCCCTTCTCTTCGCTGTGCACCACGGTGTGCCCTCTATGCAGCCTATCTTTCACATATTAGCTGTTACATATGGTTCTTATCATTATGCTATCCAAGTGAGCAGTTGACTTGGAGAATTGGTAGTGCTGTTGTGATGCTGTTTTTGGACACGTTGTTGTGTAGGTTTGATTCTCATGTGCTCCATTTTGGTTCTATTCCCCGTTTTGCCCTGGTCCAATGACCATGCACACAGCTGTCCCCTCTGCAGGCCCCTGCCACCCTTTCTATTTTGGATCTTCGCTCCTTGGCATGCTTTGTTCAGGGCATTCCATTTCATGGTGTGTGTGCATATGTTTATCTGTGTCTCTTGTCCCACTTACAGACTGCAATATCAGCTGTGGACATCTGTTCTGCATTTGTGTAGCATCATGGGCACTGGTGGGGTTGCCCTATCCTGGCACACAACAGGCATTTTGTGCGGTGTCCTGCAGTGTTCTTGTATTCAGACATTGCTGTGGAACTCAACATGGTGGTGTAGCCTGCTGGTTTGTTCACTGACTTTCTGCCCACTGGTCATGGGTTCGATTTCTGTTTGTTCCCATTTTTTTATGCCTGTCCTATACAACTACTTGTCATTCCTTTGGACAGTCATATCTCTGCGGATCTGTGCTGCCAGCCCATAGTACCCTCACCACAGTTGCCAACAATCCTTATAAGGCATTATAGGGCACCTTATTAGGTCCAGTATAAGGCACATTACAAGGCAACTTATTAGGCACAGTATAAGACACATTATAAGGTGCGTTACAAGGCACCTTATTACATGCCTTGTACTGTGCCTTATGAGGTGCCTTATAACGTGCCTTATAATGCACGTTACCTGACACAGCTTGCCATAATGATGCCCCGCCATGCCTTTATATGGGCATCTGTATCTTTACCACAGAACCTAACGCAAGTGGCATTACTGCAGTTTAGTAAACATATCCCTTAGTGTTGGAGAGTACTTTGACAAGAATCTTTTGGGGGATATGGCTGGTTGGGCTTGGTGGGAGGTGTTTAAAGCCTCCATTCGTGCCAAAATAACAAGCTACACAATTAAGATCGATCGAGAAAAAAAGGCTAAGTTAAGCACTCTAGATGCCCAAATTAAAGCCGGAGAAAGGCTGCTTATAAATAGAACTGGGGCTGAGATATTATTATGCCTACAAAGGTTAAGGTATCAATATAACCTTATACTAAGTGAAGAAGCAGAACAATCAATAGGACATCAACAGGCTAAATATTACGTAGAGAAAAATAAGGCCGGTAGAACGCTAGCAAACACATTAAATCCTCGGATCGTAAAAAATAGAATTGAGGTTATAAAAAAGGGAATCAGGAAGAATTGACAAAAAGCTCGGACATATTCGAGGCTTTCTGAGTCTTTTATGAGAATTTATATAGGTCAGAGAAAGAGTGTGACCTAGAAAGTTTTCAGAAATTGACAGTGCAGGTGCCTCATCCACACCTTACATCTCAACAAAAATTGGAGTTGGACAGTGAAATCGCAGCTAGGGAAGTTCAGGAAGGAGTAAAATCAATGGCCAAGGGTAAAGAGACTGGCCCAGATGGAATCCCTTCCAAATTTTATCAAACTTTCGAAGTCGAGTTGATCCCCCATTTGTTGAAGTATTTTACTCTTCTCAATACACAGTTGCCAGTGGTAGGCGCCTTTAACGAAGCCACAATTGTTGTATTGGCAAAACCTGGTAGGAATCCACATAAAGTAGAAAATTACCGGCCAATATCTCTACTGAACTCTGATTATATGATTTACTCTTCGGTTTTGGCCCAGAGATTAGCAAAAGTTACACCGCATCTGATTCATCCGGACCAATGCGGATTCATTGCAGGCCGTTCGACGTCGGATAATGTGTGTCTGTTATTAAATCTCATTTCCATTGTAGAGAGTAAAGAAACACCTCTGGTGGGCCTATCCCTGGACGCAGAAAAAGCCTTTGACCGGTTAGAATGGGCCTTTTTGAACCAGACTCTGCATTGGTTTGGCTTCGGAGATAAGTTCCTCCGCCTATTAAAAGTGTTATACACCAACCCCTCAGCACACATCTTTGCTAATGGTACATCCTCATCCCTCCTACTCTTTCACAGGGGCACCAGACAAGGATGTCCATTATCTCCACTCTTATTTAATATCGCACTGGAGCCGTTAGTCCTAATGATTCGTCATTCTGGGAAGATCCGTGGAGTTAAGATTGATGACCTGCAAGTTAAAATCTCTGCTTATGCCGATGATTTGCTATTATTTACTCATCCCGCCTGTGGTGTAGAAGGTCCCTCTGATCCCTTAGAGAGAGGTAAAACGGAAGAGTTAGCTTCAGTAGCTGACAGAAAACAAAAGCACATGGCTCATGGTTTCCAGGGAAACCACAAGCAGAGTGAGTCACAGGAAAGGAAAACACGCCCCTGCTGCAGTTTAGCTCCACAGTCACGAGTTGAGGCAGAACACCTGCTGGGAGGAAGGGTCAGGTTAAACCCTAGAAGCCAGAGATAAAAAGAATGCTCATTAGAGAGAAAGTTAGAACAGCCAAGGGAACAGCCACGGGAACAGCCAAGAGAACAGCCACGAGAACAGCTGAGAGAACAGCTATGGGAACGGAGAGAAAGACCAGAGCCAGAACAGGAGTTAAGCTCAGAAGCAGAGGAACTGCTTGGGAATGAGGACCCAGAGGAGCTGATGGTAATAGAAGATTCTCTGAGGTTTAATTCAGAGAGAGAAACCAGCAAGAGAAACAATTGGAGAACCAGTGCCAAGAAGCCAGGTAGAAACATCCCAGGTTTGGTGCCGTGTCTGAAAGGCAGCCAAAGGGAAAGATTACCAAGAAGGCTGACTTGGGAGCACTCACAAACTCCAAGGTTTGGATCTGTAGCTGACCCTGAAGTGCAGAGAGAATCTCCTGTAAGAAAGCCAAAAGGTAGGCTAAGTGATTGGTTCAAAGACAAAACTGTTTTTAAGAAGTGGTCTTGTGTTAGCCCAGAAGGGTGGGGCTCTCCTCGTAGTAAATACTGTGGTAATTCTCAATCGTATCTAGCAGAAGGCTGCAGAGAAAAGCCTCGGGCTGAGGAACTGGGTGTGTGCTTGGAAACATCGTGTAGCCAGTTTCAAACATTCCCCGCTGATAATCATTATGAAGCAATGGAGACAGAACCAGCTATAGAATACATGCCAGTGGAAGAAATGGACTGTACATTATCTGTTTCTGATAATATAATACCTGTGTGTTAATACTAAGCTGTTCAGAGAGCTGCAGGAGGCAACTGGAAGAAAAGCACAAAAGGTTTGAGCAGAGAAATGCTTGTTTAAGTTGGATTACTGTGAAACGTATGTGATGCTGATATAAGAAGCTATTTTTGTTCAATTCTTCCCTGCCAGAAGATGTATGGCAATTTATTCTTCATTTCCTGTATGTAAAGCCGCCCGGAGGGGAATTAAAATCCTGTTTATTTGCCTGAAACCATTCGTGCTCAACTACTCTCTTTTATTTGGATAGTAAATACTACAACTCCCAGGAGGCAGTGCTTTCCCCAAGCTCTGTTCTACTATCTAAAGAAGGGATCAGGCTGCTTAACTCTACATGCCCAGGCTGTGGGGTACTAGCGTGTTACAGGCCTCACTACAAGAGATTATGAAAATAATAGGGGATTACTCCCAGCTGTCAGGGTATAAGATAACCTGGTCAAAATCCATTGTGTTTCCAATGAATAAATGGACATTCAAAACAATGACTGAACCTACTCCATTCGTATGGGTATCGGAGACGTTCAAGTATCTGGGGGTGAGATATAGTTGTTGTTATCTGGATGAGACCATAAAGATTAATACAAATCTTTTGCAGGAGTTAGTAAAATTATTTACTGTGCAATGGTCTCCCCTACATTTATCATGGTGGGGTAGACTTGAGTCAATAAAAATGGTCTTGGCCCCAAAGATCAACTACATTTTGGAGATGCTCCCAATCTCATTATCATCTAAGTTTTATAGTTCATTAGATCATATAATCACTAAGTTTTTGTGGCAGGGCAAACCTCCAAGAATTGCAACTAAAAAATTAAAAGCAAAGAGAAGTTTAGGTGGGGTGCAATTTCCAGATTTCAAAAATTATCATCAGGCTTTTAAACTGAAACAGGGGGCGATGTGGATTACCTCAGACCTTTTGGGGAAAAACCAACGTGGCTAAAAGTAGAGGAACAAATAGCAGCTCCTATTCCTGTAGCCCTTTTAATAGGAATGAAACTACCTGACACCTTCTTAGCAGGACAAGTAATCCGTGCTACACAAAAAGCATACCGAAATTTGGAGTATGGGTCGGGTAAGGAGGACCCGCCCTCATCGCAGATGCCTATATGGTATAATTCGTTTTAAAATTGGGCATAAGGTCATTGCCTGGAAAGTGTGGCAAAACAAAGGTATATGGACTTTAAATCAATTAGTAGATTCTCATACTTGGAAACCCTTTGAGAGGCTAAAGAATGAGTTCAAGCTGTCTAATTTGTGTTATTTTCAGTGGTTGCAATTAAAACACTATTTCTAAATCAAACATTGTAGCTGAGAACCTATCTTCAAAATGGAAATGCTTAAAAATTGAAGCTTGTATAAACGTAAAAGGGGTAAGCTCATGCTTCTATGCTACTTTAAGGGATGGAGCTTCGTCTCGCCAGTTGGGTTTAGAAAAAGCATGGGAAAGTGATTTGGAGACCTTGACCTCGCAGAGAACCTGGGAGGAGGTATGGGAGCAGATGAATAAAATCTCAAGGGGGGCCTCGATAACTCAAACTCTATTTTTTCTAACCCATCATGCATACATTACTCCTGCGAGGCTTGCAAAGTGGGACCCAAAAGCAGGCGACAATTGCTGGTCTTGTGGGGGCTCCCTAGGTACATTGAAGCACATGATATTTAGCTGCCCGCATGTTCAAGAGTTCTGGATACAGGTGTGGGACAGGATCCAAAGAGTACTCTGTTTTAAAGGGCAACTAGCTTGGAAAACTATCATACTGTGTTCTAAAGACTGTACATTTGAACTATCGAAAGATAAAAGTCACTTATTCAATTTTATGATGGCTATAGCTATTAAAGTGATTGTAAGCTGTTGGAAGGATCTATCTATGTAAGTTAGATGCTATGTATTGGTGGAATTCAGTATGTTTGTATGTCAGGTATGAAAAAATGCAGGACAAGGTAATGAAAGAAAGAGGTCATAATAAAATCCAAAAATTCCAGGGAGTTCCAAGTAAACCTAGTAAATTTATAAGCCCTGAAGAAAATAACAAGTGGTTTTATCTTGACGAGTTTGTGGCACTGGCAAAGTTAAATATACGAATGACAGTAAAATTATTATTAACTCCCACGTTATCTGTGTTCCTTATGCAAATAATACATCATTTTATGTTCATGCCACAAGGAGACGGGGGGGGGGGAGGGGTCATAGGAGTAGAAGGTAGTAGGGTGGGTGAAAGGGGGGGAAGTAGTTTTAGGTGGGGTTTGGACCTAATAGAATAAGATTGTCAAGATGTTGTGTGTATGTATATGATGTTGAAAATGTAAACATTAAATAATTTTTAAAAAATAGATTTATTCTCCAAAACAGCAAATACTGTCAAAAATAATCAATCAGTAAAGGCAGACCATTCAATTTTTACATTCATTTTTATTTTTATTCAAATTTACAGTAAGTACATTTTTACATCTTCATCAGAAAAAGGAAACATCACAAAATAATAAAAGAATACACCAAAATCTACTAGTACAAAAATAAACTCAGCCCATATCAGGGAAAAAAACAAGAAAAGATAAGAAGAAAAAGAACAGTATATAAAAAAAGGCATCAACTCTTATACATTACTATAATTCTGTCTCCTCTAGAACCCTCTCCCTAATTTTTCCTATCAGCTAAAAATTTTCACAAGTGTAATGGATCTTGAAACCCAAAAGTACTACCCTGAAGTGTAACACACTTAAAAGAGAAGTGAAGAAAAAAGACTGCCCCCAAAGCGAACACCAGAGGTTCCAAAACAAGGAACTGATTCCTGCAAAATTTTCTATTTAATATTTGAGTTTGCTCAAATGAAAAACATAAACCACAAAAAATAGCATCACTTAGGGGTATGTTTACTAAAGTGCGGTAAACGTCAATAACGCGCGTTGTACGACGTTAACGATCATACGTGCAGTATAACGCGCGTAATCACGCGCCAACGACCGTTAACGTCATACTACACGCGTTAACCGTAGTTAACGATCGTAAAGCCCCGCGGCGCGTTAAAACAGCGCAGAAGGTGGAGAGTGGGCGGAGAGAAGGGGTCAATGGGCGGAGAGTGGGCGGGGAGAGGCTCCCCTCACACTAACGCGCTGAAGTGCAGAGCTCAAATCCAACGCGAATGAAAACCTGTCGTTAAAGGCATATCAAAAGGAAGAGAAACCATTTCCGTCAGCAATGTACAGCAAAACCGGGGAAACCTACAAAACGTGAGCAGTGTGATACATGTGCACAGAACAAAATTGCAAATAAAACTGTAGAATGACCACAAGAAACAGTGTAAAAATTATAAGTCAGCTGGGCAACAGTGATAGCAATGGGCAACAATAAAAAACACTCCCAGGAAAGCTCCAACAAAAGGAAATGATGTGTGGAAGGGTCTACACTTCGTAGACCCTTTCAAAAATCATTTCTTTTTTTTGGAGCTTTCCTGGGAGTGTTTTGTAATGTTGCCCAATGATATCATTGTTGCCCAGCTTGGTTATGGGTGTGTGCCCCTGTTTTCGAGGTCGTTTTTGAGGTGTATGTGCATGTTTGTCTTCATACAAGGTAAATGAGTCCACAGTAAAATTGTGCAGAGCAGGGTTTCTGACTCGTCAGGCCAGTTTCCTACCTCCAGGGACTGCAATGTCTCTGTGGCCACAGCCAGTGCCTGTAAGACCAGAGGGTCACAGGTTCAAATCCCAGCTGGGGCTCCTGCCAACCCAGTCTCCATAGTTTTACCCACCACTAAACAGTGATAGTACAGACAGTCCTTTATTGCAGAGAACATACGCATGGTTAATACGCCTATATTTTACCACACCAAACACAGACACCATAAACAGGCGCATTACCTAAAGCAGAGTCTCGCAAATGCAGTCCTGGAGGGCCCCACACCATTCAGGTTCCATGCTGCCTCTAATAAAGATGCCTGTGCTGCATATCTATGCACCACCCCCATGGTATGCAGATGTAGCCCATGCATATTTATGAGGGACAGCATGAAAACCCAAACAGTGTTTGGAACACCAGGACTGGAGATGGAAAACTCTGCCATAAAGCAGCAGCCAACAGGGCCAGACACACCCACACACACACCCACAGGCCCCATTGGCCAATGCCTCCTGGAGAGGCAGGACACTGGGCCCTGCCTGTATCTCCCAATACTAGCAGTTGCATACCTTAGCAATGCCACCCTACACCTGGGTATATGGTACACAGCCATCAAACATTTCCTATGATAACTGGCAGATATCAATTCCGACGTTAAGCACATTTTGCTCATTGAACTCCACCATAACAATCATTCTGATGTCTGCGGTGTGTGCTGCAGGTCTGGTCTCTGATAGTGTTTACCACCCTGGGGAGTGACCCCCAACAGTATTGCGTACCATATCCATGCCTGTACTGTGCCCAGGACTGGTGTGGTGGGTATGGCTGCTGAACACCTCTATAGTAGCACAATGCTGGCATAGGTGTGGGGGTGGCTGTCTGTCTATCCAGTGTGTGGTGGCTGCAAACACCTTCCACAGCCCACACTGCCAGCAATGTTGCCAGTATTGGGCTGCAATGTGCATAATGAGGAGCAAGGTACCATGGGTATAGGCCGGACAGGGTGGCCTGGCCAGGGTGCATCTGCACAGGGCATAGGGCACTGACTGGGACATTTTAGTGCCCGGCCACCACCTACACAGACAGGGTGACCTCAGTATGTCCTGCTGAGAGATCACTCTCACCCTGACTGTGCAGTGACCACAGCATGGCTAGACACCCCCATAGTGCTATATAATATTTCTCTCATGTGATAGATGTGGGTTTCATTTTGGGGCCCAGTCACTGATTTATCTGCTTGCTGTGTATGCTGACATCCCAGTTCTGGGTGCATGCATCTCCACTGGGCACATGCACTATTGACTAACTAGCAGGCTGTTTGCAGCTGGTATGTGTCTTATTTATTTATTTAGCTGTATTTATATCCTGCTTTTCACTGGGTCAAAGCGGTCAATTGGGGGATACATTTAACATGAGGGGATATGAGACACATACGATAATACTTATAGGGAACATGGGCAATGGAGGGTTAAGTGGCTTGTCCAAGACCACAAGGAGTGCCTATAGGACTAGAAATCCCAGTCCCTCCGGCTTGAGATTGCTGTCCCCAGGTGGGACTTGAACCCCCGGCCCTCCGGCCTGAAGTACCTTGTCCTAACCACTAGACCACTCCTCCCTCTTGATGGCTTGCAGCAGGAGAATATCAGATAGTGGTGGGGTGCAGCTTACCATATCCAGGCCTAATGTCTGTCTGCTATTGTGTTATGGATGTGTACAGAGCTGCATTGACTGCCCTGTGGGGTGTCTGTGCCTCAGCAGGACCGGGGTTGATGTTCCCCTCTACTGCCACCTTTGGGGTGGTGGTGGTGGTGCATGGGCCACCTGGGGGCTACACCTGACTGAAACAGACAGAGATATCCAAGGTGTTTGTGCAGAAACTACCTATCTCACACATTAACACTGCTTTGGACCTGTGCCATGGCCTCTTTCAGCCATGGACGGTGCTGTGGACCTGGTGCTGGGCGCCTCATCGCACACTCAGGGTGAGCACAGTACCCGCCCAATGTGACGGTGTGTAGCTACTCTGTGCCAGTAGAACACATGGTCAGTACCCCCTACCAGGCCGAGGTGCTGTGGGGGTGCACATGGTCAGTTCCCCCTACCAGGCCGAGGTGCTGTGGTGGTGCATTCCCCATGGTGTGTATCTGTGGACAGCTGATTTGCATGTGCAGTGCATCATGGGTGTGACTGGCACAATCCAACCCTGTGAAATTCCAGCACCTGCTCACAGGCTCTGGTAAACCATAGGCCATCACACGTACATCTGTTAGCATAATGCATAGGTGCACGACACCCTAACGAGTCTGTAATATAAGGTGCCCATGCTGGTAAAACCACACGTACCCACGCACGATTATACGCACGCACCAATGCACGCAGCTACGCCCGTACCAACGCACGCAGCCTCGCACGCACCAACGTACGTGGCTAGGCACACTCCGAGGGTGTGTTTCTGACACCTCTACTCAATGTAAAGAAAAACATGCCTCCTCATTCCCTATGTAATGTACAGGGTGCTGCCTGGGCCAGCCTTCTGCGTTAGGCACACTGGGGACTCGAACCCATGCTGCCTGTAACAGCGGTCAGTACCGTAACCATTGTGCTACAGCTCTGTTTCAGTGCTTTGTGTCTGTACGCCTTCTTACGATTAATGTGCAGTAACGCGCCACCACGCCCTGTAACGCTCGTTAGTTTTTGGAACGCGCGTTAGTGGTAACGATGTACCGCCCATGTCCTTATTTGGCGTTTCCATCACTACCGCGGCTCCTAACGCGAATTGCACTAACGCAGTTTAGTAAACATACCCCTTAAACTATTAAGCAACTACAGGAAAAGATCCAGAAAAAACACTAGACCTAGCAAACAAAACATAATGTGATTCTTGCAAATTTGAGTGTTGTGATATACATTAGGAAAGACAAAAATCTTTTCTCTGTAGAAAGCAGTTTCTCAGTTTCTGGAATATGCCTTTTAAGCACATTTAGGGGTATGTTTACTAAACCATCTTAATGTTACCGGCGTTAGCTGCAGTCTTACTGTGACGAATATAAGGTAGTGGGCGTTCCGGTCTTAAGGTAGCATTTCGGGTTATCGCGCGATAAAGTCCGTTATCACGCGATAGAGGGAGCCGTGGCACGTTAACGCGTGTTAGCCTTAATTAGGCACGCTGACCTGCAAGCACAGCAACAGAGGTGTAGCACACTGGTTAATACAATGACTGATGAAACAAGGGTCATGAGTTATATCCCACAGTGGGCTTAATGAGTAAAGCTGTCTGAGGCATTACCCTTTACTTTAAATCACTGCTATCTGAGGCATTTTCTTTTTTAATTTAAATTAGTGCTGCCAGCAAACACACCCTCACAGTACTGTAACCTAAGGTGCAGCATAAGGCGCCCTATAAGTCACTCCAGAGGGCACATTATAAAGTGCATTCTCCGCCAAGGCACCTTATAATGTTCCCTATAGGGCGCCTTATAGGGCGCCTTATGAGGCACCTTAAGGTTACTGCACTGTGAGGGTGTTTTTGCTGGAGCACTAATTTAAATTTAAAAAGGAAATGCCTCAGACAGCCATAAGAACATAAGAACATAAGATATGCCATACTGGGTCAGACCAAGGTCCATCAAGCCCAGTATTCTGTTTCCAACAGTGGCCAATCTAGGTTATATGTACCTAGCAGTTTCCCCAAGGGACACAGGTTCCACAATGCTTGTATTGATTCAAGCATTGATATCCTGGGTCTCTTCTTAATAATGGTTTATGGGCCTTTCCTCCAGGAACTTGTCCAAACCTTTTTTAAACCCAGCTACACTAACAGCCTTTACTACATCCTCCGGTAACAAATTCCAGAGTTTGATTACACGTTGAGTGAAAAAATATTTTCTTTTATTAGTCTTAAATAGTTTACCCTGTAGCTTCATTGCATGTCCCCTAGTCTTTCTATATTCTGATAAGGTAAACAATCGATCTAGGTTTACCCGTTCCACTCCGTTCATAAATTTATAGACTTCTATCATATCTCCCCTCTGCCGTCTCTTTTCCAGGTTAAAGAGCCCTATCCTTTTTAGCCTTTCTTCATAGGAGTATCCTTCCATCCCCTTTACCATTTTGGTGGCTCTTCTCTGTACCTTTTCTAAAATCGCTATATCCTTTTTAAGATACGGCGACCAGAATTGCACACAATATTCAAGGTGCGGTCTCACCATGGAACGATATAGAGGCATTATAATATCTTTTGTTTTATTTTCCATTCCTTTCCTTATCATACCTAGCATTCTATTTGCTCTCTTGGCCGCCGCTGCACACTGGGCCAAGGGTTTTAACATGGTATCCACAATGACGCCTAAATCTTTTTCCTGGGTGGTGATTCCTAATGTGGAACCTTGCATCGTCTAACCATAGTTTGGGCTGTTTTTCCCTAGGTGCATAACCTTGTACTTGTCCACATTAAATTTCATCTGCCATTTTGATGCCCAGTCTTCCAATTTATCAAGATCCTCTTGCAATTTTTCACAATCCTCTTGGGTTTTAACAACTTTAAATAGTTTTGTGTCATCTGCAAATTTGATAACCTCACTCGTTATTCCACTTTCCAGGTCATTTATGAATATGTCAAAAAGCAGCGGACCCAGCACAGATCCCTGGGGTACACCACTATTCACCTTTCTCCATTGGAAAAATTGGCCATTTAGCCCTACCCTATGCTTTCTATCTTTTAACCAGTTCCTGATCCACAATAGTACACTGCCTCCTATCCCATGACTCTTTAGTTTTGCCAAAAGTCTCTGATGAGGGACCTTGTCAAAGGCTTTCTGAAAGTCCAGATACACAATATCAACCGACTCACCTTTGTCCACCTGTTTATTCACTCCTTCAAAAAAACATAACAGATTAGTAAGACAAGATCTTCCTTGTCTAAAGCCATGTTGGCTGTCTCCCATTAGGTTGTGACTATCCACATGCTGAGTAATTTTATTCTTTATGATGGTTTCTACCATTTTTCCCGGTACTGACGTCAGGCTCACCGGTCTGTAGTTTCCCGGATCACCCCTGGAACCCTTTTTAAAAATTGGTGTTACATTGGCGATCCTCCAATCTTCAGGTATTAGAGATGATTTTAATGATAGTTCACAGATTACTGATAGCAGGTCTGCAATCTCATATTTCAGTTCTTTCAATACCCTTGGATGTATACCATCTGGCCCAGGTGATTTGCTACTCTTCAGTTTATCTAATAGTTGTAAGACATCTTCCCGATGTATCGATATTTCCTTCAATTCTTCCGCACCTTTAAATACCACTTCAGTCATGGGTAACATCCCTACATCTTCCTCAGTAAAGACCGAAGCAAAGAATTCATTCAGTCTCTCCGCTATCGCCTTGTCGCCTCTTAGTGCTCCTTTTACCCCTTTATCATCTAATGGACCAACTGACTCTCTCACAGGTTTTTTGCTACGAATGTACTTGAAAAGGTCTTTATTTCGCGTTTTTGCTTCCGCAGCAAGCTTCTTCTCAAATTCTCTCTTTGCCTGCCTTATCAATGCCTTACATTTGACTTGCCAGTGCTGATGCTGTTTCCAGGTTTCGTCGTTTGGCTCTTTTTTCCATTTCCTGAAAGATGCTTTTTTGGCAACAACAGCCTCTCTGACCTCACCTTTAAACCATGCTGGCAGTTTTTTGGACTTCCTTCCACTTTTCTTAAAGCATGGAATACAGCTGGTCTGGGCTTCCAAGATAGTATTTTTCAACAACACCCAAGCTTGATGTACGTCTTTAACCTTCACAACTGCTCCTTTTAGTTTTTTCTTAACTGTTTTCCTCATTTTATCATAGTCTCCCTTTCGAAAGTTAAAAGGTAGTACTGTGGATTTCCTTACTATCCCTCCTCCACTAATTAAATCAAAGGCGATCATGCTATGATCACTATTGCCAAGTGGCCCCAACACCCTTATCTCTTGCACTAGATCTGGTGTTCCACTAAGGACTAGGTCTAATATGGCTTCCCCTCTGGTCGGTTCATGAACCAGCTGCTCCAAGAAGCAGTCATTTATTCCATCTAGGAACTTTATCTCCCTAGCATGTCCTGACGTGACACTGACCCAGTCGATACCGGGGTAATTGAAATCACCCATTATTATTACTGCGCTGTAACGTTTGTTAGCTTCCTTGATTTCTTTGAGCATTTCATCATCCATTTGGTCATTCTGGCCAGGTGCTCGATAGTACACCCCAACTGCCATCGCCTTCCCCCTTTTATATGGAATTTCAATCCATATAGATTCTACAGCAGATTTTGTTTCCTGCAAAACTTTAATCCTTTCTGAGTCAATGCCCTCTCTAACATAGAGTGCAACCCCTCCACCAATTTGATCAGCTCTATCATTACGATATAGTTTGTACCCAGGTATCACAGTGTCCCACTGGTTGTCCTTCCACCATGTCTCTGATATTCCAATCATATCTAACCTTTCATTTAGTGCTATATATTCTAACTCTCCCATCTTATTCTTTAGACTTCTAGCATTTGCATACAAGCATTTTAGAGAATGTATTTTATTCATGTTAATTTGGCTATTGTTAGATATGGGTAAATTGGGATCTTTAAGCTCTGTCTGCTCCATACTATCAAATAACACCACTGTGGGATCAAACCCATGCCCTCTGCCTCCACAGTCAGTGAAGTAACCAGTGGGCTACATCTCTATAGTTATTGAAAAAACACTGGCTGGCTACAGAAGGACTGCAGGTCACCACACAAACTGTCTACTGTGGTTACCAGGATAGGGTTAACCCACCCGTACACATGATGCACTGCACATGCAGATCAGCAGTCTACAGATGATCACAAGATGGGGTATGCACCCCCACAGCACCTCGGCCTGGTAGGGGGAACTGACCGTGTGTGTTACTGGCACAGAGTAGCTACAGACCGACACATTGTGGGGGGTACTGTGCTCACCCTGAGAGCAAGGTGGGGCGCCCAGCACCAGGTCCACAGCACCTGGCTTAGCTGAGATAGATGATGCTGCAGGTCACCATCAGTGCCAGTGTGTGATAGGTAGTTCTTGCAGACACACCTAGGATACACCTGTGTCCATCCATATTTCCCAGTCATGTCTAAACCTTGTGGACTACATTGCATCCAGAATAGTGCATATCCTGTGTGGGTGCCATGGTCACATGATTTAAATGAAGGGGGGCTCAGGGTCGGAGACAGGTCATTCTACATCACTGCAATGGTGGCAATAGAGGGGACTATCAACCTCAGTCCTGCAGGGGAACAGGCACCCTACAGGGCAGTCAATTGAGAACTGTACACAGCCATAAGGCAATGGCAGACAGACAGTAGGCCTGGAAATGCTCAGCTGCCCCCCACCACTATTTGACATTCTCCAGCAGTAAGCCTCCAGCCGCTGCACCCTGCAAGGTGTTCCAGCCATACACATGCTAACTGCAGACAGTCTGCTAGCTAGTCCATAGTGCATGTTCCTGGAGGAGATGTGTGCACGCACACACACACCAAGCAGATAAGTCAGTGATTGGGCCCCAGAAAAGAGAACCCATAAATATCACTTGAGAGAAATACTATATAGCCGTATGGGGGAACCTAGCCATGCCGTGGTCACTGCTCAGTCAGGGTGAGAGTGACCTCCCAGCAGGACATGCTGTGGCCACCCTGTCCGTGCAGGTGGTGGCCGGGCACTACAATGTCCCAGCCATTGCCCTATGCACATGCATCCTATTCGGGCCATACCCACAATAACTTGCTCCTCATTATGCACTTTGGCAGGCTAACACTGGAAACAGTGCAAGCAGAGTGGGCTGAGTAAGGTGTAGGCAGCCACAACACACTGGATAGACAGACACACACTCCCACACCTATGCCAGCATTGTGCAAATATAGAGGCTTTTGACAGCCCTGGCCACCACATCAGTCCTGGGCACAGTGCAGGCATGGCTATAGTATACAATACTGTTGGGGTCACTCCCCGGGGTGGTAAACACAGTCAGAAACCAAAACTGAAACACACTCCAGAGATATCAGAAAGGTTGCTACGATGCAGCTCTATCAGCAAATTGTGCTTAACTTAGCAAATGATATCTGCCATTAATCATAGCAACCTTTTGATATATCTGTAACGTATTCCCAAGTTTAGGGCGGCATTGCTAAGGTATGCAAGTGCTAGTATTGGGAGATGCTGCTGCACACAGGGCCCAACAGCCTGACTCTCCATAAGACTTTGGATAGTGGAGCTTCTGGGTGTGGGTGTTTATGCCCCTGTTGGCCGCTGCTCTAGGGCAGAGGTTCCCAACTCCGGTCCTGGTGGGCCAAACACTGGTTTTCATGCTGTCCCTAATGAATATGCATGAGATACATTTGCATACAATGGGGCGGCGCATACTAATGCAGCACAGGCATATTTATTAGGGACAGCATGAAACCTGAATGGTGTTTGGCCCTCCAGGACTGCAGTTGGGAAACTCTGCTCTAGGGATTGCACATGTTTATGGTGTCTGTGCTCTGTAGGGTAAAATATAGGCGTTTCAGGCATGCTTATTTTATCTGCAATAAAGGTTCCATCTTTATTACCATGGTTTAGTACTGGGTAAAATATGGGGAAAGGGTTGGCAGGAGCCACAGCTGGGACTTGAACTTGTGACCTGCTCTTGAACACACTGGCTGTGTGTACTGCACCACACTGTTGCCACAGGGACAGTTCATTCCCTGTGGATACCATGACTGTTCATCAGACAGACCCTGTCTGTTGCATTACATGGCACCCACCTAAACGGGGCTAGGCCATGGTCTGCTGTGGGTAGATGCCACTGCCCCCTCCGCCACCAGCACCCCTCTGCCACCATGCTGCCATGCCATTATGCCAGTGGTGCTGGAGGTGCGCAGTCCCATGCCATCCAGTATGCTGGTAGGCAGCTGCCTCTGGTGTGGGTTCTCGGGTAAGGGTGCCTACATGGACATGTGTGCTTCCCCCCCCTCCCCCCCCCCCGCACCACTTGCCAATGTTATGTGCTCTTGGGGGTACCTGCTGGGTAATCTCCCCTGTGACACTGTGGGACACACACTGATGCCCATGTTGGACCCTAGTCAATTGCTGTCTTGCTGCTTTACAGTTTCGTCATTCCTATGTGCCACCTAAGCATCTGCCTAGCCTGCACTCTGCCCCAGCTGGACCACAGCATTTGCCGCCTGCAGCCCCCTGTATCCCATTTAGAGCATCAGTACAGTTGCCATTTCCTACGTGCCACTCTGCTGTTGCTGCACATGTGCACGCCATAACAAACCTGCCCAATCTAAACGACAGAAACCCTGATCAGCGCTATTTCAATGTGGGATCATTCACTTTGTAGAGGGACAGAGCATAGACCCTTCCAAACATAATATCTTAATTTATCTTTGTCAGTAGTGTTGCTTTATGTTTATCATTAATATCACTATTGGCAAGCTTGGTTATTGGGATTTTAGATGTTGTTCTGGTCCTTTTATGTTTATTTGCCTTTTTGGTCCCTGCACATGTACCACAACTATCACTTTTCTGGGTTCCCTGCCTTTGCTGCACATTGCTGACTGAAATGGTTTCTCTTTCCTGCAAATGTGCCTTAACGCGAGGGTTTCACTGGCGTTAGTGTTCAGACCGGATTTCACAGCGTTAGTGTGCCTGGAGCCTCTCCCCTCCCACTCTCTGCCCATTGACCCCTTCTCTACGCCCTCTGGGAAGCCTTACTCCACCCTTCAGACCCGGATTTCACAGTGTTAGTGTGCCTTAACGCTGCCCCTGCGTTATCGCGAAATTATGTTAAGTGACGTTATCGTGCGATAATGTAACATTATTGCGCGATAACGTCACTTATCGCGCGATAATACCACCGCTGCAACGTTAAGACGGTTTAGTAAACATACCCCTTAGTTTGTCAATTTCAGATATACATGTGACTAACAGAATGACTTTCCTAAGTATCTTATCCATTGAATCTTTAACAAATGCTGTCCAATGCTGAAACTCATTAACTTGTAACAAATCCAGTTCTTCTTCATTATCATTAAGGGGTATGTTTACTATTCGGCAGTAGCAGCTTCCATGCGATATCGGAGCCGCGGTCCCATTGAATTCAATGGGGCCGCGGCTCCAATCTTGCATGGAGGCCGCTACCGCTGATTAGTAAACATACCCCAAAGTATCTTAATTTTAGGGAAAGCATAATAGGTTCTAGCTACAAGAATGTCTTCAGTAAACTTAAGAACCTCTTTAAGGTATTTTTAAACAATATTTCTGCAGTTAGTTAGGTCCCGATATTCAAAGGGAGCAACACAGTTAGCAGTAACCCCTACTAACCATGTTACTCCCTTTATCTGGGACATTCAGCAGCAGTAAAATGATTAGTGCCGCTGAATATCCATGGGTTCCGCCTCTGCATGTCCCATTGCTAACCGGGAAAATTAAGCCACTGCCCAGTTATGGCTACTTTGTGAAAGTAAAGCGCAGCAAAGGCTGGCTTTATTTTCACTACAGAAGATAACTGGGCAGTAGCTGAATATCGTCGCTGCCTGGTTAGCCTCTTGCGGCAGCAGGAACTGGATATGACGCCAGCATTGAATATTCTGATTGAAAGCTGAGCAGCAGCAGATACCCACATTAGATCAGCTATCAGCTGCCACAGAATATCAAGCCCATATTATTTAAGAGGAAAATTTAGAAACCGGAGTTTGAGCTCTCAAAGAATTTTCCAAAATGTCCAACTATTTTCTGAGAAAAAGCACAAAAAGAGAAAACAGTAGTAGGCAGCCTAGATTCTATATGAGCCAAAATTCCCCAACAAATCCTTTAAAGTCACTTCCTGGTCAAGAGAGTCAGCTTTGTTTTTCAAAGTATCAGTTGGAAATACAAGATGAGGCATTAAGGAAGAAATCTGAAAAGAAGAACCCTCATTTTCAAGAGACTCCACCAAAAGAACCATAGAAGATACAGGGAGATTCAGGGGAGGAGGAGGAGACTCTTCTGTAGAGCTCAAAGAGGCTCCATCTGGAAAGATTTGTGTGACCTGCAGTAGGAGCAACCAGATGCTTATCCTTTGACCCCACTGTCTTAGATGTTACACCTGTAGTAGTATGCTGATTTTGATTCTTCCTTTTTTTCTGAACCATTGTTAGATTTCACTCACCTCAAATGATGTCACTGGTGGAGTAGGAGCTGTTACTCAAATACAATGCATAAAACATCTCCAAAATCTGTTGGTTCTCATTGGTGTCTGTCAATGCTCCAAAGGGGTGTGATCTGCCTCTTTGGGCATGCTACTTTGGGCCATGACCTGTGGCCACACGTCAAGATGGAAAGCACATTTTAAAGCCCCAGATGGCAAATGGGATGACATTAGGATTGGCTTCGATGCTGCCTGCAATGCTGGTTTCTCTCCAGATCTTCAGGCAGAATAACCTAGCCCAGTATCGCAGCTTGCACTGCTCATATTTTCACTTTCTTCACCAATTTCTGCATTTAATTCCTTGGTGCAATGGCATCCAGATGGTAAATCTACCACCTGTTTTCATTGCAACAATTTTCAACTCATATTCAACATATTTAAAAAGGAGGGATTTATTCAAATTTCAATAAAAAATTTTAATTGAGGAGTAGATCCTTTTTGAAAGCATGATGATCTTTTTGATTGTTTCCAGCTGAGTGAAGAAAGATGGATGTACACTAGTGGGCGGTACTTGGTTGCAGTATAAAATGGCTTTGAAGAAACACAATGGACAAAGCTTTCCATTTGAATGCAGATAAAGTATCCTGGAAAAAAATGTCTCCAGAACCAGGCAATCAGCCAAAACATCTATGTCAGGTTCAATTTCACTTCCAGTGATTCTCAAGCTAAGTACTATGAGTTTATTATATTGCTGACACTGAGTTCAAAAGTAAAAAAAACAGAAGCAGATGGTAGTTTGAGTGCATCCCGAAAACAAAGGTCTTAGTTGTTTCATCCTTGATGCCTCTGTTATAAAATTAAATTTCATTGTTCCTTTGAAGATATTGCAAAAGAAGCTCAATATTGCAAAAGAAGCCTGTTGGAAATCTAATGCTCGTTTGATGTTTGTTTAGCCACTGTTGGGTTTGAATGCTACCTTGGGTATTTGATTTGTGATTTGTACATATTACGGAACATTTTAGATAGGATGTGAAGATCAGAATTGCGAAGACAAAGTCAGAATATGCTCATTTCTGATGGTATGTTAGGAACAGCTCAGCTAAATGTGGAGCCATTTATAAAATGCACATCTAGAAGCAATGGGATGAGCCTCTGGAGAAATACACACGTGGGAAAAATCGACAGTGAACCCAGCAACTTACATATGTAAGTGCCTGCATTACAGAAGAACATAAGAACATAAGATATGCCATACTGGGTCAGACCAAGTTCCATCAAGCTCAGTATCCTGTTTCCAACAGTGGCCAATCTAGGTCATACATACCTAGCAGTTTCCCCAAAAGTCACAGGTTCTGCAATGCTTGTACTAGGTCAAGCATTGATATCCTGGGTCCCTTCTTAATAATGGTTTATGGACCTTTCCTCCAGGAACTTGTCCAAACCTTTTTTAAACCCAGCTACACTAACAGCCTTTACTACATCCTCCGGTAACAAATTCCAGAGTTTGATTACACGTTGAGTAAAAAATATTTTCTTTTATTAGTCTTAAATAGTTTACCCTGTAGCTTCATTGCATGTCCCCTAGTCTTTCTATATTCTGATAACGTAAACAGTCGATCTACATTTACCCGTTCCACTCCGTTCATTAATTTATAGACTTCTATCATATCTCCCCTCAGCCGTCTCTTTTCCAGGTTAAAGAGCCCTAACCTTTTTAGCCTTTCTTCATAGGAGTATCCTTCCATCCCCTTTACCATTTTGGTGGCTCTTCTCTGAACCTTTTCTAATAACGCTATATCCTTTTTAAGATACAGCGACCAGAATTGCACACAATATTCAAAGTGTGGTCTCACCATGGAACGGTACAGAGGCATTAAAATATCTTTTGTTTTATTTTCCATTCCTTTCCTTATGATACCTAGCATTCTATTTGCTCTCTTGGCTGCCGCTGCACACTGGGCCGAGGGTTTTAACATGTTATCCACAATGACGCCTAAATCTTTTTCCTAGGTGGTGGTTCCTAATGTGGAACCTTGCATCGTGTAACCATAGTTTGTTTGTTCTTCCCTAGGTGCATAACTTTGCACTTGTCCACATTAAATTTCATCTGCCATTTTGATGCCCGGCCTTCCAATTTATCAAGATCCTCTTGCAATCTTCCACAATTCTCTTGGGTTTTAACAACTTTAAATAGTTTTGTGTCATCTGCAAATCTGATAACCTCACTCGTTATTCCACTTTCCAGGTCATTTATGAATATGTCAAAAGCAGTGGACCCAGCACAGATCCCTGGGGTACACCACTATTCACCTTTCTCCATTGGGAAAATTGGCCATTTAGCCCAACCCTCTGCTTTCTATCTTTTAACCAGTTCCTGATTCACAGTAGTACACTGCCTCCTATCCCATGACTCTTTAGTTTTGCCAAAAGTCTCTGATGAGGGACCTTGTCAAAGGCTTTCTGAATATCCAGATACACTATATCAACCGACTCACCTTTGTCCACCTGTTTATTCACACTTTCAAAAAAACATAACAGATTAGTAAGACAAGATCTTCCTTGTCTAAAGCCATGTTGGCTGTCTCCCATTAGGCCATGACTATCTACATGATAGAACTAGAAAAAGGGACTGTTACTTCTGGAGAGAGATCTGCAACTGTGAGTATATACTTCTGGTAATTTTCTAAAAGGAATTCTTTGTATTAAAGCTAATTAATCTGTGAACCCACTATTTTTTGTTAAATCACTCTGGGCCTAGTAGCAGCAGTTTAAGTTTAAATTTAAAACACAGAGGAGAACTTTCAGCTTACATTTCATACCCAGCTGAGAGCTTGTAGTTTCAATTTAATAGTCACTCAGGGCCTAGTAACAGCAAAGTACTTTTAGTTTAAATTTAAAACACAGAAGAGAGCATTCTGGTTACATTTGGAACCCAGCAGAGAGCTTGTAGTTTACATTTAATAGTCACTCAGGGCCTAGCATCAGAAAAGTACTTTTAGTTTTAAACACAGAGGAGAACTTTCTGGTTACATTGCATACCCAGCACAGAGCTTGTAGTTTCAATTTAATAGTCACTCAGGGCCTAGCATCAGCAAAGTACTTTTAGCTTAAATTTAAAACACAGAAGAGAGCTTTCTGGTTAAATTTAGAACCCAGCAGAGAGCTTGTAGTTTAAATTTCATAAGAAGTTAGAGCCTAGCAGCAGCTAAGAGCTATAATTTAAATCAAATCAGAATATAGCTTACCTCAGCAGCACAAGACAGGGTACTGTGTAGCAGCCCTCTTTTAATAAGTGTTATTTCCCTCCCTCCCTCCCCACACCCACCCACCCCTGGGATGATCGTAGCTTTATAGGTACTTACACATCTTAAAAGGCAGGAGGTGCTCTCAGGTGAAGCTCGTTACCCAAATCAATCATACACTAAGGACCTGAGATTAGTTAAGCTTCAGGTGAACAAGGTATATTACACGTATTAAGTACAGTTTTATTAGTATAAATATCCATAGCAACCCTTAGTAAGTAAAGAACTTAGATCTAAACACAAACTTAAAACTAAGATGCAGACAGCAGTCCAGCAGCGGGATGGGGGCTTTCCAGTCTTTTGCATTCAGTGTCACATGTACAATTTTCTCCCAGTTGGCGAGAGGTCTTACATGTGCACTAGGTGCAAGGAGCTCTTTGCTCTCAGGGAACTAGTCCGTTCTCTAGAGGCTAAAGTAGCAGACTTGGAAAGCATAAGACAGACAGAGAGGTACATAGACGAGACCTACAGGGATATAGTCCTGAAGTCCCACCTCCAGTCTGGCAGCATCCCTGTTGCCATGGAGGAGAGAGGTCACATGACAGGAGAGCATCACCCTGGTGTGGCAGGAAGTGATCCTGTAACTAGGGACTGTCCTCCAGGTGATGTAAAACCCTCTCGCACTGAGGAAGTTTCTCCAGGGCCATGTGCCCATGAGGGAAGGGTTAGGACAGCCGTTATAGTTGGTGATTCGATCATTAGGCATGTAGATATCTGGGTGGCTGGTGGACGTGAGGATCGCCTGGTAACATACCTGCCTGGTGCGAAGGTAGCGGACCTCACGCGCCACCTAGATAAGGTCTTAGATAGTGCTGGGGAGGAGTCTGCTGTCTTGGTACATGTCGGTACCAATGACATAGGAAAATGTGGTAGGGACGTTCTGGAGGCTAAATTTAGGCTTTTAGGTAGGAAGTTGAAATCCAGAACTTCCAGGGTAGTGTTCTCCGAAATGCTTCCTGTTCCATGCGCAGGACCCAAAAGGCAGGCAGAGCTCCGGAATCTCAATGCGTGGATGAGACAATGGTGCAGAGATGAGGGTTTTGGATTTGTTAGGAACTGGGGAACATTCTGGGGAAAGGAGGGGCTCTTCCGAAGGGATGGGCTTCACCTTAACTGGGATGGAACCAGGCTGCTGGCATTAACCTTTAAAAAGGAGATAGAGTAGCTTTTAAACTAGATATTAGGGGAAAGCCGACAGTCACCCAAGAGCGGATGGTTCGGAAGAATGTATCTTTGAAGGATACTACCAAAAGCAGAGAGGTTCCACAAAAGAGTAAACTAGCCCAAATGCCCTCAAGTATGGAGCAGACAGAGCTTAAAGATCCCAAATTACCCATGTCTAACAATAGCCAAATTAATATGAATAAAATACATTCTCTAAAATGCTTGTGTGCAAATGCTAGAAGTCTAAAAAATAAGATGGGAGAGTTAGAATATATAGCACTAAATGAAAAGTTAGATATGATTGGAATATCAGAGACATGGTGGAAGGAGGACAACCAGTGTGACACTGTGATACCTGGGTACAAACTATATCGTAATGACAGAGCTGATCAAATTGGTGGAGGGGTTGCTCTCTATGTTAGAGAGGGCATTGAGTCAGAAAGGATTAAAATTTTGCAGGAAACAAAATCTACTGTAGAATCTATATGGATTGAAATTCCTTGTAAAAGGGGGAAGGAGATGGCAGTGGAGGTGTACTATCGACCGCCTGGCCAGAATGACCAAATGGATGATGAAATGTTCAAAGAAATCAAGGAAGCTAACAAAAGTTACAGCGCAGTAATATGGGTGATTTCAACTACCCCAGTATCGACTGGGTCAGTGTCACGTCAGGACATGCTAGGGAGATAAAGTTCCTAGATGAAATAAATGACTGCTTCTTGGAGCAGCTGGTTCATGAACCAACCAGAGGGGAAGCCATTTTAGACCTAGTCCTTAGTGGGACACCAGATCTAGTGCAAGAGATAAGGTTGTTGGGGCCACTTGGCAATAGTGATCATAGCATGATTGCCTTTGATTTAATTAGTGGAGGAGGGATAGTAAGGAAATCCACAGTACTACCTTTTAACTTTCGAAAGGGAGACTATGATAAAATGAGGAAAACAGTTAAGAAAAAACTAAAAGGAGCAGTTGCAAAGGTTAAAGACGTACATCAGGCTTGGCTGTTGTTGAAAAATACTATCTTGGAAGCCCAGACCAGCTGTATTCCACGCTTTAAGAAAAGTGGAAGGAAGTCCAAAAAACTGCCAGCATGGTTTAAAGGTGAGGTCAGAGAGGCTGTTGTTGCCAAAAAAGCATCTTTCAGGAAATGGGAAAAAGAGCCAAATGACGAAACCTGGAAACAGCACAAGCACTGGCAAGTCAAATGCAAGGCATTGATAAGGCAGGCAAAGGGAGAATTTGAGAAGAAGCTTGCTGCGGAAGCAAAAACGCGAAGTAAAGACCTTTTCAAGTACATTCGTAGCAAAAAACCTGTGAGAGAGTCAGTTGGTCCATTAGATGATAAAGGGGTCAAAGGAGCACTAAGAGGCAACAAGGCGATAGCGGAGAGACTGAATGAATTCTTTGCTTCGTTCTTTACTGAGGAAGATGTAGGGATGTTACCCATGACTGAAGTGGTATTTAAAGTTGCGGAAGAATTGAAGGAAATATCTCTAATATCTGAAGATTGGAGGATCGCCAATGTAACACCAATTTTTAAAAAGGGTTCCAGGGGTGATCCGGGAACTACAGACAGGTGAGCCTGACGTCAATACCGGGAAAAATGGTAGAAACCATCATAAAGAATAAAATTACTCAGCATGTAGATAGTCATGACTGCAATCTCATATTTCAGTTCTTTCAACACCCTTGGATGTATACCATCCGGCCCAGGTGATTTGCTACTCTTCAGTTTATCTAATAGTTGTAATACATCTTCCTGCTGTATCGATATTTCCTTCAATTCTTCCGCACCTTTAAATACCACTTCAGTCATGGGTAACATCCCTACATCTTCCTCAGTAAAGACCGAAGCAAAGAATTCATTCAGTCTCTCCGCTATCGCCTTGTCGCCTCTTAGTGCCCCTTTAACTCCTCTATCATCTAATGGTCCAACTGACTCTCTCACAGGTTTTTTGCTACGAATGTGCTTGAAAAAAATCTTTATTTCACGTTTTTGCTTCCGCAGCAAGCTTCTTCTCAAATTCTGTCTTTGCCTTCTTTATCAATGCCTTGCATTTGACCTGCCAGTGCTTGTGCTGTTAACAGGTTTCATCGTTTGGCTCTTTTTTCCATTTCCTGAAACCTGTATCTGTGCCATTTTTCAAATGTGGACTTGCAGATGCTTCTAATTAAATACGAAGGACTCTCTCTCTCTTGCTCCCATTTCAATTTGCACTTACACATGTATCTGGGCCATTTTATAAACGTGGACTTGCAGATGCTTCAATAATAGAAGATGATTCCATTTTTGACAGTTGCTTATATTCCGGTGATCTATATTATTCCAAAGATTCACAAGTATTTGTAGATGCAACCCAGGCCACCCAATTATTTCTGTGAAAGGTTCTTGGTTAGAGCATCTATCTATGTTTGTTGACTATTTTCTGAGATCTTTTGTAGCACCGTGGCTCCACTGAAAAGCTGTAATCCCTGGCTGCTGGCTCACATAGTGCTTTCCCCGCAGCCCGACCCCCGATCTGACCTCCCAGGGCCAGTGTCAGGCTCCGGGGAATGCCCTCTTCCCCCTGCTGTCCCTTCCCAGCCCCAGGCCTGCCATTCCTCCCACATCAGGGAATTTATTCCACCTCAGAGATGGAATAAGTTCCCCATCCAAGTCGTCAGCCCTGGACGTACATGGCTGACAATGGAATCAGTCCTGTATGTCTGGGACTGATGACTGCTCACCGCCACCCTAACACCACCCCTGAACCACCCCTTCCCCACCCCGTCTAACTTCCCAGTACAATGAGCAGGGAAGTTAGGGTCAGGAGGGGGAACGAATAGTGGGGATGGACATCCCAACGGGACATCCATCCCCGCTATTCGTGCCATGAAACAACCCCAAAACTCAATGTCATGTTTGTCACTGAATCATGACTCACAGAAGATGATACTGTGCTCATGAACCAACTTACCCCTCCTGTAGCAGCGAAGTGCATACAATGAATAAAACCAGGAGTCAGTTGCAGGTTCCAAGCCAATTTATTGTGCACAGGCTCAGACAGGAGTGCGTCCAAAAAGGACTGAGCAATGGAGTACAGGAGCAAATTCCTTATATACAATTTTTACAGTTTGATACAGGCAAACTTTCTATTGGTCCCAACACCCCTCACACCTATCCAATCAGTGACCTTCTCTGAGCCCCATTCCCTGTTCCCCCTTCTCAAACTGTTCAAACAAAGGCATAGTCTTAGACATGATTACATTTCTACTTCAAGGACATTTCTAGCTCAGAGAATGCAAGGACAATTCAAGCATAATGAACTTGTACAAACTTCATAGGGGGAGAAAGGGGACTTTCAAAAGCAGTTTAAAGCAGATTCTCAACCTCTGGTTCCTCTCAACACTAATCCCAGGTGGGGGTTGGGATCTAGGCCTAGTTTACAGGCCATAGCCTACCACACACCAAGTTACAAGCTCTTTAGTTGCCCAAGAACAAAACCGTAGAGGAGGAGGTGTCCTCATCTTAGCCAGAGATCATTTATTCTTCAAATATCTCTCCCAAAGATCTTTTCATGGCCTAGATATACTCATGATAACAAATAAATGTCTATCAATTTGCCTAGCCTACAGGTCTCCTACTGCCTCCTCAGAAGAGCTTACTACAGGTCTCCTACTGCTTTCTCAGAAGAGCTTACTACTATTTTACAAACAATATGCAAACTCCCACTGAGCAGCACACACATCATACTTCTAGGTGATCCGAAACTACTCTCCACCTCACAAAAGGCAGCTAAGGCTTTCACCAATGTTATGGAGGCTCTGGATTTCTCCCAGATTGTAGAGAACCCAACGCACAAAAAGGTAGATCTACTGCACCTTATCTATATCCCTTGCCACAACGCATTAAGCTTCCAACCACCCTCAATCGCAACTCTTAGTACCTTGGTTGGACCACAGAATAATATTCTTCCATTATCACCTTGACCAGACCCCTCCTCATTCTACTCAACAACACTCTAATGCCAGAAGATTCAAGCGATTAGATAAGGTCAAATTTCTTAATATCATCCTCCTACTCCTAGACTGAGACTCCAGAGTACTAGACACTTTCATTAAAAATTGGAGCCAAACAATTTCCAAAGCTGCAATAGCTCCTCTAACTAGAAAGCCATCTAGCAAACTCCACTCTGCTCCTTGGTTTTATGCTAATGTAGACTGATCTTTACCAGCTTTATTTTCCCTGAGAGCGGGTAAGAAACACTCCGTTGTTCTCCCGGTGCTCAAAAAGCCCTCTTGACCCCTCTGTGCTGGCACATTGGAGCCAATCTCCAACCTTCCATTTCTATCTAAGCTTCTTGAAACATTAGTTTTCGCCCAACTATCCTCCTTCCTGGATTCCACATCAGCGCTTCACCCCTGTCAATCTGGCTTATGTGGCCATAATACCGAAACTATTCTCCTCTTCCTCCTCAATGAAATGCACATAGCACATGAACGTGGCGATCTTTCTCTCTTAATTTCCCTGGATCTATCCTCCACTTTCGATCTTGTGGACTATCCTATGCTCCTTTCTCGCCTTGCCAAAAATGGGGTGAGTGGGACGGTCCTCACCTGGTCCCGCTCTTACCTGTCTTCCCGCTCCTTCTCGGTTCATGTGGTTTCCTCCTCCTCTCCTTCTATCCCCCCTTCTATGCAGAGTCCCTCAGGGCTCTGTGATATCCCCACTCTTTTTCAACCTCTTTCTTGCCCCTCTCACCTTGATTGTCCAGCAGTCAGGAATCTCGGCATACTATTATGCCAATGATATACTCCTCGTTTTCCATACCTGCCCACTTTCCCCTGATCTCTTTCCCCTTAACACCTGTCTTTCTAGAATCTCTGTGTGGCTCTCTTTGAACTTTCTTCATCTAAACGCCTCCAAGTCTTCAGTCATGTGGCTTACCTTCTCTTCCCCCATCCCTGACCTATCCCCCCTCTTTTCTGGCATCCCGATCCCACTTACCTTGTCCCTATGTTACCTGGGAGTCACCCTCGACCCTGCCCTCTCCTTTCACCAACATGTTTCTTCTCTGGTCCGGCACTCTTTTTACACTCTTCTTCAACTTCATGAGGTTCATTCCTTCCTGCCTCCCCCTTCGCTGCTTACGCTCGCGGTTTCCCTTCTCTTATCCCACCTCGACTACAGCAATGTGGTCTTGGTGGGCATCCCCTAATACCAGCTCCATCGTCTGAAACTCATTCAAAACACTGCCACCCGCCTCCTCACTCACGCCACTCACAGGGATCATGTTACTCCCCTTCTTGCTCAACTCCATTGGTTCCCTTTGGATTATCGCTACCAACACAAGATTCTCACCACCATCCACAAGATCATCCATACTGGCCAACCCCAGTACCTTGCTGATCTCATCCATTTCCACCCATTACCCCCATGCCCTATGCTCCATTCACAACAACCTTCTGGCCCTTCCTTCCCCTGCCCGGTCCCACCGTGAACGTACCCGTCATTCTGCTCTTTTCTTCCTCAGCCCAGCCCTGTGGAATTCCTTCCTCACAGTGCTCCATGCTGAACACTCCTATCCCAGATTCAAATCCCTATTGAAAGCCCATCTCTTCTGTCAAGCATTCGAACTAACACCCACCCTTCCCACTTAACTATCGCTGTTTTCTGGTTCTGTCTGTTCTCTGTTTTAGATGTTTGCTACCTTGCCTTTCCTGTCATATATTTGGTATTCCTTTCCTTTTCTGCCTGCAGCCTGTTTAATGATTGTAAACTGCCCTGATGTTCTGGCATGGGCGGTCAAGCAAGCGAAATAATAAAGATAAAGATTCACTAAAACTAAACTCCGGCAGCTGAAAAGAAAATGTGATGTCCTAGGAACTCGATAGACCAAAGTACATATATAGAGAAACTATTACCAGACTTTGGTTAATAATTCCAAAAAGGAATTCCACTCTAACCTAATTCATTTATCTCTTAACCATCCCCAGGAGCTGTTTGACATGATTAAATTGCTGGTAAGGAACCCCTCCCAAGATATGATAGCTGATAGCATATCACCTCAATTCCTGGCTAACTAAGGTGAACATCTAAGGTGAACTTTATACCTAGCTCACTGGCTAATCCTACCCTAGCTATCATTAGAAGCCCAGCTCCCTCTATATGGTGTTCCTTACAGCAAATCTCTCACATAAAATCAAAACCATAATCTCTAAGTTAAACGCTACCATCTCACCACTTGATCCTTGCTCTGTTACCTGGATTAAGTTGGTTAGTGTTGAACTCACCCCCATAAATCTCAGGATCACTCAACTCTCTCTGCCAGCAGGCCTCAAGCAATCTTCCATTAGACCAGTGATCAAGAACAGCAAATTGGACCCAGACATACCAAGTTCCTATCGACCAATTTTGAGCCTCCAATTCCTGGCAAAGATTATTGAAAAGGTGGCTCAACAGCAACTCCAGGACCACATTAATTTGCATACTCCTCTTGACTCCCAACAACATGGAGTCAGGCCCCAACATGGTGTGGAAACCTTACTTGCATCACTAATGGATAGGCTGATACTAGGAATCCAAAAGCAACATCAAGGAATCCAAAAGCAACCTGGCTATCTCAGCAGCATTTGATTCTGTACCCCACACTAGTTTACTCCTACAGGAAACTGGTATTACTGACATAACCCTAAAATGGTTTAAATCATGCTTGAATAATCACCAACAACACATGCAATTATTAGGAAACACCACCACCCCTTACAAGATGCTACAGGGAATCCCTCAGGGTTCTGCGCTCTCCACTCTTCTCTTTAATATATATATTCAGCCCATACGATCAAGCATTCACTCATATAAGATCTTCTACCATCTATATGCTGATGTCTTAATGCTCTACATTCCATTTAATACCCTGCGTCCAGTTTACACTTCTTTGACCAGCTGCTTCACAGCCATCACAAAATAGTTAACTGGCCACAACTTAACTATCAACCAACAAGTAAGCAGAACCCTGGTGTAGTGGGCGGAGTTAGAGCTGTGCCACTGACTGAGAGGGAGCTCACCATGGGAGTATGTTGTGGAGGACCTTCAGGCAGCTATTTTGCCAACTAGCCACCACCGGAACATCAAGCAAGGGTCCTGTGGGGCTATAAGACTCTGCCCTATAGCCCTTGTGTTTGCGAGCTGAGCCCTGGTATAGCGGGCGGAGTTGGAGCTGTGTCAATGGCTGAGAGGGAGCTCGCCGTGGGAGTGTGTTGTGGAGGACTTTCAGGCAGCTGTTTTGCCACCTAGCCACCACCGGAATATCAAGCAAGGGACCTGTGGAGCTATAAGACTCTGCCCTATGGCCCTTGTGTTTGTGAGCTGAGCCCTGGTGTAGCGAGCAGAATTGAAGCTGTGCCACTGGCTGAGAGGGAGCTTGCTGCAGGATTGTGTTGTGGAGGACCTTCAGGCAGTTGTTTTGCCAACTAGCCACTGCGAGAACATCAAGCAAGGGTCCTGTGGGGCTATAAGACTCTGCCTTATGGCCCTTGGGGCAATGGCCCAAAGGGGCAGGACACGCTCTTTTGGTGCTCCTTTGGCACACCAATGGCTTTTTGGAGGATTAATTACTGGATTGTCTTGAGTATGACGTACTGAGTTTCCTGTTTTCTTTTGTAGAGCTTGGGGTGATTGTTTACCATTATAATGGAAGGTGAAGAAGACTATTGTGGAGTCGGGCTCCATGGCCATTGGGGATACCAAGGTCATGGGTCCAATCGATAAACATTTCTTAATGTTACTGGAGATGTATTCTCCCTCTGAAAGGGTGACTCTTAGCTCCATCAATCGGTCCCCTCTTCCTCCTCCTACTCCTCAACTTTCATCTGCCATGGATCATGTGTCGAACTTGAAGCTTCCTCTGTCCTATTCCCTGGGCCTGATGCCTAACCCCGTTGCTTTGGTTGCTGGTATTAAGGTTCTACCTCCTCCCCCAGAGGATATTTCTTTAAAGGACTTGTGGATGGCTATTGTTAACATTGATGTTAAAGTTTCTACATCTGTTGAATCCTTGTGCACTTTTACACAGGAGTTTATTCAGAGGTTTACTGAGGTAGAAAGTAAATTGGTTGAGATTACAAATACTGTGTCTACTGTGAAAAGCCAACTTCACACGGTTCAGCTGACTAGTTCTGCAGCCATAAATGGTTCTTTTGTATTTCATCATAAATTTGAAGCTCTGGAAAATCATGCAACCTTCATTTTCTTAATTTTCCTTTGTCATCTTTACTGTCTCCTCAGATTCTCCTTGATAAGTATTTTAAAGATGTTTTGTAGTCGGCGTCCAACTTCTTAGAGGGACAAGTGGATTTCAGCCACACGAGACTGAGCAATAGCAAGTCTGTGATACTTTTATTTCCTGAAAAAGTTGCTATTCAGAATTGTTATTATATACCAATGGAAGGAAAACCTCTCTTGAAGCGTAACATCCCTTTTATTCAAACTGTAGTTAAAATTCACCACTAAATAATCGTGAAATATGCACACTTCACAGTGCTAAATCACAATAACAAAATTACATGTGAATACTCATCACTATCATGTAGATGTGAAAAAAAGCCAATAGCCTGTCATAGAAAAAACCGCCGTCTTCCTATCCAAACCGGCAGGAAAAAACTGACAACTTTCCCAGTCAAGGCTCTTCACTGATGCTGTTAATATAACGTCTTCGTTATTGCAGTTAAATCAACGAACACAGCACTGCGTTTAGGATCCAGTCCAATCAATCTGATCCTGTTTCAACGCTCAAGTATACTGCAGATCCAAAAAACTTTTCAAACATTTCAAACAGAGCTGCAACATGCTCGTAAAGACGCCATTGATGATTCAGTCCAACGTCATGACACAAGTCTGAAACTTTGGAATAATTCTGGATTGGCTATTGATGCTAAACCTTCAAATCAGCAATACTATCAAATTAACATACCATAAAATAAGGACTATCCATGTACTTCGCCCCCTCCTGTAGACTCATGAATACCATATGATCTTCCAAGCCCTGGTCTTACCTCTCTTGGACTACTGCAACATAATCCTAATGGGCCTACCAGGATACGTAATTCACCCATTATAGAAGCTGCAGAACACAGCTGCCCGGATTTTGTATGGTGCATCTAAGCATGACCACATCACTCTAATCCTACACAGCCTACACTGACTCCCCATTGCCTCCTGAGCAAGATATAAAGTGTTACAATCTTCAAAATCCTTCATGACCTGTCCGCATCACTTATACTAAGAATACAACATAAAAGGCCAAGGAGAACCAATGCACAGTTTATTCTTGCTATCCCTCCTAACAACTTGAAAAGTACGCAGTCAACTTCAAACCGAGCCTTTTCTCTTTATGCCTTGAAGCTTTGGAATTCTCTACTAGACAATCTCTGATCCATAACTGACCTCAAAGACTTCTGTAAGAGTTTAAAAACACACTTGTTTACTGTTCATTTTGATACATCTGTCACATAATAGCAATACTATTACTATGCCATTATAGCTCTTGCTTCCACTCCTCCCTAAGTTCATTCAAGACCATGATTCTTCAGACACTAAATATTCATGTCTCTACATCTCTGGTATGTATTCACCTCTCCCTTGTAACCTCTCATCCAAATCCTCCCTTTCACTGACTGTTCCTTGTAAACCGCTGTGATACTCTGAAAGGCGGTATAGAAAACAGATAAGTAAATATGTCATATTTGGGGCAATAATGGCTTCGGGCTTCGCCATATTTGAGTTTCATTAAATTTTGGAAGCGAGTCATAGATGATGTGGTTTTGATCAGGACTTGATCATCAGATGATTTATTTCTTTTTTGAGTGGTTAAATGAGCGCGATACTAATTTGAAGTTTACCTTTACTTTCCATCCCCAGACAGTGTTATTTTTAGATCTGTAGATTACATGGAAACAAAAGACTATACAGTAACACCTTGCTATATTTGTAATATGCTCATCCAGAACTTCTAAAGAAGAGTTTACCAGGGAGTCAATTCTTTTGGTTAAGACACATATACTCTAATGATCAGGATTTTAAATTACAAGCATAAGAGATGGTGAATAGGTTTTTACAAAGAAGTTATGAACATAACATAAGAACATAAGATATGCCATACTGGGTCAGACCAAGGTCCATCAAGCCCAGTATTCTGTTTCCAACAGTGGCCAATCTAGGTCATATGTACCTAGCAGTTTCCCCAAGAGACACAAGTTCCACAATGCTTGTACTGGGTCAAGCATTGATATCTTCGGTCACTTCTTAATAATGGTTTATGGACCTTCCCTCCAGGAACTTGTCCAGACCTTTTTTAAACCCAGCTACACTAACAGCCTTTACTACATCCTCCGGTAACAAATTCCAGAGTTTGATTACACGTTGAGTGAAAAAATATTTTCTTTTATTAGTCTTAAATAGTTTACCCTGTAGCTTCATTGCATGTCCCCTAGTCTTTCTATATTCTGATAACGTAAACAATCGATCTACGTTTACCCGTTCCACTCCGTTCATTAATTTATAGACTTCTATCATATCTCCCCTCAGCCATCTCTTTTCCAGGTTAAAGAGCCCTAACCTTTTTAGCCTTTCCTCATAGGAGTATCCTTCCATCCCCTTTACCATTTTGGTGGCTCTTCTCTGAACCTTTTCTAAAATCGCTATATCCTTTTTAAGATACGGCGACCAGAATTGCACACAATATTCAAGGTGCGGTCTCACCATGGAACGATATAGAGGCATTATAATATCTTTTTTTTTATTTTCCATTCCTTTCCTTATCATACCTAGCATTCTATTTGCTCTCTTGGCCGCCGCTGCACACTGGGCCGAGGGTTTTAACATGGTATCCACAATGAATCCTAAATCTTTTTCCTGGGTGGTGGTTCCTAATGTGGAACCTTGCATCGTGTAACCATAGCTTGGGTTGTTCTTCCCTAGGTGCATAACCTTGCACTTGTCCACATTAAATTTCATCTGCCATTTTGATGCCCAGTCTTCCAATTTATCAAGATCCTCTTGCAATTTTTCACAATCCTCTTTTGTTTTAACAACTTTAAATAGTTTTGTGTCATCTGCAAATTTGATAACCTCACTCGTTATTCCACTTTCCAGGTCATTTATGAATATGTCAAAAAGCAGCAGACCCAGCACAGATCCCTGGGGTACACCACTATTCACCTTTCTCCATTGGGAAAATTGGCCATTTAGCCCTACCCTCTGCTTTCTATCTTTTAACAGTTCCTGATCCACAATAGTACACTGCCTCCTATCCCATGACTCTTTAGTTTTGCCAAAAGTCTCTGATGAGGGACCTTGTCAAAGGCTTTCTGAAAGTCCAGATACACAATATCAACCGACTCACCTTTGTCCACCTGTTTATTCACTCCTTCAAAAAAACATAACAGATTAGTAAGACAAGATCTTCCTTGTCTAAAGCCATGTTGGCTGTCTCCCATTAGGTCGTGACCATCTACATGCTGAGTAATTTTATTCTTTATGATGGTTTCTACCATTTTTCCCGGTACTGACGTCAGGCTCACCGGTCTGTAGTTTCCCGGATCACCCCTGGAACCCTTTTTAAAAATTGGTGTTACATTGGCGATCCTCCAATCTTCAGGTATTAGAGATGATTTTAATGAAAGTTTACAGATTACTAATAGCAGGTCTGCAATCTCATATTTCAGTTCTTTCAACAACCTTGGATGTATACCATCCGGCCCAGGTGATTTGCTACTCTTCAGTTTATCTAATAGTTGTAAGACATCTTCCCGATGTATCGATATTTCCTTCAATTCTTCCGCACCTTTAAATACCACTTCAGTCATGGGTAACACCCCTACATCTTCCTCAGTAAAGACTGAAGCAAAGAATTCATTCAGTCTCTCCGCTATCGCCTTGTCGCCTCTTAGTGCTCCTTTAACCCCTTTATCATCTAATGGACCAACTGACTCTCTCACAGGTTTTTTGCTACGAATGTACTTGAAATGTCTTTATTTCGTGTTTTTGCTTCCGCAGCAAGCTTCTTCTCAAATTCTCTCTTTGCCTGCCTTATCAATGCCTTGCATTTGACTTGCCAGTGCTTGTGCTGTTTCCAAGTTTCGTCATTTGACTCTTTTTTCCATTTCCTGAAAGATGCTTTTTTTGGCAACAACAGCCTCTCTGACCTCACCTTTAAACCATGCTGGCAGTTTTTTGGACTTCCTTCCACTTTTCTTAAAGCGTGGAATACAGCTGGTCTGGGCTTCCAAGATAGTATTTTTCAACAACATCCAAGCTTGATGTACGTCTTTAACCTTTGCAATTGCTCCTTTTAGTTTTTTCTTAACTGTTTTCCTCATTTTATCATAGTCTCCCTTTCGAAAGTTAAAGGGTAGTACTGTGGATTTCCTTACTATCCCTCATCCACTAATTAAATCAAAGGCGATCATGCTATGATCACTATTGCCAAGTGGCCCCAACACCCTTATCTCTTGCACTAGATCTGGTGTTCCACTAAGGACTAGGTCTAATATGGCTTCCCCTCTGGTCGGTTCATGAACCAGCTGCTCCAAGAAGCAGTCATTTATTTCATCTAGGAACTTTATCTCCCTAGCATGTCCTGCTGTGACACTGACCCAGTCGATGCCGGGGTAATTGAAATCACCCATTATTATTACTGCACTGTAACTTTTGCTAGCTTCCTTGATTTCTTTGAGCATTTCATCATCCATTTGTTCATTCTGGCCAGGCGGACGATAGTACACCCCCACTGCCATTGCCTTCCCCTTTGTACATGGAATTTCAATCCATAGAGATTCTACAGCAAATTTTGTTTCTTGCAAAACTTTAATCCTTTCTGACTCAATGCCCTCTCTAACATAGAGCGCAACCCCTCCACCAATTTGATCAGCTCTATCATTACGATATAGTTTGTACCCAGGTATCACAGTGTCCCACTGGTTGTCCTCCTTCCACCATGTCTCTGATATTCCAATCATATCTAACCTCTCGTTTAGTGCTATATATTCTAACTCTCCCATCTTGTTTTTTAGACTTCTAGCATTTGCATACAAGCATTTTAGAGACTGTATTTTATTCATATTAATTTGGCTATTGGTAGACATGGGTAATTTGGGATCTTTAAGCTCTGTCTGCTCCATATTCGAGGGCATTTGGGCTACTTTACTCTTTTTTGGAACCTCTCTGCTTTTTGTAGTATCCTTCAAGGATACATTCTTCCGAACCATGCGCTCTTGGGCAACTGTCGGCTTTCCCCTATTATCTAGTTAAAAGCTTTTCTATCTCCTTTTTAAAGGTTAATGCCAGCAGCCTGGTTCCATCCCGGTTAAGGTGAAGCCCATCCCTTCGGAAGAGCCTCTCCTTTCCCCAGAATGTTCCCCAGTTCCTAACTAATCCAAACCCCTCATCTCTGCACCATTGTCTCATCCACGCATTGAGACTCCGGAGCTCTGCCTGCCTTTTGGGTCCTGCGCGTGGAACGGGAAGCATTTCGGAGAATGCTACCCTGGAAGTTCTGGATTTCAACTTCCTACCTAAAAGCCTAAATTTAGCTTCCAGAACCTCCCTACCACATTTTCCTATGTCATTGGTACCGACATGTACCAAGACAGCAGACTCCTCCCCAGCACTATCTAAGACCTTATCCTTATGATAGTATGCAGAAAGCCTATCAACAAGCATGGCTTGCAAATTAGTATTTCTGTTACAATCTTAGAAGAAACGAGAAGATTCTCTACCTTTAACAAGTATCATGCCTGTTTTGGCACAAGCTTTTAAAATGTAACACAAAATTGGAATATTCTACAATGTAAGACAAGAATTGGAATATTCTACAAAGCAATACTGTCTTTCAACAATTACAAGCTCTTTCTTTTAGCAGTGCATACCTTTGAGTCAATGCTGACTCCTGGTGACCCAGCAGCTCTTGGTTTTTCTTGACTGTGTGACTGAAAGTAGATTGCCAGGCCTTTTTTCTGAGGCATTTGAAGGTTAAGTGACTTGCACTGGATCACAAGGAGTACCAGTGAGAATCAAGCCCTTGCCTTGTGGTTACTAAGCCAGTGCTCTAACCACCAAGTTACTCCTCCACACCACTTTCTTTTAGATATGGCCATAATCTAAGAGATTTATTGTTTTTTTCATCAATGATTGAACATCCTAGTCAAGAATAAGGATTTGTCTTCAAAACATGTCAATGCTGTAGACTTTATTCTCTGTCATCATGGATAATTCTTTCATATTGATGGGCTATTCTCATATTTGGATTAAGGTTTTGTGTACTTGCCCAAGGAACAGTGTAGTTGATATTATGATTTGCCCCATTCTCTCATTTCTGTAGGAAAAACTAGTCACATGTTTAGACTTTGTATGAATGAGCATAGGAGTAGGCATACAATACAGTAGCTCTGGTAGTGGCACATTGCCTAGAGTGCCAACATGTATTTTCACCTGCAGTTTGCATTTGTGGATTGGATCTTGCCAGCCCTGCAGCATAGAAACATTTATTAAAAATGGTTCAATGATGTCACTAGTAAATTTACCATCTAGACACCATTACACCTAGGGGATTAAATGTAAAACCCAGAATTCTTTTTACTGATTATTTTGTTTGTCAGTATCTACATTTTTGAAGCAGAAGTGTATTTTTGTCAAAGGCTTGATGAAGCTTTCTAGGTGACTCACCAGCTTATGCACCACACTGGACAATTTTTTAAACACTTTTTTTGAATCCCATAGATGGATCTGTGGATTGATCGATCGATCAATTAATTAATTAATTAATTATAAATAATAAATAAATAAACAAACAAACAAACAAACCCTCTCCCTATTTCTCTGTATGTATATATATATATATATATATATATATATATATATATATATATATATATATATATATATATATATATATATACACACACACACACACACACACAGAGGGAGAGAGTTTACAATATTCTCGAAGAAGGAATTCATTCAGATTTCAGTCAAAGATTTTAATTGAGGAGTACGTCCTTTTAAAAACCATTATGATCTTTTTGATTGTTTCCTGCTGAGCGAAGAAAGATCGAAATGCACCAGTGGATAATAATTGGCTACTGTATAAAATGGCTTTGAAGAAGCACAATGGACAAAGCTTTACATATGAATTTCAGATAAAGAGGGTTATTTTAGAAGCCCTTTTCATGTTTTGGAAATCTGAAAATGGATATGCAGACGTCCAGTTCAGAAGGGCATCCTTGGAGCCATTTTAGAAACTGGGTATATGAACGTCCCTAGCACGTGGACATCCAAGTAGAATGGGAGGGTGTTGGAGGAGTGACTTAGGTAGGACAATGAAGATGTATGTCGTGGTGCAATTCCAGAATGGAAAGAGTAGTTACTCACCTGTAACAGGTGTTCTCTAGGAGCAGCAGGAATCAGTCCTCACATATGGGTGTCATCAGCGCCGATGAAGCCCCAGCAGAGCATTTCTCCAGCTTTCTATGAAAGCCTTTGGGAATGTAGGCACGCATGCGCGGCTCCCTTCCCGCCTAAAGGTGCCATCTTACCTCAGTCAAATGACATAGCTAAGAACAGCACACAAAAATGAAAAAATAAACTATGTACAACTACAACTCCAAGGGGAGGAGGGAGGGTTGTGAGGACTGATTCCTGCTGCTCCTGGAGAACACCTGTTACAGGTGAGTAACTACTCTTTCTCCAGGACCAAGCAGGAAGCCAGTCCTCACATATGGGTGACTCCCTAGCTCTGCGCTACCGAGGAACCCAGGCTGAACAAGAGTACTCCCTCTAGTCTCAGCAACAAAGAAAGGCTTTTCAAGGACACAACCTCCACCGGTAGCCCAACAGAGGGCAGGAGGGCAGGAGTTGCCTAAACCTCAAAGAGATTCCGGAGTACTGCCTGGTCAAAAGCACTGTCCCTACGGGACTCCCTCTCCAGACAGTAATGGGCCGCAAAAGTCTGGCTTGAAGACCAAGTTGCAGCCCTGCAGATGTCTACCAAGGGCACAGAGCGGAGATGAGCCACTGAGGCAGCCATTGCCCTGACACGATGGGCCGTGACCCTACCCTGCAAAGGAAGGTCAGCCGCCTTGTAAGACCAGGTGATACAGTCAGCCACCCAGATGGACAAGGTACGCTTGGACACAGCCAACCCCAACTTATTGGGGTCAAAGGATACGAAGAGCTGAGTAGCCCTTCTATGCCCCTGCGTACGGTCAAGGTAGAAGGATAAGGCCCTCCTACAGTCCAGGGTATGCAGGACTACTTCAGCCTGGCTTGCATGAGGCCTAGGGAAGAATGTTGGAAGAACCACCTCCTGATTGAGGTGGAAAGAGGATACAACCTTTGGGAGGAACTTTGGATGAGTCCTAAGGACTACCCTGTTCCTATAAATCCTAGTGTAAGGCCTATCACAGACCAGGGCCTGAAGCTCACTCACTCGCCTAGCCGAGGTAAGGGCTATCAGGAAGAGTGTCTTCCAGGAGAGGAAGCGTAGTGGACAAGTAGCCATCGGCTCAAAAGGTGGGCGAGTCAGTTGCTGCAAGACCACATTCAGCTCCCACTCAGGGGCAGGAGGACGGATTGGAGGCTTGAGCAAAAGCAAGCCCCTGAGAAAGCGGGACACCAAGGGGTGACCTGATAGAGAATGTCCCTCCACCAGTGAGTGGTGAGCTGCTAGAGCTGAGAGGTGGACCCGAACAGAATTGGACTTAAGTCCCTGATTTGATAAGTGCAGTAAGTACTGAAGCACCACTGGCACAGTACAGGAGAAAGGATCCTCTGTACGTAGCTGACACCACACAGAAAACCTCTTCCATTTGAGGGCATAGGTTTTCCTAGTGGACTGTTTCCTAGAGGCTAAGACAACCTCCTCAACTTCCTAAGGTAGGCTCCAGGGAGCCAAGACTACCCTTGTAGCCTCCAGGCCATCAAATTGAGAGCTTTGAGATTGGGGTGCAGAAGGGAACCCTTCTCCTGTGAGATAAGGTCGGGTTGCAACCCCAGAGGCAGTGGGGGATCCACCGCCAGTTAAAGCAGAAGAGGAAACCAAGGCTGTCTCGGCCACCGGGGAGCCACCAGCAGGACCGAGGCCTTGTCCTGAAGAATTCTGAAGAGAGTTCAGGCCACCAAGGGCGTGGGAGGAAACGCATACAGGAGGCCCTGAGACCATGGAATCAGAAAAGCATCTGCTGCTATTCCCAGAGGATGTGGTTGCCTGGAGCAGAACTTTGGCAGTTGCTTGTTCATTGGGCTGGCAAAGAGATCTACCAAAGGGAGACCCCATTTTAGGAAGATCTTCTGAACTACTGAAGAATGCAGCTGCCACTCATGGGGCTGCAGAATCCTGCTTAATCTGTCGGCCAGGTAGTTGTCCTGGCCTGGAAGGTACACAGCTTTGAGGAGCATGTGGTGCTTGAGGGCAAATGAACAAAGGTCCTGAGCCTCCCGACAAAGGATTCTGGACCCAGTCCTGCCCTGTTTGTTCACATAAAACATGGCTACCTGGTTGTCTGTCTGAACCAGGACAGATTGATGAGCCAGGGTAGGAGAGAAAGCTCCGAGTGCTAACTGAATAGCTCTGAGTTCGAGGAGATTGATCTGCTGTGCAGCTTCCCAAGGAGACCACAGGCCCTGGGTGCACTTGCCATGACAATGAGCTCCCCAGCCCTGCAGGGAGGCGTCTGTGGTCAGTACCACCGTGTACCCAGGAATCTGAAAAGGCACCCCCTTTAGCAGATTGGGTGGATGCAGCCACCAGTTGAGGGAGTTCAGAAATTGTCTGGACACCCTTATCCTGTCTCTGAGGCTGCCTGTGGCTTGTGACCACTGAGTCCGAAGGCACCACTGTGCAGGTCTCATATGGAGCCTGGCATTGGGGGTCACATGCACTGTCGAAGCCATGTGGCCAAGCAGCCTTAGGCAGAGTCTGGCTGAGACCAGTGACTTGCTGAGAAACTGGTTTGCTAAGTTTATCAGTCTTTGGGCTCTGTCTGCTGGCAAGAAAGCCTTTGCTAGCAGGGAGTCCAGCCTTGCTCCTATGAACTCCAAATTCTGGGAGGGGAGCAAAGTGGACTTTACGAAGTTTATTACAAACCCCAGGCTTTGAAGAAGAGCAATAGTTCTGAGGGTGGCTTGTCTGGCCCCCTGGCACATCTGACCCCTGATGAGCCAGTCGTCCAGATAGGGGAAGACAAAAATTCCCTGATTTCTCAGGTAGGCCGCCACCACTGCCAGGCATTTGGTAAAGACCCTGGGAGTGGAGGTGAGGCCAAAAGGCAGTACTCTGTACTGATAATGGTTTCCTCCCACAATGAACCTGAGGTACATTCTGTGGTCTGGATGAATGAGGATGTGAGTGTACGCATCCTTTAGATCTAAGGAGCATAGCCAATCTCCCTGCTGGAGGTAGGGCAGAAGTGTTCCAAGAGTAAGCAACTTGAACTTTTCTTTCTCTAGGAACTTGTTGAGGTTTCTGAGATCTAGAATGGGTCGAAGGCCACCGGTTCTTTTGGGCACCAGGAAATACCTGGAGTAGAATCCGTGACCAAGCAAGGGGGGAGGCACAGGCTCCACCGCCCTGTCCACCAACAGACTCTGAAGCTCTTGAAGGAGAAGGTCTGTGTGCAGGGGGGGCCTTGGAGGTTCCCCTGGAAAGTATGGAGGAGGCAGTTGGTGAAAATGCAGGGCATAGCCCCTGTGGACTATGTCCAACACCCAACTGTCCCCGGTGATGAGGGGCCACTGGTGGGCAAAGGGGGCGAGGCAACCTCCTGTGCAGGGTTGGGAGAGCAGGGATGGAGAGACTATGCTCAAGGAGTCAAAAACCCCCACCCTGCTGAGTGGGAGTAGGGGCCGGAGGCTTGGGGTTCCTCTGCCTACGGGGCACATTACCCTGCCCCTTGGCTTGCTGACCCTGGGGTGCAGCTTGGGCAGCCTGATATTGAGGGTACTGTTTGCAGGAAGTGCCCTTCCTCGGGGAAAAGGGCTTTTTACCCGAGCCCTTCTTTTTCTGAGAAGGGACAGAGGTCTTTCTAGACAGCCTTGTCCGTGTAAGGTGCTCTGTTTCGAGCTGGGCGGCCTTCTCGGTCATGGGCTTGCCAAAAAGGTTTTCACCTCGGCAAGGGACATCGACCAACTTGTCCTGAACCCATGGCTGAAGGTCCGATGACTGCAGCCATGCCTGGCATCGAGCCGCGAAGCCGGCTGCCGCAACTCGGGCCGAAGCCTCGAAGCCATCATAGGCGGCGTGGGACATGAACTTTGAGCAGTCCCAAATCCCCGAGGACAAGGACTTGAATCTCTGCACGGGTTCCCCGGAGAGTCCAGCAGAGAACCTGGCCAACTCCTTTGCCAGGTCCTGCAAGTACATGCCCATGTACAGCTGGTAAGACTGGACACGGCAAGCAAGCATCGAGCCCTGGAAGCACTTTCTACCGACGCCATCGAGGTTTCGGGCCTCCCTGCCCGGGGGCACCGCAGAGTGCATCTTCTGGCTCTTCAGACGATGCAAGGCTGATTCCACAACCATGGAATGGTGTGGTAGCTGTGCCTTTTGAAAGCCAGGGCTCTTTCGGAGTCGATAGATCGAGTCGACTCGCTTGCTTAAAACCGGCGCCGAGGCCGGTGCCTCCCACATCCTGAAGAGGAGCCGTTCCAGCATCGGAGGAACCAGGACAGTAAAGGCCTCCTTCAGAGGAGAGTCATACTGTAGGGCCTCGAGCTCCTCAGCACGAGGCTCTTCCTCAGGGTCCGCCGGAATAGCCAAGGCAGTGGCCATATCCCGGATGAACTCTGAGAACCGAGTATCCTCCGGAGGGGATCTACTCCGGGGCTCAGACTGCAGTGAGTCCGATGGGACGCACCGAGTCTTGAATGTATCGGGGGACTCCTCATCCTCCGTCTCCCAGGCAGACCCGTCCGACGAGGAGTCAGGGTCCAACCCCGCGGGGCCCTGGAGCACCCGTCCCGACGCCCTCGGCACCGGCGTCGACGCCCTCGGCACCGGCGTCGACGCCCTCGGCACCGGCGTCGACGCCCTCGGCACCGGCGTCGACGCCCTCGGCACCGGCGTCGACGCCCTCGGCACCGGCGTCGACGCCCTCGGCACCGGCGTCGACGCCCTCGGTCCCGAGCGGGAGGTCGAGGGAGACCTCGACCGAGGTCGACTTCGAGCCATGATGGACTCGAGTATCGGCTCGGTCTCCGGGGTCGACTTCGAAGTCGATGTCCCGGTGGTCGGGGCAGATGCGCCAGACAGGCTGGCCATCAGTGCCTGCTGCTGCTCCATGAAGGCAGACAGTCTGCTTTCCAAGGCTGTCATCCTGAGACTCAGCTCGGGAGACGCAGCAGCCACTGACTCGGGCCCCGGCGGTGCCGGGCCCGACGTCGGCTCTCTGAGAGGAGAGTCCTCGAGGACTACAGGGCTTACGTGTCCAGCAGACTCCAGCTCCACGCAAGGAACTTTGGCAGGCTTCTCTTGTTCCACGGGCCCGGGGCGACGGTCAGGGGTCTTAGACCTGGCCCTCGAGGAGCCAGGGACCTCCTCCTCCGACGCCCTCGCGAGCCGCTTCTTCCTCTTGCGTTCCTGGTCGGGGGACCCCCTGTCCGAGGAGCTTCGACGGTGCTTGGGATCCGAATCCCGAGATGTCAAGGCCTCAGACGAGGTCCGGGCCCGGCCGGAGGCTGAGTCCGAGAAAAGCCTTTCTTTCTGCTGCTGGCGACTTCGGAGTGCCTTGGAAGACATCTTCCCACATGGTCCACTCGACTTAGGGTCGTGATCAGGACCGAGGCACCGAAGGCAGCAGTCATGTGTGTCGGTGAGAGACATTAATTTCTTACACCGATCACACTTCTTGAAACCACTGGAAGCCATCGGGGAAAAAAGAGTCCCCGCGAGGTCAAAGGACCAGCCTTCCAGGGAAAAAACAAAAAAGGGTGTGAACGCCAGCCACGAAGGGCAAAAAACGAAAAAGAAGAATCGGGCTCGATACCGGTGTACCGAACCCGGCGGGAGGGGAACCGGCGTCGAACCGGGAGAAAAAACAGCGAGAATCGCCAAAAAAAATCAACTTTTACCCGGGATGACAGGACACACGTTCAGTGGGCTTCTCGGAAAAAAAGAGACTGAGGTAAGATGGCACCTTTAGGCGGGAAGGGAGCCGCGCATGCGTGCCTGCATTCCCAACATTAACGCGCGGTATGTAACGTTAATGTTACTTAACGATTGTTAACGTCCCCGGCCGCGGTAAACACCGCAGAGGGTGGAGAGAGGGTGGGGGTAAGGGGTCAATGGACGGGGAGTGGGCGGGGAGAGGCTCCCTGCACACTAACGTGCTGAACTGAAGGGCTGAATCCTACCGCAAATGAAAACCTGCCGTTAGATGCACATTTGCAGGAGAGAGAAACCATTTAAGTGTCAGCAATGTACAGCATAGACAGAGCCCAAGAAACGTGATAGTAGTGCTCCATTTCCAGCAAACAGCATAGTGCCCAAGTATGAAAGGCCACTATGGCGATGGTGCCAGTGGGGCATAGGGGGCTGCAGGCGGGACATGTAGCGGGGGCATCTGGGGCACAGGGTGGACTAGGCAGGCGCCTAGGAACATAGAAACCGGAAATCAGCATGACAGCAGCTGACAAAGGCCAAACACAATCAACCTAGTCCACCCAAGCTAACAGTTGCCAGGGCACTGACCTGACATCCCCCCAGCCAACCCTCCCCCAAGTGGAAGGAACAGACTATTGGTAGGCGGTGATGGGGGGGGGGATGTGAGGATGCACATGTATGCCCCATGCCCCAGACCCTGCTCCCTAGGTCACCACCTACCCACACAGTGGATGGCTTGGGACTGCGCACTACCAGCACCAACAGCATATGGCCATATCAGCATGGCAGGGGGGGTGCCCGTGCTGGAGGGGGCAGTGGCACCTGCCTGAAGTGGACCTAGGCCATGCCCTGTACCAGTACGTTGTGTGCAGTGCAACATAAACGGTCTGGTTGAGGAAAAGTACAGTTAGCCCCAGGGACGACCATGCATCTGGGGCAACAGTGTGGTGCAGTACACGCAGCCCATGTGTCCAGAAACAGAGAGTCACAGGTTCAAGCCCCAGCTGTGGTTCCTGCAGAGCATGTCCCTATGTTTTACCCTACAATGCAGATACAACAGCAACATGTGCAAAGCCCAAAGCAGCGGCGAACAGGGGTACAAACACCCACTCACACAGGCTCCACAATCCAAAGATGCATGGAGAGTCAGGCTGTTGGCCCCAGCATTGAGTTGCAGTTATCACCAGGGCACTACTACTACCTCCTGCACAGTTTATTAATATCGGCACTGTGATCAGGACCAGTGTGGTGGGCAGGGTTGCCAACCACACTTATCTTTGCACAATGCTGCAATAGGAGTGTGTGTGTGTATGTCTATCCATTGTTTTGTGGCTGCCCACACCTCACCAGGCCCACAATGTCCCACTGTTACCAGCGTTAGCCTGAATATGTGCATAATGAGGAGCAAGGTGTTGTGGGTATGGCCCGGACAGGGCAGATTGGCCAGGATGCATCATCACAGGGTGTGGGGCAATGGCTGGGACACTGTAGTGCCTGACCACCGTCTGCATGGACAGGGTGGCCACAGCATGGCATGCTGGGAGGGCACTCACTCTAACCGAGCAGTGACCATGGCGTGTCTAGGCTCCCACATAGCGCTCTACACTGTCTGCCTCCAGTGATACTTTTGTGTTCTTAGTGTGGGGCCCCCAAGCACTGATATGCCTTCTTGGTACACATAGTTCTTCTGTGAGCATGCACTATGGACTGGCTAGTGGACTGTCTGCAGTTAGACTGTGCATGATTGGCACACCTATAAGGTGCTGTCTGCTGGTGAATGTCAGACAGTGTTGTGCAGCAGTTGGGGTGTTCCAGACTTAACCCCAACATTGCTGCTGGTCTGCCACTGCCCCAGGCAAATGTATAGCTCTTGCCCACCAACCTTGGAGGCTGTCTTATACTACATTGACTTTATAAAGGCACTGCTACATACACCTCATGCAGGTCTAGAAACCCCTCTGCCCTGATAACAGGTGCCCATATCAGCCAGACCCTAACTCAGGGTACACACTAATCTGGGTGGTGTCTGGTCACAGAGAGCCACATGTGACTGCAGGGTACAGATGGACACCGAATTACCTTTGACTACACTGCAAGGAACACCTGTCACACACTGATAGTGATGGGGGGTGTACAGCAGGACCTATCTCTAGCACCACATGTACTGCGGACCTAATGCTGGGCACCCATCCTATCCCTCAGGGTGAACACAGAACCTGCACAATGGCATGGTCTATAGCTACACTGTGCCAGTATCACACACTGTCAGTTCATCTTTCCAAGCTGAGGTACCGGAGAGGTTCAGACCCCATTTGCTGATCAGCTGTAGACAGCTATTCAGCATGTGCATTGCATCATGGGTACTGGTGGGGCTACCCTATCATGGCACTCAGAGCAGACAGTTTGTGTGGTGACCTGCAGTCCTTCTGTACCCAGCCATTGCTGTGACATACACCATGGAGGTATAGCCTACTGGTTAATACAATGCCATTCTCGGCAGTGTTCATGGGTTCCATTCCTTATTGTTCCCTCCTCTTATGCCTGTCTTACTCAAATAGTGTGCATGCCTGTAACAGTCATATTTTTTCAGATCTGTGCTGCCAGCCCATAATACCCTCGCCACAATTACCAACATTCCCTCGGTCCGTCTATCTGCGCCTCTCAGCTGTGTAGAGTCCCATCTGCCTGTGCAGGCTACCACGCCATGTCCTGTACTGCTACCTTTTCCTGCATTGCGCCTCATCGTGCTTGCCTTACCTGTGCCTGATCTGCATGGCACCACCACTCCTCTGTCCACCCATCATTGTAACTATCCTACCACCCACGCCTCCACTGGGGGACACGTATTCCCATCGTCTGCCACCAACTGTCTTTCCAGTACTTTACATGGCCAACACCCCGTGCTGTGGTACAGTTGCCTCCACCATGTTTGTCCTCAGTACTGGCAGCCACATGGGCTGCCCGCAGATATGGCGAGTCCAGCGGCTCACAGCTCTCCCTCCTTCACTCACCTGTTCATTGCCTTTCCTGAGTGCTCTATCTAGTGTTGGGGCTACATCTGTCTCTATTCCTCACAGGTCATGCATTTCATCCTGTGGCAACTTGCAGCCCTTAGGGCACACTAACCTAGGACACCATAACCTTGTTAGGCCACCTTAACCTATGGTTCCATAGCCCAGGGTGCCTTCTTGAGTGCCTTGTCCAGGGGTGCCTACTACGGCGCTTAGCCTAAGCAGCCCTATAGGGTGCCTTATGAGGCACCTTACAAGGCACCTTCCAGGGCACCTTAAAGTTAGCTGATACGGCTTGCTGTAACGATGCACTACCCATGCCTTTATATGGGCATCTGTACCTTTACCGCGGAACCTAACACAAATAACATTACTGCAGTTTAGTAAACATACCCCAAAGTGCCTTTGGTTTACCCCTTTATCCCAGAGGCTATTAATGTAGATTGATGGGGAAGTTTTATCCTCGTGCTTTAGATTTTTAAATTGGAATTTTACAAGGGATATTCAAGTGCAATTTTGGACATCTAAGCCTAAAGATTTGGAAAAAATGCAGGCACAGCCAGGTGCAGAAGTGATTTCACAAATGTGGACATGCCTGGTATGGACATCTGTGGGGGCATCTACATAGCCTAATGGTCAGAGTAGTGGGTTAAGAACAGGAAAGCAGAGGCTCAAATCATACTGCTATCAATGAAATTGTACTGAGTACTGGGGATAATGGAGCGCTGTCTTCTCTACACCCTCCACATGTTTCTCAGCCAAATCAAGCACTTTTATGATGCTTGTTCGTATCTGGAGCAAGTATAACCAGGAGACATCTCTGCTTTGAATATCTCTGTGCCCATATTTTACCCTACAGAGCACAGACACCATAAACATGTGCAATCCCTAGAGCAGAGTTTCCCAACTGCAGTCCTGGAGGGCCAAACACCATTCAGGTTTCATGCTGTCTCTAATAAATATGCCTGTGCTGCATTTGTATGCATCACCCCCATTGTATGCACATGTATCTCATGCATATTCATTAGGGACAGCATGAAAACCTGAACAGTGTTTGGCCCACCAGGACTGGAGTTGGGAACCTCTGCCCTAGAGCAGCGGCCAACAGGGCACAAACACCCACACCCACAGGCTCCACTATCCAAAGCCTCATGGAGAGTCAGGCTGTTGGGCCCTGCACGGAGCAGCATCTCCCAATACTGGCACCTGGATACCTTAGCAATGCCGTCCTAAACTTTGGAACATGTTCCACATATATCAAAAGGTTGCTATGATTAATGTCGGCTAACAAATCCTAAGTTAAACACGATTTGTTGATAGAGATTCATTATAGCTACCTTTCTGATATCTGTGGACTGCATTTCAGTTATTGCTTCTGACAGTGTTTACCACCCCAGGGAGTGACCCTAACAGCATTGCATACCATAGCAATGCCCACACTGTGCCCAGGACTGGTGTGGCGGCCAGGGCTGCCACAAACCTCCATATTTGCACAATGCTGGCATAGGTGTGGGAGTGTGTGTATGTCTATCCAGTGTGTTGTGGCTGCCTACACCTTACTCAGTCCACACTGATTGCACTGTTTCCAGTGTTAGCCTGCCAATGTGCATAATGAGGAGCAAGGTACTGGGAAGGATGTATCTGCACAGGGTATAGGGCAATGGCTGGAACATTGTAGTGCCCGACCATCACCTGCATGGACAGGGTGGCCACAGCATGTCCTGCTGGGAGGTCACTCTCACCCTGACTGAGCAGTGAGCACGGCATGGCTAGATTCCCCCATAGTGCTATGCAGCATTTCTATCAAGTGATATTTATAGGTTCTCTTTTCTGGGGCCCAATCACTGACATACCTGCTTGGTGTGTGTGCGCTCACATCCCAGGTTTGGATGCACACAGTTCCTCCAGGAACATGCACTATATGCTAGCTAGCAGACTGTCTGCAGTTAGCATGTGTATGTCTGGAACACCGTGCAGGGGATGGGGACTGACTGTGCTCTCTGCTGGTGAATGTCAGATTGTGGTGGTGGTGGGGGGGGGGGGTGGCAGCTGAGCTTCTCCAGCATTCTGCCTGTCTGCCATTGCCTTATATGATGCGTACAGATCTGCATCGACTGCGCTGTAGGGTGCATGTTCCCCAGCAGGACTGGGGTTGATGGTCCTCTCTACTGCCACCATTGCAGATATGTACACTGTGGATCTGTTGGTGGGAGATCCTGTCCCCCCACCCTGAGCCACAGAGGGCAGGTTGGGTCCAAACACCTCCCTTCACCTATAACATGTGACCCTGGCACCCACACAGGATATCCACTATTCTGGGTGCATCATAGTCCACAAGGGCTAGACATGACTGGGAAATACAGATGGACACAGGTGTATCTGCAAGGACTACCTATCACACACTAGCACTGATGGGGACCTGCAGCATAGCCTATCTCAAGCGAGCCAGGTGCTGCGGACCTGGTGCTGGGTGCCCCACCTCACTCTCAGGGTGAGCACAGGACCCGCTCAATGTCACGGTCTGTAGCTACTCTGTGCCAGTAACACACATGGTCAGTTCCCCCTACCAGGCCTAGGTGCTGTGGGGGTGCATTCCCCATTATGTGATCAGCTATAGACTGCTGATCTGCATGTGCAGTGCATCATGGGTATGAGTGAGTTTACCCTATCCTGGTAACCACAGCAGACAGTTTGTGTGGTGATCTGCAGTCTTTCTGTAGCCAGCCAGCAGTGTGGCAGTAGTTATAGAGATGTAGCCTACTGGTTACTTCAATGACTGTGGAGGCAGACGTCATGGGTTTGATCCCACAGTGGTGTTATTTAATAAGGCTCTCTGAGGCTTTTTCTTTTAATTTAAATCAGTGCTGCCAGCAAAATGCACCCTCACAATGCTGTAACCTTAAGGTGACTCATAAGGCGCCCTATAAAGCGCCCTATAGGGCACATTAGAAGGCGCCTTGGCAGACAGGGCACATTATAATGCCCTATGGAGTGCCTTATAGGGCGCCTTATGCAGCACTTTATGTTACGGCACTGTGAGGGTGTTTTTTCTGGCAGCACTGATTTAACGTAAAAAAGGAAATGCCTCAGACAGCACTGATTTAAATGAAATACGGGAACTGCCTCAGACAGCACCGATTTAAATTAATAAAGGGGAATGCCTCAGACAGCCTTCTTATATAACACCACTGCAGGATCAAACCCATGACCTCTGCCTCCACACTCATTGCAGTAACCAGTGGGCTACATCTTTATAGCTTTTCACACTGCGCTGGCATGAAGCTAGGGTTAACGCACGTTAACGTGCCATGGCACCCACTATCGTGCGATATAGATTCTTGCTACCTTGATGCCGGAATGCCCACTCCTTATATGGCATTCTTCACATTATCGCTGCAACTAACGCCGGTAACATTAAGATGGTTTAGTAAACATACCCCTATGTCTCTACACTCAGCCATCCAAACCATTCACTACCCCCAACACTGGTCTCAATCATACATACTATTCCCTGCACCCAACCCTACTTCCCCTCACCACCTCTTCCTCTCTCCCCCACCTCCTTCCCCCCAGCACCAGAATATCTGTTTCCTGACACCACTCTTCTTCAGAGTTCAGCGTATCATCCCCTTAACATTCATCTTTGCCCCTTTTAAACATGCAGGACCCGATATTCTAAGGCATTTACAAAATTTACAGACCTGGAAACCATGTAAATGTCACTTAGAGGGATATTCAGCAGCACTAACATGGGTTAGTGTTGCTGAATATCTGCGGGCTCCACCGCTACATACCCCGATGACAACCGTATAGCATTGGTACATGTTGCGGGCGTTCTGGGACAGAACACAGGTGGCACTTCACTAACCGGGCAGCGGCGACATTGAATCGCTGCCTGGTTAGTGACCCACCCAGTTAGCTTCTGTGCCATGTGGCAGACCAAGATATTCAATGCCGGTGGCTGTATTCGGCCCATGCCATTGAATATACTGTAGAAGATTTGTATTCTGCGGCGGTGACTATGCGTAGTTCTTAACTTTAAACAGCAATAATCAAAATATCCCAAGAACTCAGCTGTCCCTCCTCCAAAATGTAAGAAGATAAATTAATGTGCATATTTTCTCCCCAACCACATGCATGTTGCGCTTATGAGTTCTCCTTGCAGAGTTTCATTCTCTAAGATCACTAGAGTTACCTGCACCCCACGGACCTATATTGGCATTTCTCTCTGAGCAGTCAGGCAAGAGAAAACAAACAAAGGAAAAAAGTCAGTTCTGTATCTGGATACAATCTCAGGTCAGTTATTGAGGTGGGGCTCGGAGGATGTGCTGGATTGGCTGGTCGATTTAATAAATGTATTGTTGGCCCAGGGAAGCTATTCAGAAGTGCTGAAGAAGGCAGTGGTCCCATTTCAAAAAAAGAAGTAAAATGCATTGTGAAAATTTGAGGCAGATATCCTCATTGATGTGTTTAACAAAGATTTTGGAAAAGGAAAAGGTAGGGTATTTAGAAGAGTGAAGAGGGTTGGATTGGGGACAAGCTGGATTCTGTAGGGGTTTGGGTATGGAGTCTTTAATGGTGGAGGGAACTCATTTATTATATAAAGCAAGGGATAGCAGTAAGATGGCATTTGCCATGTTAGATTTATCTGCAGCCTTTGATTTACTGGCCTGGGATATATAAATGGAGAGGTGTGGGCAACTGGGTAAGGCTTTAATGTGGTTGGGCTCCTTTTTATTTGGAAGGAGTTTTAGGATATGTTGGAAAGATGGGATGTCTTCATTTAGAAATCATTGTCCCCAGTTCTCTTCTATATTTTCATGAGCCCAGTGGGACAGATTATATGGAACCATAGCTTTCAAGGGTTTATTTATGCGGATGATATTCAGTTGGTGGTATATTTTGAGCAGGATTTGAAGGAGGTTATCTAGAAGATACATGTCTGCTTGGAGGAGGTTGCAGAGTGGAGGAGGGCCAATTAGCTGGCGCTGAATGCCTGAAAATTGGAGACCCTGTTGTGGATAGCCTGGAAGAATAGCTGAAGATTGGAGATGTTCGGCTGGAATGGAAGTGGGAAATTAGGGATTTGGGGGTTAGGTTGGATGCAGAATTGACACTGCAGGCACAGGCAATTGACACTGCAGGCACAAGCAAGTTGTTTGTATGGCTTTATTCGGGGTAGTTTCTCCAAATGGGTTACTTTTGCACATACTATGGCAATCGTGAACCTCACTTCTAAGCCAGTTTTGTATGTCCTATGGTAAACTAATGGTGGTCTGGCAGCTGTGACCTTTCCTGGATGAGGGGATGATGCTCCTCTTAATGCAAGCATTCGTAAATTGTAATGTACTATACGTGGGGTTGCCAGGATATTTGATGAGGAAATTGCAGGTGTTGCAAAATGCCACAGAGCAAGTGCTTTCTGGGTGCAGTAAGAGGGAATCAGTAGCAAATGTGTTGTACCAACTGCACTGGCTCCCTATCCAATAAAGAAGTATGTTTAAGTTATTAGTGTTAACATTTAAGATAGTAAGAGAACAGGGACCAGGTATTTGCAAGGTTTCTTATTCTGAAACAAGCCAGGTAGGGTGTTGAGGTCTAGTCAAGGTCACTTATTGGTCATCCCTAGCTGCCAGGATGTGCGGCAAAAGAGGTGGAGAGAGAGAACATTCAGGATAGTGTCACCTACTTGGTGGAATAAACGTCCTCAATGGTTGCAAAAAGAACAGGAAATGATTACCTTTAGAAGATCTTTAAAAACATTTTTGCTTCCCAAGCTAAACAATTAGGCATGGAAGCAGCAGAGCAGGTACTGATGGTTAACAATGGGAATACTTTGATGAGTATGGTCTAGACAGCTCTGCGTCTTATGTGAATTTTAATATGGTTTGTACACTGTCTTGAATGCTGTGGCATATGGCGGTATAAATAAATAAATAAATATGTAAATACAGTCTCTTCCAGAGAAAACTTCCAGAGAAAACTTTGGCCAATTATATGTGTATTCGCTATATGGAATGGGGAATGCATATGTACATTTTTGACCCACTAAGACCATACCTAAACCACATGCCTTCTTGGAATTTCTATGTATTACTGGAATCAATGTGTAAATTTTGCTGTTTCTAAAACTGCCATTTACATGTTGATGACATTTCCATGTGGAAATCATGAATAAAGCTCCTAAAGTAACTCCCTTAATCACACATACTCCAAAACTGGTGGGACATGTGCTAAAATTCTTAAGATGATAAATCGTATGACTGAATTTGTAAATACCTTCAATGCTAGAGTTACTTGCAAGTGGGACAATGCCTATATTTAAAATGGCCAGTTAATGGACAGCCAGTAATATCAGTTGAAAATTTAGTGGGGGGGGGGGGGGCAGGTATTCAAAGGCATGTAGGCAGTTTGTAGACCTGGAAATTACCTAAATGCTATTCACCTGAATATCATTGGTTTTGGCCTCTAAGCTTCACCACACTAGCTGGCTAGTATCAGAGCATTCTGGGGACAGAACAGAGGCAGCACACAAGGATAACTGGCTAGCAATGATATTCAGCCACTAGGAGGCACATTCCATACTGTGTGTCCCAGCCTCTGTGCGTCCAGTCGGAATTAAAAGCACAGAGGTAGACGCAATTCTGATCCCCTGAGGCATGTCTAGCCCCTGCGGGATCAGAATAGCGTCTAGGACTGTATGTGCAGGCCGAGACCCTATTCTCATCAGCCTGCATATATAGGCCCCTGCCCAGCTAACTCAGTCAAGCTCCTGAATGGAACTGTGGTGCCATGACATCCGGTTGCCATAGCACCACAGCTCCATTCAGGAGCTGCGATCCACAGCCCCTGACCACTTTCCCTTTTCCTCACAGCCTGACCCCTGATATGGCCTCCCATGGCCAGGGTCAGGCTGCAGGGAATCTCCTGCATCCCCTTACCATTTTGATCATGGCTGGGCTTCCCAACCCCCTACATCTACAGGGACTTATTTTATTTTATTTTATTTATTTGCAAATCTTTTATATACCGCCATTTCCTAAGATCAGTGGCGGTTTATTACATCTATCAGGTGGAATAAGTCCCCCGTCCAGTCTGCTGGACCAGACGTACAGGGCCAACTTCAGAATCGGCCCTGTACATCCAGGGCTGCAGACCGCCTACTGCTCACCCTAACTCTGCTTCCACACTGCCCCTTCCTGTCCCTGTCTTAAGCTTTTCCATACAAACTCCTTGTTCGTATGGGGGTTTTGTCGGGGACAGCAAGGGGGCAAATAGACCATAAGAACATAAGATATGCCATACTGGGTCAGACCAAGGTCCATCAAGCCCAGTATCCTGTTTCCAACAGTGGCCAATCTAGGTCATATGTACCTAGCAATTTCCCCAAAAGACACAGGTTCCACAGTGCTTGTACTGGGTCAAGCACTGATATCCTTGACCCCTAGCCGATTATCCTAAAGTGGCTAAATTTAGGATTTTTAATGGCTAGTCTCACTTTAGCCACTTTAGCTACCTGGTCAGTGACTGAATATTTCCTCTCACCAGTTAGCTAACTCACTATCTGGCCAACCCGGATATTCAATGTCAAAGGCCAGATATGACCCCGGCATCGAATATCTGGGTTCAATGTTCAGCAACAACAGCTAGCTGCTATATCAGCATTAATTACTGCCGATGAATATACCCCTCCTTAGTCTGTATTGAAAGGAATTCAGACAGACTGAGCTGTTCTGTCAGATTCCTTAGATGAGAAAAGGCTATCCTAACATTTTACTCCTCTAATGCTTTTTCATAATCTTCATTATGCTAAATAATACTGAAATACCTCTCAAAACACAAGTAGAAAATGCACAACCTGATGAATGTGAATCAGTCCTTTTAGCAGTAAATTTGGGTCATTAAAGAGAGTGCATTTGTAAGGATAGGAAATGGATACCCCCTCTTTAACACTCTTGCTGTTAGGTCCTTAGATTGTTCTTTATAATCATTGTGATCAGAGCAATTTCTATGACATCATAAAAGCTGAGAGAAAAAGAGCCTGTTCTTCAATGACTTCGGGCAAAAACTTGTAGAGTGCAAAAATGTCATTGATTCTGTTGATTTTTGTAATGTTGTGGCTTCAAATTGATCTTCAACTTTCATAACAATAACATCCAAATAACAAATCTTATCAAAATCATATTTCATAAGGAGTTGAATTTGGCAGCAATGTGAGTTTAGACAGACTAGAAAGGGATGCAGTTGATCACATGAACCTGCCCACAGTAGGAATCAAAAGGGAGAACATAAAAGTCATTAGAAGTGGTTGGTGAATTGCTGTGCATCTCTTAGGGGGAGAGAACAAAGTTTCCTCCTCAGGTCATGCTGAGTACCTTCATGTGGTGACCCCATTGTATAAAATCTATACTAAATCTCAGCAAGGCAACGTTACAATTGAAGTACGTAAGGAAAGAAAAAGAAATACATACTGGCCGCATATCACCCATGATAAAAATCTGCCCACCCATAGCTTATGCACTAAGGCTAACTATGGTAGTAGCGATAGTGCAGATACTTCAGATGACAATAACATTCCTCCTGTAGCGGCGGAACGCCACCAAACCAATTACACCAGGAGTCTTTATCAAGGTTCAAGCCAGTTTATTGTATACAAGGCAGTCTAAAAAGCGACAGAGCCCCGCTTTAGCGGAAACATGTTCATTTTATACAGTTTAAACATTTTGATACATGAAAACATTCTATTGGTCTCATGCTAATTTCTATAAACTTTCTATTGGTCTGACATTTCCCTTCTGGCTGAGACAGATCACCTGTCCAACCTTTGCAGTAAACTGTGGCCCAATACGTGCAAAACATAGACGTCCGACAATGGGGTTAGCTAATACCCATTCACTTGTAGCTTTATGAATATTTGTATAATTATATGATACAGAAAAATTTAATTCTTGTGCTTCCCATGGCCATTGATCTCCCATTTTAGTTCCTCCACAGAAGTAACAATTAGTTATATTGAGACTGGTTACCACGGCTCCAGCTAATTCAAGAAACAAATTTTGTGCGGCATGAGGAACTTCAAACTGTGATTTCATAGTTTCATAGAATGTATGGTGTATTCTATATGGTGATAATACATGAGTTTTAGTGTTAAGTTGTATATATACAAAAGTTCCAGGATCTGATCCTCCCGCTGCTATGCGTAAGCCAAATTTATACCCTTGTTTCCATTGACTAGGATTTATGACCAGGAGCCTTAAAGGATTACAGGCACCTTTCTTACACGTCTTTGGATCAGATAAAGATAGTTTTTCTAAGTTGGCTCTACGATTATCTCCTTCCTGTCCTGTAGGGCTACCTGACCATGTAGCATAGTATACACATTCCCATTTTGGACAATAATAATCAGCTTTTGAAGGTTTACCATAATGTGTTGGAGAGTGTACCCCTGTACATATTCCCCATTTATATGCTCCTTCAGGACACATATATTTATCATCAACATAATAATTTCTCTCCCAAGTCCCACATTTCTGATTATAGTTTCTGTTTATGGCATCACAAGCATCAAAGTATAGAGCTGCAGGTTTTGTAGGGTCTTCAAGTTGTTGAGTAGCATTTAAGAGAGCTCCATCTTCATCATTCCATCGTATTTTTAGCACATAATAGGATGGATTCTGTCGTGGGTGAAAACAAGTTCTGCTCTTTCCTTTTGTGCAAATGTTTAGTTCCGTGCCATTATATATGCATTGACTCACTATACCTGTACAAGTATAGTAGGTGTGATAAAGCAAAGTCTGTGTAATCTTTTCTCCAGTACGAGTAGTAGTTTTGCCTTGCCACCCTGTGCTGCATGCATAAGTCAGTTCAAAGTATCTCAAGGTTTCTATCAAGATGAAACAGTAGAGAATCATGATGAAAAGTCTCTGAAGATTTAGTGCAAGTCTTTGAAAAACTAGTGCAACTGTTGATAATTCTTGACCACAAAGTCTTCTTCTTCTTTACTGTGCGTTGACCTGTTTTGCTCTCAGTAGCATGCAACAGGTGTAGCGTTGATTGTAGATCCTCAAGCTTCCGCTGTACATGACCTTACCAATTTCATTGGTAGGTGTGTAGAGCTGTAGATTCCAACGTATTTCAATAGACACAGTCCTTTTAGTTTGCACTGTTGATCAAAATGGCACAAAGATTTTCAAATAATATAGTCCATAATACAGTCTCTTTCTGTTGATAATAATCTCTTCAGAATAAACAAATAGTCTCTTGGGATTCAGGATTTCTATATTGGCACAGTCTCTTTTAAAAATTTCCTGAATTTTTCAATTTGCTTGTTTTCGCAAAGTTAGCCGCAATGGAACTTCTGGATCATGTTCTGATGTCCACTGGCCTGGCTCTGGAGCTGCTGCTGATTTCACTCTGCTGTGATGAATCCAGGGTTCGAGTTCTGCAACTTTCACTGCTGTAGGTGTTGACAGGATGACGACATATGGTCCTCTCCAATATGGTTCCAACGGTGTCTTCTTCCAGTCTTTGACCCACACCGAAGTACCGGGCTTGTAAGGATGCAGTGGGTCAGTTAGGTTGATGGGTAATTGGTCTTGTACCCATTTGTGAAGATTCTGCAAAATAGAACTTAGTGCTAATAGTTCTTGCCTAGTAATTTCAGATCCTATCTGCTTCATATCCCCTTTGATCCCTTTGACAATAGGTGAAGGTCTACCATACAAAATCTCATAGGGAGAAAGTCCTAATGACTTAGTAGGTGCTGAACGTATCCTTAAAAGAGCTATTGGAAGATCCTGTGGCCATTTTAAATGTGTTTCCTGACAAAGTTTGGACAATTGAGATTTCAGAGTTTTATTCATTCGCTCTACTTTCCCTGAACTCTGAGGTCTGTATGCTGTGTGTAACTTCCATTGTATCTGTAGAGCTTTAGCTAACTGTTGAGTTACTTGGGATATAAACGAGGGCCCATTGTCTGACCCTATGACTAATGGTATTCCAAATCTTGGAACAATTTCACGAAGTAGGACTTTAGTGACCTCTCTGGCTTTCTCAGTCCTGGTGGGAAAGGCTTCTACCAAACCCAGAGTAGGTACACACTAGAACAAGCAAGTAACGGTATCCATTTGCTTTTGGCATTTCAGTAAAGTTCACTTGAAAATTACTCATGGGAGTAACTCCTGTTGATTGAATTCTTATTGGTAGATTAGCACCTTGCTTGGCATTGTTTTTGGCACATGTTTTACATTGACGAACTACTGAAGCTGTCAAAGGTCCCAACAAAGAAATATAAAAATGAGGTTTCAAAGCTTTTGTCATTGCAGTTTTTCCATAATGTGTTGCTTGATGAAATGCTTGAACAAAGGCTAAACTTAATGCTTCAGGAATCACTATTTGTCCAGGAGGTTGGCTCCCCTCCTGTGGTGGAAGTTCTATCCATCCATTTCTGAGTACTCCCCCTTCTTGTTCACAATAATAGTCCAATTCTTTTGTAGTATATCTGGGATCCCATGAATTAAGAGGTACAGGGAATAGAACTGCTTGAATTGTAGTATTCTGAGTTAGAGTCTGTCCGGTAATGGCTGCTTTACGAGCAGAGGCATCTGCAAATCTGTTCCCTTGTGCAATTTCTCCTTTTCCTGCTTGATGTCCTCGACAGTGCATAAAACTGCAACTTGCTCAGGGGCCCATACAGCATCTAACAATGTCAATATCTCTGGGCCATATTTGATAGATTTTCCCCCTGAAGTTATCAATCCCCGTTCTCTGTACAAGGCTCTATGAGCATGCAATGTTGTGAATGCATACTTAGAATCTGTGTATACATTTATACAGAGTCCTTTTCCCAGTATTAGTGCTCTTGTGAGTGCTATCAATTCTGCTTTCTGTGCTGATGTTCCTGAGGCTAGGGCTGAAGATTCAATTACAAGATCCAGGGTTACTACTGCATATCCAGCACAACGATGTCCATTGACTACAAGACTGCTTCCATCCACGAAGAAAGTTTGTTCTGGATCTTCAAAAGGTACATCTGTCAGGTCTGGTCGACTTGAGAATACAGTATCCATGACTTCTATGCAGTCATGATCAGGAGGGTCGGTTTCAATTGGTAACAGTGTAGCTGGATTCAAGGCCTGACTGACCATCAATTGTAATCTAGGATTTTCACACAACATGCTCTGGTACTTTAGCATTCGTGAGTTGGTGAACCAGTAATTTCCTTTGTGGTCCATAAGGGTTTGAACAGAATGTGGCACTATTACACAGAGATTTTGTCCTAGAGTGAGCTTGTCTGCTTCAGTTACTAGAAGTGCTGTAGCTGCGATGGCTCTTAGACAAGGTGGCCATCCTTTTGCAACAATGTCCAATTGCTTAGACAGATACGCTACAGGTCGCTGCCAAGATCCAAGTGGCTGAGTCAACACTCCTAAGGCATTTCCTTGTGACTCATGAACATATAGACGAAATGGCTTCTGTACATCTGGTAATCCAAGGGCTGGTGATGTCATCAGGGCTGTCTTCAGAGTCTTGAATGCTGTTTCTTGTTCAGGTCCCCATTCTAATGGAGATTGTTCCAATCCTTTGATGGCTTGATATAGTGGTTTTGCAATTAGAGCAAAGTTAGGTATCCATATTCAACAGTATCCTACTGCACCTAAAAAAGCTCTTACCTGTCTTCTGGTAGTTGGAATTGGAATGCTGCATACTGCTTCTTTGCGTTCTGGTCCCAGTCATCGTATTCCATTGGATAGCTGAAAACCTAAGTATTTGACTTCTTTTTGGCATAGCTGTGCTTTTGCTCTGGAGACTTTGTATCCTGCTTCATTCAAGAGATGTAGAAGTTCACTTGTGGCTTGCAAACATTCTTCTTCTGAGTTGGTGGCAATCAGCAAATCATCTACGTATTGAAGAAGAATTCTTTCACCTGGGATAACTGGATAGCTTGATAAATCCTTGCTGAGTGAAGTACTGAAGATTGTTGGTGAATTTTTGAATCCTTGTGGTAACCTTGTCCAGGTAAGTTGGCCTCCTCTTCCTGTTGTTGGATCTCTCCATTCAAATGCAAATAAAAGCTGACTGGCAGGGGCAAGCCGTATACAGAAGAAAGCATCCTTTAAATCTAGAACAGTGAAGTGAGTAGCTTCAGTATGAATTAATCCCAGCAGTGTGTATGGATTCGGTACTACTGGATGTATAGTTTCAATTGCATCATTGACTCTTCTCAAATCTTGTACTGGTCTGTAGTCACCTCCAGGTTTCTTGATTGGAAGTAAAGGAGTATTCCATGATGATTGGCATTCTTTTAGTAATCCATGTTTCAATAATCTCTTCAAATGGATATGTATTCCTTCTATTGCTGGTCGTGGAAGAGGATATTGCTTCACATGCACAGGTTCTGCTCCTGATTTGAGAGTTACAAGAATTGGGGCTATATTCTTTGCTAGGCCAGGTGGATTATCTTCTGCCCATACTCCAGGTGGTGCTGAAATTTCAATAGGAATAGTTGCTTTCTTGACAGGAAAAATGCTGTAGAATCTCCATTCTTCTTCTCGTGGAACTGTTAGTGTCATTAACCCTGCAGGTTTGGGATTTGTGTTTACAGACATTTGCATTTCTCCTTCTTCAGTGAAAGTTATCTGTGCCTGCAGTTTAGCAAGCATGTCTCGACCTAAAAGTGGAATGGGGCATTCTGGTATGTATAAAAATTGATGTGTTATCTTTTGTCCTCCTAATTCACACATGCGATTCTGTAGTTGCTTTTGTCCCAGTGGCTCCAACAATAGTGACAGTTCGTTTAGATAAAGGAGCTACTGGTTTTGCTACTACTGAATGTTCAGCTCCTGTATCTATCATAAAGTTCATGTATTGATCCCTATCTTCATGCAGACCATAGGCTCTTGGGGACCCAGAGTAAACTCAGAGCCCAGCCTGTCCTAATCTTCATCACTATTGTATTCTGCTTCTGTCACTGCAACTGCTTCAATAGCCTCTTCTCTTTTTTGCTGAAACTGCATACGACTTGTTCATGCTTGATTCTGGTTACGCCCTCTTCCTCTCCAGCTCCCTCCTCCCCTCTGTGAGGTAGGGTTTCTCTGCGGGCATTCATTTCTCCAGTGCCCCTCCTCCTTGCAATAGGCACATTGGTTCTCACCTAGTGGGGGTAGGCTATTTCCTCGACTCCTCCCACGCCCTCTCATTCTTCTCTTGGAAAAACCTCTCCCTCGCTGTTCTACCAAAGCTGTGGCTAAAAGATCTGCTTTCTTTTTCATTTTCCGTTCACTTTCTCTCTCTCTCTCTTTCATTATCACGATTTATAAATACTTTTTGAGCAACTTCCATCAATTGTGCTGTATTCATACCTGCAAAGCCATCCATTTTCTGCAATTTTCGTTTAATATCCCCTTGGGATTGACTTACAAAAGCTGCGTTTACCATGCGCAAATTTTCCATAGCTGCTGGATCATATGGGGTATACAGTCTATATGCTTCAGATAATCGCTCATAAAAAGCTGCAGGACTTTCAATCGGACTTTGTATTACTTCCGCTACTTTTCCCTTTTTTAGGCCTTGTAATAGGGCTTGGCGAAACTGTGTTAAAGCTCGCCCCCCCCTTCACTATTTGGATCCCATCCAGGATCTTCGTTTGGAAAAGCCGCAGCAGCTGCTTGCTGAGGATTTAAATTTGCTCTTTCAACAAAGTTTTCTTCTAGCCACTTAGTGGATGCCTGTACAATTCTCACTCTTTCTTCAGTAGTAAATAGAGTAGACAAGAGCTGACGACAATCTGACCAGGTAGGCTGGTGCGTTTGCATAATACTGCTCATTAATTCAGTTAAATCTTGAGGCTTGCTAGTATAAGATGCATAATCTGTTTTCCAATTTAACAAGTCAGTTGTAGAAAATGGTACGTAAATCAGGCTGGTAGGTCCTAAAGCCATCTGTCCCTGATCGTCCCTGATAGGCAGGCCAGGTACCTGACAAAGGGGCATTACTTTTTTACTGGCACCGCCAATACTTCTTAAATCGTATGTTTTCTGAGAAAAACTTTCCATAGCTGCAGGAGATTCTATACTTGTGGATGATTCTGCACTCTCAGTTTCGTCAGTAGTCTGTCTCCCTGAAGTGCTAGGACTTTCAATCGGGGAAGTCTGCCCTTCCCCCAGTTGCAGAGGCGGCACATCAGGTTTAGGCAGTGCTAGTGTAACAGAATGCTGCAGTGATCGTGTTAAAATATCTGGAGACTCTGGGGCAGAGTATATAGGCAATCCTCCCTTCCCGGGTTTCTGTTCAGCTTTCTCTAATCCTTTTGCTAGCAGAATTTTTCTTAACTCATAATACTGCCTTATCCAGGGTGGCTGCTTCTCACAAATATCTAACCAAGAGTCTATGTAAGGAAACTGATCTGGATAACGTTCTCTCACACTCTTATGCATAGAAGAAATAATTCTCACATTGAAAGTGCCCTCACGGGGCCATGCACTGTTTATTAACGGCCACTCTCTTTCACACAGCACAGCCATTTTATTAGGAGACATTGTAATACCATAATCCCCAGTAAACCCTTTATTAAAGTTCATGATCATGATTTCTAACGGAGTTTGCGTAGACTCTATCCCACCCATTTTACGTGTAATGTGGTGCGAATGTACTACGTAATCACGTACAACAAATTATTACTTCAAACAGTAGGAGAGGGAGGTCGAACTGTGGGGTAAGGGGTCCTCACAGCTCTGGAGACAGATAGGGACACAAACAGCAATCACTTCCTCCATTTCGTGACCTGGACGCGGTCGCCCGGCCAGGAACTGCGCTAGTCCGGAGTCCACTCTCGCTCGGCCTTGTCAAGACCTCTCACTCACACATCTCACACACAAACACAATTGCATTTCCCAAAAGCCCAATCCTGACTATCTAGGCTTACCCAAAATATTTTATTACCAGAAGGAGTCAGTGGTTTCCTCTTGCGCTCTTAATAGCCCTTGCAAGAGTACTCGGACCGCTCCGGACGTGATCAGTGTCCTTTTACCATTTTTCCCATTACCATATGGTTCCAGGTTCCAGTACTGTCTGACTTAATAATATAAAAACTCTATACTCACCCAGATCTGGTACCCGTCCCCCAAGCCAGCGCATGGGTTGAAGCCTGGACTCCCCTCCTCAGGTTCGAAGGTGTTGGCCTAGCCGGACCCAATGCCCGCCGAGGCTAGAACCCTCTCCGATTCAATGGACCGGTTGGCGCCTGAGAATTCACACGTCGGTCAGACGTGGTCCCAACCAGGCCAAACCTTGAGGCGAATTTCGTGGTAAATGAGTTTAATCACTCTCTACCACTACAGTTTCCCGGCCAACGCACCAAGAATATGTAGCGGCGGAACGCCACCAAACCAATTACACCAGGAGTCTTTATCAAGGTTCAAGCCAGTTTATTGTATACAAGGCAGTCTAAAAAGCGACAGAGCCCCACTTTAGCGGAAACATGTTCATTTTATACAGTTTAAACATTTTTATACATGAAAACATTCTATTGGTCTCATGCTAATTTCTATAAACTTTCTATTGGTCTGACATTTCCCTGAATTTGACCAATCAGGATCTATGCCCTTTGCTCTGCTTTCTCCAGCTAGCTGAACAATGGCTTGGTTCAAACCTGGTTACTTTCCTTCATCAAGGTCATATCTAGCTCCTAAAATGTGTAAGTAACAATTCTGGATTAACGATTTAACATACAGGCATTGTATTCACTTTGTGCAAACTTTGCAATAGCAGCATTTCATTCTAAAGCAATATTTAATTCTGTCTTTTAATTTTATGTCTCAGCACTACTGAAATCCAGGCTTGGTTCTTAGGCCTGTCATTTTTCAGGTTCAGGCTTATGGCCTAGTCTATAGGTCTTGGCTACCACACTCCCACTGATAAAGGCCATGGTGAGTATGTTCATGTGCCAACTGTGGCAAGAGATAAACCACAAAAGTTAATGAAAACTTTAAGACGGATAACTATAATTAATTGGACTTCGGAGATAAAGAGAAGATAATGTACTACTACTTTTATAATACAATTTCTATATTTAAATCGAGATGGCATACAACAAGAATCCACCAAAAACTGGAAGGAAGAATGTTGCCATAAGAAACACTGAACAGTGAAAAAATATGTGAATGATAACATCTTAAATCAACTAAAGCCTTCTCTAGAAAAAGAAATACAGAGAGGAAGAGGAGATCTAGGTGAGAGTACCAGAAGAAAGGTATATACAGACAAAGAAAGAGCAGTTGAGTTGGAGATGGAGCCTGAAGATCTGGAAGTGCAGGAGAATAAGGGGTTTGTTTACTTAGCTGTGGTAGCGGCTTCCATCTGATATTGGAATTGAATTCAATGGGGCCGCAGCTCCGATATCTCACTGAAGCCGCTACCACAGCTAAGTAAACAAACCCCTAAGATAAACAAAGGACAGTTCAAGAAATCAACTGAAGAAGATGAAGAATGGGAGAAGAAGGACCCAAACATGGAGATCTTAAAAGATGAGCACTTAGTCGATGTGGAAAAAGTTGAATATGGTGGATTCCAGGTGAGGGAAAGATTACCCAAGTAAAATTTAAGACCTGAAGTTAAAAGTAAGATTAATAAGATGAACAAAGCCATAGCCTGTATAAAGAGACCATTTACTGACATCACAGAAATAAATTGACTACAATATTGTGCAGGTAAAATTATGACTGAAAGAATACTACCAGCAACAATTTAGGGCCAGAAAAAAAAGAAAGATTTCTCCTTAGAAAAAGCGCATTGAAGGGAAAATATATATATTTTATATATATTTTATATATATATATATTTTATATATTTTATTATATATATATTTATATATTTTATATATATTTTATATATATTTATTATATTTTATTATATTTATTATATTTATTATATTTAATATATTATATATTATATATTATTATTATTATATATATATTATATATTATATATTATTATATTTAATATATTAATATATTTTATATATATTTATTATATTTTATTATATATATATATATATTTTATATATATATATTTTAAAATATATCTGTTCCATGTAAAAACAGATATATGTATCTTATCTTATCTGATGTTTTGTAGTTCTATGTAAACCGCGCTGATAATAAATAGTGCGGTATATAAAAATGTTAAATAAAATAAAATAAATAAAATAAAATAAAATCACTACATGCAGATTAAGATCATCAAAAATACTGAGGAAGATCTAAAATATCAAACTGAAATATGTTGCATTAACAGAAGACCTTAAATGGCAGAAGCGCAAAAACTACAAAGATACGAAGAAAATAGAAAAGAAAGATAAAAATAAAGGGGGAGTATTCAAAGGCATAAATGCTGCTGATCTGGATATTCAGAAGCACTAACACGGTTACTGCCACTGGATATCCGTGGGTGCTGCTGCTACATGACCCAATACTAAGCAGTTAGCATCGGGGTTTGTCAAGGATGTTCTAGGGTGCAGCGGAGGTGGCACCAGTCATTAACTGGGCAGCAGCGACATTGAGCCGCTGCCCATTTAACGACACGTGGGTAAAGTAAGGAAGGTGTGGCAAATGCTGGCCTAACTGTACCCGTGGAAGCTAACAGGGCAGCAGCTCAATATTGCTGCTGCTCGATCAGCTTCTGGGCTCTGCAGTGACCCTATATTTAATGCCGGTGGCTGGATATGACACCCTGGCATTGAATATCCGGGGTTAGACTTCAGCGGTGACAGTTAGTCACTTTAAAGCACTAGCTGCTGCTACTGAATATCCCCCCTCTCCCCCCCCCAAACTATTTAGTGAGAGCCTAAAACAGTTCTAGAGGGAAATGGAAAAAGAGCATTAATATGCTAAAAAACACTACCGAATAAACTGAAAGAGAAATCCTCTGGGGGACCCCGTAGAGCACAATTGAGTAGTAGAATAGTTAACCCACATATGGTAGCATTTAGAAAAGACAAACATCCAACCTATGGAATGGCATGTAGTAACAACAAAAGAGCTGGAAAGCAGGTTAAAAAGGGCCCCAAACTGGAAGAACCTTGGCCCAGATGGAGTGACTGACCTTTGGCTCAAATAGAATTGATCAAGGAGTCAGACTTAACACCACAATGGCAGATAACAGAAACAAAGTTTTTACTTTGGTGGGATCCAAGTAACATTTCCAAAAATTATAGACCAATAACTTGTCTACCTACAATCTATAAGCTGTTCGCTACAATAGATGCATACAGAATTTATGATGATATTGAGTCTAATAAACTAATGGCAAGAGAGCAAAAAGGCAATAAGAGGGGAGCATATGGAACCAAACCAGTCAATGTTGAATAAGGCTATCATGGCCAGTGCTAAGACAGGCAGAAATCTCAGTATAGTTTGGATTGGCTATAAGAAAGCCTTCGATAGCGTCCCTCACTCAACTAATAAATTGCCCTGAAATGTATCAAATAAATCCTGGCTTGAAAGAGTACATTAAGTTCACCATGAAAATGTATCAAACCATACTTTTTTTGAAGTATGAAGAAGGTCAGTTCATCATTCCTAATGTCAAGATCCAGAAAGGAATATTCTAGGGAGATTCCCTGTTGTCACTTCTATTTTTGTATGGCACTTAATCCAATGAATACTCTCATCGGCTCGTTGGGATATGGATTTAGTCTGAATCCTAAAGAAGGTAACAACCCAGAGCTAACATCACAATGACTATTTGTTGACAAACTTAAGATCTACTTTTCATTGACCTAATTAGCAGAACAACTCTGTGTAGTGAAAAAATGTCTCTAATGACATCAAGATGACATTTGACCTTGACATAGGTGCTAAGGCAACATTCCTTAGAAGAAAGTTGAGTACAACAAAAACAAATTTCCATGACTGAGGTGTGTGACATCAAGGAACTTGAAGAGGAAGATGTACATAAATATCTAGACAATGAGGAAGGAACGAAAATTAAGCAGAAATTCCCGAGAAAAGAATATTACAGTGGAATAAAATCAGTATTGAAAAGTGCTTTAACATCACAGAACAAGATGCAAGCCATTAATCAGCTGGCAATTCCTGTACTCTCATACTGCTTTCGGATTGTAGACTAGCCTCTTAAAGATCTTAAAAAACTGGAAGTATGAACAAGAAAACTCCTCCATCCCCATGAGGTAATTTATAATAATCAGTGTATGCTGAAACTATACATTTCTTTTTTTTTAATTTAAATTTTTATTAGTTTTTCATACATTTAAAAAACTAAATGCACAAAGAAATCACTGGCAAGAACAGGAAAAAAAATCCAGAATAGTACATAAAGGAAATAATACACCATTAGCCATAATTAAGCCCACAATAAATAACAGGGGGAGGCAGCAGGAAAAACTTTTACAAAGCAAAAAACAACATAATATTTCACAGCAGTGTGAGACTTATACATCAGCCGAATGGGAACCACCAACAACCACTGAATCCTCCCTAGCCACAAGAAACTCCAGTAGTTGATTGGGTTAAAAAAACAAATATAACTTTTCTTTATAGGTAACATGACATTTGGCCGGAAATTTCAACAAAAAAGACCCATCAAGGGAAAGGATCCTGGCTTTCAACCTCAGAAATTCCTTCCTCCTTAACTGGGTATCCTTAGCAAGGTCAGGGAAAATGCGAACATATGAACCCAAAAATTGCTCACTGAAATTTCTAAAATATGCTCTTAGAATTAAAGATTTATCTGATTCAAGAGCCAGCGTGACTAGAAGAGTAGTGTGGGCTGTGACCAGCTCCAAAGAATTCTCCAAGTACCCAGTGAGATCTCCAGGTACCATAGGAGCCTCACCAGGTACCCCCTGTACACCCCGGCCCACCACAAGATATTGTGCCTTGGTCAACGGTGGTAGGCACTCCTCGTAGATCTTCAAAACCTCCCAAAAGTACCTACGAACCATCTCCATCGGAAAACACAATGGAGATCTAGGAAAATTAATCAGTCTCAAGTTATTTTTCCGGACTTGATTCTCTAGATATTCCAATTTCCTAGCAGACACATTTCTATCTTTAATATGGGTACCGTGTAATTCCCGGAGCTGTTCAAGATTTCCTTCCATCTGCACCAACCGCCCCACTTGTTCACGCTGAACTCTTGAACTTTCTTGAAATTGAGTAAGAAGCAAAACCATTTCAGTACTTACAAACAATGAAATAGTTGCCAGAGATGAATTCAAAGTGGACATTGCATCCCATAGCACCTCCAATGTAACCTTATGGGGTTTCACCAACACACCAGCACCTCCAAAAGATGCCAAAGGACAAGCCCTCAGATCTCCCTCTTCCTCCAGACAGCAAAGACAAGAGTGCACAACCTGCCATGGAGCCCTCTTCACTCCCCTTACGCGGCGTTCTAGCTTTCGCGCCGCTGGGAAGCACTCCCGAGGCCGTCGAAACACTTCCGGTGCATGGCGGAGGAGCCCGTTGTTCAGGGGAAAGAACTACCCCTGACGTGCTCAGGTCTGGACTCAACACCAGAACCGCCGAAGATGCCGCTCCAGCCGCGAGGATCTCAATGCCACATGTCTGAAGCGTCCTCTGTCCAGGCAAGTTAACCCGAGCTTCACTCGAGGGTAGGGAAACTTGCTTGCGCTTCCTTCGTCCCATCTCCACCTCCAACCGCACAAGTCGCCTCAAACAGAGGTCCTCACTAACAGCCGGATCACCCGCGGCTGCTCACTGCTGCCATCTTGCCTCCGAAACTACACATTTCTAGAGCTGAAAGAGGACTGAATTTCATAGAAATTGATTGTAGGGGGGGGGGGGGGAGAAGAGAGGAAGGGAGGGAGAGGTATGGACCCATAGGCAGATTATGTACCACCACACAACCCACCCTCTGGGGCTCAGGGTGGGAAACAGGAGCACCGACCCACCAATAGATCCACAGTCTACCTCCCTGGAATGGTGGCAGTAGAGGGGACCATCAAACCCAGCCCTGCTGGGGAACAGACAGAGCACTACACATCCATAATGCAATGGCAGACAGACGGCAGGCCTAGAAATGCTCAGCTGCCCCCCACCATTATCTGACATTCTCCAGCAGCAAGCCTCCAGCCGCTGCACCCTGCAAGGTGTTCCAGCAAGACACATACTAGCTGCAGACAGTCCGCCAGCTAGTCCATAGTGCATGGTCCTGGGGGAGAGGCATGCACCCAGAACAGGGATGTCAGCATACACACCAAGCAGATAAATCAGTGATTGGGCCCCAAAAGAGAACCCATAAATATCACATGAGAGAAATGACATATAGCACTATGGGGGAACCTAGCCATGCAATGGCCACTGCTCAGTCAGGGTTGGAGTGACCTCCCAGCAGGACATGCTATGGCCACCCTGTCCGTGCAGGTGGTGGCCAGGCACTACAATGTCCGAGCCATTGCCCTATGCCGTGTGCAGATGCATCCAGGTCAGGCCACCCTATCCAGGCTATTCCCACGGTACCTTGCTCCTCATTATGCACATTGGCAGGCCAATACTGGCAACAGTGATAGCAGTGAGGGCTGTGGAGGGTGTTGGCAGCCACCACACACTGGATAGACAGACACACACTCCCCACACCTATGCCAGCATTGTGCAACTATAGAGGTGTTGGGCAGCCCAGGCCACCACACCAGTCCTGGGCACAGTGCAGGCATGGCTATGGTACGCAATACTGTAGGAGTCACTCCCCAGATTGTTAAACACTGTCAGACACCAGACCTGTAGCACACTCCACAGACATCAGAAAGGTTGCTATGATGCAGCTCACTCAGAAAATTGTACTTAACCTAGGAATTGCTATCTGCCAGTAATCATAGCAACCTTTTGATAGATGTGTACCATATTCCCCGGTTTAGGGTGGAATTACTAAGGTATGCAAGTGCTAGTATTAAGAGATGCACGCAGAGCCCAAAGTCCTGCCTCTCCAGGAGGCTTTAGATAATGGGACCTATGGGCGCGGGTGTGTCTGCCCTGTTGGCTGCTGCTTTACGGCAGAGGTTCCCAACTCCAGTCCTGCGGTGCCAAACACTGTTCGGGTTTTCATGCTGTCCCTCATGAATATGCATGAGATACATCTGCATACCATGGGGGTGGCACATAGAAATGCAGCACAGGCATCTTTATCAGAGGCAGCATGGATCCGGAATGGTGTTTGGACCTCCAGGACTGCATTTGGGAGACTCTGCTCTAGGTAATGTGCATGTTAATGGTGTCTGTGCTCTGTAGGGTAGAATGTAGGTGTTTTGGGCATGTTTACGTCATCTGCAATAAAGGTGCTGTCTGTATTAGCAAGTTGTAGTAGTGGGTAAAATATGGGGACTGGGTTGGCAAGAACCACAGCTGGGACTTGAACCTGTGACCCTATGCTTCTGAATACACTGGTTTTGTACACTGCACCACCTTATTGTCACAGAGTCAGTATGTTCCTTGGTGATACCATGACTGTTCGTCAGACAGGGCCCGTCTGTTGCAGTAGACGGCACCCACCTACACAGGGCTAGGCCACTGCCCCCTCCACCACCAGTATCCCTCAGCCACCATGCTGACATGCCCTTCTGCTGGTGGTGCGCAGTCTCAGGCCATCCAGTGTGCAGGTAGGCGGCTGCCTATGGTGCGGGTTCTGGGGTAGGGGTGCCTGCATAGACGTCAACGCTTTCCCCAGCCCCGCCTGCCAATGTTCCGTGCCCTTAGGGGTGGCTGTTGGGTACTATCCCCTGTGACACTGTGAGAAACACACTCGTGCCCATGTTGGTCTTCAGCAGTTGCTGTCTGGCTGCTCTGCTGTTTCAGCATTCGTATGGGCCACCTAGGCATCACCCTAGTCCGCACTGTGGCCCAGCTCCACCACAGCATGTGCCGCCTGCGGCCCACTGTATCCCCTTCTCCGGCATCTGTCCAGTTGCCGTTCCGACATGCCCGTCCTGATGTTGCGGGACATGTGCATGCCATAGGAACCCTGTCCAATGGTGGGGAAAACCCTGAGCAGCGCTATTTCACTGTGGGCTCATTCACCTTGTATGGGGACGGAGTATAGACCCTTCCACGATTTATATCTTTTCTATGGAGCTTTCTCAGGGGGGGGGGGGTTGATGTTTCTCATTGATACCACTATTGGCCAACTTGGTTATGTTTTTTTCCAGTTTGTTGGGGTCATTTTCAGTGTTTATGTGCCCTTTTGTTCTGTGCACATGTATCACACTTATCACGTTTTTTAGGTTTCCCTGCCTGGGCTGTACATTGCTGACACTGAAATGGTTTCTCTCCCCTGTAATGTGCATTTAACGGCAGGTTTTCATTCGCGTTGGAATTGAGCTCTTCATATCAGCGCGTTAGTGTGAAGGGAGCCTCTCCTCGCCCACTCTCCGCCCATTGACCCCTTCTCTCCGCCCTCTCTCCACCTTCTGCGGTGTTTTACCGTGCTGCGGGAGTTTACGATCGTTAACTACGGTTAACGCGCGTTATGTAACGTTAACGATCGTTCGCACGTCATAACGCACGTTATGACGCGTGAACAATCGTTAACGTTATATTACGAGCGTTATTCACGATTACCGCAGTTTAGTGAACATACCCCAAAGTCTTACTCCAGGAGCCCTTTGTTAATCAAGACCAGAGACATGAATAGTTACGGAGAAGTGAACTGCAGCCAAAGAATGAGAGATTGATAGCTGCAGACCAGGACACCAGATTACAGACAAGATGGTTTCCAGCAAGCATAGAAAACATTGGCAAAACAGATATTTGTAGATTCTGTAGGAAAGAGCTGGAAACAGTGACTCACCTCATACCTGGCTGTGAGTCTGACAGCAGAAAATTTCTATATAGAACATTGCAATAAAATATCATTTCTTATTCACTGGAAACTCTGTAAAGCACAGTTACTTACCTGTAACAGGTGATCTCTGGGAACAGCAGGAATTAGTCCTCACATATGGGTACGTCGGAACCGACGGAGCCTGCGCGGGAAAGCTCCCCAGCTTCCCAGAAAGGAAGCTTTTGGGGCCTCCCACTGCACATGCGCGCTGCCTTCCCACCTTCCTGACCAGCTCTCCTCAGTTCGAGTTTATAGCTGAGACAATAGAGAGAGGAAGGAAGATAGATAGAAGATACAACTCCTAGGGGAGGTGGGTGGGTTGTGAGGACTAATTCCTGCTGTTCCCAGAGATCACCTGTTACAGGTAAGTAACTGTGCTATCTCCAGGAACAAGCAGGAATAAGTCCTCACATATGGGGACTCCCTAGCTAAGATGCCTGGGAGATCCCCTTCCAAGGGTTCGCCATCTTCGTATGGATCTCAGGCATCCATCCTGGGAAGGTGGGCAGGAGTTGTTCAAGTATGGAACAGGTGTTTGAGGACAGCCTGACCAAACAAGGCATCCCAGCGGGAGTCCTTGTCCAAACAGTAATGGGCTGTGAAGGTATGAACCGAGGCCCAGGTGGCGGCTCGACAGATCTGATCTATGGATTGTCCCCCTCAGCCCCCTCTAATGGCGGCGTAGTGGTTCCACAGGGGCTGGGGAGCGCATAAGAATTAAAAGGTTCAGGGTTGATCTGTTGTGAGGGTCAATGGGATAGCAGGTCACATTGTCAGCCTCAGGGTCAACAACCTAAAAAAGTAACTCTTGCCAAGTGTAGGGTACAAAAAGGCTTTTATTTCCCCTTTTCGCATGAAGAAATTCAAAATATGAGGTAATGAGTAACAGAACATAAATTCAGTTGCATCAAAACGTGAGTCAGCAAAACACTCAAAATAACATGGTTCCTTCACCAACTTAAAGCATAAACTTTCCAGTACAATTTGCACACATTAGATTTGTTTGCCTTTTACTCAAAGATATCTTCTTGTGCAAAAGTCACATTCCATTGATTCTATATCTTCAGTGCTCTCAGATTCCCCTGGCAGCCATTCCATGTCAATGGGATCTGAAACTGAGGTCTCTGAGATCTCTTGGATATTAAAACCTGGTTTCCTAAAAGCCTGCCATACTGTATCCCAGTGCTGGCTTGGTAGTTTGGGGCGTCGGCTTTTAGGTCTAGTATATCTCCCTGGGCTTGCTGTTGTTTCAGGACTAAAAGTTTGCTCCTTCCATTCTCTGGCAACATTAAACTTTTTCCTGTAAAACTTATCAGATATATCTGGTTTAAAACAGTCCTTATTGTCCAGATAAAAACTAGCCCTTTGTTCCTTTCTAGGCTTCTTGAAAAAGGCTTGAGGCCTAGTCTGAGAGTTTTGTGCTCCAGGTATATCCTTTCTCTCAAGGCTATGAACTTTTCCTTTATCTTTCAAGTTACTTTTGTAAAAGCTTTTAAAAGTACCTTTTTTCTCTTGAAGGTTTCTTCTCCAACCGGAGGGATAAGCACTTCCTTCCTTGGCTGCAGTCCGTGATACTGCCCTTGAAGTTGTGTATGGCCTTTCTCTAGGTCTGCTCTCCCAGTAGCTTCCTTTCCTTTAGCTCTGCTGGGTTTGTCAGTGACCTCACCTCGGTCTCTGAGTCTGGCCTCTGGAGCTTCCCTTGGCACTGCCTCCTGTTCTTCACATGAAGGTCTCTGCCAAGCTCCTTGCCTCCTCCTGTGCTTCTCCTCTGGGTTCTTCCCTTCGGGGTTTCTCTGTTGCCTTTCTGGCTCTCTTGACTGCCTTCCTGGCACCTTTGCCTCTCTTGGCTCTCTCGCTCTTGGCTCTTCCCCTCTTGGCTCTCCCTCTTGCAGTGCTCTGTTCCTACTTAAATCCAGAGCAGCTGCTTCTGAGTCCTGCCCATAGAGGTGTGGTTCTTCCACTTTCAGGTTTGTTCTCCTGCTCCCTCTATGTGTCCCTTCTCGTAATTGCAGGCAAATCCTGTTTTTTTCAAGATTTAAAAGTTTCCTTTCTTGCATCAGAGGGCTTGCGGTATCACATATCCCCCTTCTCAAAATATTACGGGCTGGGGGAAGCTCTTCACCGCAGCACGTAATCCATAACTTGCGGCCCGCTCTTCTCGGCTGCTCGCAACCATAGGTGGCATGTCTGCCGATTTCCGGCCTCTTGTTGGGGTGATCTCCGCGCTCAGTATATGTCCAAAGCGCGTCTCGCTCCTTCCAAGGGCGTAGGAGATTAGCATGGTAGACCCGCTCTCTACCTTTTGAGTTTTTCACCACATAGGAGGTGGTGCCTACTGGGTGTATTATGGTATGGGGACCCTTCCATTGATACTCAAATTTTGGGGTCGCCCCAGGAACCAAAACCACTACCTTCTCGCCAACCTTTAAATGTCTCGGCTTCGTCCGTCGATCATAGTAATGCTTCTGTTTCTGTTGGCTTTCCTTAAGCCTTTCCGTAGCAAATTGGGCAGTTCGTTCGAGGCGTGTCCTTAAATTCCGTAAGAACAGGGGTACGCTTATTTCGTCTTCCTTGGGTTCAACCCACTGCTCCTTCAAAACGTCTAATATGCCTCTAGGTGAGCGTCCATACATGAGCTCGTATGGTGATGTGCCCAATGAACTTTGCTTCCTTTCGCGGCAAGCATATAGTATGAAGGGTAGTATGCTGTCCCACTCCTTCATCTCTCCGTCTAAAGCTCGTCTCAGCATTTGCTTTAGACTTTGATTAAGACGCTCTACCAATCCATTGCATTGGGGATGGTATGCCGCCGTCTTTACATGTTGGATCCCGAATGCCTCCCAGACCTGGGCGAGGTATTTCGATAGAAAGTTGCTTCCTCTGTCCGTTAAGACTTCCTGCGGGAATCCAACCTCGCAGAATAGTTTGACCAACTCCGTTGCAATCGTCCTAGCGGAGATATTCCGTAGGGGCACTGCCCAGGGGAATCGCGTGGCCTGGTCAATTATTACTAGGATGTATTGAAAACCGCGCGGGGTCTTGGTAAGGGGTCCGACGATGTCCATGGCCAATCTTCTAATGGGCTCGGCTATTACCGGCATCGGGACTAGCGGTACTCCCGCTGGCCGGTGTGTTGTAACCCTCTGGCAGGAGGCACAAGATTCGCAAAAATGGGTGGTCTCCCGAAAAACACCTGGCCAATAAAATCTTTCTAAAATTTGGTCCAGGGTGCCTTGTGGACCTTTATGGCCTCCTGTAGGATGGTCATGTGCTAGTCGGAGAACAGATAGTTTAAACTTGCTCGGGACGACCAGTTGCTTACGGATCAGTCCCGTCCGTGGATTTCTACTTTCTCTGTACAAGAGTTCTTCGTCCATTATAAATCGAGGGTAGGTCTCACAGTCTTCTTGAGCCTGTTCGATTGCTCGGACCAAAGCTGGGTCCGCCCTCTGCTCCATTTTAAAGGAGGGAAATTTCTCTACCACGTCTGCGGGTATCCACGGCATACTTTTTCCTGCCTCCAATTCGGCTCTCCCCTTGGATCGGCTTCTCCTTTCCTTCCTTCGCATAGCTTTAGGCTTTCGTCCCCTTCGTGCTGGGTCCCCTATCAGTTCGTCATGCGAAGGTAGATCATCCCGGGTCATCTCTCTTGAACAAGAAGGCCTCTCCTTATCCTGAGAATGGGCTCTCGTAGAGACTAGAGCGTTAGATTCCCTCTTTATACTATTCAGCTGAGGTGCGCGAACTTCCGCGTGACCGGGTTCAGAGATGTATCTAGGGCTTTTAACAAGGTCAGGTGGCCTGCCAGTGGAATCTGGTTTATCTTGAGGTAAACATTCTTTCTTCAAAGTTTTTCTAAATTGAGGCCAATCTCGGCCCAGGACTAAATCCTGCGGTAATCTTGGCACCACTGCCATTGGCATCTCTTTCACAATACCCATCCCCTTTATCCACAACTTATAAATGGGGTAGCGGGTAGCTGCTCCATGTACACACTTAATCTTGACATACCCCTCGGGTGATTCTGGGACCGACAGTCCATGATCCTGGATGGTCGACCATAACCTTTTTGAAAGCATAGTCTGGTCGGCTCCAGAATCTAACAATGCTCGTACACTTATGCCATGTATTTTTACATTGACAAGAAACCCATCATGCCCTATTCTTGGTGACTCTCCTACCAAGGCTGTTCTCGCATGACATTCATACTGTACATGTCCTTTTTTTCCACACGCAAAACATTTTTTTGTATTCACTTTCTCCAGGGGTTTATAACTCTGCCACCTACCACCTGGAGGACGTGAGGGACTTCCCTTCCCTTGTGCCTCCAATCCCATGGCACTTCGTGGACTTACACTAGGCTGTGTCACCTTTTCAGCCTCTAAGTATCTTTCAGTAAGCACAATAGCTTCAGTGGTATTGCTACAATTTTGGAGCATCAGAAAATTCTGCACCCTGTTAGGTAGTGCATTCATATATTGCTCTAAAATTATCGCATCCATGAGCGTATTTATACTTCTCCTTTCAGGTTGTAGCCACTTGTAAGCAAGACTACGCAACCTGTGGCCTAATGCCTTAGGTGTTTCATCTACCTTAAGCATAGCAGCTCTGAACATTTTATTGTACGCCACCGGCGTAAGACCAACACGATCTCTAATTGCGTTTACTACATCCTGATATGAACTTGCGAGCTCTGGGGGCATGGACCTGTAGGCCGCCAGCGCTTCACCTGTAAGTGATGCCGCTAGGCGTATGGCCCACTGCTCCTCAGGCCACTTAGCCGAATTCGCAATCCTAGCGAAAGTGTCTAGAAAGTCATCAATATCGTCACTTGGACTGAGCTTCCCTATCATTAAGTCCGAACAAGACCAATGTCCAAGTTCAGGGTTTACCCGTCCGACGAGTGATGTTCCTTCTGTCCTGCTTTGAGCCAGCTCCTCTCGCTGTTGCGCCAGCCATGCGCTCATTGTTTCTATGACAGGCGTCTGCTGCTCCTGCATCGCCTTTAGCGCCTGCTCCTGGCTCCGTTGCGCCAGCTCAGCCTGTTTGGTGAATTGGTGTGCCATCCAGGCACACAGCTCCTTGGGCTCCATTGTACCTGTTAAAAAAACAGAAAGAGAAAAAAAAAACCCAAGTGCAGCTCTTCACAAAATATATTTTTCAGACCCTCTATATTTTTTCTTTCAACTTCCCCAGGTGTCCAACACTAGGTAGGGTTATCTACGCCTTACCTTGCTTTAGTGTTGCATCAGCTTTTTGGGGAATGTAGTGCGGTCGTCCAGGGGTTGCTCCACCGCTCCTGGATTCGCCAGATGATCTTTCACCTTTAGGATTTTCCTCCTTTTTTTTTTTTTTTTTCTTTTTCCACTCCGGTCCGGATTCCTAGGACTCCACTCCTGTTTTTTAACTCCGGTCCACTTTCTAGCAACTGCTCCGGTCTCCTGGTTTTCCTCTTCCGATCCGGATTCTAATACAGGTCAGTCCGGGTTTTACTTGCAGTTTTTTTTTTTTTTTTTTTTTTCCAAAAAGAAAAGAGCTTCTATTTCTCTTTTGAGTAGTTGCCCACGTTGCTCTGTACACTCAAGAGTACCCCAAAAATCCTGCCAACTACGCCACTTATGTCCCCCTCAGCCCCCTCTAGTGGCGGCCTAGTGGTTCCACAGGGGCTGGGGAGCGCATAAGAATTAAAAGGTTCAGGGTTGATCTGTTGTGAGGGTCAATGGGATAGCAGGTCACATTGTCAGCCTCAGGGTCAACAACCTAAAAAAGTAACTCTTGCCAAGTGTAGGGTACAAAAGGCTTTTATTTCCCCTTTTCGCATGAAGAAATTCAAAATATGAGGTAATGAGTAACAGAACATAAATTCAGTTGCATCAAAACGTGAGTCAGCAAAACACTCAAAATAACATGGTTCCTTCACCAACTTAAAGCATAAACTTTCCAGTACAATTTGCACACATTAGATTTGTTTGCCTTTTACTCAAAGATATCTTCTTGTGCAAAAGTCACATTCCATTGATTCTATATCTTCAGTGCTCTCAGATTCCCTGGCAGCCATTCCATGTCAATGGGATCTGAAACTGAGGTCTCTGAGATCTCTTGGATATTAAAACCTGGTTTCCTAAAAGCCTGCCATACTGTATCCCAGTGCTGGCTTGGTAGTTTGGGGCGTCGGCTTTTAGGTCTAGTATATCTCCCTGGGCTTGCTGTTGTTTCAGGACTAAAAGTTTGCTCCTTCCATTCTCTGGCAACATTAAACTTTTTCCTGTAAAACTTATCAGATATATCTGGTTTAAAACAGTCCTTATTGTCCAGATAAAAACTAGCCCTTTGTTCCTTTCTAGGCTTCTTGAAAAAGGCTTGAGGCCTAGTCTGAGAGTTTTGTGCTCCAGGTATATCCTTTCTCTCAAGGCTATGAACTTTTCCTTTATCTTTCAAGTTACTTTTGTAAAAGCTTTTAAAAGTACCTTTTTTCTCTTGAAGGTTTCTTCTCCAACCGGAGGGATAAGCACTTCCTTCCTTGGCTGCAGTCCGTGATACTGCCCCTTGAAGTTGTGTATGGCCTTTCTCTAGGTCTGCTCTCCCAGTAGCTTCCTTTCCTTTAGCTCTGCTGGGTTTGTCAGTGACCTCACCTCGGTCTCTGAGTCTGGCCTCTGGAGCTTCCCTTGGCACTGCCTCCTGTTCTTCACATGAAGGTCTCTGCCAAGCTCCTTGCCTCCTCCTGTGCTTCTCCTCTGGGTTCTTCCCTTCGGGGTTTCTCTGTTGCCTTTCTGGCTCTCTTGACTGCCTTCCTGGCACCTTTGCCTCTCTTGGCTCTCTCGCTCTTGGCTCTTCCCCTCTTGTCTCTCCCTCTTGCAGTGCTCTGTTCCTACTTAAATCCAGAGCAGCTGCTTCTGAGTCCTGCCCATAGAGGTGTGGTTCTTCCACTTTCAGGTTTGTTCTCCTGCTCCCTCTATGTGTCCCTTCTCGTAATTGCAGGCAAATCCTGTTTTTTTCAAGATTTAAAAGTTTCCTTTCTTGCATCAGAGGGCTTGCGGTATCACAGGATACAGAGTGAAGATGAGCCATAGAAGTGGCCATGGCTCTCACATTGTGAGCTGTGACATGGCCTTCCAGAGAAATGTTTTTACTCTGGTAAGCAAAGGAAATACACTGAGCAATCCAATTGGAAAGTGTACGTTTGGAGACTGGAAGTCCCAAATGAGAAGGATCAAAAGCCACAAAAAGTTGGGAAGACTTTCGATGTGGCTGAGTCCTGTTGAGGTAAAAGGCAAGAGCTCTTTTACAATCTAAAGTATGAAGGTTCCTCTCTGCACTGGATGCATGAGGAGCCGGAAAAAAGACAGGTAGATATACCTCTTGATTAAGATGAAAAGGCGAGACCACTTTGGGCATAAAGTGGGGATTCGTCCTAAGGACCACCTTATCATGATGAAACCTGGTATAAGGTGGATGAGCCACTAAGGCCTGTAGTTCACTGATGCGGCGAGCCAAAGTGACTGCAATAAGGAAAATGACCTTCCAGGAAAGAAATTTCAAGGAGGTAGAAACCAACGGTTCAAAAGGTGGCTTCATAAGCTGACCTAGAACTAGGTTCAAATCCCATGCTACCGGAGGAGGCCGGATGGGAGGTTTAGTTAGAGTCAGGCCTCTCATGAACCTAGCAATAAGCGGATGAGAGGAGACAGGTTGTCCATTTATAGGTTTTAAGGATGCTGCAATAGCACTCAAATGGACTCTTACTGAATTCGTCTTAAGGCCTGCATTAGAAAGATGCAGGAGATAGTCTAGTAGAAAATTCAAAGGAAGTGCTAGAGGGTCAAGACCCTGTTGAGCACACCAAATGGAAAAGCGTTTCCATTTGAAAGCATAGGAACGCCTCGTGGAGGGTTTCCTAGAGGCATGAAGGATATCTTTCACTGGTTGAGAAAGATTGAAGTCATGAAGGCTTAGGCCTTCCGTAACCAAGCTCTGAGGTGTAGGGACTTAGGGTTTGGGTGCCACAAAGTCCCCTCCTCCTGAGACAGAAGGTCTGGCGCAGCTCCCAGGTCCAGGGAGGGCCCTGGGAGAGATGCAGAAGAAGAGGGAACCACACTTGGCGTGGCCAGCGTGGAGCTATGAGGATCATCGATCCGTGATCCCTCTGGAGTTTGAACAGAGTCTTGGGAATCAAAGGAATGGGTGGAAAGGCATATAGGAATTCCTGACCCCAATGCAGGAGAAAGGCGTCGTTGGCCTGAGCTCTCTGACACGGAGTCCTGGAACAGAACCGGGGAAGTTTGGCATTCCACGGACTTGCAAAGAGGTCTATGTCCGGGGTTCCCCATTCCTGAAAGATTCTGCCTATCTGGTCCATATGTAGGGACCATTCGTGTGGAAGCAAAACTCGACTGAGTCTGTCTGCCCGAGAGTTTTGAACCCCTGGAAGATATACTGCCAGAAGATGAATTTGATGCTCTCTGGCGAAGGCCCATAATCTGAGAGCTTCGTTGCAAAGCGACAGAGAGCCTGTCCCTCCTTGTTTGTTTACGTAGAACATGGCCACCTGATTGTCTGTCTGAACTAGGACGGTCAGGTTGACAAGGAGGATACGGAAGACTTTGAGGGCAAAGAAGATTGCTCACAGTTCCAGGAGGTTGATGTGAAGGGTGGTCTCCTGTGGAGACCAAGTACCCTGAGTGGAGAGGGATTGTAGATGGGCTCCCCACCCTGTTTGGGAGGCATCTGTTGTGAGGGTTGCTTGGGGCAACAAAGGTTGGAAGGGGGCCCCCAACAACAGATTCTTGGTGGACATCCACCATTGGAGGGACCAAAACAGACGCTTTGAGGTGAGTATTTGGTCGGAGAGCGCTCCTGATGCCTGAGTCCACTGGGTGGCCAAGGTCCATTGAGGTGCTCTCATATGAAGACGAGCGTAGGGCACCACGTGTACCGTGGAGGCCATGTGGCCCAGAAGTCGCAGCATTTCTCTGGCTGTCAAGTGACTGCTGGACTGAGCTTGGGAGGCCAAGCACACCAGACGCTGGCCCCGGACTCGAGGTAGGTAGGCCCTTGCAGTGGTGGTGTCCAACTGGGCCCCTATGAATTCCAGAGACTGAGTAGGGATAAGTTGAGACTTGGGAAGGTTTATCACCAGTCCCAGATACTGCAGAATGTGCCTTGTGCGGTCCAAGGAAATCTGGGCCTCTGACTGAGATGGAGCTTGGATGAGCCAGTCGTCCAGATATGGGAATACAAAAATTCCCAGACCTCTTAGAAATGCGGCAACAACTGCCATGCATTTGGTGAACACTCTTGGAGCAGAGTCTAGACCGAAGGGAAGTACTCTGTACTGGAAATGTTTTCCCTGAAACAGAAATCTTAGATATTTTCTGTGGGATGGGTGGATGAGTATGTGTGTATACGCATCCTTGAGATCTAGAGAACAAAGCCAATCCTGACTCTGAAGGTATGGAAGGAGAATGCCTAGAGAAAGCATTTTGAATTTCTCCTTGTACAGAAATTTGTTCAATTCTCTCAGATCTAGGATAGGTCTGAATCCCCCTGTCTTCTTTGTTATGAGAAAATAAGGGGAGTAGAATCCTGTCCCTTGTTGAAGAAGAGGAACCTCTTCTATTGCCCCTTGGGCAAGGAGAGAAGAGACTTCCTGATCCAACAGGCCCAGGAGAGATGGGGGAGAATTGAAGTGCCTCACCATGGTATATGGAGGAAGGTTGGAAAAATGAAGTTTGTAGCCCTCTCTGATGATAGAGAGGGTCCATTGCTCTGATGTAATTTGCTCCCATCTGGGAGCAAAGTGAGCTAACCTTCCGGGAATGGTGAGGGGCTCTGGTTGTTCTAGAGCCAGAAAGGTTAAGTTCTCTAGGGGCAAGTCAAAACCCCTGAGGGGGTTGAGCCTGCTGAGGAGTGGCAGACACTGCAGGCTTTGACCTTGCCTGTTTAGGTTGCTGACGTTTAGCAGCAAAGCGAGGCTGAGAAGATTGTTGGCCAGTATTTGTGGAAAATCTGGCCTTCTTGTAGTAAGGCCTCTTGAAAGACTTTTTCTTGGCAGGAGTAGAGGTAGACTTAGAAAGTCTATCTAATGTAGCATTTTCTGCGTCCATTTGAGTGGCTTTAATTTGCCAGTCTTTACCAAATAAGTTCTCACCTGTACAGGGCAGATTCCGTAAGCCATCCAGGACCCAGGGTTCTAGGTCAGAGGCCTGGAGCCAAGCAAGTCGTCGGGCTGCAATAGCAATGCCCGAAGCTCTACCGGCACCCTCAAAGGAATCAAATGCTGCTCTGTTGGAGAACTTAGAAACATCTAGAAGCTGTTTCACCAGAAAAATGAACTCCTCCTTTCTATCCTCAGGGATAAAGGAGGCAAAATGCCGTACCTTTAGGGCAAGTTCTCTTAGAAACATGCCCATATACAGACTGTATGAATTAATCCTGGCTATAAGCATACTAGCCTGGAAGATTTTCCTACCAAAAGAGTCTAGGGTCTTACATTCCCGTCCTGGAGGGGTAGAAGAGTGCCTTTTGGTACTCTTAATCTTTTTCAGCGCAGACTTCACCACAATGGAATGGTGAGGCAGCTGAGCTTTTTGAAAACCAGGAGAAGGAGGGACCCGGTACATGGTGTCCAACCTACGGGAATGAGGAGACAACGTTAGAGGAGCCTCCCATAAGTCCATCAAGTGTTCTTGAAGGATTTCATGGATAGGCAGGGTGACTGCCTCTTTAGGAACCTTAGGGTATCCTAAAATATCCAATTTCTTTGATCTAGGTTCTTTTTCAGAGGATGTGGTAATAGAAAGTCCTTTAGCTACTTCTATAATGAAGTCTTGAAAGGACAAATCCTCTGGTGGAGACATTCTCCTCTTTGGGGAAGAAGGCTCTTCAGGAAGAACTAGAGACAGCTCATCAGAGTCATCAGAGGAGTCAAAATCCTCAGAAGAATCAGAGTATCCTTTATTTGCTTCCAACGCACAATACGCATACCGATCGGTATCGACATCGGGCATACCGGGTATGGGATCGGTATCGGGTGAAAACCCGGATCCGGCATGCGGAACCGATCTGCGTTTGGAAGATGATGGTCTCGGTTCCGGTATGGAAGACAGTACCGGAACCGGACCCGGAACCGCTAGATGCGGTACCGAGGGTGTCGCAGCGTTAATGAAAGCCAGAACGGCCTGCTGCATGGTCTGGACAGTATTGCCCATAGACGCCACTGCTGCCTGGATGTCGGTACCGGCATGGGCTGGTACCCCAGAGCAGTCTAACAGGTGATCGGTCGAGGCCGTGCCATCGATGTCAACCTGTAACCCCATAGATGGTGCTTTGGAAGCCAGAGCTTCCCGCCGGGGTTGTTTGGCTGGGGCATGGTCCTCAGATTCAAAATTGAGAGCCTCTCGATGCTTTGAAGGAGATTTGCTCTTTGAGGACCTGCCCGAAGAAGGTTTGGTTACCTGAGATCCATCCGGAGAGGAAGACCTGGATGACTGTGATGCTGGATTATCTGAAGCAAACAGCACATGGAATTTGTTGGCCCGGTTCTGCAAACCACGTTTAGACATCTGGGAGCAGGATGGGCAGTCCGGAATGGAGTGGTCAGGCCCCAAACATTTAAGACACCATTCATGGGTGTCTGTGACAGAAATAACAGCACTACACTTGGTACACTTCTTAAAACCAGGGGCTGGTTTCTCCATGAGGAGAATTTGTGTAGGCCTGAGGCCTAACCGAAGTCACCAAGTTGTGCAAGATAAAGGTTTTTTTTTAAAAGAAAAGAAAGAGAGACCGGCGGTACCGGTTTCGGTATGGGGAAGGCAGGTACGCGGTCTAAAGAAACAAACTAAAACAATAATTTCTTCAGCGGTGACAGGAACACGACCTGCTGGCTCCGCGGAAAAAAGAGAAACTGAGGAGAGCTGGTCAGGAAGGCGGGAAGGCAGCGCGCATGTGCAGTGGGAGGCCCCAAAAGCTTCCTTTCTGGGAAGCTGGGGAGCTTTCCCGCGCAGGCTCCGTCGGTTCCGACGTACCCATATGTGAGGACTTATTCCTGCTTGTTCCTGGAGATACACCATATCACTGTCCCAGAAAAACACTGGGACCATGACTCTAAGAGAATTATGGAGAAAGAAGAGGTTATTCCTATTCTGACCAATAAAAAGCTTGATGCAAGGAAGTTGGGCATAGTAGTAAAGGAAAAGAATACCAGAATGCTACAAGAGGACATGGGATGAGGGTGAAGGGGGATAGATTCAGGAGTGATATGCGGAAATATTTCTTTACGGAAAGAGTGGTGGATCCATGGACTAGTCTCACAGTGGAGGTGGTGGAGATGAGGACAGTAACTGAATTCAAAAAAAGCATGGGACAAACACAGAGGATCTCTAAAGGAAAAAAGGGGACTGTTGTAGTTGTTGATATGGAAGGACAGACTAGATAGGCCATGTGGTCTTTTTCTGTCATCATATTTCTATGTTTCTATGTTTCATAAATGTCGGACTCAAGCAACTACTCTGTGAATTGTGTTGAGAGGGAGAAATTCTTAAAGTACCAAAAAATGAAGGCAGAGACCATAAAAACATGGCAAAAATTTACCAAGGTATTTCCCATCGTGTTGAGTGCTACAGGCTTGATTAAGAGCAATTTCCAAGCACACCTTGAAAAATTACCCATACACATTACATCTTACAAGGCTCTCTTTGATATGATGTAAGTACTACACTGAGCATTAACAGTAAATTTGACAGACTGAGATCATACTAAACATACCCTGGCTTAGGAGTGAGTTTCATGACTGTCATGGTATGCACAAAACTAACTCATTTAGAAAAATTGTCCTCTAGAAACATTGTCAACATAACGGCACCAAAATTTTACAATCTATTTTTAAACGTAGTCATATATAAATTTGCCAGTAAAGGGAGCGTTGTGGCACCTATCATTGTGTCAGAGATTTGTTGATAGATCTGATCAACAAGTAAATAATTCTTCATTAGGACTAAAGAAGCTAAATCTGACACTAATTCAGTAAGAATGAAGTAAAGTGGTCTTAATTCTGGTTTTCGTCCCGGTCATAGTACCAAATCTATTCTCCTTTCCTTTCTCAATGAGATTCACATTGCACATGATCAAGGTGACAAATCCTTGGCTGTCTCCCTGGATCTATCTGCTGCTTTTGACTTGGTCGACCACACTCTCCTCCTCTCGCGTCTTCGGGATGAAGGTCTGCGTGGCGTGGTCTTTTGCTGGTTTCACTCCTTTATTCACTCCCGCACCTTTACGGTAGTCTCTTCATCTGACACTTCTACCCCCTTGCCCTTGCCCTGTGGTGTCCCCCAAGGCTCAGTCTTAGCACCTTTACTCTTCAATAGTTTTCTTACTCCCCTTGCACTCTTGATACAGCAATCTGGAATTTCAGCCTATTACTATGCTGATGGTGTCATCCTTCTCCATCATACCTCTCCAGTGTCCCTGGATCTCTCACCACTTAACACTTGTCTAACTCTTGTGGCAAATTGTCTTTCTTCCAATCTTCTCCATCTTAACTCCTTAAAGACATCACTGATGTGGTTTGCTTGCAGCTCTACTCCTCCTTCTTGGACTTCTTTACTTCTCAATAACCCAATACCACTAATATACTCCTTTCGATACTTAGGAGTAGTCCTTGACCCAGAACTGTCCTTTCATGAACATATTTCTGCTATTATACATCATTCTCTCTTCTACCTCCATCAGATCAGAGTAGTTAGTGATGTACTGTCCCCCTTCTCACTCACCACACTTCTAGCATTGGTAATTTCATGTATTGATTACTGTAATGTTATTTTTGCCGGTCTTCCCCAATACCAGATACTTCACCTGCAACTGATCCAGAACACCACTGCCCGGATCATTTCTCATGCCTCCCGTTATAGTCATATCACACCTCATTTGATTCAGCTCCACTGGTTACCGGTTCCCCAACATATTTTCTTTAAATTCCTAATTCTGACTCACAGAGCTCTTTACACCCACCCACCTGCACCACAATACCTAGCCGACTCTGCAGTTTCATTCACTGCCTAGCATTCTCCAGTCCATTCACATCAATCATCTTGAACTTCCTTCCCCTGAACGTGCCCATTTGCAACGCACCCACAATTCTGCCTTTTTATTCCTAGCACCATCCTTATAGAACTCCCTTCCTCTTCCCTTCTGTATGGAACCATCCTACTCCAAGTTTAAAGTACTCCTTAAAACACATCTTTTCTGTCTTGCCTATGATCTCCCACCCAGTTTTCCCAGCTAGTTCCTTCTCTCCTCTCACTTGCCCTCTCTCCCTTCTTTTGCTTCTTCTTTCTATTTACTGTGCTTGTTGCTTTCCTATCCAGAATAGTAGTTCTTTTCTGTTTCCTGACCAGGTCTGGCCTTTCTGTGTTTTGAACATATTGTAAATCACCCTGCTGGTTTCCGAAGATGCGGCATATTAAGAAAGTCAATAAAGATAAAGATACTTCAGAAGTTTCATCTTGGGGTATGCCTCTCCAAAGAGAATTCATGTTTAATGTCACCAACAAAGCATCTTTAAAGTCTCATAAAAAAAGAAGAGAAGAATTCTAGGAAATGGGAAGCATCTCTAACATCTGTGGAGCTCTTTGGGAGTGAATGGTGTATATGATTTTGTTTTATTATTTTAGGGGTCTGTCTACTAAACCGTGTTAGCTTCTACCATGGGGCTAATGGGGAAATACCACTTATTGGCAGCGGCTAATGCAGGTGATTATATCATGTGGTAGCTGCATCTGTGAAACTGTCCCCTACAAAACCAGTGTTTTCTCCATGTAGCTGCAGGCAAACACTGGGAATGCCCCTTGCAGATACCACGAGCCTTTTGGGGCTACTGCGGCAACTCTGCAGCTATCACTCCATATTAGCTGCAAACGTCTAACGTGATTTAGTAGACTGACCCCTTATTGTTTACTTTGAATCTGTTATAATATGTGCGTCTGTAAACAGCTTAAATAAATTAACATGAAAGGGAACTGCAGTAAGAAATGACCTTGAGAACTGAAAGAATATTTTAGCAGAGAGTCATTGGTAGAGACGATAGGACAACTAGGTAGTTTGTCTAATATCTTATGAATTTTTGGTATGGTAACAGGAGTCAGGACTGACTCAAAGGCACACATTGCATTGCATTGCATAATGCACTGGGATTATTTTTGGATATTCATGTTCAGAAATTTATATTCTTAAAGGGACAAAAAATATATTTCCTGTCATTTTTTGTTCCCCATCATAGCTCAGAAAAACCCTTCTTACAATGTACTTCTACTTCATACACTCAGTTTTGTATATTAATCAGGCACTGTCACATCTAAAAACATATGTTCCATACAAAAGAAATTCCAATGGTAGTGTGATGGGGACCTTACACATCCTCTGAAAAGGAATTGTCGGCAGTCCACCTTAAAAAGGTCTACAGTTCAGAACTCAGGGCTGAGATGGCCTGACTCAGAGGGATTAAGAATCCAGCTGGGTGCAAGAGAGATAGAAGGCCTTGGAGACAAAACCCCTTTCCAAGCAAGGTTGGACAGAGGAGTCCTGCTGTGAGGAAGGAGATTTAAACTGAGAGAATGATCTCACTTTGGCAAGTTAGGATCTGACTGGAGTCAGATCCAGGGGCAGCATTTGTACTAAGGAAGGAGGTCAGCTGCCTGGGAAGACTGTTTTAACCTTGCCATTGCTTGGGGTGTGGCTGGGAACATTATTTCGAACTTTGACGGAACTTTAAATTGTGCACCGGGAAGGGCTTTGAGAACCAGTCTTGTGAAGTGAATAAGCTAGGGACATGAAATATTGGACAGCAGGAGCAAAATAAAAGTGGTTTTGTTTTGCCTTTAACTATTGCTTGCCTGCTATTTTAAGAATCCCGTACCACATGTGGATACTCCTCCAACATCATCTTACAAGATGGCAAGGTTTGTCCAAAAAATTACATTAGTCAGAAAAGATTCTCAGATATTAAGAGGGATGTTTCCGAAAGCGTGGTAAGCAGTTAACATTGGTTTTGGGGCATGCGAGCTATCAGTGCTGATCCATGCGCATAGCTATTGCTTGTTAAAAACAGCTGTATGATATCAACCCCATGCTAACTGCTTAGTACGGGGTGGGACAGGTTCAAGGTGGCATATGGGTGAGATAGGGCATAGCCAGCACTGACAGCTAGCCCATGCTATGTTACCATATCCTGCCACCTATGATCAGGGGCTGTAAAATCCCTATATAAATTTGTAATTTCTTCATTGGATCATCTTCTATTGTTTATACACATTTTCATCAAGCAATTTTCTTATAATCTGCTCAATTCACTAATACCAGAGCCCCTACCTTACTTGCAGATATTAACACCATTGAAGTCTCAGAAGGTAAATTTTTTGATGCTTTTCTTTGTGAAGCAGAACAGTTGAAAAGATATTTATTCTAAGTTAATCACATCACTTTACACCATTTTAAAAAAATGGTTAAAGTAAAATCTGAAGAACCAGGAGATTATCAAAGAAAAAATATTTCAATAAACGTCTCAAAAATCTTTCAGAATCAATCCTAAATAGAAAAGGATCGTGCTTGGATGAGGAAACAAAGGATAAGCCTTTGGCTAATAGAGAGATTTCATCTGATGTTAGAAGAAGTCCATTTAAGACATTTATAACAACCATCGGTTTAACTTCCATTGAGAGGGAGTGACTGGTCATGCTCTTGAGGCAACTGCTCTGTACAAGTTTCGCCAAGATTGTTGTGGTTGCTGTATTTCTGCTCCTAAAAACTGAGTAGAGAGAGGAACACTCAAATGCTCAATGGAAGTATCTGAAGTGGAACTCTCTTCAGGTATAAACTATACCATGAATCTAATCAAATTCATTTGGATAGTTTTTAGCCCCATTTCACAAAAATAATAATGCCTATTAGGGAGGGTTCATTTTTCTTGGTTTCGGGTTTGTCTGCCAATACACATTTGTCTTTTTGCGCATACAAAAACAAACAGATGCATATGGTGTAACACACCTGCCACAGGAACATGAAAAAGCAGATGGGAGTACCCGGGTCCCACTGGCCTCAAGAGCAGAGCTTCGAGCTGAAAAAGCTAGTGGGAATTAGGGTTGCCATCTTTTCGAAAGAGAAAACCCCACCACTTCCTGCTGCCCATGCTCCACCCATGCATTGCCCATGCCTCACCCATACTGCACCTCCAACAATGACTGCTATAATGGCAGCCATATAGGCTTTAGCTCCTGCAGGACATATCAGGAGGAGGTGGTGTAAAAGAGGTTGCACTCTTTAGCCCCCATAGAGCTACAGTCGCCTCTTCAGTCCCCCAACACACATATGCTCCCCCATATAGTGTTAAATCCAAACATATATTCTGCATCCACAGAACCCCTTCCCCCTTCCCCAACAATGGATGCAAAGCAGAGCTAGGCATTTCCTAATAGAACTTAAGCATGCAAAAAATAATTCTGATTCTAGTATCATCTCACTAACAGCAACATAAACTCTACAAAAGGTCACTCAGGACTGACAGAAAAGCTACTTTGCCAGAGCTAATTTCCAAAACTCATACAAGGACCCTACCTAGGAAAAGACAGTACTGTAAATATTGTAGTGAGCCCTAAAACATAAGTAGACCTATTCAGGGGCGGCCCAAGGGGGGTGCGGGGCCATGTGCGGAGACTCGGTGTGGGGCCTCATTTGCATAAGTGGCCTTATTTGCATAAATATTTGCATAATGTTACCATACACTAACTTTTAGTAAACATGTCTCTTAATAAGTGTATGGATAAAGAAAGACTAAAAGATTTCTACATTACTATAATCCAGTGCCAACCGCCAGGCACATTAGGAACTACTACAAATGCTGCCCATTTAGAACCCATAGCAAACCCGCCGTATCCTGACAGCATTACCAGGACTCACAAAACACCATACCCTACCTATCACCAAATTTCAGATCTGCCCCTGCAGCTTTAACAGAGACTCTCCCTCGCGTCTCTGTTAAGCCCGCAGGGGCTGATGGGAAATTTCCCATCTGCCCTTGCAGGCTTAACAGAGACGCGAGAGAGACACTCTCCCTTCGCAGATCTGAAAGCCGTCGGAGAGGGGCTCAGCCCGGCAGGGAGAGCTCAGCCGGGCAGAGAGGGCCCCGCGGGACACTCGATTCTGCCAGTCAGCCCCCCATAGCCCATTGCCAGTCCTAACGTCTCTGCTAGTCCTCGCGTCTCTGTTAAGCCCACAGGGGCCCTGCGGGCTTAACAGAGACGCGAGCGAGACACTCTCCCTTCGCGGATCTGAAAGTCGTCAAAGAGGGGCTCAGCTCGGCAGGGAGAGCTCAGCCGGGCAGAGGGGGCCCCGTGGGACACTCGATTCTGCTGCTGCTGCGGCGGCAGCATAAGAACATAAGATATGCCATACTGGGTCAGACCAATGTCCATCAAGCCCAGTATCCTGTTTCCAACAGTGGCCAATCTAGGTCATACGTACCTAGCAGTTTCCCCAAAAGACACAGGTTCCGCAATGCTTGTACTGGGTCAAGCATTGATATCCTGGGTCCCTTCTTAATAATGGTATATGGACCTTTCCTCCAGGAACTTGTCCAAACCTTTTTTAAACCCAGCTACACTAACAGCCTTTACTACATCCTCCAGTAACAAATTCCAGAGTTTGATCACACGTTGAGTGAAAAAATATTTTCTTTTATTAGTCTTCAATAGTTTACCCTGTAGCGTCATTGCATGTCCCCTAGTCTTTCTATATTCTGATAACGTAAACAATCGATCTACGTTTACCCGTTCCACTCCGTTCATTAATTTATAGACTTCTATCATATCTCCCCTCAGCCGTCTCTTTTCCAGGTTAAAGAGCCCTAACCTTTTTAGCCTTTCTTCATAGGAGTATCCTTCCATCCCCTTTACCATTTTGGTGGCTCTTCTCCGAACCTTTTCTAATAACTCTATATCCTTTTTAAGATACGGCGTCCAGAATTACAAATATTCAAGGTGCGATCTCACCATGGAACGATATACAGGCAATATAATATCTTTTGTTTTATTTTCCATTCCTTTCCTTATCATACCTAGCATTCTATTTTCTCTCTTGGCCGCCGCTGCACACTGGGCAGAGGGTTCTAACATGGTATCCACAATGATGCCTAAATCTTTTTCCTGGGTGGTGGTTCCCAATGTGGAACCTTGCATTGTGTAACCATAGTTTGTGTTGTTCTTCCCTAAGTGCATAACTTTGCACTTGTCCACATTAAATTTCATTTGCCATTTTGATGCCCAGTCTTCTAATTTATCAAGATCCTCTTGCAATTTTCCACAATCCTCTTGGGTTTTAACAACTTTAAATAGTTTTGTGTCATCTGCAAATTTGATAACCTCACTCGTTATTCCACTTTCCAGGTCATTTCTGAATATGTCAAAAAGCAGCCAGCTTTTTTTTTTTTAATTTAATTTTTAAAGCAGAATGTTCTTTGTGCAGGGCCCCCTGAAACGCAGGGCCCTGTGCAAAAAACATTCTTGCTCAATGGACGGACCGGCCCTGGACCTATTAAGAAAACTGCACAAACCAGAATAACTACACATTCATACATATTAAACTTTATGCTAACAGAATATCCAGCCTCGATTGCACACACACAACAACACAGATAGATCTTCACCAAATTGAAATAGAAATATGCAGACAAAAATTAAACTGAAACTCCAAGAAGCCAGACACTGCATGCAGTGCAACACCAGAGAAATAAAAGAGATGCATTCCCCCTATATTGTGTAAAATATAAAGATGGCAGATGTTGGGTCCAGTGTTAGAGGTGATGCAACCAGGGCACTTGCCTTGAGCCCCCAGGCCAGAGAGGGCACCAAGCTTGCCCACACCCCAGTTCTCAATTTCCCTCTTTTTTTTTTAACCTTCTTCTTCTCAGCCCATGTCTTCACCCTTACCCTCTGTCTAGCTCTCCCATTCCACCTTGCACTCCTTCCCCAGCATATTTTCACCTTCTATCTTTCATTCACACCACTTCTGCCCTTCCCCACCACTTTCCTGTGTCTCTCACCCCTTCAGCTGTTTCCCTGCCCTTCATTCTCTCTAGCCCAGTAGCTGCCACTGCTCCCTTCCTCCGCTCCAAGTTTAGCCCACTATCTGTAAGTTTCCCTTTCCCCCACTCCAGCCCAGTCAGTATCTGTAACCTTTCCCTCCTCCCTGCTCAGTCCAACCTAGCCAAGCCCAGACCAACCTAATTTTTGCCATCTTTCTCCTCCCCCCCCCCCAGTGTAGCACAGTATCTGTCACCTTTCCCCTTCACCCTTCTAAGTCTAGCCCAGCCCAGTATCATCTACTTTCTTGTCCTCCCCCCACTTCTTTCTCCCTTTCCCTAAACCAATTTGAGTTCCACATCTCTATAAGATCCTCAGATCTTTATACTGTCTTCTCTAGTGTTCTCAACTTCTCTTACTCTACCTTCCTTGGTCTGCTACATGTAATCCACCTCGCTGTAGTTCCTAATGTCTCTTCATCCTCCTCTCCCTCCTCCTGCTACTCAAGCTGATGGATCCTGAAGCTGCCAGAGGTAAAACATCAAGTTGCAGCTCTTGTTGGTGCTTGCTTTCTCTCTCCTCTATTTTTCAGTTGGTAACCCTTTGCACATTCTCTGTTTTAACTGCAGGGGGATGGGGGTGGGGGAGAGGGCTCTGTATCTATGGAAGCCTGTCTGGTTCAAACAGCTCATGTTTGAATTGAATGATACTGTGCACTTGAAACATCAGATGTTAGAACCAGATAGGCCTCCATACATACAGAGCCTCCCCCTCCTTGCCCCCATTAAAACAGGGGCATGGATTTCAAAACAGAGGAAAGAGAAAACAAGCTTTGACAAAAGCTGCAGCTTCATGTTTGACCTCTGGCAGCTCCAAGCTAAGCTGGGTAGATGCATTGCCAGTTTTAAAGGTCTGCGGGCAGCTGGCCTGGCCATACGAAAACCAGCCAGGCTGAAAACCAGCTGGTTAGCAACACTAGTGGCAGTGCCCAGGTCCCCCAGGCCTGAAAAGTGGGGTTGCATGCCAAAAAGGCCAGGGATTGGGCAGCAGCCTGTGTGCTTGGGAGGAGGGAAGGATCTGATAAGGCAGCAGGGCATAAATAGAAGGGGTGGAGCTAGAGAAGGAAGGTAGAAAAGCATAAGGGTCTAGAGAGGAGGGAGGGAGAAAAGGAGTGGAGCAATAGGAGGGCAGAGTTAGATGAGAGACTGTGACTTGCAAGTGAGGGCATGAAAGATAGGGAAGGGCCAGAGTACAAAGTTGGTTGGGACAGGAGGGAGAAAGTGCACATCTGGGTGAAGGGAAGGAGAGAGAGAGTTTAGGAGAGAGGGTATTGAAGGGTAGCAGTGGAAAATCCCCATGACACACAGGCACCCATACACACACATAAACACATGCATATGCATCCCCCTCACACAAAGGGCACATGCACCCCTCCCCCCAGCACCCTCATGACACACACACAGGTACACATGCACTATTTAGCACTCTCCATGACACGCACACATATATACATGCACCCCCCAGCACCCCATATGACACAACCCCATGCACCCCTCATGACTTACAGGTGTACAGAATTCCAACATCCCTGATGATACACATACCCATGCATACAACCCCAACATTCTGCATGACACACACATGCTCACGCACACATGGACACTTCCCAATACCCCCCATGAGACACATCTATATACACACACAGGTACCCTCCAACACTCTCATGACCGAAAGACATGCATGCACCCCCCCACCAACATCCATCATAACACAGACACATTCATATACCCTCCGACACCCACCATGGCACACACAGAATCTCCCTGACATCTGCTATCACATAATCACATACACACACACACACACACATGCACCCCACAATATGCCTCATTTTATGAATGGGATAATACATCATTGTGTCACACTGCAAGTATACATTTTTCAATTTCTTCATTTTGTATTGACATTCATTTCTAGAAAAAAATCATGGAATTTTGAAACTCAGCATATTATAAATCAAAATGATCATGGCAGATTCTGCTTTAACTAATACTAATAAAGTATCTAGTTCTTTGTTAACCATATTGTTAACATCCTTTGCAGTTTCATTAATCAACAACACCGAACTGAAGGATATTTGTATATGTACAAATGACACAGGATGATTGTACATGTGCAAATAGCAAGGGAGGCATTATGGAGTGACTGCGGGAAATTCCAATCAAACCAGTTTTTAAATGTAAAAAAAATGTTTTGATTGGAATTTCACACAGTCACTCTGTTAGAATACAGTAAGCAAGAATGTATCCCTTACTGTTTGCACATGTACAAGCATCCTATGTCGTTTGTGCATAAATTAGACATGTCTGACCATTGCGAAGTAGACTTGAAGTATCCTTAAAAGGTTAACAAAGGCTTTTAAGAAAATTGGAAACTTGTTCATTAGTATAACTGAACACAATGCTCCACCTATGAGACATCTCAAAAATTCCACAAAATGCGTAAACCACCAAACTTGAAATGGAAAATAAAGGTGGAAATAAAATATATGGAGTATCAAACTACAAAATCCCAACTCAGTCTTATTAATACATTTTAAGAATATATTACAAGCCTATATTTCAAAGTATCCATGCATAGATTTTGCCATTATATCTTTAATATTTTTAATATTTTAGGTTTGATTTCATTGTATTTCATATACTTGTTTTTTTGTGTAAAATATTCTGAATCAGTGGCTGTAATAACATAATTCTTTTTATAGCACTATCGGAATTATGGAGGGTAATAATGTAAGGTGGCACCTAGTTTAAGCATGTTTTCAGGTGCCCATATTATGGCAATTTTATAAAGACAAGTAGACAATTATCTGTTTTTATAAAAGGCTGAAGTGACAGATCTTTAGACATTTCTACTGGCCCAGGAACTGGTGTATGTGGATACGCATTTAAACTAGAAAAAGGGGGTGACAGATGGGGAAGGTCAAGTTCTGGACGTCACTCCCTGCAAAAGCAGAACAACATCAGAAACAGACACACTTTTAAACCACACAACAAAAACAAGTGGGAAGAAGTAGACAGAACAAAATCAATGCAAAACACACACAAGCCAGCTGGAAAGCAATGAGCACAAATGCTCGAAGCTTATCCAATAAAGTTCCAGACCTGGAAGCCCTAATGGTGGAAATGGACTTGGACATTGTGGCCATTACAGAAACATGGTTTAATGAATCACATGATTGGGATATAGCCATAGCTGGCTATAATCTATTCAGAAGAGACAGAGAAAATGGAAGAGGAGGAGGAGTAGCCTTGTATGTCAAAAGCAATATTAAAGCTACTGAAATGCAGGGGGCATGGGGAAAAGAAGAAGTGCTCTGGGTTGTGTTGGAAAGAGGAGATGGCACTTTCATCCATACTGCTGTAGTCTACAGACCTCCAACTCAAATCGAAGAGCTAGATAACGAATTGATTATAGACATTGTCAAAATAGCCACAAAGGGGGAAGCAATCATATTGGGTGACTTTAATCTACCCGATGTGGATTGGATTACTCCTTCTACAAATCTGGAAAGAAGCAAAAAAATTGTGACTGCTCTGCAAGATGCGTTACTTAGACAAATGGTGATGGAACCAACAAGGGAAAGCTCAACGCTGGATTTAGTCCTCACCAACGGTGACAGCTTGTCGAATGTCTGGGTGGGTGCACCTGTGAGCAGCAGCAATCATCACACGGTGTGGTTTGAGATAAAAACCAAGGTGCAGTCCAACTATAGCAAGCTCAAAGTCCTAAACTTCAAAAACACTGACTTCAATAAAATGGCCATGTACCTAAAAGAGGAGTTGACAGGGTGGACGGAGATAAGGGAAGTGGAATTGCAATGGGATAAACTAAAGGTGGCAATAAAAGGGGCAACGGATACATATGTAAGAAAAGTAAACAAAAACAAAAGGAGAAGGAAACCTATTTGGTTTTCCAAAGAAGTGGCTGCTCAAATAAAGGCAAAAAACACAGCTTTCACAAAATACAAAAGCTTGCAAACAGAGGAACACAGAAATGAATACAGGATCAAACTCAAAGAGACAACAAGAGAAATAAGGAAAGCAAAATCAAAGGCAGAGGAAAAGATGGCTAAAGATGTGAAGTGTGACGACAAAACTTTCTTCAGGTATATTCGGGAAAGGCAGAAGATCAGAGGTGGAATCACAGGACTCAGAAGTGCTGGGAATGGACTCATGGAAAGGGACATTAAAAAAGCAGAATTGCTAAACAAATACTTCTGCTCTGTTTTTACTAAAGAAAATCCTGGAGAAGGACCAAATGTGACTCCCAAATATAAAGATGGGAATGAAGTAGATACCACACCATTCACAGAAGATGATGTGTTAGAACAACTTGCAAAACTGTAAGTGGACAAGGCCATGGGACCTGATGGGATACATCCCAGGATACTGAACGAGCTCAGAGAGGTTCTTTTTTTTTTTTTAACATCTTTATTTAAGTTTTCCAAATCGCACACACATATTTCGTATTTAGTACAATAATCATAATCATAAACCAGAAAAGAAAAAGTTGTATGCGACACGCTTTCTATTACAATTACCACATTTGACTGTAATACCATACTTTCAACTAGAACTCAAAAACTAACCCAAAATTTAACATTTAACAATACAATGTGGAAGGTTCACCACGAGCCCATCAAATTGCGCTTCCAAAATTGAGGTTTCTTCTGCGTAATCGTCCAGTTTTTTTCATCCTGTTAAACCTCCCCACCATTATCTCTACTGGTATCGAGTGCTATATTCTGTCATAGATAGTTGTCTATAATAATTGCCGATCCAGGATATCCCATTTCTTGAGCAAGTGGCGGTAGGACGGGTGTCTACTCACATAAGCAATTTCACATGTCCTGTGATGACATACCAGGCTCCACCACCATTCTAATTGTAGGGTCTCAAAGTTTTTCCAGTGACTTAGAATCGTTTTTAGCGCCAAACTGAGCATCAAGTCTAGTAAAGCACTTGTATCTTTCTCCATGGTCATCAGGCCCGCCTGTGATCTATAGATCACGATGCGAAATGTGAGTGGGGTCCAGAATTTTAACAGGTGAGTGATGCGGCTCCAGACTTGTTGCCAAAATTCTTGTACCAATTTACAAAAGTAGAGCATATGCGCCATAGTGCCCTCTTCTGACTGACATGACCAGCATTTACTCCCTTGATGTGTTTGCCATTTGGCTATTTTGACAGGCGTCAAATACGCTCGATGAGCCACAAAGTATAATGTTTGCGTGAGGGAGGCTGCCCTCATAATCCTGATCTGCGAGTTCCAGAAGTCATTCCACAGTCTAGGGTCAGTCTGTTCACCCACTTCTGATTCCCAAATTAATTGTGCTCCTTTACACCTTCTTTTCTCTCCCTCCCTAAAAATTGCCACATACTTGGAAGTCAGCCTCGGTTCTTCTACCAGTTCCTTAATTTTGTGGTATAATGTACGACCCTCCTTGATGAGTACGGGAGTTACTCCAGCTCCAGCCAAGCAGTGGCGCAATTGGCACCACTGAAATAGATAGGTGGGTGGCAGACCATATTCCTGTTGAATGGCCGGAAAGGGTTTGAACTCTTTGTTATGTATTAACTGTCCTAATTTTGTGATGCCCTGTTTCAACCAGGGGACCCAAACAAAGCTGCGTCCGGCAATTTTAAACTTCGGATTGAGCCATATATTTGTAGACATTATATACTCTGGACCCTCATCTGTCTTTTGGGCCAGAAGTTGGAAAGCTGTCTGAGTATTCCATATGACTTTATCTTCCAGCTCTGGAGAGGGGGATTCTGCTCCTATCCGCAGCCATAAAGGAACCGCCCCACTCAGTGAGGCCTCTATACACATCCACGTCGGTCGGTTAGGTGTATTGTCTTCCTCACACCACCATGTGCCTTGTTTCAGTATGGCCGCGACGTGATACATTTGAAAATCCGGGAAGTGTACTCCCCCCCTCTGTTTGGATAGCTTAAGTTTCCACAACGCTATTCTGGGCGTTTTATTACGCCACAAGAACCTACTCAATGTTTTCTCAAGCTTCAAATAGAATTTCTTGTCATATAGGATCGGTGTCATACTGAGAATATAGTTTAGCTTTGGCATGATGACCATTTTGATGGTTTCTAATCTTCCCCACCAAGAGAGATTTAACGGGGACCATTTGCTGCCGCATTCTGAAAGAATGTTATCACATGCCGCCATGCTCTGCTTCAGTGTCTCTTGCACAGTGGTACCATAGTTTACCCCGAGGTATTTAAAAGATGTTCTCTCCACTTTAAACGGGTATTGACTAAAGACATTCTCCGAGACATTGGAGTTGAGGGGAATGATCGTCGTTTTAGACATGTTTAATTTGTATCCCGATATTCGGGAGTAATCTGCTATGAGATCTAGAGTGGCTTCCAACGAGCTAGGCTCCAGAATCAAGAATAGGTCGTCTGCGTACACTGATATTTTACAATGATAATCCTTAAATCTCATGCCAGAAATATTTTCCTGCTGCCGCATTTTAATCAGCATGGGTTCTAAAGCTAAGTTGAATAGCATGGGGGATAGTGGACATCCTTGTCTGGTCCCCCTGGTCAGTTGGAACTCAGAGGAAATCTCCCCATTAACCGCCACTCTGGCTTTCGGATTTATGTATAATAATTTCACGTACTTTATGTATGTCTCGGGGATACCAAACCATCGCATCGTAGCGAAAAGATACGGGAGCTCAACTCTGTCGAATGCTTTTTCCGCGTCTAGTGCTAAACCCACAACTGGGTTAGTAAGTTGCTGTGATTTCCCCAATATGTGCACCATGAGGCGGCCGTTATCGGTAGTCAACCGTCCTGGCATAAAGCCACATTGATCTGGGTGAATTAGTGCCGAGATCACTTTCACTAATCGATTAGCTAAAATCTTGGCATAAATTTTGTAATCAGAATTTAGCAATGAGATGGGTCGATAGTTTTCCACCTGTTGGGGATCTCTCCCCGGTTTCGGATGTATAACAATAGTGGCCGAGGCAAACCCCCCCAATAGCCGGACTTTCTTCATTGATTCTGGAGTAATAGTGCTGCAATTCTGGAACTAATGTCTTAGCAAAAGTTGCGTAAAACTCAACGGGCAACCCGTCCGGGCCACTGGCTTTCCCTTTGGCCAGTTGCTTCATTGCCAACTCAATCTCTGAAGTGGATATGTTTTCTTCCAAGTTTTGTTTCTACGTTTCTGATAATTTGGGGCCTGTCAATGCCGCAACAAAATCAGGAAACATGTCTTTGCCGTTAGTGCGCTCAGTCTGGTATAATGTAGCATAAAATGCTTCACATATAGCTAGTATTTCCTCATTTTTGATCCTTAAATTCCCACGTGCGTCCTTCAAGCCCGTTATTCTCATCACCGCCTTTTTGGCTCTAAGCATACGAGCAAGCAATGTGCCTGCCCGATTGCTCTCATGGTAGTACACCCCTCTTTGTACCTTGATCTGTAAGTCAGCTTCAGAATTCAATATTGAGTTATATTGGTATCTCAACTTTTGTAACTTGAGTAATATCAGTGGGTCAGTTCTCTTAGTAAGCACCCGTTCGCCAATACGGATCTCCTGCTCAAGTTCACGCAGTCTCTGTTTTGCGGCTCTTTTCTTTTGTATGTTGTATGCTGTCATACTTCCTCTCATGCTTGCTTTGAAGGCTTCCCACCACGCCCAGACTGAAGTCTCTGTACTTTGGTTATATCGAAAGTATTCCGCCATAGCATTGTCAATGATATTTCTGAACTCGGAATCTACCAGCCACGACCGATCGAAATGCCATCTTATTTGGGAACTTTGCTTCCTGCCAGAGTCTAATTCTAACATTACGGCTGCATGATCTGAGACTGCTTTAGCTAAATGGCTCGCATCTGTGAGCTTATCCAGTAGTGTCTTAGACATTAGGAAGTAATCTATGCGCGTTTGCGTGTTGTGGGGCATCGAGTAAAAGGTGTATTCTCTCTCTTTGGGAAACATGAGCCTCCACGGGTCTATCAGACCAAGGGATTCTACTATCTCAGAGAGCGCTCTACTAGCCTTAGGCTTGTGCTGTGTCCTGTACGGGGTCCGATCGATTAGTGAGTCTTGTATAAGATTAAAATCTCCCCCAAGAATAATATTGGCGTGTTCTCGAACCAAAAGCTCTTGTGCTACTTTTTCAAAGAACTGTGGTTCATCTTGATGTGGTCCATACAATGACATCAAGGTGTATCTATCAGCACCAATCTGCACGATCGCCTTGGCCCATCTCCCATCTGGGTCTATTAAGGTTTCCTCAATTACCGGAAGCAAACCTTTACGGATTAGTATGATTACTCCACCCTTTTTCTTTTGAGCAGGAGATGAAACCACATTCCGATAATATTCACTCCCAACTTTCTGGGATTCAAATAAAGTAAGATGTGTTTCCTGCAAGTACACAATATCTGCGCGTTGCTTCTTGCAGTAATTTACTATTTTTTTCCGTTTTATCGGACTAGAGATACCCTGGACATTGAGGGTCATTAACTTTAATCTGATATTAGCCATGATCATAAGTTTTAGGCTCAACCTCTATAACACTCGATACCATCTTCCTATTCTGCGCATACACTGGATTATCCAACATCTCAGATTTGTTTACCTTCCACATTGTATAACTTACTTTAACTTGCATGGTGAAGCTCATCCCACCTTCCAAAAGTACCTGTTCCCGACACCCACCCCTCACCCTAACCCAACTACCACATCTTTCCGTACTCTCACTATTCTCACCCCCCGGTTCAGTTACAACTACAGCATTGCATGACTACATTCCTTACAAATTCCTAGTTTAAACAGATACCTTCAGTACCCCATTCTCATGCTTATTCAGCAATTATAGTGTCAGAAGTCTCTGAGATCTCTCATGTCCCGATTTCCATGTCAGCCTGCTCCCGGAGAAACAATCGGAGTGCTGTGCCATTGTCGAAGGATCGAGTCTCGTTGTTCAGCGTCACCTTCATTCTTGCCGGATAAAAGAGGCCATAGCGTGCATTCAATTTTTGTAGTAGAGGTCGGCATGCTAACAGGTCTTTACGTTTTTCAACGGTTGTCTTGCATAGATCTGGGTAAAACGCGATTTTGTGTCCATCTATTTGAAGGGACGTCTTCAACTTCGCGGCTTGTAAAATCTGCAGCGCTTGTTGATATCGCAGTGCCTTCAGTACAAAAGGCCTCGGATGCTGCATTCCATTTTTGGCACGGGAGGGTACTCAATGGGCCCTTTCTATTTCCAGTGATGGGGTAAACGTAAGCTGTAATATATCCGGTATCAATTTCTCCAAGTATTTTATTGTGTCCATACCTTCTCTTCCTTCTGGGATACCGACGATTCGAATATTGCTTCGTCGTGCACGGTTGCTTTGTTCCTCCATTTGACTCTCCAATAGCTTTACCCGATTAGTGAGCGGACCCATCTGCGCCATCAGAGTTTTGTGCTTTTCCGTTTCTGTTTCCACTATACATAGGCGCCCGGTTACATCGGACAGTGTGTCCTTAACTTCTTGCAGATCAGTTTGCATCTGCGTAAGTGTTGAGTTGTTAACTGTAACCATCTCCTTGACAGCTCTTAATTCTTGTAAAATTTCCCGTTCCCCAGCCGAGATGTCTCTTTACGGCGCCATCTTTTGTGGGGAGTCCGATTCCTGCTTAGCGCGCTTTACCGCTTGTCCGGCCGCCGGTTGAAACTCCAAACGCGCGGGTTTTAAAGATGTCATTATTGAGGGTCTGTCTGGCCTTATTAATGCTACTTCAATGCAGTATAATCGCGGGGGAGAGAGCAGATTTCTAATGGTGAGGTCGGAGCAGCGTTATTCAGCAGCCATTTCCTTTCGCAGGCAAGCTCCGCCCCTCCTTTCGCAGGCAAGCTCCGCCCCTGAGCTCAGAGAGGTTCTTGCAGGGCTGTTAAAGGATGTTTTCAACAGTTCCTTGGAAACAGGAGTAGTTCCTCAGGACTGGAGAATGGCTGATGTCGTACCTCTACACAAAAGTGGTAACAGGGAAGAAGTGTCAAACTACAGGCCCATGAGCCTTACCTCGGTGGCAGGAAAAGTAATGGAGGTGCTTCTGAAGGAGCGAATAGTGAACTTTCTCAAAACCAACAGGTTGCAAGATCCGAGGCAACATGGTTTTACTGAAAGACGATCTTGCCAAACAAATCTGATTGAGTTCTTTGACTGGGTGACCAGAGAACTAGATCAGGGGCAATGTTCCCTCTAATTTTCTGTAGGCTATGGGCGCATAAAATATCAGCTGTGCAGCTTTTGAAGAAAGGTTAAATTTTTGTGCGCCACATACCGACACTCGGAGTTATATACTTTAAAATTTGATTACACGTCAGAATACAGTATGTACACCACATTGATTGCACTAGAAAATATTGTAGAACTTGTGAAAACCCCGTAAATACACAACAACTTTTAAATTTTAAGACGTCTGTGTTGTTTTCTATCAGAATCAGAACCGTAATTTTTGTGCGCTCTGTTGTAAAGTATGTGCGCTCGCTCGGCGAGGTGTGTGCGCGCGCACACGCGCACAGCTTAGAGGGAACAGTGATCAGGGGCATGCGATGGATGTCATCTACCTGGATTTCAGCAAAGCCTTTGATACTGTTCCTCATAGGAGGCTTATCAATAAACTCAGTAGTTTGGGGATGGGTCCCAAGGTGGTAAACTGGATGAGAAATTGGTTGACTGATAGACGACAGAAGGTGATGGTAAATGGAGCTCACTTGGAGGAAAGGAAGGTGATTAGCAGGGTGCCCCAGGGTTCGGTCCTGGGCCTGGCACTGTTCAATGTATTTGTGAGTGATATTGCTGAAAAACTGAATGGAAAGGTCTGTCTTTTTGCAGATGACACGAAAATTTGCAACAGAGTGGACTCCCTCGAGGGAGTCCTTAACATGAGAAAAGATCTACAAAGCTGGAAGAATGGTCAAATGCTTGGCAATTAAGATTTAATGCAAAGAAGTGCAGAGTCATGCACTTGGGTAGCAGAAACCGAAGAGAAATGTACACGATAGGGGGGCGAGAGGTTGGTGTGCACAGATCAGGAGAAAGACCTTGGTGTGATTATTTCTGTAGATCTCAAGGTGGCAAAGCAGTGCGACAAGGCAATGGCAAAAGGCAGGAGGATGTTGGGCTGCATACGAAGAGGAATTACCAGCAGAAAGAAAGAGGTTCTAAAAAGAATGGAAACTGTTCAGAGGAAGGCGACCAAAATGATTTGGAGCCTGCATCAGAAGCCTTATGAGAAGAGACTTGAAGACATAAATATGTACACTTTGTAGGAGAGGAGGGATAGGGGAGATATGATTCAGACCTTTAAATACTTAAGGAGAAATAATGAACAAACAAACCTCTTCCAAAGACGGGGAAGCTGTAAAGCGAGAAGACATAACATGAAGCTGCAAGGTGGAAAATTGAAAGGCCATATCAGGAAATACTTTTTCCCTGAGAGGGTGGTGGATGCTTGGAATGCCCTGCCAATGGAGGTGATGGGGGCAAATACAGTGACAGAATTCAAAATGGCATGGGACAGACACAATGGATCCATTTATAGCAACAGAATAAAATAAAAATAAACTGAACCATCTAAGTTCTCAACAAATAGGGGTGTCCTTCATGGAGCGGTGGGTTCACCCCTAAACAAAGACATGGGGAGGGGTGGCCTGCACAGAGTGGCACCTACTCCTGCCATCTTACTCAGGCCATCTTGCTGGGCAGACTAGATGGACCATACTGGTCTTTATCTGCCGTCATTTACTATGTTACTATATATTCATGCTGATCATTTTTATAATCTGTGTGGGTGATTGTGTGCTCCTCCCATGCTCTGTCCAATCTATAACAGCTGGTATTTTATAAAAGGCCATGTATGCGCATACATGGCCAAATCCACATAGAAATGGCTTTATAAAATTACCTCCACCCCATGCTGTACGTTGGGGATAAGTTT